>VDFB02000003.1:352944312-353114364 GCA_007258455.2 Sequoia sempervirens
AGAAAGTTTTTTACACCTGGTGTAACCTTCAAAAAGGTGGCAAGAGGGTGTATTACACATTGGATAGGTTCTATGTAGATAAAAACTAGTTCAATTTCTCCCCAGTGAGTGATGGACTAGGGGTAGTGGTGCACCCATACACCCTATCTGACCACCACCCAATCAAAGCCACTTTAATCCTAAAATCTTCTAGAAAGAAGGAAAGTAAGAAGGGTCAAAACTTTATCCTCAATACTAGCTTGTTAAAGGATGAAAGCTGCAGAGATGCAATCTACACCCTTAGGGGAATAAACAACTTGTTAAAAGGTGAAGGAGCAATCCAAAGATGGGAAGCTAACATCAAAGGGTGGACAACCCTATGCCAAAATATTGGGAAACATCTAGCCATGGAAAGGAGGAAGGAAGAAAACTGCCTCCAAGAGGCGCTGCTTGGGGAAAAATTAAGGCTACAAAATAGTCCAATTGATGAAAGAACAAATGAGGAGTTGGTCTCTATAAAAAATGCCCTTAGAAGGCTCCAATCACACAAAATTCACGGCTTGAAATTTAGAGCCAAAATCAATTGGTTGAACAATGGGGACAAGGGGTCCAAAAAAATTTCAGGTTCTTAAAAGAGAAAGGGGTTAGAGAGCAGACTGACCAAATTAACCACAATGGCACCCTCCTCAACAATCAAGGTGACATCTCCAAATAGTTCTTTTTGTTCTTTAAAGACCTCTTCTCTTCAGATGGTGATACTGAGGAGGGTAGAAATGCAAGAAGACTCATCAAAAGCATGATTCCTCCCAAGATCTCCCAAGAGGACTCCCTCTTTTTAGCCAAAAAAATCAATAAGGAAGAGATCAAGAGAGCTTTAAACTCAATGAACAATGATAAATCACCTAGGGCAGATGGTTTTCCAATTGAGTTCTACAAAGAGTTCTCAGAATGGATAAGTGAGGATCTTCTCCAGGTTTACAAAGAAGCCATCAACAAGGGATCCTTGGGGAAGGACATCAATAGGGGCATTATAAGGTTGCTCCCTAAGGATGGATACAAAACTAGCCTAAAGAACTAGAGGCTAATCACCCTTCTAAATGTATCCTATAAAATTCTGGCCAAATTCCTAGCATTAAGTCTAATCAACATCCTTCCAAAGTTCATTAACAGTATTCAAACAGGGTTTATTTAGGGAAGATACATTTTAGAGAACCTCATCACTAGTTGGGAGGCCATGGAATGGTCTAGAACTTCCAAACAAAACTCTATTGTGCTCTTGCTAGATTTTGAAAAAAGCCTATGATAGAGTGGAGTGGGTCTTCCTGAGAACGGTCCTAGAGGCCTCTAGGTTCCTTCAACAATTTTGCAATATGGTCAACACATTGCTGAAAGATGCTTCAACCCAAGTAGATATTAATGGCACTCTCTTTGAACCTTTCACCTATTAGAAACATATATAAGGCAAGGTTTCCCTCTTGCACTTGCCCTGTTTGTGATAACATCCGATTCTCTGCATTTCTTGTTGAGAGACATGCTATTAAATCCAAGGGTAAAGGGGCTACGCCTACCAGACAACAATAATTGTTTGAACATCCAGTTTGCAGATGATATAGATCTTTTTTTTGATCTAGAAGAAGAAAACGTGGAGAATTTACTGTACAATATCAATCTCTATTGTCAAGCCTCTAGTGAAAAAATATCTAGAACAAAGTCTATAATGTTGGGGTGGTCAGATAAGTCGCCTGATTGGTTGCAAAGATTTGATTTTCAGTGGGGAGGCCCTAATAGGCAAGTGAGATACCTTGGCATCCCATTTGCAGTCAGCCCATGTCTGAAAGACATGTGGTTTTAGATCAAAGAGAAAATTGACAAAAATATGGATAGATGGAACAAGAAGTACCTGTCATTAGCAGGAAGGTTTAAGGTATGTCAAAAAGTTCTTTCTTCATACTCTGTCTACTATACTTCATAGTGGTTTTTTAATAGCTATCAATTAATAGAACTACACAAAAAGATCAGAGGCTTCCTCTGGTCTGATGGCAAAGGGAAAAGGAAGAATCACTTAGTTAGATGGGATTGGTGCTGCATGGACAAAGATCAAGGGGGAATTGGGCTAAAGGATCTAGAGAAGCAAGGAATTACTCTAGCCAGTAAGTGGATTTTTAAGGCACTAGAGGGCAATGAACCCTGGAAAGTGCTAATCAGAAACAATATTTGGTTAGGAACCCCCAAACAAGCCAAGTCTTGGAGGCATCTGCCTTTTAGTGATCTGCTCCTATCAAAGCACCCTATGGTCCCTATTGGTTCTATAGTGTTTAAGAGCATTTGGAAGGGTTGGGAGTTGGTTAAAAAGCATGTCACTTTCACCTTATCGATTGGCTATAATGGAAATCCATGGCATCTTGGCTACTCCATTTGGTGTAATTTGGAGTGCAATGGAAAGCCTTTGGCCTTTCTACAAGGTTGTTCTACCAAAAAATGGGCAACAGTTGGAGTTAAGACCTTGGAGAATGTCTTATTTGGTGGTAAGATAAAGAAGTGGGAAGATTTGTAGATGGAGTTTCAGCCCCCATCCAGATTAAGAATGTATACTGTGTTAAAGAAAGCCTATGAGACTTCACCCCTAATCGACCCTAATAGTTCAAATAGAAATCCTATTGAGCAACTCCCTTGGAAAGGCAACACCCCTTTAAAATCACTTCAAGAAAAGACCATCTACCAAGAACTAATACACAACAATTCCCTAGTTGAACACCTAAATAGGGCTTGGCAAGTAAATTTGAGTAATAAAGAGTGGCATGAAATGTTCATCTCAAACTGGCCCTCTATTCTTGACCCTAAAAAGGCTTTTCTGAGATGGTTAATAATATTACAAAGAGTGTTTGTCAAGTGGAAACATGATGACATTGAAATATGTAAAATTTGCAGACTCCCAAAAATTGTTGAACATATATTCTTTGAATGTTTGTATGCAAAATAAATCTAGAAGCTCCTTTGTAACAACATGCTAATCTAGAAAACTAATGGAAAAATTGATTGGAAAGAGGTTCTTTTATGCAATGATAAAAAAACTAGACAAAGAGATTAATTTGTTTTGGCACTGTCTTTCTAATGAAATCTTGTGGCAATTATGGAAGGAAAGAAACAATGAAAAGTTTAATGGTTAGAGGAGGCTCCTTACTGAGTCTACAAAAAGACTCATCCTTTTCAACATTGCCTCACAAGTTGTACTAACTGTGAAAAGCTCAGAGGGAAAGTTTCTTAGGGTACTACTGGTCAATCAAAATGGAGGCAAGTTCGGGCATAATTGGTAGGTGGGTCTTCATAGTTTGGCCTCTTTTATGACCACACTAGACAATTTTTAGAAAGAGTTCAATGGGAAAGCTAAGGTCAATGAAGAGTAGCTCCAAGTCAGGGTTCTGAGGCTGCACACAAATGAGAATCTGGAAAGTGAGGAGGTGTTCTCTAGGGATGAAATGTTGGTGGCAAAGACTCTTACAGGGTGGGGTGACCTTGACCCTGGCAGCAAGATCAATATCATATGAGGTGTTGGCTACAGGGGACTCCCTTTTGCACTGGCTACCTTTTTTTTCCTCCTATGTAGAGTTCACAGGTGTATATATTCAGATTTAGGGCTTCTCTTTATACAACATCCACATGCTGCAATATACATGGTGTTCTATACAACATCCACAGGCTTAAGTTCTCGAGAGCAACAATAGTTGGCATTCAAATTGTACATGGTGCTTTAGTTGTAGATATTGTGGATAGATCCATTTTTTATGCTACAGGTAACCATTACCATGGATACTTTCATGTTCGAGTTCATGAAGCTGTTGATAAAAGGTACTGTATGTGGCAACAAAGATGAAATCAAATACAGATTCCCTTTGCACCTAGTGATAGTGATACCTTATTTCATAGATTTTTGTATGTATTATGCAATCTACATATGAACAATGTTGTTTCCTTGTATACCAACACTAAACTCTATTCATTCACGATCTATACAATCTTGTAAAATCCTACTATACTCAGCACACAAATGACTATTATTTTGTAAAGGCACAGGGACTATACATCAGAAAAAATGACACTTGTTGTATATTTTCAAGTGCTTGCACTATCATTAATACAAAAAAAAAGAGATTTGGATCTCCCATTCGACTTGGATTTATCATACTTTTCATTATTCTTGCCTTTTTTCTTAGGTCTTCCATGAACACTTAGGGCTTCCTTGGCACTAATGGATACTTTCCTCCTCATCTCTTCAAAAAGAAAAGAACCCACCACATCTTCCGTCTTCAATATGATAGAAGTACTCCCAATATCCATAACAAGATAATCCCATGAATCAAGCAAAGAACAAAGCAAGATCTAACATTTCTCCTCCTCATCCATTTTGACACCAATTGATGCCAATTGAGTCACTGACATATTGAATGCTTCTAGGTGGTCTATAATTCATCCACCCTCCTCCATTCTCAAGGAATATAATTTCTTCCTCAAGAAAATCTTGTTCACTAAAGATTTGGCTTGATACATCTCACCTAGCTTCTTCCATAGTTTCTATGCAGAAGTCTCTTTATGAACATTGATTAAAATGGAGTATGCTAAGCACAATATGATTAGACCCTTGGATTTATAGTCTATAACATCATATTGAGCAGCCTGAGTAGGATCTATAGGCCTTGAAACATTCTCATCAACAACATCCCACAGATCTTGATCTATCAACAGATCCTCCATCTCTAGCTTCCACATTTCAAAATTATTTCCAAAAAAATTATGCACCGCTATTCTCCCTGATGAACTTGCCATCTAAAAATTCTTGCAACAAGATCACAAAGTATCTTTTACACAATCTCCCACTCAAATATGGATTAGTTCAAAAAACCCAACAACCCACAACTAAAACCAAAGGTGATCAGACTTTGATACCACTTGTCAAGAAGATAAGGTAGCGAAACAACTTCCTACACTAATCTTGAAAAGAGAATAATGAATTTTTTTTATAGATCTTTACAATTACAAAAACTTAAACAAAAATAAACATAAATATCATGCATACCACACCATAGTGATTTACATGGGAAAAACCCTTTCGAGAGAAAAACCCCATACTCCAAAAAGCCACCCAATATATTATTTAGAAATCACAAAGAATACAATATACTTGCAGAGCAAGCTTCTCATAGGAGTATCACCAACTAGAGATACAAAAGCAACATGACCACTATCAGACTCTCATAATACATTATAATACAAAGTCGTAATATAACACCCTCATAAAATAGGGTTGCCTTCTAGAGAAAGTCAAGCTAATAAAATATCGATCATAAGATCTAAGACCTAATGACGAAAAATCCAGATTTACAATAATAAAATATAAATCAAAAATACCTATGGCTATAATCCTTTTACAAAAGAAGGTCAAAAAGTAAACAAAAGATATTATAAGAATAAAAATATTTCCTACCAATGCCACTCTTATCCCTGTAAGAATTCTTATGTGTTGAAAGAACATCGGTACACTAAGAGGGGGGATGGATTAGTATAATTGCAAAGCAAGCTTCTCATAGGAGTATCACCACTCAGAGATCTAGAGACAACACGACCACTATCAGACTCTCAGAATACATCAACATCTCTCTCTTGTAGTCATAATACAACACCCTCACAAAATAGGGTTATATTCTAGGGAAAGATAGGCCAACAAAATATCCACCATTATATCTAAAACCTAATAATTAATGGTCTAGATTTATAATGTATCATTTATATAATGTATGTTGGCTATTTTGGGAATTTCCTAAAAAAGTTAACAAAAAATTGTTTACATGTATCCCACTCCCCCCCTTGCTGCCATTGTATATTACACATATCGGTGTAACTAGGAAATATATATCCTATCAACAATAAATTTTAAATAACTGCAAGGTTGAGACACATTTTCCCATAAAATCTCCCACTTGTTGAACACCTTGCAAGAGCAATGGGAGGGAGTAAACATTATCTCTTAATTGCTAGGGGCTGAAAGGCCCATAATCTCTGAACACCATTTGAACTTCTCTGTGCTCACAGGATTAGTTAAAGAATCAACAACATTCATCAAAGTATCTACCTTAACCAACTTCACCCTACCATCTTTGACCATATCTCAAACAAAATGATATTATACATCAATGTGCTTGGTCTTGGCATGAAATGTCAGGTTCTTAGCTAGACATATCGCACTCTGACTGTCACAATAAACTGTCAGTGCCGCACCTTATTTTATTCCAATATTTGAACATAGTCTCTTTAGCCAAATGGATTCTTTACAAGCATGAGTAGCTCCCATATACTCTGCTTTAGTAGTGGAAAAAGAAACCACAACCTATCGCTTACTCATCCAACTAATTGTACCACCAAATAAAGTAAACACATAAGCATTGGTGGATCGTTTGCTATCAATATCACCTACCTAGTCTGAATCTACATAACCATGAATATCGAGGGAAATATCATCTTCAGTCATATTACTATGATAACACAAGGAATAATCTGAGGTAACATACAAATATCTAAAGACTCTTTTAACTGCATCCCAATAAACTCTACCAGGATTAGACATATATCTGGAAAGAAATCCCACTACTTGGCGAATGTCTAGTCTAGTACAAACCATAGCATTCATCAAAATTCCAACTGCATTGTGGTAAGGCACTTTACTCATGTCTTCCATCTCTGATGGATATGTTGGACTATCTAAAATAGATAACTTTGTTCCAACTGAAACAAGAACACACAATGGTCTACAATCCTACATATCAAACCTCTGTAAAATTGAGTTGACATAATTAATTTGGCCAAGTCATAGTTTTTTGTTCACTCTATCTCTTTTAATTTCCATCCCAAGAATGTGTCTAGCTGCACCAAGGTCTTTCATTTCAAATTTAGCAGCAAGTTGAGATTTTAGTTTTGAAATCATACCTTTCCCTTTGCCAATAAATAATATATCATCAACATATAATTCAATAAATAGGAAATGATCATCATCAATTTTATAATAAACACAATGATTTGATTTAGAATGCTCAAATCCCAAACTAAACACATATGTATCAAATTTTTGGTACCACATCCTAGGACTTTGTTTTAAGCCATACAAAGATTTCTTCAATTTGTAAACCAATTTACTTTTACCTTTCACCACATAGTGCTCTGACTGTGTCATACAAATATCCTCCTCCAAATCACCATGAAGGAAAGTAATTTTCACATCCATTTGCTCAACCTCTAAATCATAAGAAGCACCAATAGCAAGAAAAAACCTAATGGATGTCATTTTTGCAACAGGAGAGAATATCTCACCATAATCAACACCCTCAACTTGAGAGTAACCTTTCACAACCAACCTTTCCTTGTACTTTTCAATAAATCCATTTGAACCAATCTTTTTCTTGAACACCCATTTGCAACCAACAGGTTTTCATCCTTCATGAAATGGTACAAGATCCCATGTATCATTCTTTTTCAAAGACACCATTTCTTCATCCATAACAATCTTCCAGGATTCTGCATCATTCATACCTAATGCCTCCTCTATAGATTTGGGTTCATCCATGTTAGTATTCAAAGCAAAAATGCATCTCCAATCATCAGGTGTATACCTTGCAAGTGGTTTTCTATTCCTTGTAGACCCACAAACATGCTGAGTTGGAGGTTCTTCCTCCTCTTCTAAAGACCGAGAGCTAGATGACCTCTCCTCAACTTCTTGTCTATCCTTGGGCCTCGATTCAATTTCTCAAGTGTAGAAGGAAATTGAATCACATCTTCCTTTTTACTTTGTTCTAGCTGCAATGTAACATAAAATGGCTTAGTTTCTCTAAAAATAACACTTCTACTATATATTACCTTTTGTGCAACAGGATCCCAAAGCTTGTATCCTTTCACACCATAACTGTATCCGATGAAGATACATTTCATAGCCTTGTTCTCCAACTTTGTTCGCTTGTCCTTTGGTACATGTACATATGCCTCGCAACCAAAAACTCTAAGATGTCTTAATGAAGGCTTACGATCCAACAATGCCTGTATAGGAATCTTATCAACAAGAGCTGATGTAGAAGACCTATTAATAAGGTAACAAGTAGTGGCAACAACTTCATCCCAAAACCTTTGTTCTAGGTCAATACCACTCAACATACTCCTAGCCTTCTTTTTCAGTGTCCTATTCATTCTTTCTGCAACTCCATTATGTTGTGGAGAATACAGAGTTGTCTTCTGTCTATGAATATCACAATCTTTACAGAATCTATCAAAATAATTAGAGAAAAAATCACCACCATTATCAGTCCTCAAACATTTTATTTTCTTTCCAGTTTATACCTGAACCATTGCTTTAAGTTCTTTAAATAGACTGAAAACTTTAGATTTACTCTTTAGAAAATATACCCATGTCCTTCTACTATAATCATCAATAAATGAAACATAATATTTGGATTTACTAATCGAAGGAACATTTACATGACCAAACACATTAGAATGAATAAGATCTAATACACCACAAAATTTATGAGAATTCGAGTAAAACTGAACACAATTTTGTTTTCCATAAATGCAATGCTCATAGAAATTGAATTCAAGATTACAATAAGATAAACCTTCAACAAGGTTTTTATTTTTCAAGGTCCTTAGACCCTTTTCTCCAATTTGGCCAAGTCTCTAGTACCATAACATAATTTTCTCTTCAGGTAACTTTGTTTCAAAAGAAAGAGGACCCTTGGGTACCCAAAAGCCATGACCATCTATTGAAGGTGAAACTCTCACTTCTTCCACAAACTTTTTTTTCACAAAATTACTATTGCATTCAATAGTGCATGCATCCATCTTATACAATGTTCCATATCTAACACCTCTAACAATCACCATAGCACCTCTAATAATCTTGTATCCCACATTAGAAAATTTACTTCCTGCACACCTGCATCTATTAGTTTGCTCATAGATAACAAATTTCATGCTAATCCAGGGATATGTAGCACACGATTAGTTCTTTTTATTCTACCATTAGGAAATCTAATTTTAAGTTTACCATGACCAACAATGTCTAAATGAGAATCATCACCCAAGTACACCTTACCTCCATCAAATTCTTCATATTTAGAAAACCAATCTTTATTAAAGGTCAATTGGAAAGATGCACTTGAGTGAATTAACCATGCATCAGTACCTGCACGAGTTACCAAAGTTGCAATGAATGCATCACCATCTTCCTTCTCAGACTTAGAATCATAATCAAATTTCTTCTTTTCTTCTTTGCATTCCTTATGAACATTTCCAAGTTTATCGTAGTTCCAACAAATAACTTTTGACTTTCCAAGAGATTTAGATCTCCCCCTAGGACTTGGATTTGTCACGCTTCTCATTCTTCTTTCCTTTTTCCTTAGGTCTTCCATGGAAATTCAGGGTCTCCTTGGCAGTGACAGATACCTTCCTCCTCATCTCTTTAGAAAGCAAAGAACCCACCACATCTTCAATCTTCAAAATAACATGAATACTCCCAATAGACATAACAAGAGAATCCCACAAATCAGGCAAAGAACAAAGAAAGATCTGACATTTTTCCTCCTCATCCATTTTGACACCAACTGATGCCAATTGAGCCACTAGCATATTGAATGCTTCCAGCTGGTATGTGATTCGTCCACCCTCTTCCATTCTCAAGGAATACAACATCTTCCTCAATAAAATATTGTTCACTAAAGATTTGGCCTGATACATCTCACCAAGATTCTTCCATAGTTTCTATGCAGAGGTCTCCTCATGGACATTAATTAAAAAAGTGTCTTCCAAGCACAATCCGATTAGACCCTTGGCTTTACGATCCATACCATCATATTGAGCAGCTTGAGTAGGATCTTTAGGCCTTGAAACATTCTCATTGACAACATCCCACAGATCTTGATCTATCAATAGATCCTCCATCTTCAACTACCACATTTCAAAATTATTTCCAAAAAAAAATTATCCACCTCTATTCTCCTTGATGAACTTGCCATTTGAAAATTCTTGCAACAAGATCACAAAGTATCTTCTACACAAGCTCCCACTCAAATTGTAGGGGTATGGAAAATTTGTTTGTTGGGACCTTTAATTGGGAAAGTGAAAATACTAAAGATGAATATTGAACATTTAATATTATGTTTGTTTTAGATTAAGAAATGCTAATAAATATGAGGTTTTGGTGTTTTAATATATATATATATATTGTAAAGAGGTTGTTTTAATTATAAAATAGAATAGAATTACAAAATAGATTACGGGATAGAATAATACGAAAAATAAATAGTTTCTTTTTTGGGGTTTTCTTGGGGGATTATTTTTGAAGAAACAAGAAAAAATAGTTTCTTGAAAAAGGAGGATGAAGATTAAATAAAGGAAGCAAAAAGGAATAATAAAGGGGAGAAGAAGAGAGGTAAAAAGCTGGTTCATGTTGAAATTTTTATTTCAGTTCATTAGTGAAATTCTTAATTTGATAATGAAATTCAAGAGTTATCCTGGTTCCAATGCTTTAGTGCTCTATGTGAGCCAACCGACTTTGTGTGAGTCTTGAATTGCTCTGTGTGAGCTATAAATTTTGCTCTATGTGAGCTTTTGAAAGAGATGCAACTTTGAGTGAGCTAGTATTGAGCTCGAGGGTGGCTGGGTGGAGAGTGGAAGAAAATATTCAAATTTTAATTAGCTTAGAATGAAATTTTGTTTTCTGTTACTTTTGCTATTGTGTGACTAACGACCTGTGTTGCATGCATAAAATAAACCCTTATTCAGGGATGGGTAAAAAACAACAGTGGAAGAGAGTTTTAAGGTGGATGAAATTCTTATTTTTTGGAGTGCAAAAGGTTCTTCTGAATAGTTAACTATTTAATAATGTAAATAATAGTGCTTTGATCGATTTGGTTTTGCAGGAGTACTCCACTATGGTAATTTGGGGAAAATGACAACAAGCCTAAAAGAAGTCTCTGCTTAAGCAACAAGTAATAAGCTCAAACCTCTCTCTTAGTAATAGAAGACTTTTCTTGAACTCCTAGGTGAAACTCTCTAAAGAAATAGAATAAAAAATCATCTTTATTCAATGCTGGATGTGGGGTGTATGTAGTAGTTGTAAAGATTTAATCTTGTCAATGTCGTATGCAGTCACGATGCCTCTTCTAATCAATCCGTTTGAGGAGCCCAACTAACTTTCAGTTGGAATTTGTGTTCCTTTTAGACTCCGTTAAATTCTGAATGTTGACAAATGCAACTGAGGCCTCTGGAGTTGTTTTGATTTGAGTCGATTACCTTCAAAAGGAAATGGTTAGAATTTGGTATTGCATTCCTCACCTGTAGTGACTAGTCGAATAGCCAATTGAGTAAAATATCTTTGGGTTTAGTAAGCATTTGTTACTGTTGCATTTTATTTGCACTATGTATAATGGCTCCATTCGTATTGAAGGTATTGGAGACCATTCTCAAAGAGAGGGAATGATTACAATGGAAAAAAAACATGCCACCATTCTCAAGGTGGGGAAATTCCAAATCAATTTGATAATACAGGGTTCAAAACTCCCTTAAAGTTGATCTTTCATGTCAAAATGTACTTCTATTTGCATGTAATATGGGATTTTTGTGTTGCGGCTTCCCCTGTTGGATGCTGCATTTCCAGAATGTAGATAATTAATTAATAGCACCAAGTCTAGTCCTTACTATAATGTTACTGGGAAATTGTTTAATTTTAAGATTCATGAAATTTTCAACTAAGTCCCTTCTACAACACAATGAATGAAAGATTTTCTTGTGACTCAAGGGACTGAATATTGCTACAAACATGAGTGAAAGAAATTGACATTGACAAAGAGAGCACCGTTGTACTCAAGGTTAAAAAAATATTTATTTTCTAATAGAGCATAAAATTCAAATTTGCTTCTTGCATTAGAAAACTCAAATTACAAGTAATTTTAGATGTGTTATGAGAAGGACTATACTGCGGCCTACTCTGTTTCGAATAGTATTTTTCCTGACGTGAGTGAAAAAGAAAAAGTGTTTGTTGGTTAACTCATTTGGGAAAACTATAATGTAATAAGATAGACAGATAAGTTTGTTGTTTATACTCAATTGTTTTAGAATGTGAATGATGGATAATGCTTCCTTGTTTGGAATTTCTTAATCTCAGTATTGACTGACAGATCCCATGTATATCTAAGCACGTTATAGGGCTAGCTTTGCTTTTTCACTTGATATTCAATTGGTTTGTTATTGTTTCATTTAACAATACTATTGCATATGTTTTTTTTTTATGTCAAGGCATTACATATTGTCAAGGAATTAAACAAATCTGGATTAGTTCAAAAACCCCAACAACCCACAATTGAAACCAAAGGTGATCAAGCTTTGATACCACTTGTAAGGAAGCTAAGGTAGCATAACAACTTCCTACACTAATATTGAGAGTAGAATAATGCAAAAAATTTATAGATCTTTAACAATTACAGAAACTTAAACAAAAATAAACACAAATATAATGCATACCACGACACAATGATTTACGTGGGGAAAAAAAAATTTAGGAAAAAAACCCACACTCCAAAAGCCACCCAATATATTATTCTGCAATCACAAATATTACAATATACTTGTAGAGCAAGCTTCTCATAGGAGTATCACCACTTAGAGATCTAGAGACAACATGATTACTATCAAACTCTCATAATACATCACCGTCTCTCTCCCATAGTTGTAATACAATGCCCTCATAAAATAGGGTTACATTCTAGGGCAAGAAAGGCCAAAAAAATCCAGCATTAGATCTAAAACCTAAAAATTAATGTTCTAGATTTACCATGTATCATTTATATAATGTATGTCGGCCATTTTAAAAGTTTCCTGAAAAAGTTAACAAAAAATGGTTTACACGCATCCCACCTCCCCCTTGCTGCTATTGTATATTACACCTATCATTGTAACTATATATATGTATTCATATATATATATCCTATCAACAATAACATTTATACAATTGCAAGGTTGAGACACATTTTCCCAACAAGAAAAATATCCTTGAGTGAACATGAAAAATGACAAATACCTCGCTAGGGAGAAATCAAAACACCCTAATAGATCTAAAATATGATTATACCTTGCTTTAGGTGGCTAGTAAAATGAAGATTGAAGATGGGAACACTTAGGAAATAAGTAATTAGGTTAGGGAGAATGACTAGGTGCATGTACCAAACCTAGAATCCATCATAATCTACCATTGGCATCAACCTCCAAATCATGAACAATGCTTGATATTTCTTAGCAAAATGAGCTTGAAGGCCTGGAAAAACAAATGAAATGTTGCTTCAAGACTTCAACCTTGCTTTATTGAATGTTATCTCCTTGATCCTTAGTGCTAATATTGTGAATATCTTCTCAATCTCTTGTCAACCTAGTTTGAAATGGTGAAAAGACTAGGCTTTATAAGCTTCTTCTCTAATTTCTCAATTGTTAAATCCTTATGGATGAGCTTTGAAACTTGAATTTTGAACATTAAAATTCCACCAAAAACATATTTTAAATTGGGTTTTAGCACCTAAGGGGGACCCATTTTCCCGAGGGCGAATGGGTCTTGACCTAAATCACCAAGACTCATTTATTTCAGGGCCTTTAATTCATTAAAATTATTTCTTCAATGCATCTTGAGGTGTTTGAAAATAATAAAAATAGGCATTGGGACTCATAATAAAGGGAATTAGGGACCTATTTTGAAGGGTGAAAATGCATAAAAGGGAGGTCACTAAAATAGGTTCAAATTAAGTGTGAAATTGTACTTTCACTTAGAAAGGAGTACAATTTTCTACACAATAGACTATAAATCAAGATTGAATTAGATTATAATCATAGAAGAAGATCAATACAAAACAAATTTCAATTATCCATTTGGTCATATGAATTGTCATTAGATTGATGAATGCTCTTGCTTATTTTCAAGAGTGAATGGATTCCATATTTAGAGTATGAGAATAATTTCTTTATGTATATATTGATGATATTCTTATCTTTAAAAATAACTTCGATGACCATAAAATTCATCTTGAAACGTTTTATAAGTTAGAATTTAATTTTCAGATTGTTCTGTCCCTAAATAAAATTGGATGGTATCAAGACTCTTGCAAGTTTTTAGGTATGGTTTTCAATAATGGTGTGTTGGAAGTACAACCACATATCAAAGAAAAGGTCTTGGAATTTAAGACTCCCTTTGACAAAAATATTTTGCAAGTCTTCTTGGGAATATTAATCTATGTAAATAATTTTATCCAAATGTAGGTTTTGATAGAGAACCATTACAACAACTCTTGAAGAAAAAGAATATCCAATGGTCTCCAAAATATATTGTTGTTGTCAATAAGATACAAAAAAGATAAGTAATCTCCTTATTCTTCATGTACCTAGTACTGATGAATTTATATTATATACAGATGCTTATGATGTAGCATGGGGAGGATTCTTTGTTTTTTGTCAAATAATGAAAAAAATATGTTTCAAAATATGCTAGTGGAGTAATGATGATGTTAAAAAATGGATTTCTTTAGACATATTTTTTTATGGTGTTATAAAATGACTTAAGAAATTATGTTTGAAATTAATGCATTTAAAGCATTTCATCATTGGAATTGATTGCAATAGAATCATAAATGTTAAGGAAAAGGATCATGGAAGAAAAGATGGACAAGGAAAATATGTTAGAAGGAAAGCATATATTAATCAGTTCAATTACGAATTCCAACATATTTTAGGGAAAAATAATATAGTTGCAGATAATCTTAGCAGAAATTTTCCTGGAACTTTTATGATAGCTTCTAGATTTGGCCAACTAGACTATCTAGGTAGCTCAAAGAGACATTCTAATGAAAGGAGTAAATAAAAAATAATTGCATAATGTAATAGTTGATATTGAAAGTTTAGAACATATTGGTTGTATCACCACTCCTCATTATTAATGAGATAAATTTAGAGATTTCACTATCCTCAAGATTGAAACTGATAAACAATATTTGTTGTTGTTCAATGTTGTTAGACGACCTTATTTTAATTGGGTTATAACTTGTGTTGCAAGGCCCTCTGACCAAATAAGGGAATTCTTAGATCCCAACATATCAATCTTGATTATGCATTCACATGAGATATGATTACCACTATCATCATTAATAATAGATTAAAATGGTAATCTTATTTTGTTCTGAATTAACTTATGATAAATAACAAGTAGATTAGAACATCCACCATAAATTCTATATATGTGACAAGTGGAAGCTATTAAATTGGGATGATGTATATAACAATATTGGTCCTAAATCAAGGGTCCTATCTCCTGACACTAGTTTAGACGTGATTTATGATGGTTATAATGATTATCATCCAACATAACTTTATTGTACAAGGATTATCTATGTCGATCATAATTTTGGTACAATATACCTTATTTTTTCTCTAATTGGATACATAAAAGGAAGTGTGATAGCATTTAAAACTTGTAGTTGATAACCATTCTCTTCTTTCCTTTTTTTTTTGTTCTGAATATTTATTAATCATAAATTCATAACAATGGAAAGGAGATTGAGAGGATTTAATATACATCCCTTTTTTGAGTTCTTCTATTGCTTGTTGCATATATGTATAATCATGTGAAGCAATATGTATCTTTTTCTTTGTTTAGTAGTTTTTCCTAGTTGCAACTTAATCTACATCATAGGCATCTATTTTTCCCATATCTTTTGTGGATCTTTAGAACATATATTCTTCAAAAGTTCTTTTAATTTTGTTAATGGTTCAAAAGTTTGGATCATCATTATTGTTGGATATTTTTCTGATGCATAAATTAATCTTGGAGTATTAATCTTTCGTCCATCAAGGGTAAACATGATGCTTCTATTTATACATCCATATGGAGCATATCTATCAATGAAATTTCCTCCTAGTATACTGTCTATTGGCATCTGGTGCATAGCAAATAAATCACATAAAAAGTCATATCCTTCTATAACAATAGTTTGTTGATGTTTATATTTGCCACAAACAAATTTGTTTCCCCAAGCATCAATAGTTGTATATATTGATTTTTTTTAAGTTATTCCCATTCATCAATAATGGAAGGTTTGTAAAAAGATAAAGATGCACCATAATCAATTTAAGCATCATAGTTTTTCCCATTTATTATAATTGAAATATACTAGGAAAACTTTCCACTTTTAGAAGAGTTATTAGGTAGTTTGGTTTTTATTCAAAGCTAGGATTTGGTAAAATAGATAGTACAAGCTTAACAATAGTTTGTTCAAAAACATTTGAGATTTCTTTGGGAATTTCTTGGATTTTGACTAAGGAGAAAAACACTCAGGAATATCAATTTTGTTCAGAACAAAAGGAATTTAATTGATAAAATGGCTCTACAGGAGTAAGGAAACAACCTTCTAGAAAAATATCAAATCATCAAGAGACTTTTGTATTTCATTTTTTACTAAATTTTTAGTTGACTTATCTTTCACTTCCTTTTTATAAGGCTTTATTAAAAAAAATTGGCATTCAAGAGGATGTAGAATATTCTTGTTCATCATAATTGTTATGGAATTGATTCATATCTCTATTCTTTTCTCTAAATAGACCTTTTGATTTTGGGAAGCCTCTGCATGATCAGTTCATTATTATTGTAGGTATCTCATTATCAATATCTGGTTCAGAAGATCTATCTACTTCTTGAAGGGCTTCAACAAGATCATCAAGATATTTTTCATCAACATCAATATAAATGTTATTTGCATATAAAGCTTAGGAGGAAAAGAGCATCATTGGTAGAAAATATTTTTCTTCTTATAATACCTTTTGTTTACTTTGTGGCCTTCTTTTGTGAAATAATTGCAACCATAGGTAGCAATTTCAAGATATAATGGAGCAAGACATTTGGCTTCATGCTTTGCAAATTTTTGGATATTTTTACAATTAGAGATAAACTAGAATACCTATTCTTGAGCATACTTAATAAGATCACTTATTGCAGTATACTTAAGTTATATTCCTCAAATTTTCATTTAATTGAAAACTTTCTCAAATTTAATTAATAAGACAGTCCTTCTAGATACTTTATTTTAGTAAATTATCATTTGTCTTGTTCCATATCATAAATTAATATTCTAAATTGATTAGAATATTCTTCAAAATTCTTAAGATCAAAACACTTCATTTGTAAAAAAAAATTACTTGCCTTTCTCTTTTACATATTTCTCAGGACAAAATTCTTGCACCAAAAAGTTATGAAACAATTGAAGAGAATTTTATTGTACTATTTCATGTATCCTTCAATTTTTACTACATTATAAATTAGTGCATCCTTTTCTACATTTGTTTTAGAATGCCACTAATTATTGGTTATTCCCCATAATTATTGTACAAGACTAACTACATCTCCTAGTGTGATATGAGCAATATCAACAATAACTCCAAAGACATTAATCCATGCTTGAATGTACGGAGTTGGATCTCTAATATTATCAATGTTAAGATGACAGGGTTGTACTAGATAATGACCATATATAACAAACAAAGTTGATGCATCTATTCTTTTAGCTAATTTTTTTTTGTTGAATATGATAATGAAGATGAAGAAGAAGGGATTATTTCATAAGATATTTTTTTTCATTTCTTCATCTTTTAGCCAACCTAAATCATTAGATAAATCTTCTAATTTATTGTCTTTATCAAATTTTGTAAGAACTAGATCCATATCACCAATCTTATGTAGATTATTTAAATCTGGTTATATTTGTCAATACTTTTGTAACTTGTTGTATATCATCATTTTGTTTATTTTCTAGAGTATTCACTATTGTATGAGTTTCTAACACAAAATATCCTACTTTTTATACCTTTTTATCTATAGTATTCACAACTTCTTTTATATTTAAAACATCTTTACATAAATTATCTAAATTTTCTTGAAGATGATAACAAATATTCCAATATAGTTTTTTGTGCCTAGAATTTAATGATGGTTCCTTTTCTTCTGCCTTTGAATGTTGAAAATCATATTGAAACTACAGCGTCGTAAATTATCACCCTTGACAATTTCAACCTATTTTTTGTACCCCCTAAATTATTGAGCCTAATTGAGTCCCTAATTTCCTAAATTATGCATTCTATAGCCCATTTGTACCACTTTCCGAGAAATTGCAAGCATTAAATAAATTCATTCAGTTAATATTCTACCCCTGACACTTAATGTCCTAGAGAATGGGGCCATGACCCATTCGCCCTAGGGCGTATGGGTCCCCCTATTCTGCTGGGGACCAATTTTTAATATGTTGGTGTCGACATTTTAACATTCAAAATTCAAATTGCAAATGTCGGCTATTGGGATTTAAGTCTCGAGAAATTAGAAAAACACCTATAAATACCTATTTATTACATCATTTGAGTTCTAACAAGTATTAAGGATAATTTATGAGCAATTATTATTGTCAAGAGCGCTTTCAAGCAAGTCAAGAGTAGCATTTCAGAGCTTTATTGTAATAATTCAAGATCCTAACATCATGTCAAATTTTATGAGTTTATGTATGCTCATTTTATCATTGTTTTGTGAGGGCTAACACTCTTGTAGGTCTCTAAAGCATTCAAGCATTCAAGAAAGCAAGATCTAAGACCTTGAGGTGATGTGCATGACTTCAGTCCTATAAGGAAGCCATTGAAGGGTGGTGAGTTCCAACACTTTGTGATTTCATCATTCCTTTCCTATCCATTATCATTTTATCATTGACATTGCCATTGTGGAAGTGGAAATAATTACATGGGGTTTGACTAAGGAAAGCCCCTAAATGGCCCAACATTTTCCCTCTCTTTGAATGTGCAGGTTTTAGGTTTGAAGAGGATTGAAGAAGGCTTGAAGAGAACTTGTTTATTGTTGCATTTTAAGCTCTACAACTTGTCTACTCATAGAAACTCATCTACAAAATTATTCGACAGTGTTTTGACAACTTTACAAGTGGAAACAAAGATCTCCAATCTATCATCATAGGACCCCAAAAATAGAGTAGGACACCCCTACAAGGACCCATACACCCCTAGGCAACTAAGTCCCCCTATGCATCCTAGATCCAAATATTTATGATAGGTACACAATCCTTTGAACTTCCCAGATCTTCCTGCAAATTGTTGTTTCAATCTATACATTATTGAGATCTTGCATTTTTTTATATTAGGTCATATAGCTTAGTTAGGTTAATCATTGCAAATCAATTCCAAATCATTCTAATCCTTAATAGGATGAAGATTCAAGTTTGATTGGCTCACCTTCATGGTTGAAAGTCAATCTATTCACTTTGTTAATCTCCATCTTAATGAAACATAGGAAAATACACCACATCCTCCTAACCATTTGAATCCTAGGTTTACATAGTAGACCTAGGGTTCCTATTTTTCTTTGTTTCAAAAAAATAGACACAAATACATCTATTGTCTTATAATATCCTCTAAGAAGATGCTATCTTCCATATTTATATAAATTAATATCTTCTTCCTTATACCACTGGAGTGTTCCTTCTCTAGGAAAAGTTTGAACCATTCCACAAAAGGGTGTGTTTCCTTCATAATTCTTTTACCCTTTTTTTTTCTTTTTCTTTGCTATAAGGATCCGAACCTTGATTAATGGGTCCATCTTCTAGTTCAACAACTAAATTAGTTTTTTTGTGGCCAGAAGATGTACTAAAAGAAGATCGACCAAATTGAAAATAATCCTCAAAAGGATTATTACATAACTATTTAGAAGATATACCTCTAGGAAAAATATTTATCTGATTGCTTTTGACTTCATGAACTGGTCTTATAGCTTCTAACAATTTGGGTGCTACATTCTTCATCCAATCAAGTTTTCATCCTAAAGGAATATCAATAGTATTTATATGCCCCTTTTGAAGTTAGACTTCACCATTAAGAGTTTTGGCATAGGGTAAATTTTCAAAATCTTATGATGATTGGTATTATTCATGAAATATAAGACTTGTATTTGGAATGAAGCATATTTGAATTTACCGAACATGTTTAGACCATAAAGGGAAGATAAAATTCCCCAACAATCTAGAGATCCACGTTTTACTTCTAAACACCCATGGTCTCTAACAACTAGAGTAAGGTTAGGATAAAAGACAAAATAGACATAATTTTTAAACAACCTAGATAAACTTGACAGCTGACAGGCATGTTCATATTGAACTTGTATTCTATCACACAAAGCTAAATATGTAATAGGTTGGATATTTTCAGGCACACATGATCTTATATAAACAATAATTGTACCAAAATACACAAAATTGACACCTGATGATTTCTAGTGTATTCAATCTCTACTCTAGGATGAACAAATAACATTTTGGTTTGGAAAGTTTGAGCAAGATCATATTCTAAGGTTAACTCAACAACCTTCATTTTGGGTATTAAAAACTACTTAAAGCTTGATCTAGAGACAAAATCATTTAAGGGATTAGGATGTAAAACACTCTTCTTATATACACTTTATGCTTTTAATATAGGGGGTCTATAGTTACAAATAGATCCTATAAAAATTTCTTCAGATGTGTCAATCTTTGAAACTTCTTCAACTTTGAAATCGTCTTCTGTAGGTTGGATTTGAGGAATCTCATATAATCCTTTCATACTATCTTCATTAATTATTTCAACTCCATTAGTAGAACCAACAAATCTTTGAAAATCAACCATTTTTAGACAATGAGTTAGTAACCAAACTTTGGGATAACTTATAGGGGTTTTACAAAAGAGCAATACTCAATCCATAAAAGGAAAGTAACAAGCGTCAATAGACAATAAAAACAACAAAAAGGTCTCAATCTCAACTCACAGGGAGAAACCCAACAATGTTAAACACTTCACTATACCCAAATATAACTCATATAATCTTAGTGGTGACTTATATCAATTTTTGATTACGCATCTATTATGTAGACATTAAGATCTTTGAGATGGCTCTGATACCTTTTGAGCTTATATTAATATATGCATATTGTACATAATCAAATAGATTATATTTACAGGAAAAGTAATGGTCTCATAAAAATAAAAGTTTTTTAGAAATAAATATTATAGTGTGCAAATAAATGTTTGGAAAAAGTGAAGTGACGTAGAGGGGGAATATACCAAAAAAATTGGTGGTGGAATATTCTAGAAATATTTGTACAATATTTACATGCACAAAGACATGGTGTACCCTTATACAAAAGATATGAAAGATGAAATCTTGTACAAAAAGATATAAAAAATCCTCACATTTAAATTAAAAATTCTTTGTACATCATAAAATATATTTAGTCTTTTGTATATTATGAAAAAGTAAGGATAAACAATGTCGACCAAATTTATTTTGGTAGATATTCCTCTTTTATTTATATAATATAGACAAAGAAATCAAGTTGATGTAATAAATCAAGGATTGACAATGTTTGTCACCTGGCATGATAATCCTCCTTTGTTTTATCTAAAAGATAACTTATTAGAATAGGTAAATTGGGGGTGTGATTGGATCTTCATGTCTTTGAAGGCTATAAATAAGCCACTCCCATTACCCATTTGGGCATCAAATAATTCTAATAGATTCTTCATTGAGTCTTTAGAGTCTTATTAAGCCTATCTAGAGTCATAGTCTACAAATATTTGAGTATGCTCTACTCTTGCGCCATAGTGCAATCTTGAGTATCATAAAAATAGTTGCAAATATAAGTTTTTATACTTTATTGTATCATGTAATATTTTTCTTTCAATAATATAAAGAAGTTGTAACTATTCGGTCGTCAGCCTTCGCCACTATTTTCCCACTTTCGCCTAGCTGTGTGACCTCTAAGTTAAAATGTGGTATCAGAGTGTTGTTTTTTAAAAGTCCAAATGGTATAAAACATATGTCAAAAATCTTAATTTATGCATAATAGATGAGCCATAAAAAATTAATATGTCATCAATAAGATTGTATGAGTTATATCTAAGTATAGTGAAGTGTTTATCACCGTCAGGTTTCTCCTTATGATTTTAGATTGAGCCCTTTTATCATCTATTTAATTTATTGTTGTTGTTGTATGTTGACACTTGTTACTCTCCTCTTATGGATTGAGTATTGCTCTTTTGTAAAACCCCTATAAGTTATTTTAGAGCTGGTTAGTAACTCATTGTCTGAAGAATGACTTATTTTTGAGGCTTTTATGACTTATTTCATTTATTGTTGTTGTATGTTGACACTTGTTACTCTCCTCTTATGGATTGAGTATTGCTCTTTTGTAAAACCCCTATAAGTTATTTTAGAGCTGGTCAGTAACTCATTGTCTGAAGAATGACTTATTTTTGAGGCTTTTATGACTTTTTTGTTGTAGAATACTCTAGAAGAGATAGTTTTTTGATGCAAAATTTTTGGGAAGAAATTTATTATGTCCTTGTAGGGAATATATTTCATATGCTAATAGTGGCTATGGTGAAAAACTTAATAAAGTTGTTGAAGGTCTTCAACAACTTGCTGAATTAGAGGCTAGCTATGATAAGAAAACTATTACTAAATCAGAACAAGAATGTCAAGTTACACGATCTAATTCAAAAGATATATAAGGTAGTAAGTCTATATATTCAGAATCTATAGAACTAATATCTATTATTATGAAAATTGTGGAAGATGTTTTTATGCTATAACAGATTTAGAAGAAACATAAAAAAGTAGAAGATAACAAAGAAACATAATTTACTTTTGTCTATTCTTCACAAGCTAGGGTTTCAAGAAAATAGAAGAAACATTCTTCTCACAACAATCAGTCTAAAGATTATCCTACTATGTATGCTCAAACAACCATAGATCCTTTATTTCTTTATTATATGATGAGTTTGTTACATTTTTATCAGTATTTCCTTTGTATTTTCCCATATATTAAAAAGTTTTCTGAAGTCATGTATTTTCCTATCAAGCCCATTATATAATCAAGTTAGAAGGTTTCACTAAAAAATTAACTGCCTCTTAGATACAGATTCTACTATCAGTTTAGCTAAAAGTCATGTTCTTACATTAATGTATTGGTGTCAACATAAAATATTTGTTCAAGGTCTTGGATCAATTAAAACTATAAAACAAAAGGTAATGTCCTTGTAAATATAGGAGAATTCAGTTCTCTGTGTTCTTTCTGACAAAATGAAAATATAAAACTTGATATTGTCTTAGGTTAGGATTGTTTAAGCCAATTTAAGTCTTTCATTTTTCAATCTGGTGTGGATTTATGAAACTATAAAGAGATAAAATTCCATCAACTTTCTCAAGAAAATTATTTTGTGTATAGGATTGGAAAATTTGATGAAGAAGGAAATATTCTTTCGAAATATCCACAATTTTCTGCAATACGTAAGATAAAAAACTTCTTGAAGCTTGCCAAAGGATTATATTAGAAGATTTTCTTTATAAAAATTATCACCTATTTTTAGGAATGATGGTTGGGAAGATATACAAACTCTCCTAGGAAATAAAGAGATCCACATTCTATCTCCAAATCTCAGTAAAGCATAGTTGCTTGTTTTAAAGCACCCAATTCGTAAATACAAGGAAGCTCACATCTTTTCTAAATGCAAGGTTATTGTTGTTGTTTTAATCTTCCTAATCCTCAAACTCGCAAAACTAGAAATTCTAAAGGCTCTTGAACTTGCAAAATCAGAAAACTAAAAAACGAAAGGAAATTATTGCTATAAAACATGTTTTGCAAGTGATTCAAAACTAATTAACGTAATATTTAATAATGGTTTATTTTTCAAATGCATTAAGGGCATAATATTTTACTTGATGAGTATTGTTAAAATGATATAGGATACGAGAATGGTGATTTCCAAAGGAAAGTTGTTAGTAAAAGTCGGTATCAGTGGGAAGTTGTTAAGAGGAAACAAAAGAGGTAATAACATTCAACTAGCCAACATCTAAGGGCAGATAGTAGTGAACCAAAAGAATAATAATCCAACTTATGGTAAAGCTAACATAACTTTTAAATTTTTTCTCGACCTTCACTCCTAGGGACTTTTCTCTGAAGCGAACTCATCATCAGAGGTGGGAATTTTGTGTGAAGAAGTTGGTATTTTGTTATTTGTAGGTTTTGAAGATTAAAATAACCTGACACTATTTTTCCCATAGTCTCATGCATCAAATGGTTGTTACCGGAAGTCCAAGGTGTAACTTCATGAAGGCAAAAAATATCTACTAGCATGCCAACTGTGCGCAGTGTAGGAGTTTATGGTAACTCCTCAACACCCTAGGATCACTTGCATGGAAAAATAACTTCCACACGAGAGATGACAAAAATATCATGCTACGATTAAGGATGCAAGAATGCCAAAATAATAACCACAATGAATATGACAATGTACATATGATGCTTTGTTATATAGGAAAGGTGTGAGATAGGATTAGACAAGATCATGAAAAGTGTCTTAATCCTATCACATGAGACAACTAAGTCATAACAACCTAGGATAAGACAAGATCTAGAAATGACAACTAAGACTTCTAGAAGGAATCTTAGAAGCTAAGTAAACTTAACTTGTGAAGATGCCCCCTAAGTCCCTTGTAAGTGAATTAACTAGGTACAAGACATTTATTCACACAAATACAAAATAGTCACTAACACAATAACCAAGTAAATTTGATTGGTATAGGAATAATAAGGATCATCATTAATTATAAGCATTTGTCATTCACTAATGAACATAAAATATTGATCCATAAACATAAGTATGAATAACTTTTTATGTCTTTTTTAAGAAAAAAATAGTCATGCTACTAAAAATACAATAACGATCCATTAAAAAATTAAGCAATGGGTGAGCTATCCTTTCCAGGCTTGCCCCACAGATAGTTTATGAGGGCGATAGTATCATAACCCAATTTTTATTGCATTTAAATTTAAAATATGATAAATTGGAATATTGAGGAAATTCAATATGTTGAATAAAAATTTGATATTTATGAAATGTTTGAAAGAATTTGTCTGAATTTTGATGTGATCTTATTTAGTATCTCATGCTTTATCATGATTCAATGTTACTAATGAACTGTGTAAGTGCAAGTGTGTGAAAATGCAGGGTAACAGGTTGAAGGATGAGAACATGGTTGGAGTAGGATCCTTTATCCAGATCGAACAATAAGCTTGATGAAATTTGGGTGCACACACCACAAAATGGCATGATGATTGCATTTGAAATTCATATAGGATATTTAATTAATATGATTTGAAATGATTTGATGATTGAAAAGGTAGACTTGTGAAATGAACAAACACATACATGAATGTATGTATTTCAAAAAGGATTATTTAAAGGATAAGAAAATCACTTCATTTAAAAATTATTGTTCGAATAAAATAAAAGTCCATTCTTATTTAAATAGTGATATTTGTACACAGACACAGACACACATATATACAAATACACACACACACACATACATATGTATATATGTATACACACACACATATATATATAAGAATGTACAAATGTGTGCATATATATATATTTATATGTATATTCCTTAAAAAATGGTGAATGGAAATCAAATTTAATAGGTATCACTACCGATTTTAAGCAAAAATATGAAAAAAAAGACAATATGGGAAGAGTGGCCTGCCAACTTTTAATGAAGAAAAGATATTCGAAATTCATAAGTAGGCAACTAGTTAATGTAAATTATGGTTTGAAATGGCCCATTAGTGGAGCACATAAGAAAAAGGAAGGAAAGTTACCATTTTGGTAACATGAAATTGAAGCAAGAACTGAAGAGAATGGGTCTGGTCGATGAGTATTGAGGAAAAAGTTGAGGGAAAAATCCACAAAATTAGAGGTAACCGATGTAATTGTTTTTCAAAAAGCTTACATTATTAGTTTAAGTTTATTCATAAGCATTATATGTTTTTGTTTATTTCAGTGATTCATTGAATCGACATAAAATTGATCGATGATCATCTATGTGCAACTCGTTTGATTGATTTGTTTACATTTTCTGTTATATGCAGAGGCCATGTCAGCCATTTGTTGATTACCCATGCTCTATGCATGCACTTCAAACGGCATGAAAGCCGAATTATTTTATAAATTGTAAGTTATAAGTTGTCACCTCTAATATTTTATCTCTTGCATGTGAATTTCCTTAGCTATTCGCATGGTTAATCGGGTGAAATCAATAGCCTGTGGAAAAGAAATGTAATGATTCTCAAATCGTTTATCACCCCTCTAAAGGAGGTGGCAATCCACCACTATTTATACATGTTATTTTGTCTATCATGTGATTGAACCCTATGGTTAGCCTCACCATATGGGTACGAGAACCATTGCAATCGATCTTGGATCGTTGGGCAACATCGTTGTAACCTTGTCGCCTCTTCGCAGTGAGTGATGGCAGAGCATTGTGTCATTCCATTATTAACAAATGATATTATTATTTCCATGTTGCTGTGATATTATTATTTCATGTCATCTTGTCTATAGACAATGGCATAATGATGTATTGTTCCATCTTTATGCTTGCATGTTAAGTATGTTTACTAATATTCTCTACAAACGATACCCAGATCGTCTCTTAGAAACAAATGCAACCAAGCTAAGGGTCAGTATGCCTAGGCTTTGACGTTGGTACTTTTAAATAATAAGAAACAGTCAATCGATTGTTGATTGTTCCATAGAATGATAGTGACATAAATATGATAAAACATTGAACACGGGTTCTTCAAACCTTGAGCAATAATAAGATTGTTCCAGTATAGTATAAATTATTACTGTTAAAATGACAAGCATGCCATTCAAATTATTTTACCATGCATTAAATAGTATCAGTATCGTTTAGTTATTTTCTTTATATGTATATTTATATACAACTGTTCTCAGAATGATAGAGCTTTGAATGAAAACATAACAATGATAGATATGTCGACTCGGATCTTTGACCATGACTATATTTGAATAACTGAGGCTCCTTAGATGAGACTCAAATATATCAAACATTGGATAACTTGGAACTATTTTTGATAAAGTAAGCGACATTTTCAGGGTGTTGTATCCTTCACAGAGAGCCACAAGGGCCAATAGAGTCTAAGATAAAAAAAGCATCAAAACAAAACACCAAACCAAAAACAGACATAGACTAATAACACTCAGACCAACAACAAACCAACAACAGACTAGCTGGCATTCTCCCAATTCTTTGATAGAAGTTGAACCAAATCATCACCGATCCACTCTTGGTGGTCTTTAGTCTTCTTCATCTCCATCTCGTCCTTCATGACAGCCGATAGGGTACTAGTGACACAGTGAACTAATTTGACCATGAATCAGGTCAAACCATTGAATTTTTTGTCCATTTTTTTCCATTCTTTCTTTTATCACACCGAGCTCCTCCTCGCCGCCCGTAGTGTAGTCGGGATCATTCTGCTCAATATCTAGCGGTTTCAATGAGTGAGAGGCCAAAACCTCCTTTTGAGCTTTACCCTTGTTAGGAATGGATGAGGGACCTTTGGATTTCTCACCTTCCTCACCTTTTGACACCTCTTCAACTCTACTATCTTTGCTGTCTGAAAGCTCCTCTTTAGTGTCCAAATCCCTAACCTGCACTTTTTTCCTATTCTTTTCCAACCTACCAGATCTCCAAATGATGGCATCACATCCAATAACCATAGTCTCCACAACCATCGTATCACCCAACGAGTCCTTTCTCACAATATTTTCCCTTTATTTGGAGGCTCCTTCTCCTCCTTACCTTTATTTTTTAGGGCAAGCTTATTGGAAGTCTTAGCAGGGGTAGAATTGAGGTCACATAGGCTAGCCGTTGCACTGGTTTGGGTAGCTCCCTCGATACCCTTAAGTTTTTTGGCAACAGGTTTGAGTTTCTGAGAATCAATAGGGATTGGGTGACTCTTCTTGACAGGGCCTTTAGATTCGGCTGGAGATAAGCTGGTCTCAGTGGGGGGCTCAATTTCCTCAATTTAGACAACTGAAATGGGTTTCAGAGGGCATAAAGCCAAATGAAAGTGGTAGAGTCTTAGGATAAGATCCTGGTGGAGCGGCAGGGGAGTAGGTTCATTGGGATTTAAAGTAGCAGACTCCACACATTTTTTGACCAAGTTTTCAGTGTCCATTAGCAGAAAAAAGGGAAAGCTCAGTAAAACTTTATGCCTAAGGTGATTTAGCAAGGGAAAATGGTAGAAGTAATAGGTCTTGTACCTTCCTTCCAGTGTGACATATTTCATCAATGCAAGACACACCTGGTTCCATGGCTGAGGATGAGCCTTCTGTTCACACCAAGACTGGTTGTGAACCAACTTCTCATCTCTTACAAAGAATTTGGCCATACTAATATTTTCCTAGGTCTTCAAATGTTTAGGATGCTTCATGTCAGAGTACTCAAGACCTGTCGCCTATGCAATCACTTCCTCATCCACCATAAAGGAGATGCCTCCTAGAGACACATGTCAATTCTTCCAAGAGTTGATGAACTGGGTCAACAGATTAGGGTCATGGCCCACAAGTCTCTCCATTAGAGGAGCAATGCCACCTTCGACACAAATGTGCCAAACCAATGGATCCTTGCAAAATTCATTGCAATTATCTAGCTCTTTCTACACCCTATCACCCCCCATGATTCCACACCGCGCATAGTATAACTAGAAACCCTGAATAAAAAAAATGTTAGAGATAATTGCAAGGTGAAAAATCACCCACACAATAAGGCATTTAAGCCATAAACAAAAATCTTTGGGAATCAAGCCTAAGGACAGGTCACACGCATGAGTAAATAATTTCCTTGAAACAATCTTAGCAGAGGAATTAATGAGGATTTCCTCGCATAAACGACTAAGCAAAAAGGACATGATCGGCAGGGAAGGATTTCCTTCAACATAGCATAAATACTGAAATCTAGGCAGGATAGCCGCGAGGCCATAGTTAGAAATCTCTAAATTGAAAGCATTTAAGGGTTGTTCAACTTTAG
The DNA here is from genome assembly GCA_007258455.2 of Sequoia sempervirens. Classification (NCBI taxonomy): domain Eukaryota; kingdom Viridiplantae; phylum Streptophyta; class Pinopsida; order Cupressales; family Cupressaceae; genus Sequoia; species Sequoia sempervirens. The sequence goes on from VDFB02000003.1 coordinate 352,973,330, forward strand.
TTATACCACAGATAGAAGCTATAAGGCATGAAACCAAAATAGCGGATAAAGAAAGGACAAAAAGGAGCTTTGTCTCATAATTACAAGTCACATCAAAATTGAAAATAAAGAATTTTAAAATCTGTGATCTTAAGTAAATCCCCATAAGGAGATTACAAGAAGTACGATCCAACTTAGAATTAATCATCTAGTAATTGTTGTGGCAAAACATGATTTCCTTTTTCCAAATGGGCTCCATCCTATAATTTGAAAAAATACACGTGTTATCCATCTCATCAATACATCTAATCATCCATCTCATCAAAACAATAAGACCACATAGCCCAATGAAAAAGCATACAGACCCCCCAGAAATCCAGCTAAGCACATGTTGTGTTTTCATCATGGGTCAAGTAAGGGCTTTGTTCCTTCACTATAATACTCTGAATATTAGGCAGAAGTAAATTTAAATCACACCAACATTTGGACAATTTCCAGTGAGAGCCAAAATTGGCTAAGGCATCAGCCACTTGGTTCCCCTCTCTATAAATATGACTAGCCACCTTTAATTTTAATTTAGACATAAGGAATCTAATGTCAAGAAGAATATCCTTAGTGTTCCACCCCAACAGTCTATCAAAATTATTAGCATCAATAATGGACTTAGAGTCAGCTTCAATGTGTAGGTTCTCTATCCCCAAGGAAATAACTATCTATAAGCCCTTTAACAGTGAAGACCAATCCCCCCAGCATAACCAACCACCAACTTTCCTTTGTGATCCCTGATCACACCTCCTATGCTTGCTCTGCCCGGGTTTCCCTTAGTAGCTCCATCAAAGTCTAGTTTAAACCAGCCCTTGTCAGGGGGTTTCCAAATAGTGGCTCTCCTAGCTATAATTTTGGAGTTTTCATACGAATTGGCATCTAGGTTTTAATGCCAAGCTTTAGCTATGCTTATTTCCATCTCAGTAGGACCTTTATCTGGGGTTTTCCCTTTGAAGAGAGATATTTTCTGCAATGAGCTAAGCTGCTATACCAAACACCTCTTTCAGATTCATCTCGGTGTTCCTGAAGATCCTATTGTTCCCCTCTTTCCATAAGCACCAGCATATAATGAGAGGAACTTGGTTCCATATTTCACTAGTTAATGGATGGGTAAAGGGTCCAAACCAACTCAAAATAAAGGATGTGATGTCCTTACACATAATCCATTGTATCCCCAGCCTTCTAAAAGCCAACTCCCACACCTCAACAACAAAGGGGCAGTGTAACAACAGATGATCAACCGATTCTTCGTTACATTTACACAAAAGGCATCTATTGGGGATCTGGGATCCCCTTTTCCTTAGATTATCTTGAGTAAGAATTCTGTTATGACATATAGTCCACCAAAAGAAGTTAACTTTTGGTATCATGTATCTATTCCAAACCTTTTTCCATAGATTATTGACCACACCTTGATCAGTCAACTGATTGTAAGCAGATTTAACAATAAGATCACCTTGATTATCATGGATCTAGAAGAATTCATCCCCATGATGAGAAGGGGGTATCCTGATGAGGGAGAGTAACTCCTACAACATCTTGGCTAGAAGAAACAAATTAGGTGATAAAGGATAGCAAAAGATAATGTCATTCCATTTCCTAGCTCTCAAGGGTCCAAAAAGATAATCTCTAATTTATATACCAAACACTTGTTGAGCCTGACCCTTAAGAAACCTGAACTCAAAAAATTCTAGCAGAGAGTTAAGTAACCAAGAATCCTCCCAGAATCTGATTTTATTACCATTACCTATCTTCCATTTGATCCCATTCCTCATAAGGTCCTGAAGATTGTAGATACCCTTCCAAACCAAGGACCCTGTAGGGTGGGCCTCCAAAAGGCAGTCAATCAATGATCGGTTCAAAAGTTATTTGGAATTTATTATCTCACACTAGTCCTTCCTATCCCTCAGATGATCCCAACCCACTTTGGCCATAAGAGATTTATTAGAATTAGAAAAGGTTCTTATCCCAAGACCACCACAAATTTTTGGTTGACAAACCTTATCCCATTTAACCAAAGCGAGTTTCTTTTTTTCCTTAGTGCTCAACTAGAGGAAAGACCTTTGGATTTTCTCAAATTTGTTAGTAATATATCTAGGTATCTTAAAAATGGATATGAAATAGATAGGGATACCTTGAAGAACAACAGAAAGAAGTTGAAGCGTACTAGCATTGCTGAGTAAAGAGCCTTTCCACCCAGCAAGCTTCCTTTGAATCCTTTCAAGGATAGAATTCCAAAACTTAGGAGTGACATCTTTGATAGTTAGGGGTAACCCAAGATAAACTGAGGGGAGAGAACCACTCTGACAACCCAGAACAACAGTCACCTAAAATTGTTAACGAAACGTATTGGCATAGTAACTCGTAAACTTTTGCAAACAACTTTGTTTTGATACAAACATCATTTCTTTTGATGCAAATAACATTGTTTTGTTACAAAAAATATTTCTTTTAATACAAACAACACTATTTTAATACAAACAACACATTAGTATATGAAAACTGTTCAAACAGTTCTACTCTTATTTCTTTGAAAAAGGCACATTTACATTTTGTATTTTTGTCAAACGATATGACAATTTGTAGCATTATTTGAATAAAATCAATCTATTATAATGGGTTTTATTTCATAATGCATACACAAATTAATAACTTAAGTTGGCACATATATGTGTATGTACATAGACCTTCGTCTACATACCTTCTTTTGTTACTTATTTCATTCATTTTGATGAATATTGAAGTTTGTTGAAAGTATCATGTGAAATTTGAATGAGTTGAATGGATAAAGCATTGAACAGATCCTCATGAATTATTTTTTTGAAATCATTTAAATAGAGGAATTTAAGTAGACTGATTTATATTTTCATCAATATTTGTGTAAAGATTATCCTCTTTATTTAGTAGAACAATATAACACCTAAGTAGACTAGAGCATCTCAGAGTAGATGCTGCTAGGAATAGATAGTTGCTAAGGAATAATTGTGATGTTGAAAGTTACCTTTCAGGACGTGTGCCAAAATGGGGAACAAAGAGTATAGGTTTTTGCTTTATCAAAAACCGATCTTTGTTTTTGTAACTTAATTTCTATGCTTGGCCAAGCAATTAGCCCATTATGTATGTATGGACTTTGTGATAACACTCTCTACCATTCCTAGCATAGATCTTGATTTTTGTAATCATAGATAGAGATGCATGTTGATGTTAGGGCACACACTAGATTCCACCTTGCGAATTTTTCTCTTGCTAAACTTTCCGTGTAGGGTCGGGCATTCTTCAAGTTGGAAGAATGTCAGGGAAGCGTAAGCTTTGTGGTTGGGCCGTAAAGTGCTTCAACCATGTTCTCATCGAACAGTGGAGGAAAACGGCAAAAGGAAACCTTGGAAGTTTTCATGATTATCATGGTCTATGATGTAACCTTGATGTATAATTGTATATTGTATTGACTTTGTGGCCAAATGAGGGCCAAGCCAACTTGGATATTGTAATTGACATTGGAAAATGAATACATATTATCATGACTCTTATTTTAATTGGACATGTGTTGCTATGATTGAAAATAGCTGCTTAGTTATGTCTTTTTAAAATTAAATATTCATAATATCATTTACAATAATATAATTAAGTAATAGTTTAGAATGGGTTATTATAAATCTAGGCCTTTTGAGTCCACAATAGCCATGACTAGGGGATAGTTGACCCTTGACCAAATTGAGTTGTCCTGAGAATTGATTGAACCTGGATTGAATGAAGGTATGGGAAGGTCTAAGTTAGGAAGAAACAAAGGGAAGACCGTTAGCACCTCGAACAAGAAAGTCACAGTGGAAGAAAACACCAAGATTGAGGTTCAACCCGAGATTCTTGACGATGAGATTTTAGCTCAAGCTCTCACTCGAATTAAGATGGAGAGGGCCAAGAATATTGAGGAGTCGAAGTGAACTCCTAAGATTAAGAAGCTTTCTGCAATTAGAGATTGGCCCCTAGGGTGTGGACCAAAAGCACCCTTATTAACTAAAGAGGAAAATGAGAGCTTGCGTGCTCAACCCTCCTCTTCCGAGGAAATTGATGTAAATTTTGATGAGGAACCAAAGGAGTGTCTTCTCTCTGGGAATGAGAAAAATGACTAATGTAACAAGAAGCTTTTGTAAATAAGGGTCTATTGACCCACACCTAATATAAATAAAGCAAGATGTTATTTTTGGTGTGTTCAAACGAAGAACTCAAGCATGTTTTGTTGTGCATATATGTGTGTGTCCTTAATGAATGAGTGATATATACATGTGTATGTAGTGTATATGAATACGAATGTTTACTCATATAATCCAGTGTTAAGTTATGATAGACATGAAATGTGATGCAGGTCAGGTGTAAGACAATATGGTGACCACCAGGCAAGAGACAAGTGGTAGTGGATTAGACAATGGACCAAACAAGAGGCTGGAACAAATTTTAGAGCATTTGAATAGGAAAGAGGCTCATATGGATCACATAGAACATGAGGTACAAGTGGCATGCGAGGATTGGGTTCACAGGAATGTGGAAGTCAATCAGGGAGAAGGCCTTTGAGGTCAAATTGAGGAAGAACTAGGAAAGGATATCAAAAGGGTAGCACCACCAAAGTTTGATGGTAAAGCCATCACATCAGGAGTTGAGGCATGGATCATTGAGATGGAGAAATACTTTGGACTTCATAACCTATCCAACTAGACTAAAGCGACATGTGCTATGTATCAACTTTTAGGAGAAGCATCTACTTGATGGGATCATGAAAAGATCAAAAGGAACCTTTAGCCTATTGAGATTACTTGGGAACTCTTCCTCCAATCTTTTAGGAAGAGATGGTTATTGCAACTCTTTTTTGACAAGAAGGTGATAAAATTTCAAAACCTAACTCAGCAAAGCATGACTGTGACCCAGTATTAGGAAAATCTCACTAATCTATTGAAGTATGTGCCCTAGTATCAAGGAGATGAACATTTTCATATTTGAAAGTTCATATTGGGATTTAGACCCCACATTGGAGCAGAAGTGGACATACATGATCCGATCACCATGAATAGAGTCTTCCATAAGGCCACCAAATATGAGTAGAAATTGTAATAGTTATTTGATTACCGCAACAGTTCAAATCCTAAGTCATGATTTGGGAACAAGAAGTTTCATAAAGGAGACAAGAACCATCAGATCCGTAATCTCAAGAGGGGAAGTGAGTCATAGGAGAAAGGTGAAGATGGGAATAGTGGAAAAAACAAGAAGGCAAATAACAACAAAATAAAAGATGAAAAAAAGTAGAAGGGCTTCAGAAAGGACAAACCAAGAGGTTGCGAAGGGCCTTGCGATGGGTGCTATACTTGTGGAGGCAATCATTATGCCTCAAATTGTTTGCAGTGGTCAAAGTCACGAAGGGAAGGAAACTATCAGTAGTCTCAACATCATTAGATCCATGCTGCAATAGATAACAAGTAGATAGAGTATCAAGCTTCACCAACACAACTAACAGGTAAGCTCTATGGTTGAACTATCTCTATTTTAATTGATACCGGAGCTACTGAATGTTTCATAGATTCTAGAGTAATATCCATGATGCTACTTATTAGACTTAGATACATGGAAAACTCATGGACAATCCAGTATGAAAATCGAGCAAAGCAGAGGGTAGATGCCTGCCTCTTTTGCAATGAGTTAGAGATTCCAACCTTCCAGACCTAGGTCAACTTGTATGTGGCACCCTTAGGCTCATACAATGTAATTTTGGGAATAAATTGGTTAACTGAGCATAAGTCTATAGTGAACTATGAGGATAAGGTAGTTATTTGTCTAGATGATTATGGGAACCCAGTCAAGATTTGTGGGATGCAAAGACCCTTAGAGCTTAGACAAATCTCTACTATGCAACTCAAAAAGGCTCGTCGGAAGGGATGTGCACTATTTATGCTATGCATATTAGTAACCCTGGAAAAAAGGAACTGCATTTAGATGACTACCCTATTCTCAAGGAGTTTCAAGATGTATTTCCTAATGAACTCATGGAGTTACCTCCAAAACAGGAATTTGACTTCTCTATTGACCTTGTACCAGGAGCGCTTGAGTCTCAATCTAAAGCACCATATCGGATGACCACCACCGAACTCTATGAATCAAAGGCCCAATTAATGAAATTATTGAAGGACTCATAAGACCCAGTGTGTCTCCTTGGGGAGCACTAGTTATCTTTGTGAAAAAGGATGGAACCTTATGTTTGTGCATAGACAATCGGATGTTGAATGAGGCGACCATCAAGAATCGATATCCCCTCCCAAGGATCGATGAGTTGTTTGACCAGATGATGGGTGCGACAGTGTTCTCCAAATCGATCTTAGGTTGGGATACCATTAGTTGAGAATAAAGGAAGAAGATATTCTAAAGAATGCTTTCTGAACTTGATATGGACATTACGAGTTCACTATGGTACCTTTTGGTTTGACCAATGCACCCGCAACTTTCATGAATCTCATGAATAGTGTGTTTAGAGATTGCTTGGATGATTTTGTTTTGATTTTCATAGATGACATCCTAGTTTACTCAAAGTTTATTGAAGAGCACGATAGGCACTTGAAGGTAGTTTTACAGTAGCTGAGAGAGAAGAAACTCTTTGGGAAGCTATCCAAGTGCTTGTTTTTATCAAGATAGGGTACACTACCTAGGGATGCTATGCATGTTGATGTTTGGGTACACACTAGATTCACCTTGCAATTGTTCTCTTGCTAAACTTTCTATGCAAGGTCGGGCATTCTTCAAGTTGGAAGAATTTCGGGGAAGCATAAGCTTCGTGGTTGGGCAGTAAAGCGCATCAACTATATTCTCATCCACCAGTGGAGGCAAGCATCAAAAGGAAACCTTGGACGTTTTCATGATTATCACGGTATATGATGTAAGCTTGATGTAAAATTGTATATTGTATTGACTTTGTGGCCAAATGAGCCAAGTCAATTTGGATATTGTAATTGACATTTGAAAATGAATACATATTATCATGTATCTTATTTTAATTGGACATGTGTTGCTATGATTGAAAATAGCTGTTTAGTTATGTCTTTTTAAAATTAAATGTTCATAATGTCATTTGCAATAATATAATTAAGTAATAATTAGAATGGGTTATTACAGATAGCCACCCATTATAAGTAGGTGATTTAAATGTAATAATTTTAGAGGAAACCTAAATCCCATAAAAAGAGTTAGAATAAGTAAGTGTTTTTTTATATATACCCAAGAAATTTAAAGGATACGTGAAGATCATACTAATACAAAATGTATCAAAATTTTATAAATAAATATCTTTGCAACTAAATGAATTATTTCTAAGTGGCGAGGAGATTCATGAACCAATTGAATTACCTCCTTGGGTAATTCAACAACTAGTTTTTCATAGTGTTTATAATTGAGATACAACTGTTAAGTGAGACATGGAAAGAGCACTTGAATCATATGAAATATATGTTACAAATATTAAGCTTAAAATAGATAGCAGGTAAACTTAAAGAGTAGATTTATGTGATAATCTTATTTTTGGAAATATATTAGAGTACTCACTCTACTTAAGGATAATTTTAATGTTGAAATAGATAATAGTAATTTTACAATTCATAAACATTTAAAAAATGTGTAATATTTTTATCAGCTAAAAGTTGACTTTCATAATTTTTTCCACATTTTCTATGTTTAAGAGAAATAACCTTCTAAGGGAAGAGGACCATAAATATTGGGTCACTATTATCTTATAAGATACATAAGGTGAGTCTCTAACATCCGTATAGGAGTAATAATATCTCTCTTGCTAGGAAAGGGATGATCAACCTTATTCATGAGTTTGGTTTTAGTGACAACATTGCCAAGAAGGTAAGTTTAAATGAGATTCATTGCTCACATTTTAAATTTTCATGTTTGGAATGTATCCTAACAAATAACTCAACATAGATAAAATGACTTTGGATTCTTCATAATAGTTAAGATATTATTCCTTCTTGGTTTATATTGTTGATAATTGCAAAGTCCATAAGATATCTCAAGAAATGAATTTGATAGGATATAAAATTGAGAGGCTGAAATGATATCCTTGATAGAGATCCATACAAGTCAAACAAAAATAAAGGAACTCTCAAATAAAATTTCTTAACTCAACAAGTTAAGAGTATAGTGGACGAGGAATCAATAATGAAATCTTTTTTGGTTTTGCTCTATATTCTGTACAAGAAATTAAGTGTTAGGATTTCAAGGTGGTCCAAAAATGTCATTGATTATAAATTCAATTTTGTCCAATGAACATATTGAAATAGATTTTTTTATGTTAATCTTTAAGGCATTATAGGTGCACATTTGAACGTTTATGATGAAAGGACTTTTGAGTATGCACTTATTAAACTACAAGAGATAAACTAATGAAATAGAACACATTAGGCCAAGAATAATTGATTGAAATTGTTGATTATTGGATCTTAGTAGCTAAATAGGGCTGATGCATATAATCCTAGATATCGCATTCCTTCATGTATGTGAAAAAAAATATTGGATATGCCTTTCTTATATTTTTAGTTTGTGTGCACTTATTCAAAATCATGTTTGAATAATACAATATTTACAAATAATATGTAGGTCATTAGATTTCATAATAATTGTATAATATTCTTAATTCCATTTGTAATATTAAGTTTATAGTTGTAACACGACAACAAATCATTTATGATTTATATATGTATTTGATTATAATTTGTTAAATAGAAAGAAAATGATATATCAACCTATTTTGTTTTGAGAACATGAAACCATGATTTATGACCCCAGTCACCTCATGCAGTATTTCTAAAACTATATGCACTATTTAAAGAGCTCGACCCATGTGATTGGTTAATTTTTTGGTTTTTTCTGGGCGCTGCCCATGTGACTCTCGGGGTGTGCCTTCTTACCACCACCCTTTTTTTGTGAATATGTAACTTTATCTTTATTTTAATATAGATAGCTTCATATTCATCAAAAAAGAGCTCATATGGATCTATGAGCAATTGACTGTGAATATATCAAATTATAAACAATAATAAAGAACAATAATTAGAGGTTGTGGAATGGATGTTGGGTTGACAGTGCCAAGCTATCATAGTTGCTCCATCTCATGGGAGATGATGAAGGATCATTTCATTTGTTGCATAAGCCTTACTTATGATCGACATTATTTTAAGACCTATTTAGATGTTAGTAACAATGCCAAACTCTATGTGACATTATTTAGGATTGGTGTGTGGACAACAACGACTAACATTTTAAGCAAACTCCTATGCCCAAGGAACCTCTCAATCTCACCTACCTCAATGCAATTTGTGTAGAGGTTGTTGGGAGACTGGTATGTGAAGTAGATGTTTCAGTTGACTGTCTTTTAGAGAACCTAGATGTATCTTTAGTAAAATGCAGGAAATGCCCATTAGGTTGCTTGCTTAAGGGATACCAAATAGCCTTTCAAAGGTTTGATCTGTTTCCTCCACTATTTTTTAGTATACCATAGCTAGTTTTTAGATCCTTAATAGTATTATCTAATTATAATTTAGATAATGACATATAGATATAGATTTTATAGGGGAGAGGATCTAGTAGTTGTGCACCCTAGCTTTGTGCTTCTAATTATCCTACGTGGAAATTTCAAATCACTCCCAATTTTTTACAACTTGATAAGTCCCCTGTTGATAACTTTTGTTTCAGGACCACATCATCAAATATGATACCACATCAACATGCTTTTTCTCAAGGTGTCCAAAAAGGCCCAAAAAAAAAGTGAGACCAATACTTGTGCATTCACATCATGGGTAGTTGAGCACTAATGTGGCAACACATGATTGGTTGCTTTTTAGATCAAAGGAATACATTTTGTTTAATTATGGGTAGTCAAGTCACAACTATTGGGCATTATATAAACAACTACTATCACAACTATTGAAACATGCTCAACTCCTAGGTCCCCTTCTCTACATATTGTTGCTTTGATACACCAATTTTTTTGCTATGATACACGAATTATGTGAAAAGAATACGTGTATTGGGTAATGAGACTTTTGATATAGGCATTGATAGTTTGGAAATGTCCCGTAGATTTGGTGTAAATTTTTTCTATAATACTTTTAACAATGATCTATAAACAACATTTTAATTATTGAGAACTAGGTTTAGATTTATAAATTTCATTCAAACAGTGACAATGATGTTTGTACATCTGTTGTATAAAAAGTACATATGGATATTGAGTGATGACTATTTAGATAAGAGTATTAATATCTTTAGAGACGTCAATTTAGATTTATATTTGATGCAAATATCTTCTTTGATGCTCACAATAATGATGTAAACAACGTATAGGAATATTGAGTGATGTCATTTTAGATATGAGCAGTAATAGTTTATATATGTCAAGTAGATTTGATCCAAATAACTGTATAGTTATCACAATAATGTAAAATTTATATATGGTTATTGAATAATGAAAGTCTAGATATGTTTAATAATATTTTAGACATGTAAATGTAATATATATTTTATTCAAATAGTTGATGGATGATGTTTATAGGTTACATTGATGGTATAAATCTAGTAGCATTTGTATTGACTAATTGCACTTCAGATCTGAGTATTTAGTAATGAAAGTTTCAATATTATGTCATTTAAATTTAGATTTGATGCAAATTTTCTGCTAATACTTACAACAATGTTATAAGCATTAGACATGAGTATTACCATTTATAGTCTAGACAAGTTACAACCATGATATAGTAAGGCTACATAATAGTAATGACAATTTGGATATGAGTAATTTAGTAATTACATTTTAGATATATGAGTAATTTAGTAATTACATTTTAGATATATCATTTAGATTTATATTCGATGGAAACAACCACTATCACACTTTAAAAATGATGTTGAATAGTTTTCACAATGAAGAGCATAACCATTTGTGGACTCGAGGAAACCAAATTTTTGAAAGATAATGGAGTCCTAATCCTCCTAGAGAAAACACCATGTAATATATTTTTTAATTAATATTCAATCATTACTAGTATTACTTGTTTATTGAGCATTGAGATATGTAGCACATTAGTCCAAAAGGTTTGCTTGTAGATGGGTGTCGCCCATTATGAGTAAGTAAATGATCTCTCATTTTTATTTTCCTTTGGAAAGAGTCATATGTTCTACTTTGTTTTTTTGTTTTATAAGTGTTTTCTTTTATAATTTTGTAGATGTGACAATTGCATGCACAAGTTGACACTATTGAAAAAACAAATAGGTAGGCTATTATGGAGGTTAGTTTTGTTTATATTTATATTGATGGCGAAGATTAATGTTTAAAATGTTATTATGTTGATGTAGGCCTACTATTTTTGAAATGGGGAATACTAAAGTCATGGCAGTGGTATATGGGCCTTGTGCGAACATGAAGCAACAGTCTCACTCTTTGTTTATGTTCTTTCATTATAAGTGGCACCAAGGGTTTTGGAATTGAATTCAAAACCTAATAAAGATCATTTAAATTACTTAGTGGAATTGAGTGTTTTGAAATTTCTTATAGGCATCTAGTTTTGAATAAATTATGTAAACATAATATTTCTTGGCAGAGTTGGAGCATAGACAAAATATTTAATTGTATATTTGTGATGGTTATGTATAACATGAAATTTTCCAGTCTAGTTTGTGGAGTGTTTTGAGGCTTTTTATAGGTAGGGGTTATGCTTGAATCATCTATTAGGTTTTCTCTTATTTTGTTTAAATTGTGGGTTATGCGTTGATTTTAACTAACATCAAGCAAATATTTAGCATTATGGGTTATGTATTGATTTTAACTTATAGACAACTATTTTTATAAAATTTACTAATATGTGATAATCAAGTTTCATATTTCATTACCTTAAAAAAAATGTAACTATAAGATAAATATTAAGATTGAATATTTTTGTGTGATGTTTTGATAACTTTCTAGGAGTAAAATATGTTTGTAAAAGTTCCATTGTGAAAATTTAGAACTCATATATAGTGGATAATGTTCAATTATTTGCAAAGCTATCTTGATTCATACAAGGTACTTTTGTTTTTATAAATTTATGCAAAATTAGATGAAATTTACTATTTAATGATTATCTAATACAAAATATAAATATGTTTTTATGGATAATAAAAATGTGATGCCACCCCTATGTGGGTGCCTTACTTGGCCATGGTGGATGGAATTATATTTTTGAGAGCACCATGATGAGTGTCACACACAACAACAATGACTAAAAATCAAATGTAAATAGATCAACAACAAAATTAATTCATCTTATTTACCATCAATTGACAAAGAAAGCGAGGAAATAATTTAATTTAACTCTCATTATTTATTGCATGTCCTTTATCACAAACTCAAAGGCATCAAAGCATGTGTAAGCAAGTTCTACATTTTTTATCCACTCACTTTGGAGGAGATGGTCCATGGTATTTAGAATTTCATGTCAATAATTTGAACCCAACACCTTTCTCCACATATTGCTCAACTTCCTGAACATCTCTTTCTCTTTGATTTTATATCATTGTGTTAGGAGCGGGGATAATCATTATAGCTCTTTCTCTTTAACTTGCATTACTTCTCCACCATGTTTAACACTTTCCATTTGGGGTTGATGCTCTCTATCTCTATCCCTTTGTCAATAGTTTTTAACATTTTAACTTTATTCTTACATATATTAATTTCAATCTACTTTTATTATTCTTTGAAAACATTGAATGTGATTTTTTCAATATTTTTGTTCAACTTATTTCTTCCTATAATTCCTCTTTCTATATTTAATTAAATTCTATGTGATGGTTGGTAAACACCCACATTCATAATCAAAGGCTTAATTCTACAGAAACACTCAATTAGAGAAAGAAATCTATAAATATTTGATGTATCAACTTTTTAAAATACTTATGATTGAAACTTAAGAATTCTTATAAAACTCTAGGTATCATTATTCACCCAATACTACTTTTAAAATTGCAAGGCATTTATCGGCATAACCATTGCACAACTTATGGTGCAAGTGCTAGTAATAAATATGTTGCATTGTAAAATGCATCCTTTGTTCTTGCAACCATTTTTATTGAGCATAGCATAAGGGTTTTGAATTGGTCATAATGGTCTATATATATTTGTGAAGAGGCTATGAGAAAGGATAGTAGATATTTTTTTGGATTGTTCCTTTGGTGGCATTGGACATCTTTTGTTATTCCATGGAGGGCCAATTGATTTCCTCTAAGCATGCTTTAAATATACCAGTGGTTGTTAAGAAGATGTCGAGAATCTCTAATTTAGCAACTGAATCATCAATCTTTGTCCTATGGAATATTTTCTAGATTTCCTATTAGGGTTTGTGAGGAAGAGTTGCATGCATGCACCTTTTATGGTTTTTGATTGGTTTTTATTAGAGGTAAAGTAGGTTTTGAAGGGGCTTCGAAACCCTTTACAAAAAAGATAGTTGTTTCAAAAGATAAACACATAGATCAACAGCCAGCCAACACGCAACAAAACATCAACAAAACAACTACCAAAAAAGGAGGAACAAGAACAAAAACTATAGATTCTCCAGAATATTAGCAACCTCCATGTTGCTTTCAATTATCTTCTAATGCACATCCATAACTTCAAAAATCTCTTTGATAGGGACCCCAACTTGTAGCTTAGTTTTGTTGTGGGTCCTAGCATCAGGCCCCAAAACACTTACCTCTTTAATCAAAACATCATGCAAACCAACAACATTCCCAATAGTAGCCTTACCAATAGAAGCTTCCTCCATCAACTACCTATTCCCAATAGCGTCCTTATCACCTTGAGCTTCCTCCATCCATTTCCTATCCTTCTCATTGAGGATAGTAAGGCCCTTCACTTCATTCCTCATAATAGATTTTGTCACTTCAACAACCTTATCCAACTTCATGTTAACCCGTTCTATCTACTCTTCCAAGGTAACAATCCTTTGTTTAAAAAATTGCTTTAGCTTAAGCATAAAAAAACTAGTTAACTTGAGCCTGTAGAGAGGACTTCAAAGTATCCCCAGCTTTACTCACAACCCCCTGAACCTTCACATTGGTCATATTAAGCTCATGGAAAGCCCATTTGAACAACCTAAACAAGGAGATAGTACCCTCCTTTTCCAGACCCAAAACATTAGGTAAATCCTCCTGGTTAAAATTAAACACATCCATGGCCTTCACTTCACCCTCCTAGGAGACACTATTCAATTCTTGGCTATCAATTACCTCTTTCCCATTAGCCCTAGACACCGACCTCTATATTTTTTTAAGAGAGCTCACAATTTCATCCGCAACAGTCCTCCTTCTATTGTGCATCTCCTTCCCCTCTTCAGAGATATCCATTATATCCTACCCACCAACAACATTTGGAGGATAATTAGAAAACTCCTCCTACATAGGGCTACTAGTCCGCCTAGCCAACTTTTTACTTCCATCCTTCAAACCCTTTTTTCTCTTAGACCCAAACATAAGGGGTGTAGAAATATTTTCCCCAGCAACATCTTTCATTTCTTTCATGAGGATCGAGGGAGCACCAATCCCAATTTTACAGGGTTTGTCACCAACCTCCCCTCACTACATATTTCATACTCCATAGAAGTAGGGGTAGGTTTACCTATTTTTCCACTCTTACCAAGAGCAAAGGGCTACAAGTAGACTTCCATAAAAGTCTCAGACTCAGGTTCATAATCCTCATCCTCATCTAACCCAAACTCCTCCTCCAACTCCACTTTCTTCTTTTTCCCTTTAGGAACTTTCTCAGGTTCCTCCTCCGACACAGTCTCATACTCCAATTCTAGTTTCTTTTTCTTTCCTTTAGGAGCCATCTCAGGCTGCTTAGGAACCATATAAGACTTGACATAATTTGAAATTATGAGAATTAAACCAACATGTAGCACAAGATTTTTAGGATTTCGCTTGTGATCCTTAATTCCACTTTCCAAAGATGCCAATAGATAGAAAGGAAAATAAACTTTCTTCTTGTGTCTAAAGTGATCCAGAAAGAAAAAATGATAACTAAAAATGGCAGAGAATGGACATTCTAAAGTTATATACCTCATAATTTCTTCAACGACATCTCACCATAGAGCTTCGATAAAACTACATAAGTAGCCACCGCTTTTAGCACGCTCAAGCTTCTTTTCTTCATCACCTTTAAAGAAGATTTGCAATGCAACATTGGAATCCTTCTTGTCTCTATATAATTTTCTTCCCTTAGTAGATAGAATTGTGATGCTCGCAATAAGGTCTTCATTAATTTCAAATTCAGTTCCGCCTAACTTCAGAACCTTATTATGCCAGCCCTTGAAAAACAACCTCGTCACCTTCATATCATTCCCATGGATCCTCTCAATATATGATGAATTCCCACCCAGCTGCAACCTTTCCAACACTTTGGACTTAGATTTCAAGGTGTCATAGGAAAATGGCTCAACCCTGTTTCTATCTCCACCCATGATCACAGACTCAACGAAACCCAAGAGCTTGAGGACTTTGTAGAAAATTAGAAGCCTCGAGAAAAAAGGAAAATAATTACCCACAATCCATGTGAAAAAGGAAAGGTGGTAGAGAGTAATTATTAACCTTGAAGGCTGCCCCATATAGAGGATACTCAAATTATCAAAAGCCCAAGCACGATCCAAATCAAAATCACTCCAAAGGATAATCTGCCACATGAATAGGGACATGTGAACACAATTAATAATGAAGCCAACACCCACCTTAACATTTTTGGTAATCATTATTAAGACAAGAAAGGGCCTCAATAGGAAGGGGATCATCCTCATCCCAAATCCTATGACTGCTAACACCAATATTATCAAAGACATCCGCAAGACCATTACCCTCCCTGAAAATATGAGAAATATAAAATTCATCAAATGAATTCAAAATATCAATCACATCCAAGATAAGGGATTCAACACTCCAAGAGGGAGGAGTAGACTTCTTCAAGTTATTAATAAAATTTATTGAATCTCCCTCTAACCAAACCTTTCTAAAGCCTTTAGAGTGAGCCAACTTCAACCCATGATAGGTAGCTAAAGCTTCCATGAAGTGGTTTGTCTGGGTTCCCAAAGGGAGCGCCACAACATAAATGAACCTACCATTAGAATTTCTCAACACTCCCCCACAACTAGTAGGTCTCATATTACCTTTAGTAGCTCCATCAAAATTGAATTTCACCCAACCAATAGGGGGAGCCTTCTAGACAACATCATCTCTTGAAACTTTACCTCTATTCAAAGGAAGAGAGATATCACAAGGCAACTTCCAATTATGTGCAATAGAAATGTCAACCAACATAAGCACAATCTTAGGGACATTCTAAAAAGAAACCTCAGAAGAAAACTTATCCTTGATAGCCACACAAATCTTAAAGGCCACATAGATAGAGGAAAGAGTAGAGTCCTTGAAAATTTTGTTGTTATGTTCCATCCAAATTCCCTAAGAAAGGTGAGGAACAAAGAGAGACCAAAGAAAAATCAAAGAAGGATTAGAGGAAGGTCCCACCCATTGAGACCACACTTCCCCAATCGAGGAAGGAAACACCCAACAAAGATTCCAAAGAGAAAGAACATGAGTCCACATATCCCTTACATATCTACACCCAATCAAGAGATGATAGGAATCCTTTGCATCTTCTTCACATAGAAAGCATATGTTAGGAAGCATAAAACCTCTCTTGACAAGATTATCACTAGTTAAGACATTATTTTGACAAAAAGGGCAGAAAAAATATTCACCTTGGGAATTAGTTTAGGGAACCAAATGGAGGCCCAAAAGGGGACAAGGCCAACATAAGAAACTTGAAGAGCAAAGGCCGAAGACACAAAAATTTACCATTAGAAGAAAGCTTCCAAACAATCTTATCAACTAGGACATAAGAAGGAATATGAAAAGAGGAAGAGCATTAAAGAAACCTTCCAATCCAGGTTCCACCTCATGCAATATTTTCCACTACAACCCATCCATATAATCAACAACAAATCTGCTAGACCTCCAAAATACAAGTATCCATAAACGGAAGGGCCAAGGCTCATCTTTGAGCGGTCTATTGCTAAGCCAATAATCATCCCAAAAGAGAATTCTCCTACCATTCCCCAGTTGCCAATGCAAACCTTTAGAAAAAATATTTTTGGCCTTAACCATACAGTTCCAAAGGGAAGAACCAAACGGGGGAGAGAAGCCACTAGACAACAAGTCCCTTATATGGTCCAAACCTTGAAGATATTTTTTCATAGCAATACAAGCCCACTCACTATAGTAGAAATTAGGTTCCACAATTGCTTAGTAAGTAAATCCATATTAAACTCTCTTATTTTACGAATGCCAAGACCACCCAACTTTTTAGGCCTACAAACATCATCCCAGGAGACCAGATGAATTCTTTTCTTCTCTTCCACCCCAGACCAAAGGAAAAAATTCTGAATACCTTCTAGCTTGTCCACAAATTTCTGCGGCATATAAATCAGGATGAGAGTATAAACCAGAAGATTATGAAAGGTAGATTTAATTAATTGCACTTTCCCAACTGGACTCAGTAGCGCACCTTTCCAACTAGCCAATTTAGAGTTAAACTTATCAATCAAACCTCGCTAGAAAGAATTAGGGAATGTATTAGAACACAGGGGAAGGCCCAAGTAAGACATAGGAAGCTTACCAATCTGACATTGAAAAATCCTCACAATTCTATGCTATCGTTGATCAATAGTGTTAAGAAAGAAAATAACACTTTTGGTTTCTTTTTGGTAAGCTAATCTTCTACCCCTAAGTAGCTTCATATTTTTGCAAAATAAGTTTAATAGCTTTGGCTTCCTTAATAAATGATTCCCCAAGCATAAGAGTATCATCGATGATTTGTTGATGGGAGAAAATATGGTTCCAAGATGAAGGAGACAATCCAATCATCTGACCAGCATTAATAAATATTTGAATGAGGCGAACCGGAGATTCAACCATGATAATAAAGAGAAAAGGAGAGATGGGATCTCTCTATTTCAAACCCCTCGAACAACCAAAAAGAGGAGAGGGGGAACCATTAACAAGAAAAGAGAACCTTGGGGAAGAGATCAACTAAACCATCAAAACCACCAGTTTCTCCCCAAAACCAAAAGCTTTCAGAATCTTAGACAGAAAACCCTAGTCAAATCTATCACAAGCTTTAAGCAAATCCAACTTTAGGAGAAAACCAACATTCTTATTAACATATAAAGAGTGAATATTCTCATGAATAGTAAGGATGGAATCAAGAATTTTTCTACCCGCCACAAATCCATTTTGCTGGGTTGAAATAATTTGAGGAAGAACCTTCTGCAATCTCACTGCCAACACCCTGGAAAAGATCTTATAAATAGAGTTGCACAAATTAATAGGACAAAATTAATCATAGGAGGAGGAACTCGGTTTGTTAGGAACAAGAACAATAAAGGATGAGTTTAATTCCTTCAAAAGATTACCTCTACCAAAAAATTCCTTAGTAGCATCCATGACATCCTTCACAAGAATATCCCAAAAGGACCGAAAAAGGAACATCAAAAAACCATTGGGACTCGGCACCTTGTTAGCTTCAAAAGAGAAAACAACCCTTTTAATCTTGTCCTCTAAAGGGATCCAAACCAATTGCTGATTAAGATCATCAAAGATGATATGGGGAATATCCTGAATATCATCTTGACACTCTGAATCCAACTCCCCTTCCTCAGATAAAATATTTGAGAAATAAGAAGAAGTAGCCTGCTGCAGATCCACAGCCTTATCCAACACCTGATTATTGAAATTTATAGAATTAATACGGTTGGAAGCCTAGTGTTTCAGTGTAGAAAGATGGAAGAACCTCGTATTTCTATCCCCACTTTTTAAACACATAATTCTAGACCGTTGCTTCCAAAATTCTTTCTCCTTAGCCACAATATTATGCAATCTAGATAAAAGGACATTCTCCCTCAGAGAAAGAGCTTGATCATAACCAGACACTTCAATAGATTGCTGCACTGTGAAAATATCATGATTGACATCTTCCTTCCCAACAAAAATGTGCCCAAAGGAGGATCGATTCCACCTCCTAACATTGCTCTTCACATTAGCAATTTTGTTAGCAACCCTGTACATAGCTGAACCATCCACTTGAATGTTCCACTAGGCTTGAGCCAAATCTTTCAGGTCAGGATGATAGGTCCACATCTTTTCAAACTTGAAAGGAAATTTTTTTCTCCTCCTCAACAGATCCACTGATAAAGAAAGAGGAAAATGGCCAGACCCCAACCTAGTCAGGGCTGACAAAGAACAAGAATAAGAAATAAGCCAGTTAGGGGATATGAGGGCTTGATCAAACTTAACCTAGATAAGAGCTTCACCTACATGTCGATTAGACCATGTAAAAGAGGCCCCTTTGAGATCCAAATCAAGAAGAGCATTGTAATTTATGAGATTCATGAGAACATATCTACTATCATCCACAATCTATGATCCTCCCAACTTATCAGCATCATGCAAGGGCGTATTAAAATCCCCCATTACCAACCAATTGGCAATAGGATGCAAATATTTAAAGGAACTAATATTTTCCTAGTTTTTTTTTCTTGGCACTCTTACTTTTAGGAGTATAAATATTAGAAAGGGTCCAAGAGAACTTATCATGAACATTGATGAATAGAGTAGCCACATGGTTACAGTCCTCAAGCACCGCAACCCCCTGAATCAATTTTAGATTCCAAAAAGCAACAATAACACCAGAAGTACTAGTTGCCTCAGAACAATGCATACCACAATCCTTGAAAAGCTTATGTTTAAGTTTAGATAGCCTATCCATTCCCATTTTAGTTTCTTGAATCAAAATAATGTTAGGCCTATGATCCTTTACTAGGTTAGCAAGGAGATCATGCTTGTGAGGGTGATTTAATCCTCTCATGTTCTAGGAAAATGATCTTCATGAGAGCTTATAGGAGGCGCTCTTGGAGCACATCTCCAACAAAGTTCTCTGAGTTCCATCAACAATATCCATTTGACTCTCCTTGTCCCTAGTAACATTTGAAGGAGGATGACCCCTACCTCTTAGCTCAAACCAACAGTCTGACCTTTGCCTATTTTTGGTTAAAACTCTTGGAGGAGGATATTCTTTCTTTTTATTTCTACCTTTCACCGGAATATAAGGAGGATTTTCAGGATCACCCATATCGCCAAAATCCTTCAAGTCAAACTTCGAGAAAACCTCCAACCCCTCAATCTTAGAACAATCATCATGTGGAGACTTCAAAACCCCACTAACACAAGAATCCAAAAGAGGGTATCCCAAACCATCAACCTCAGGCTCATGGTCTTCAACCAGATCCATAGACCTAAGAACTTCATGAGGCTCCTCATTACAAAGATGGGGAGGAATCACCTCAACCACACCTCCTGGCTCATGAACCACATCAAGCTTTTCAGGTTCCACTTGGCCCTCATGAATCACAATATTCTCATTCGTTACTGTCTACATTCCCATAGGTATCTCACTCATAGGAGCAACCCCATCTTTCTCCACAGGATCTGAAGATACCACCCCAGGAACCTTTTGTTGGGTTAAACTAGCTCTTGGGTTAGAGTTAGTGGATTAACCATAAGTGGTTTTGAGCCCATGGTTTTGCATGTATGGAAGTCTATATAATGGCTTGGTGACTCCATTGTATGTGTGGCTGGTTGAAGCCTCCAGGCTTAGCCCAGTTGGGGCTGAAGGTTATTATGAAGATCTTCATTGCTAGTTTTTCCTCGGTTTGGGGTTTTCAGGGTAAATCACTGTGTTGTGATTGTGTTCTTGTTCCATTCTTGATTTATGTTTTTGTTTTTTTTCTTCATCTGGTTCGTAACACCTTTTCCTCTTCTTTCCACTGCTTGACCACTTGCTTCTACACTTTTAGAGGGAATTTTTTAGCCTAGTGGCCCACTTTCTTGCAATGGAAACAAGTGAAAGGAATTGATTTAAATTCCACCGCTTGATCCCAAACACCAAACTTAGAGTTAATCTTCACCAAAGAGGGAAGATCCACATACTGGTCCACATTAACGCATAATCTAGCATAAAGAAGATGCTTCCTGGAAGCTGCCATTTGGTCAATCGATAGCAAGCACCCAAAAGTACTCACAATCCCTTTGAATACTTCTTCATCCCAGAATTCAAGAGGGAGAACTGGAAGTCTCACCTAGATAGGAGCCACCAAAAAAGAGCATGAGTTAGGATTAAAACCTAGTTCCCACCTTTTTAGCATCAAAGAAGATTTCCTAATAAACCAGGGACCACCCGTAAGAGCCAGCAATAGATCATGTTCACAGTTGAAAGTAAAGGAAAAGAGTCCTTTAGCCATTGCAGCCACATCCACCTGGCCCTTAAGATGCCACTGATTCAAAGAAAACTTACGAATCAACTCGATATGAGGACGAGGCCCCACAAATTTTCCCAAAAGAGTCATACCCATATTTGAAACACTTTTTTCAACAATGTAATCCAAGACAGAGATTGAGTATTCCCCAGTCTTCATATTAGAAACAAAGGCCATAGGAGGAGAAGAGATTTTACCTTTGGGCTTCACACCAAAGAGATTAGACCATTTGAGGGTTGAATCTGAGAAGAGACCACCCCCTATCTTATCAACCCTAGGAATCGAGCCAAAAAAAGTTGCACCCAAACCATCAACTAACTGACCAGGGCCACACTTTTCAGCATCGAGAATCCCCCTTTCAAAGAAGGACATCAGAGAATGTGAAGGAAAAGAAACCTTAGGGGCTCCTTTCCCACCAAAATATTCATTTCCATAATAGGGGACCCACTTCACTTACCATCATCCAAGGACCCACCTAACATCACCTTACCATTAGCAAGTTGTCTACCATTAATGCTTGCTACACCTCCAAAGTTTCCTATCTTTTCGAATTTTGAAATTACTCCACCACCATCGCCACCACTCGAGGAGAGCTTCATTCCATCAGTTTGCGGTTTTTTGAGTTATGAGTTTTGATTGTTAGTGCAGTTGGGAGGTTCCATTTAGAGACGTGACATAGTCAATGCAATTTATTCTATTATTTATGTTCCTCTATTGTTGAGTTAAAACTGACCAAGTTTGAAGTGGCTTCTTATGAGCAGTTAGAACAAAGAGGGAAAAGCAAGAGTTGTTTTATTTTTCAAAAAGGCATAGGCATGTGAGAGCTCATAAAGAGAAAAAAATGTGACTTCTCTTATCTCAACGTTGATCATCAAGATTTAAGTGAAACAACAATACTGTATATGTGTACAATGTTCTAGTTTATCTTTGTTTGGTGGTTTTTAATTCATCGTTTGAGAATATTATTATTTTTATATAGATAAATTTGTTATATTTTTTTATTAATTATATTTAGAGGATGTATTATTTTTTAATAGTTATGATTTTTTTTGTTTTGATCATTCATTTGTAAAATGTAGTGATATTTCAAGATTAAATATTTTCGTGAAAGAGGGAGTACATTTTATTTTGTATACAAATGTAAAAGATGGATCAAATAGCTTAAACTTTATTGTTTAAATATAAATAAAATAGAAAGCATTCACAAAAAAAATAAAAAATAATATCTCCCAAATATTACCTAAAAGAAATGATTAGAATTTACTAACCTTCTCTGATAAATTGATTTTAAAACAATAGAAATGCCACACCAAATGCATTACACAATTGGTCTTGAACATATGTTGATTGAGCATAAAGATGTTTCCAACCGAGTTCTATATATCTTCTAGAATAACTTGTAAAAATGATTAGTATAGCCTAACCTGCTTTGATACCATGTTATAAATTAGGATCTTAGGATACTAACCATTATATACAAAATATAAAATAAATAAAATTAGAATCATACAAGCATAGATTATACACATTAAACAAGATATACATGGGAAAACCCTTTCAAGTAAAAAACCCCCATAAAGCATCATTTATTAAAACACTTACAAAATTGGTCTATTCTAACATAAACCAAACCTAGGGAACACTTCTCCATACTTGCACATGGCTAATAATACCACATGTGTATATTGATAGAATTCACTATCAATCTCAAAATTATTCACCTCTCAAATGAGAGGGAACCTTCTTAAATATAAGAGAAAGGGTGGCATAATACCTTGAGGGTATTGTCACACCTATTCAAAATAACCATTCATAAATAATTAATAATCTAATAGATTTTAAACTATAACTATTTTAAATGGTATATTATTACGAAAGAATATAATATATAAGGTTTAATAACCTTATATTAGAACATTATATAAATTTTATATGGGTATGACCCCTAATAACATTATTTTCTAACAATTACACATCGTGGGGGGGATACATAGTCTCTCTCTTTCCCTCTTATGGGGGATAATTGGTTAAATAATTGTAATGGATCTCATACTTGGGGAGTTTTGAGTTCTACCTCTATCACTTGTTTATGTTTGTGTGTATCTTTTCTCTCTTTTGAAGAGGAGTTTTATCCCACTAAGTTTTCTCATTTTCTCTAATTGTGAGATTACAATGTAAATGTGTATCTAACATCATGGCATAGTAGTTGAGACTCATAATCATAATTATCATATCATTAAATCATTTTTTTTCTCCTTCTCCCTAAGTTGCACTTAAGGGGGGGTGTTGGTGTGAATTAGGTGTTTTACCTAACTAGTTCACCTAGTAGGTCCTATTCACATGTTAAGTTTACTTAGGCCCTAGGAATCTTTCTAGAAGTCTTAGTTGTCAATTGGATCTTATCTTATCTTATCTCATTTACTTCTTGTGTCGGGTCATTTAATATTTTTTATGTTAGTTGTCTCGTTACATAGGATTAAGACACACAATATTGTCTTATCCTATCTCTCAACCTTCTCTATATAAGGAAGGCATCGTATTACATTTCAATCAATTTAAGCTAATGTAATCCATGTAATTATATTGGGGTTTTATCTAATCCATTTTTCTCATAATCAAGCAATATTTTTTCTCTTGTTGCTCTCTTGTGGAAGGCATCTTTTAGTTTTATAGGTGATCTTGGAGCATTGAGTCTATTGGCAACTCTAACAACTTCGAGTACATTTTTTTATAAAAAATAATATAAAAAGGGATAAAAAAATTGATGGTTTTTTCTCTCCAAGGGTTTTGGATTTGTTGATGTCCATGTCATGTTGGTTTCTAGAACAAGAACCTTTATATTTTTCTATATTTACTAAAATATTTTTTAATTTTCTATGCCTAAGGGTGATCACCCCTTTTAAATAGACCCGTCCTTTCATAACTCCACAAGTTTTGCTACTAGAATTGAATGATCGGGGATAATAGAAGAAATTGATATTGATACTACAAAATTGGAAATTTTGGTAGATAAATTTCCAACTACAATGATGAATAGAACTTGGAAACACCAAAGAGGTTTTATACTTCCTACACCAACACAAATAAGAGGTAATTTTTCTTATACCATTTATAAAGAAGATTTTTTTTTCATCTTACTCACAACTTCTTATAGTTGCTCGAATTTTTGAGATAAGAGATTATTAGCCTCCTATAAATAAACATATAAGGAGAAAAATATAGAAAAAAAAGATTTTGACTAAAGAATTTTAGAATTGTAGCTTTATAACTCTTATATTTGATTAAGAAAATCCTAAAATCTCCAACAAGAATAAGAGTCTAAAAATAACAAAAATAACATAAGAAGACGACTATATTGCAAAATGCAAGAAAATAAAGATACCAAATCCTTTAAAATGTAGGTTAATACTGACAACTATCTATTCTGAAATCATAACCGAAGCCTAAATATATTTCAATATTGATCAATATCAAGTTTGCACAATTTATTTCAATACAAGTTAATAGAAATAAATTTGATGCCCATATGGATAGATGTGATTCTCTCTCCTTTTGTACTTGTATAGAACTGGGAACAATTAAAGGAGAAAAATAAGTATAGAAGTAAAGATGTCTATGGTAAATATTTTACTTGTGATAAGTATAAGCATTAGGAAAATATTGTTATAGAAGGAAAATAATTTAAATGAGATTAATTTGAGTTGAATAAGATGTTTGTAGATAAATTAATTGGGAGAAATTTTATAGATACATACTCTTCTTATGGTAGTATGGATAAGAATATATTGTTTACACTTAATGGAGAAATAATAAGAACTCCCTCATCAAAGTATGCATTTAAGAAGTATCCTCCTACCATGATATCACAAGTAGATCCACTTGTAGAACTAAAAGGAAAGAATATAACATGATTTTTTCTTAGAAGAACTTTAGAATTTATGGACTAGAAGTATGTCTACAATGGATATAAAATTAATTTTAGATTAAAAAGAATATTAGAAAGAAAATTTCAATCATAGTTATAGATCATAGGAAAGTATATTTTTCCATCTAAATCTCCCTTTTGTTGTTATGATTTTATGATTAATAAAAGTTCTTAATAAAAAGAGAAAAGAACAAAATGGTGATCAACTATAAAACTCTAAATGAGATTACTGAACCTTTCCCATATCTCATACCTAAAAAATATTATCTATTATAGAAAGTTGCTAATGCAAAATATTTCTCTCAATTTGACTGCAAATTATGATTTTATTAGGTGCAAGTAATAGTAGACAAACATAAGATATACTTCATTTTCTTGTTTAAACATTATGAGTGGAATATCATGTCATTTGGCTTGATGAGTACTTTTGCCTATGTCTAGGAAAACATATGGATAACATATTCAAAGATAATTATGATTTTCTCTATGTATATATAGATGATATTTTAATTTTTAGTTAGTCTTCTTTGAGTATTTCTAGAGGTTTTCTAATTTAGCTAAGATTTATAGATATGTGTTATTTGTTAATAAAATTCAATGGTTGACTAGTAGTTGTAAATTTTCTAGTATGATTATCAATAATTAGATATTAGAAGTCCAATTCCACATAAAAGAAAAAAATAGGCCTTTGAATGTTTGAATTTGATAGGAAAAAGCTTCAATATTTTCTATGAATACTCAATTATGTAAATAATTTTAATCCTAATGTTGATATGGATTGAGAGTCTCTCCAATAGTTGCTCAAAAATAAGCACGACATCAATCAAGAAGATAAAAAGGAATATAAGAAATTTCATTGTCCTCCATGTTACATCTATAGATAATTTTGTTTTGTATACAAATACCTCCAATTATGAATGAGGTGGTATCTTATGTTTTATAATACATGGGAAAGAAAATGTTTTTGACTATGTAAGTGGTATATTCACTAATAAAGGGTAAATATTCATCTTTATCTTTCCCTTTAATAGAAGGATCAGGCCCTTCATAGGATGCTCATCTTTAAATTCAACATAAATTTAAGCTTTCCTTTGGAACCTTCTCTTGAATCTAATTTTTTGAAAGCATACTTGGTTGATACAAAATTAGGAGAGGAAAAACTAGAATAATTACTTGACAAAATTTTGGGTAAAACATGTATAAAGTTTCCTTTTATTCCATGGATTGATTTATTAGGATATGTAAGCCTAGGAGTAATATTTTGTAGTCTGTTAATTTTCTGCCCAGTTGGTATGTCAATAGTACTTATGTGTCCTTTTAATAGTTGAACATCACCATTAAGTCTCTTAATATAAGGAAGAATTTATAGAATCCTAGGATGGTTTGTGTTAGTCATACTAAACAAGACTTGTATCTAGATACTAGCATATTTGAACTTACCAAACATTTCTAAACCATACACATATGTAAAAAAACCCCTACAATCTAAAGAATAAATTTTTACGTCTTTACAACCTTTATCTCTATCAAATATAATAATATTAATATTAGGAAAGTACTCAAAGAAAATTACATTTTCGTTAATATACACATCAGAGAAGACAATTGATTTTTTTTTTATAATAGGTTTGATATCTATCACATAAATCCATATACATTATAGGCTTGAAATTCTTAGAAATGTAAGGCCTTACATATACTAATATAGCTCCAAAGTGAATAAAATTCACACCCTCATGAATTATGATATACTCAATTTTAAACTTTAAAAATATATGAAGTAATGTAGTTTGAAATGTTTTAGCAGGGTTAAAGTTGAATGAAATTCTTCAATAGACTAGGTTTTAAAGCAAATTTATTATATACACTCTCAGTCTTCAAAGAAGGAGGCTTGTAAGTCAAAATAGTTCCTATAAGTGCTTCTTTTGTAGTCTAGATATCATTTGATTCACTAGTAATTTCTTCTTCAGTAAGCTATATAGTGGGTAGCTCAAAGAAACCTTCGATTGAAGCTTGATTCACAATTTCAAATCCATCATCAATCAACAAATTGAGCACACTAGAATTTTTCCATTTAAACTCTTCAAATATGGAATGAGGAATAGAGGGGTGCTTTGAGAGGATAAAGAGATCAAAATAATAAATATCAATAGACAAGGATTAATTGATAACAAGATCAACCACTTTCATAATGATATTCCCCACACAACATAATGTTCTTGGGAACTCTATTCACAAGACTCATAGGGATTCAAAATAATTGACTTTAAATAAAATCTTAGCCACGAGGCTCTAATACCATTAGGATAATAATTGAATATTCAATTTATTGAAAAAATAATGATGGAGGTTGGTGGTTGAATGGTTATGGCTTCTTATATTGATTAAAGCAAACTTTTAGGAATTATTACAAAGAATACATAATAACCAATTTTTTCAATCTACATACCATATTAGGATCATCTGATAGCTGAAAGCCTTTCGGTTCAATGTAAACTTCTTCTTCCAACTCATCATTCAAAAATGTAGACTTCACATCCATCTAATATACTTTGAAATCCTTGTGTGCTACAAAAGCCAAAAACATCTTAATAGCTTCCATTCTTGCCACCAGAGCAAATGTCTCCTCAAAGTCTATTCCTTCCACTTGTGAGTAACCTTTACACACAAGCCTTCCCTTATTCCTAACAACTTCTCCATTCTCATTCAGCTTGTTTTGGAACATCCAATTAGTTCCAATCACATTCTTGTTTGTCAGTCTTGGGACAAGTTCCCAAGTCTGATTCTTCTCAATCTGCATTAGCACTTCTTTCATAGTCTTGATCCAATACTCGTCTTTGCATGCTTCACCCACTGTTTTAGGTACAACTTTGGACAATAAACATAAGTTTACTCAAGTTCTTCTATCATAGTAGCCTTTCTTCGTATCAATACACCTCTACTTTTGTCACCAATGATCTAATCTTCAGAATGATTCTTTTGCACATACTTAGGAGTCTTAGGGATCCTTTCTAGAGCTTCTTCCTCTTTAACCTGGACATCATTTTCCTTACTTTTATCTTTTTCCTCTTCTCTACATGAGGACTCATCTGATTCATATCCATCTATCATCAATGAACTTTTATGTAGATCTTCATCCACCTTGACACTTGCACTTTCAACAATTCTTTTTAGCCTCTTGTTGTAGCACCGGTAAGCTTTTCTTTTTGTAGAATATCCAAGGAAGATTCCTTCATCAGATCTTGCATCAAACTTTCCTAAGTTTTCTTCATCTCTCCTTATATAGCATTTTCTTCCAAACACTGAAATATTTGACAATATGATTCCTTCCATACCGTAACTCATAAGGAGTCTTTGAATTATTTGTCCTTGCTTGTGTTTTGTTAAGTATGTAGACTACAAAATGAATTGCTTCTCTCCAGTAGACTTCCGGTAGGTTTGCTTCTTTCATCATTGTTCTTGCTGCCTCTTGAATAGTCCTATTCTTCCTTTCAACTACTCCATTTTGTTGAGGAGTCCTAGGGGCCGACAAATGCCTCTTTATTCCTTGAACTTCACATAAACTGCTAAACTCATTGGAGGTGAATTTCCACCTTTGTCAGATCTCAAACATTTGATTCTCATAACCATGTCCTTGTTGACCAATTTTAGATTTGTTTTTATAGTCCTCTGAAGCCTGCTCAGAGCTTTCTACCTTATGTGTCTCAATGTCGAATCTTCATTGGATGCTGAGATTCAAGTGTAGATTAGTAAAATTGCATTTGAATTGACACTTTGTAGGAACTTTTGTATCACTAAGGTAATGCTCCATGCAATGTTGCTACAATGTCAACTCCCTCTTCTTCTCCTCGAGGACACCAACGAGGTTGTAGCTAGTCTTCCAAAAGATAGCATGGTTCCTTGTCCCATGGCTCTTAGCTCTTGGAAAACAAAAATAACATTGCCTGTAGTTGGTCTTAACCCTTACAACCACCTTCTACCTCTTCTCATGGGTGTGGTGCTTATCGTTGGCTAAACTTAGACAAGTTTCTTTGACTGGAGTTGACTATCTCTCCAATTCATGCTTAACAACCTTTGAAGAACAACCCTAAGGAAGAGGGTGCACTCATTGACTAAGAGTCAATTGATGATAATCTTACCTTACTGATGTTTGGAGAGAACTTGATGTCAAGGACCCCCTCCTATTAGTAAACTGCATTAGCTACTCAATCTGCTTTATCTTATATTCACGCTTAACCTTTTAAACTCTCGTCTTTAATTTAAACTTAATTTTACATAAATATCATCCACATTTCTTTTATATATATATAAAACCAACCGTGCTCAATTGAACCCTACACACGCACTCTCTCTATATATGTATCCCAATTGAACCAACCATGCTCCATCACGTTGCCCCTTTGATGAGACGTGCACACTTTGCACTAATCCATTTGGAATCATAAAAAAATTACCTTGGTGCAATTTGCATCCATTAACACACTTTTGGCTCCCCACTCTAGGAGATCAAATGCCAAAGGGGTTCAAACCCAAGCTTCTAGTCATCAAGACAATCAATGCTCATGCACAAAGACGACGTTGAACAAGAATAATGGTTTTTTTTTTATTATAAAAGGTCTAAGAGCGTAATTAGTGCTTCGAAGATTCTACAGGCAGAGTGCCACTTGATGTTGCTGGATCACTGTAAAAGCGCGCAGTTTTTACTTTCTCAGTCAGTATGCATATCTACCCTACAGTCAATGACTTTTTTTAGAGGTTTTTTTCAGGAGGATATTAGAAAATCTGATATAAGTTAAAACCAATTTATAGATGGATCAAAACAACTATTGTTTTAGTATGTATATTTCTCATTGTTAGTCAGCTAATTTGCATATGGGCAGTCCTAAATTTTCTAACTGCTATCCAAAAATATATGGTGATCACGGTTTTATGCAAATTTTTGTTTTCTGCATCTGGGGGTTTCTAAAACAAGCTAATTCTAATAGGATAGTGTTAAAAATCCTGCTTTTTTAATTTTGTGTAGCAAGATCAACGTAAGCGATTGCTGTCCTAAATATAAGCATATTGGATTTTGAGTAATTTTGAACTTCTATCTAGGCCGCTGATGTGGGTGATATGCTACCAGGTGAAAAATTTGAAGGAGTCTGCAGACCAATTTTATTCGTTCCTGTATAGAAATGGGTTCAAATTCAGAATATTGCGCAGAGGCGATAAACCAGGCATCTGGATCAGGTGATGGAGGCAGTTTTGATTGCAATATATGCATAGAATTAGCCCAAGACCCTGTGGTTACTCTGTGTGGGCATCTCTTCTGTTGGCCTTGTCTGTATAAATGGCTACAAGAGCGCCCAATATCCAAAGAATGCCCTGTTTGCAAGGCCAGTGTAGCGGAAGAGAAGGTAATTCCCTTGTATGGGAGGGGCAAAGTGGGATCTGCTGATCCAAGGACAAAGTCGCAGTCTGGCGTGAGTATCCCCCATAGACCCTCTGGACAGAGGCCTGATACAGCCAGGACTGGTACAGACCACCATTACCAATCCCATGGCTTCAATTTTATGGCAGGGCCTGGTCACATGCCTGTTGGGTCCTTCGGAAACATAACATTTTCGGCAGGGTTTGGGCTGTTTCCTTCCCTTTTTGGATTCCAAATGCATGGTTTTGCTGATGCACCTTATGGCAGTGCTGGTATGCCCAATGGGTTTCATCATGGAGGTCCTCAGCATCCAATGAGACAAGATCAGCAGCAGGAGGCTTTCCTGTCTAGGCTGCTCTTATTCCTGGGTTGTTTCTTAGTTGCCTGTCTTCTGTTTCTCTGAGCTGATTTTTTCCAGCCCTTTATTTACTCAGTAACTTTTAATAGGAGATTGTGGCCTTTGTTGGGGGTATTGGAACAAATCTGCATTTTGTCTTAAGGCGGTAAACTACACTTATCATACAGTACATCTAATGTACCTGCTATTTTGTATTTAATGTAAAAAATGCTTGGATGAAGATATGATTCTTCTTTTGATCATGTTTTCATTTGTTGTTTCTCATGGAATTGTATTGCCGATTGCAAGTATCTGATTGTTTGGGAAAATAACCTTAATCCACATCAGTAAGAGGAACACCGTGCAAATATACAATTATTTAGGAAATTGGCTTAATCTAACCCACATCTAAAATAGGAAGATTGATAGGTTTGATCCTGCTCATCCCCAGAAGAGCAGATTATTTATTTAGAGCTGGTGAGGCTCAAGTCTGGAATTCCACCACACACTTATTAGGATGCTTGAGTTAAAAGTTCTGGTGCAGAAATTTCCAGCAGGGGATATGCTTTGGTTCTGGATGCAAATGTAAGAACCTGGGAATGCTTTTTATATCATCAGAACTCACCTCAGCTCTCTAAATACTAAAAGTCCAATAGTCTTACCTCTAAGTACCCAGCAAGAGAGTTTGCACCAGATTGTATCTGATGAGTTAGAATAAGTAAAAGATTTTGACTTTGAGGTATTTCCTTCCCCAAAAGGCCTTCTTAAAGTCAGATTGGGGCATAGAACGGAGGTTTCTTTCCATTTTTTATTAGTCAGATTGGTATCTTGCCCAGTTTAGGCATATGATTGAGTAGGCCAGATTCAGGTACATCAGGATTATAAGATTGAGCCTTCTCATTCCTAAAAGGCTAGATTGATATCTCATGAATTAGAGGCAAGGAGCAGGCCTTCCTTTCCCAACGAGTGAGATTGGTAATTGGTATACAACTGATGTATAATTGAGATTGTCATGCCATAAAGTCAAGATTGGCAGCTACATCAGTATTATAAGATTGAGCCTTCTCATTCCTAGAAGGCCAGATTGATATCCCATAAATTAGAGGCAATGAGCAAGCATTTCATTTCCCAACAAGTGAGATTGGCAATTGGTATATGAGTGGGGTTTATAATTGAGATTGGCATGACATAAAGGCCAGATTGGCAGGTGCATCAGGATTATGAGATTGAGCCTTCTCATTCGTAAAAGACCAGATTGATATCCCATAAATTAGAGGCAATGATCTGGCCTTTCCTTTCCTTTCCAAACAAGTGAGATTGGCTATTGGTATGTAAGTGATGTATAATTAAGATTGTCACACAATGCCAGATTGTAAGGTACACAGTTGTTATAAGTTTGAACCTCATCCTCAAGAGGCCAGTTTAACATGTTGTGCATTAGGGTGTAATATTGAACCTCCACGTCCCCAGAAGGCTAGATTAGCATCTGGGTGCATTAGGAGCATAGGATGGGCTTTCCCATTCTACAAAAGCTAGGGTGGCATCTGGTACGTAAGTGCTATACAATTGAGACATGCCATCCTGAAAAGGCGAGATTGACATACCATGCATAAGGGGTACTGGCTTTGGTCATCACATCCAGAAAAGGCCACATAGTTATCTTTTACATTTCAGTTACAGAATTGAGCCTCTGCATCCCCAAAAGGCCATTTTGGCATATAGTATATAGGATTGAACCTCCTCAGATTGAAACGGCCAGATTAACATCTGGTGCACTAAGAGTAAGGGTTTAGCCTTTTTGTCCGAAAAGTTTAGATTGTGACTTCTCATCCTTGAAGAGTAGATTTGGGATTCTAGTGTATTAAGGGTAATGCTTAACGTCAGCAACTTAAAAATAAGGTAATTAGATAATCATTGTAAATGACGACTATGAAACTATTTATTTGTGGCCCAACCCCACAGCTGTTGTACTGGAGTATTGGACCATGCTTTGTGGTTGATGTTACCTGAAGGGAAGCAACTTTATTTTCAAGGTAAAAGTAAAACTGATCAAAGAATCATGAAAGTTCTAGGCATAAATTTCTCTGGTTTCCCTTATTTCTTGAGCAAAGAAAAATTATATCGTGAATGATTCACCAGTATGAAATTTTCTACCCTCTATTTTCCTTGCAACATCCTTTGCAAAGAGGGAAATATTTAGTTTTTAAATTTCTAGATTTGTTCCAAGAGAACCAAAGAAAGGCAGTAATTACATACTTTTAATTTGTACTATTAGCAGGTTTTTAAAACTTTGATGCTGATGCCAGAGAGGATTCTCTTACCTATTGAGCAAAGAAAAATCAATTTCGTAGATGATTTCACTAGCATGAAATTTAGTACTCTCTCTATTTGCCCTGTCGAAATTATTTTGTAAGCTGAATGTATTCAGTTATTAACTTTCAAGCTTTCTGCTTGGGAGAACCAGAATAGTAATCTAATTTATCAGTTTGTGGTCACAGTTTAATTTGTACTCGATCTGTTTACTAAGCTTTATTAGCAGTTTTTTTAATTTAAAATCTTATGGTAATTAATGATTCCTTTCAAGATCTAGTAATTTTTTTAATGAACGGAAGGGAATGGATCTTATATGAATCTCATGAAAAATCCCATCGCTTGTGGGCTATGGCTGGTCTAAGATAGATCTCACAATAAATTACAAAAGGAAACAAGAAAAAAGTTGAAAAAAATCTTGCATGTTTATATTCTTAAAGACTGAACAAATCATCCACATTTTTAATAGAGCTTGTGACAAATGGATTTTGAGTGCATTTTGTGGTCTATCTTACAAGGAAAATTGGGAGTAACTTGCCTTATTATATAATGCACAAGGGGAATGCGCCGTCAAGTTTGGAATGCATTCATCATAGAAGCCACCACATTTGAGGGGTACCTATTCCATTGCTTTAACATCTGGGTTATTCCCAACAGCCTTGAACCAACGTCATCCTAATGGCAAATGAGTGATTTCATTGTTGATGCGACCACACCTTAGGGATATCTATTCTGTTGCATTAACATGTGGATCATTCACAGTAGGCATGAATTGAGGTCATCCTTATGGCTAATGATTGCATCGCCATTGACCATGTTCGGCTGTACCATTGAGCTTTAGAGTGATCTCGTCATAGGAACCACTGCATCTAAGGGGTATCTATTCTGTTGCATAACATGTGGATCATTTCCAGCAGGCTGGAACCAAGGTCATCCTCTTGCAAATGATTGCATCACCTTACCACTAGATCATGTTCTGCTATACTATCAAGCTTAGAATGCTTTCATCATAGAAGTCACTGCATCTGAGGGCCCCCCGTTACAGTAGCTCTAAGGTCTCATAGTTTAGCTTTGATTGAGACCAGTTGATTTGATTCCAGATTGGATGAGATTGGGCTTTGTCTAAACTTCATCTCTTGTTAGTTGAGTGCCTACCATGGCTGGTGGTCCTCCAACTCCTCGACCCCAAAGTAGTCAAGTGCAGGTGCATTTATTCTATTGCATTAACATGTGGAACACTTCCAGCATTTATTCTATTGCATTAACATGTGGAACACTTCCAGGGGGCTGGAACTGAGTTCATCCTTATTGCAAATGATTGCATTACCTTACCATAGATCATGTTATACTGTACCATGATACTACCATCAAGCTTAAAATGCATTCATCAGAGAAGCCACCCCATTTGAGGGCTATCCATTGCATTGCATTATCACATGGATCATATTCCCAGCAGACTTGGTACAAGTAAATGATTTCATTGCCTAACTACTAAACCATGTTCTGCTGTACTATCAAACTAAGAATGTCTTCATCATAGAAGCCACCACATCTAAGAGGTATCTATTCTGTTGCAAAACATGTGGATCATTTCCAATGGTTTAAACCAAAAATCATGGCAATGACAAATGATTGCATCACCTTATCATCAGACCATGTTCTGCTGTACCATCAAGCTTAGAATCGCTTCATCATTGAAGCCACCACATTTGATGGGTGTGTCTATTCCATTGCCTTAACAGGCTTATCATTCCCAGCAGGCTTGAATCAAGGTGAACCTTATGGCATGTGATTGCATTACTTCATCATGGAAGCCACATCCGTGGGACATCTATTCCATTGCACTAGCATGGGGATCATTCCCAGCAGGCTTGAACCAAGCCCATCCTTATGGAAAATAATTGTATTGCCATACTGCTAGAACATGTTCAACCATACTGTCAAGTTTAGGATGCATTCATCAGTCACCACATCCAAGGGTTTTCTACTCTGTTGCATTAACACATGGATCATTTCCGGCAGGCTTGAACCCAAGGTCATCCTAATAACAAAATATTTCGTCACCTTACTACTTGACCATGTTCTGCTGTACTTTCAAGCTTCGAATGCTTACGCTATAGAAGCCACTGCATCTGAAGGGTATACATTCCATCACATTAGCATGCTGGTCATTCCCAGTAGACTTCAACCAATGTCAGTATTATATCAAATGATTGAATCACCTTTTATCACTAGACCATGTTCTGCTGTACTATATGTCTGCAATTTTTTATTGTTGAGTTCAAATTTTATATATCACTTCAATCATGTTTTGCTATTATGAATAACACAGTTATTCTCTTAATCTTTATTACTATTGTTAACCTGTGCAAACCTACAAACACGTTTTAACACTTGAATCATATTTTTTAATTTTTAATGATCCTACATCTTGAAGAGCTTAATCTTTGGTGACTTACCTATTTCTAATGAGCTTGAAAACTGGTTTCTGCAAATTAAATTTGTTATACTATTTGTATATGATTACATTAACTGAAGCCAGTAGCCACACTTTCTGGTAGCTTTATCTTATGTGATGCAATTCTGTCGAAGTTTCAATCATTCTGAATTAGTAGCTACTTTGTCCATTGAAGCCCTTATACATGTCTACATACAAAGTCCAAACAATTCCATTAAAACTTGTTTAGATTTCAAATGTACAGGTTAAGTCTCAAGAGTTATTTATACAACAAAATATTTTAACAATAACAATATTGTCCTTAATTATTGCTGATCATTACACAGTCTGACTAATATTAATTTTGCCATCCTTGCTGCTTACCTGAAGGACTGCAGAAAGATCCACAATTCCTCAATATTTACATACATTTTTCCTTTTCTAAGCAAAATTCACAAGACTTGGTTCAACCGATGTAATGAATTTCTACCCTTTCCATTACATGC
Source organism: Sequoia sempervirens (assembly GCA_007258455.2). Lineage (NCBI taxonomy): Eukaryota > Viridiplantae > Streptophyta > Pinopsida > Cupressales > Cupressaceae > Sequoia > Sequoia sempervirens. The sequence goes on from VDFB02000003.1 coordinate 353,009,698, forward strand.
ATACATTCGAGCTCAGGCTTGCTATGTATCTAAAATTTACTATCACTTCACAGTAGAGAGCTTTATTGTTCTTTTCACTTTGTTAAAATTATCCATCACCGTGCACATTATATAGGGAGTGGAATCTTAGCTATGCAATAGCTAATACCATTAAAACTAAATATGGCTTATTATTTTTTTTTCTTTACCATTATTTCTTCAGAAGGATAAAACGTCAGAAACTAACGGAGAATATATTCTTACTAGCTTTTTAATCACTTTTTTAAAAAATGTTTAGAAAGTGCATTTAAATTGTAACAACAAAATAAAATGGGAATTATCTGCCAATTATCCTCATGATCTCAAAATTATATGAACATTATGACATCAAATGCTATATTATTTGAATTGCATTAAGCGTTACAAATGATATAAAGTCCTTACCATTAGAACATTTTTATATCAGAAAATTAAGTTTTAATTATACAAAATTCAGAGATTCTCACTCTGTTAGGCGCAAGATCAAGATCTGCCAAATATGATGCTCCTGTACCCTTCAAGTTCCATTAGTTTACTCTCAAAGCTCAATTATAACAAATATCAATAGCTTCAATTTGTCTTGCTTCATTCTTCAAATCAATGCAGCCAACAAAATTTCAGAGGTACATGCAATGGTATCATAGCAGCAAAATACTACTTTCCAATGATATCCAGTTAACTAATGAAATGGCTATTACTCAGACCCAGAAAATATGAACTATCAATTCACGAAAACCAAGAAACAAATTGAGATGCTCTGTGCTCTAGAAAAACGGAAGATATATTTACAAGATGGTATTGGCGCTTTATGCCAAGCTTATTACACAAATTTGTATGTGACCTCACAACTAAGCCATTTTATTGGAACTTATAAGTACTTTTGTAGAGGACGGAACATGGATTTGCCCCATCCATATTATCCTTATGTTATATGCAGTGATGCTTAATTATGAAATTAACTTTGCTTGACTAATTATTTGAGGTTCTACATTCTTATGGAGGCTTGTCAAAGATCACCCTGGCCTTCAAATTTTTATGGCCAAGTGGCACAATATCCTTCAAGGATGAGAAAAATTATAAACATGACTTCTTCACAATTTTCTGGGTCTTCTACTCCTCACAAATAGTATAGAGAACAATCAAGTGTTCTGTCATATATTACTGTGCTGAGATAGTATTAGTCCAAAAAGCATAGCAGATCTGTTATAAATTTTCAGACAAGGCAGGAAGGAGGCATGTATTGAAAATACACCAGCATCATACCAGTTTTTTGATGATGCAAAATGATTAATCTTCTTTCCCTTGATCGGGCAATTTTAGTAAGCAGAAAATTCAGAAACCTGGTCCAAAAATGATTCTGATAACAACTGAGTCGGAACTTGATAAGACCAGACCTGTCCTAGAAGATCCTGAAACAGTCAAGCCAATAACCTTTGTTTAGGGATCTAGAATGAATTCATCTCCAGAAGATATGTCCTCTGCTTTGCAAGAAGGTTAGCTGCAGTCTTGAATGGTCCCTCAAAAGCACCAACCAGAAGTCCATCAGTTTCCATGCAGAGTGGATGATCACTAGGGCGGATTGCAACCAGGGTTGCACCCTTCAGAACCATTCCACATGGGAGCTCAAGAGACGGGGAATACCAAAGTTTCATGTTGAGTGCAGGGATTTGGGTTCTGTTAGATGAAGCAGACACGATAAGAGGTTTTTCTCGAAATTCTTCCAATTGGTTTTTGTTCATGCACAATACTCCCTGTCGATCAGAGTCAGTAAGAACAAGAGTTTCCAGGGTGGGGTGCTCTGATATGATATGCTGAAGAAGATAATGCCTTGCAGAAGCAGCAATGAGGGAGCTGATTGTCCAAACCACTCTCAGTTTCAACTTCAGGCCTCCATTTGTGTAAAAGGACTCAGTTACATTTCCAGTGTCTTCATCGTCTGAAGCTCCATTTTCTACATTGAAATTGCCATTCAGGTTGGAATCAAACGTCCCAAATAAAAGATAAGAAACAAACCAAAATATGATATTGAAAATTTCATGGCAAACTAATATACTGAAAAGTAAAATTAACTAAGATGAACTTCTAAATGCAGAAGGGAAGGATACACATACAGCCCATTTACACCCAATAGAAAATAAAAAAACAGCCTTTCACCCTCTCCCTCGAACACATTTAAATTGTCACACTATCTTACACACCTTCCTAGGTCACAGACTGAATGGAAAACATACAAAAACTCAATATTATCGATCTCCAAAATTCAGTCCTTGTATTGCACATGTTTTATAGAATTTGAGACCAACGGCGATAAATGAATTGCATTCACAGATGGAATCTTCAAAAACTTAACAATCACTCTTAATTTGTAGGAATGTCTGGCAGGAATGTACACTGAAGTTAAGAAAACAATTCACTTAGAAATCTGACAATGTATATATTGTTTCACAAACAACCAGGCATAGAGCTCCAAAACAAAGTCTAGTGCTACGATTGCAAATCATAGCGATCTTGAAATTTTTACAAAATTTATCTCAACACATAAAAAACAGCTAAAGATCTTATTTTCACCATTCTAACACAAGCTACCTTCAAAGCCTAGAGAAACAGACATGCCAACCGAGGATTATCATGTTATTGTTCACCAAAATTAACATGATAACCATTAGGATTGAAAAACCCATCTACCCCCAAATTGCATGATCGTTAAGCTATAAAATCTGTGCTAACTAACGATTATCATTGTTCACCAAAACTAACGTAATTACCATTCCGATTAAGAAGTACCGCTACCTCAAAATTTCATGACGGGTAAGCTAAAATCCCAGGAGCAGCCACACTAAATTCTAACAAGATCCCTTATTAGCAGGAAAATTACTTCTAAACTTGCTCGGACAGAATTTTTTCCAAGTAATTTTTTTGGTGAAATTTCTTATCCGAATCATCAGCACATCTCACTTGCTCGGACAAACTTTTTCCAAGCAATTTTTTGGTGAAATTTCTCATCCGAATCATCAGCACATCTCACATATAATCCAAAAACAAACCAAATATAACAAACTAGAAATAAGCCCCCAAAAATAAACAGAAAAACCCTAATCATTTCAAGTGCCCAAGATTACTCCTTACCTTGAAGAAGGCCTACTTTCTCCAAATCACAGTTCTGATCTCTCTTATCCTTAGCAGGATTTAAAACCGAAGAAGCCCCAAGAATAACACAGCTCTCTAGAGTCGTCCCAAACTCTGCTTTCCATTTAAGCAGGACGCCATCTTCAATACCCAGTTCACCACCAGGCAGTTCAATCCTCAGATTTTGGACCTCTTTGAAACTCTTCAAAACTTCACCGGGAGAATGATGGGAAACCTCTGGAACCATGGCTTTTTTTGGACCCAAGAAACCTTGCAAAGCCTGTAATGGCCTAAAAACCCCACCTGACATAAACCTCATCAGGTGGCTCCAAATCCCCCTGTTCTTGGTACTGCTGCCGCCGCTGGTTTCTTCGCTTGATATCACACAGTCCACCTTAACAACTACATTTTGTACTTGTAAGGCTATGCTACAGAACCTCTTTGATACTGCGCAACACCGACCTAGAGCCTTGATATCACCAAATTTGTTGAAAATTACAAGCAAAACTGAATCGGGGAGCCTGTCAAAATGGTCCATAGGTGCGTTGTATCCCATTTTTGGATCAATATATCAAGTTTCTTAATCTCAATCCCAAGCAAACCTTCAATACCTCTTCAAAGCAATACACTTCCTTTTTAACTTACCCAGATATCTACAGAAACAACCTAGCGCTAGAACAGGAAATCTTAAACCATGAGAATCAAATAAAGCTTACACTTTATTTTAAATCTGTATGCCTGTAGGAACAATCATGTAAACAAATAAATACAGTATGATCTATTATAGAAACCAATTTGATCTGTTCAAAGTCTATCTCTCGCTCAATTTCATAACTTAAAAGACAATTATTAACAGAACCCAAAACCATGCCGGCTCCAAAAGCCTTCAGAAGTTCAATTGACTTCTAATCTTCAACTGCTCTTCAATCCCATGCGTTTTTAGATTCTGTTGAAATACGCCCACACCATCCTGACTCAGAAGAACACTTCCATTGGCCCATTCCAAAATAAAATATCTTGCAACAATATATTTACTTCCAGACCACATTTATCCAAAGATTCTAAACCCAACCTAATTTAGAAAAAACTACTACAAAAGCATTCAGCTGCAAATCTTCAACATTGATCTGCAGTTTCTTCAATCTTTTAGTCCAAATGCTTGTTCACTTTCTTGCATTCTTACAGCATCTTCCACGAAATCCAATCCCGTTCTATCTCCCGAATTCCCAATCTTCCTCTCACACCATACATTCTCACAACATTCCCTCCCAATCCCGATCCACACGACTCTCAGTCCAGCCCAAAATCTCAAAACTCATGAAATTTTTCCATAGGTGACTACTACACCTCAAAAACTAGTAGAAGCTCATTTCACTACACCTCAAAACTTCAATGCTCTGCACTGTTGCTCTTGTGGATCTTCTTTCATTCTATTCAGTCAATTTTTCCATTCATTAAAATCCATTCAAAAACTCTCCTTCGACTTGTTTCTCTTTGACGCTACTTCGTTTTGTTAATACTCAATTCCTCAACATGTTATAGCAGCCGCAACTTTAAGAAACCTATTCCAAAAAAACTCTTCATAATTTCTACATTACCATGGATCTAAGGACCCTTTCAGACAACACCCAACTCAATTTTAGCACGAAATATCTCGATCCAGGCCAATCCTAAGCATATAACTATATATTGCACTTTGTTAGCTTACTTTTAAGGCATTCTAGACCATTCCTAATGATTTTTGGCTCACTGAACGTGGATTTTAATGATGATTCAGAGTAACAGATGTGCAGGATTGCGGATCTGCTCCATCACGGTGCATTTATTCAATTTTTGTGGGGACACACCCACCTATTGAGCTTCCCCAAGCCTGCCTCTCTAACGCCTGCAAAAATCCAAAAATAAAAGAAAAATAATTATTCCACATGATGTCAGCATCCACCTCGCTCAAACTTAACCCTGGTTCCACCAAGGTTTGATGTTTTAAAGTAGATTATAACGCATATATTTAAGTTAAAAGCCCTTTTCAATTAAGTTGCCATTAGTAAGAGAAATTAATCCATCAAAATCTGTCCAGATGGAACCTGATTCAATTATATCTCCAAAAATAAATTTTATATTAAAATAAACATTTTATTTTCAATTTTAAATTAATTTAAATATACTTATTCCAACTAATTTACTTCTACATTACACTTTTGTTTTGATTATTAATTTTTTTAACTTAAATTATTGCGTATTCATTTCTGAATTTTTGTAATTCAAATTGTTCTAGCTTTTAGTTTAATTAGGGATCCATTTTCCTCTTCCTCATGATGGATCACTGAGTACGGGGAAGTCGATCAAAAAACATACACAGTTAAACCATAAACTAGCACAATTTAAATTGATGAACTGTAAAAAACTTATACCAACTATTTAAATATTTATGTTTGAATTTATTTTATGAATTCTTAATAAAATATTTAAAATTTTCTTTTAAAAATCTTTTAAATTTTTTGGTATTGGTTTCTAAAATAATGTACGTGCATTGGTTTCTAATCTAATTATTTTAGGGTTTATATGAAATATTCTATATCACCTAGGAGATACAAAAAGGTTATGAGGTATGAGTGGTTGTGGGGATAGAAATATCTATTTTCTTTAATTTTTGTCTTTATGTTTGTTTGGGTGACCCATGCTAAAGTAGCGACCGCTTTCTGGGATGAGTGCCTTGTTAATAATTATTTTCTTACTTCTTTTTTAAAATTTGAAATTAAACAATAGCGAAGTTAAGTAGAATATGGGCGGAGATTGTGGAGCTCTGAAAAGATCTCAGGATTATATACTTTCTATATTCAAATATTAAGAAATATCTCAGATAAATGGTAGTTAATATGAAATATAAATAGGGAAAGAAATAAACTTCTAATGTGTAAAGGTCATGGTCACTATTACATTAGTTTAATTGTTTAGGTTTAATCTTTAAAATTATTACAATTTAAATTAATTTGGGTTATTTTTTTTTCTTTCTTAATAGTTGTATTTTTAAAATTGTTCATGAGCATATAAATTTATGTAGGTACAAATAATTAAATAAAAGGTGTAGATTTTGAAGTTGAATCAATACAAAGAGGGTTTATGGTTCTAGGTAGGAGGTAAGTTTACATTAAGTCACAAGATTTTGGTTGATTTGTCACTATATGATTAAAAGACATATGAGAGGTTTTAGAAAAATATGTCATCATTGAACAATAATATTATACTACATAAGAGGCATTACTCCAGTAATCAATGAGTATGACCATTTCTTATCCTAAGAGATTCAACATGTAAAAATAAATTGAAAATAACAAAAAATGTTCACCCAAAGTTTAGAGAAAACATATTTATTTTCTCCTTTATTGATAAAATAGAATGTCAACTCTAACAACTTAGAGAAATTTGTGAAATGTTAGACAAGAAGAATTAAAAAATGACAACCAAAGAATGGATTCATAGCCAAACAACTCAAAGATAGAATGGAGCTAGAGACAAGCATCTTCAACTTGAGCATAAACCCAAAATGCAAGCTTATAAGTCTGTGGCCTACACACACAAGACATTATGGACAGGGGAGGCCCATATGCTGGAAACATTCACAGAGATAAGCCTTAATACATAAAACTCCACACATTTTATTGATTTTTGTGTTATGGACAAATTTTAATAGTTTATAGAAGAAGACAAGAACCATTTGAAATTAGGTTGGTCCCAAAATAGAATACTTAAAACAAGCTATTCATAATCCAAACTCTTTAAATTTTGAATTTTAAAAAATAATTCATTTTTTCAATAATGAATCAATTAAATAATACATTAGCAATAAAATACAAGTATGAAAAAATTATTTAAATTAAAAATAAAATAAAATAATAATTAGATGTATGTATACATCTATTTGTAATTACAACTTGGTTAATGAAAGTTTAAAAGTAAGACAATCAAACAAACAAATCTTGAATATGTTATTTTAAATTTACATATCCATTAAAACAATACTTTTAAAAGTAAGAAAATCAAACAAATCTTGAATATCTTATTTTAAATCTAAATATCCATTGAAACAATAATTTTAAAAGCAAGACAATCAAATAAATCTTAATATTTTATTCTATATGTAAACATCCATTAAATCAATATTTTCAAACAAATGAGGATATGATTTTGAAATGTTAATTGGGATTTAAAAATACTCTCTTTCACAATTTTGTTTTACTTTAGGTTTGTGTATAAGCATCTAATGTTTTGATAGTGATTTTTCGTTTCTTTTTACAACACTTAAAGTCAAAGGTTCTAACATCAACAACAATAATTTCAAGATTAAAATCTACAACAAATATATACATAAATTACTTTGTAGACACTTTGATACATTTCATCTCAAGAAATTTTTAGTCATCATTATTACCATTAATATCTTGTGTGATAAGATGATCAACTAAGGGCACACATTGTCCAAAGTTACTTCCCATATATGCTTTTGTTAGATGTAATTCCATCTTGGGTATGAGAAATAATGGAGATAGAGAGATAGGTATGTCAAATTACATTGAAAACTACATATTTTAAATTACACATTTTCATGTAAAATATAGTTCAGTATACATTTAATTCTTGCATTAGAAGAGTTTCTATCTTTACTATAATACACATAATTTCGTGCTTACTTGTAGTACATTGTGGAGAGTGGGCTCCCTACCAAACAAAGTACCATCTTCCTTATAATAAATACTCAAAATAGAATGTTTTATATGTGAAATTTTCATATAGGTTTTTAGCTTTGAAAATACTATACTAATAGTTAAAAACTATTCTAAAAATACAATTTTCAAGTGTTTGTCTATCCTACAAATTTTACAAAATTAGAAATAAGAAATGTACCTATCAATCATTTGAACAATTATTATTTTTCACTATTTAATTTTTAAATTATTACTACAATAAATACTCAATAAACTTTCCTATAAAAAATATAAGGATGTTGTATTTAAATTTATTTATAAAAAAATCCAATTGAAGTCTCAAGAAAAAATAATAATAAGCTCCCCTACCTTTTAGAACAACTCCATACTCTGTGATTAAGCACGCTTGAGTTGGAGTAGTACTGAGATGGGTGACCTCCCAGGAAGGCCTAGTGCTTCACCTCTGTGAGCATCACCTAGATGCAATGAGTGCTAAGTGGATAATTCATTATCTTGAGAGATGGGTTCTTGTGAACTACTACTCATGAAACATGGGTCAATGAGTTTGACTCGTAAAACTACATAGTTGAATCGTGGTAGCAATATCAAAATTTGACACGTTGTGGATAATACCTCCTACGTATCAACTCCATACTAACAAAGTTATCTAATTTTTTTAATTAAGACAAAGACTATCAAAATCCATTGTTCCACATTCATGACATTAAAAATAAATAAATTATATTTAATATATTTTATTTTTTAAGTGATAAATTATAAGTTTGGTCAATTTGGCCAACTAATAAAAAAATAAGTTAGAGCTCATTTAAATTTAATTCAACAAATTTAGCAATATCAGTTTAAATATCTAATTTAAAATTCAAGAATAATTATCTTGACAATTACTTTGAATTGGCTTATATATTTTATTTTATTTAATGAAATTAAGAGTGATTACACACATTTCCAAGTATGAAATACCCTTTTGACTTATAGTTGGGGCTTTTTCAACATCAATTTAAATTCATGGTATCTTCTTTACATTTTTTCAAAGCATTATTTTGACCTTTGCGTAGAAATCAGATTTTTTTTTTTATAATAATGTGTGAATTAGTTGTCACGGGGTTAATTATTCGAGTTGCACATGCACACGGAGCTTTTTGCCACCATGCCAAATACGTAATGTACGCATGTACGGACTAAATCACGTGCGGGTATTTATTTTCGTGTGATTGACCATTTTTACATAACAAAAATTGTTTCACCTTTAAGCCCGTGATCATGCTTGTTAGAATATTATTGGAAACATAAAACAAATTGTGTGAGTTGGATCCCCATGACTATGTAGGAGTGATGTTTTGTTTAGGGTTCATCAGTGTGGGAGTTGTAATGATAGTGTCTCTTATGGGAGTGGGGGTTTAGCGTCTAGTAAGTTTTTAGTTTGGGTGTTTTCTAAGTGTTTACCTTTAGAGATTACATTAATAGATAAAGTTGTTAAAATTAAATATTAATTATAAATTGAAGTAGTAGATTAATCAAATTATGTTAAAAAAAAATCAGAAATCAAACATCTAGCTAACTATCAATAATAAAATAATATAAAATTTTAAAATATTATTCTATTAAACATCACTAATCATTATTTTAAATCAAAGGTTAATATGTACCATCCTTAATGTTCTAGTAGGATAGACATTATCAACAATTCATTCTATCAACTTCTCCTTCATATGCACTTATGACCACACTTGTTGCTTGCAAGTGAAGAAAACCACGCTCCCTAAGAAACCTATTGCACGTTCTTGGCTCAATGCACCAACAATTTGCAAAAAAAAGGGAATAGTGAAGTCAATTCCTACTTCTAACCTTCCATAGTTGCGGTGAATGTGAAGGCCCACAAATACTTTGCTTAAATCCTCACTAAAGGTCCTCAAAACTAACATCTCCCTCTGCAGATTCATTATATCGTATGTATAATCTGCATCTTGCGTCATTGTGGAAATTGGGATTGGATCCTCCAATTCAAATTCATTATTAGTCTACATTCCCAAAAATAGAGGCACTCCATTTATTAGAAATCCTTTAAAATCTCTAATAAAAAAGTTTCATAGTACCTTGCAGGGGAAGCCTGATCCTCTGGACTTATGCTTAGACTTTTCCTTCTTATTCTTATTCACACCATTCTTTTTTTTTTTTATATTAAACAAAGAAAATTACAAAGAATTATAATAAGTAGCCAAAAACTATTATAGAACCTAATCCCAAAGAGAAAATAATTGCAAGAAATACAACAAAACAACAATAATAAAATAATCATAATAAAAACATTAGGAGACCATAATTGGAGCAAGTAAATACAACTACAATTGTTACATAATGATGAGTATATTACATACAAATGACATAGTTGAAATATGCATCAAATCTAAATTTGTCTCTCGACCTTCTTGAGCATAACCATGAGGTTAGTTTTGTGATTTGGGACTTCTATAAAAAAATTACCTCCATGAACCATTCAACAAAACCTTCACCCCTAATATCAAACTCACAAGGACGAGCGTTATATGTAAATATTCATGTTAGGTTCACCAAAATGTATTGCATGCAAATGACATAACTAAATTATGCATCAAATCTAACTTATGTCAAACCAAATACATGCAAACCTCAAAAATATCATGTGTAGTATGTTGATATATTGATAACTTGGATGTGGTTGCTCATGATTCCAACAATATGATGATGTGATCAAGATGATTCAATAGAAATATGGGCAGCATAACAGTGGCATAAGAGTGGGTTGATAGAAATTTGGGCAACATAAGGATATGAATATAGAAAATTGATCAAATGTGATGAGATGCCTCACATTTATAGAATTTCTATGAGAGAAATCGAGGGATAAAATAGATTAGTTAATGGATGGCTAGGATTGGTTGAGGATTAGGGCTTGGATCAAAGGTTATAGTTATGTGACAAATGTCACATGAGGGGTAAGGTCTAGGTTTAGGATTGGGATTAGGGAAATATCCTTATATGGATGTCTAGGATTAAGAGGTGGGATATGAGATGAATGAGTGAGACATAAAGTTAGTTTGACTTTTGGCAAGTGTTTAGGTTCAATGAATCTAGAGAGGGTCTTAGTTAGACATGTGAGAGGGACACTTGTCACATGATGGCAAGTTTAGATTGTGATCCATGTGAATGAAATCAATTGCTAGAATTAAAAGGATAAGGATTGAAGGATAAAGTGGAATTAAATAATGGAGGAAAAGGTAATGGGGATTAATTAACTAATTATGAATTAAAATTAGTTAATTTAGTTAGAATATTTTTGGATAAGGCTAGACTTAATTAAATAAATGTCAAATTTATTTAATTAAGGGTGATGGATAAATTAATTAATTAATTAAATATTATTTATTTAATTAATGACTTAGGATAGGCTAAAATTAGGTGTGGTTGGGTAAGGTTAGATTTTAGGTATCTATAATGAGACCATAATAGAAGCAATAAAAAATGAAGACAAAGTTAGCTACCTTACCAAACAACTACCACAATAGGTACACATACATTACTATAACTATAGATCTAAAATAGATTCCATAGTAACTAGAGACAACATTAGTATTAGAAATCTGTAACAACAACAATTATGACTAAAGAAGAATTGAATATGGGAATTGGACTTGTTATGGAAGATGCTTCATAATCCTTTTATTAACAATGTTTTTGATAATATAAGTTGCATTTATAGGGTGCAGTTATAACATGCCAATTGTTCACACAAGTAAATTTCCTAAGTTTTCACTTTCAAGTAAATAAACTATGTTTCTTATCCATTGCTATAATTTTTTTCTTTTCCAAAAGAGAACAAATGAACATAGATGACATAACAAGTTCTAAATTTTGATTTCATTTCTATTATCATACTCCACATGTTATAAATTTTTGAATGATTGTATACAAATTACATACATAGCTCAACTAAGATTCAAAGCAATAGATATAGATACTCCAAGAATCTCCTTTCAAATCTTTGATCGCTAGCTGAGGAGGAGAAACATCACTCAAGCATTTTTCTGCCAATCATGGACTCAAATGCGGTCCCCCACACATCTATCATTAGATAGATGGCCCTTCCCTTCGACAAAGAGATTGGTGGAGTAGCCTCATAACGACAACCACTTTGAGATTAGTGTTGTGCCCTACATAGCTAGAACTTGTAGTCACTATAATCCTGAACTAGCATGCATAAAAGGAACACAGTGAACTGATAGTGGAGCCAAGGAAATCACACTACTTTGGCCAAAGTATTCTCACTTAGTACTTCAAGTGATAGACATCCTATTGACATACACTACCCTAGCTCAATTTTACTTTAGACCATTATAAAATATGCATAGGTAATTTCCTTCAATAGGTAGTCTTTAACCTAAGAAATAATCTAGTCCCTTTTCCCAAAACACAAAGGTATCTCTACCCATAAATCATAAGCAAAAGCATAAGTTACCTCCCCTTCAATGGATATTCAAATCCTAGGTATAACTTATGAGCTTTCTAAGTCTACAAATTATCTTTGCATAAAATAACTTAACAAGTTATTCCCATTTCACCAATCCTAGTATGTAATACTATAGACAATAATCAATCACTCCTTAATATGTAGTAAGTACAAAAACTTACAAGGAAATCATATCAATAAGACTTTTCCTTTCCTACAAGAAAATAGATTATTTCTCTATTTCAAGCATATTAATGCAATTTCTAATTTAAACACACAAGGCAATCCATCTTTCAGATAAAAGATAAAACTTGAAGAGAATAGAATCTCATGCCTATTATTCGCTTTTCCCAATGGAATCACTAGATATCAAGCTTGGCCCCCTCTTGAAATCAACTTAGCAACAAATTCCTCTCAATTTCTCTCACTAAAGCTTCCTCACAATCACTCTCAACAAAATAAGAATCTCTCAATGAAAATACAATAAAATAGAGCAGTGTAATGATGCATAGAAGAAGTGTATCCAAATGAGGTGAGAATGCCTCATATTTATACCCAAAAACCAACATCTATAGGCTACAAACAAGGCTTATGATATGAAACTTCTCAGCCTAATACCATCGACTTAGATTGTTAACAAAAAGGTGGTGGATTCCTATCACATTACTCATCAAATATTTACAATAGGTCAATTCTTCTCTTGCCAACATTAGGTTGACCGATTCATACTTGCACATGTTCAATACAAGAAATCAACTTGCAGGCTTGAAAGACTTCTAATGAGTTTCTAAGTTCATATTATGGCACCAACAATTCACCTCATTCCCTATTATCAAGCTTGTTGTTTGCACAAAAGAATTAGTCAATACTTAGTATGTTGTGTTTTATTATGTTGACTCGGTCATGGTTAAAGCATTCGACACATTGTAATGAATCAACTATCTTTCAAGGTGTCACTTTACTCATTGTAACAACACGTCTAAAATACTTGCCACCTCCTTTAATACGTAACACTTTATGTGATTTACATATTAACTATATGCTACACACATATGATAATAGATTATGCGTTTTAGACTTTAGCTTATACATTTTCATCAATTGCTTAACATCATTGATATTAAATGCGGGTTCATACATTATAATTGTATTCATTAAAACAATGCGGCTTGCAATGAATAAAGCTTCCAAATCTTTTCATGTGCTTAACAATAATCATGCACTATAGTATAAGCACTATGTATTTTCATTTAAATCGGCCTTCATTAAATTGGTCTACCCATACACACACACACACACACATTTCTATCAAGCATAAGTACTTATATATACACAATTCTCACATACTAAAATTAACCTTTGAATAAGCAATTAGATACCAAGTGCATAAATTAGATCAAATTACTTATAATAGATAAAATTAACTAACTTTCTTTAATATATATCCAAGTTGGATTACATACATCATGAGTCAAACAAGGTTGTGCCTTTACAAGTTCTTGCCACATAGGCTTTTACATGAATGGCATATTAGAAAATAACATCTTTCGCATGACCACATTGGAACTCGAGAGTGAGAATATCATTGGGGTGATATCCACCCTTCCACGAAGCTTACAACTTCCCCATGCTTTCCAATTGGAAACCCCGATCCATCACAAGGTGCCTAGCAAACCCGAACCGACGTAGGTGAAAGAAAACTGTGCTCTTCTTAACTTATTACATATTGTAGAATCCCAATCCTGATACCTACAAAACACAATAAACAAACACATTAGAAGATCATATGCAAGCAAGAATCAAGATTCCCCATGAAATCCATTAGCAATGTTCAAAATAGGAAATGAGAATGAAGAACACAATAAGAATACAATAAAATCCTAATTAAACATGCAAACTCTTGATCCCATGGGGGAATTGGTGCCAATTTGATGTGAAAATTGACCCTTTCCCAACTCCAATGATGCAATGTTGATGAGTGATGAAGAGTGATCCACTTTGTTGAAGATTCAAGTATGCTCTATGATGAAAAACCTGCATAACCTAGCTAAGACTTTGGTAAAATAGATGAAAATAGAGATGCTTGAAGATGAAATTGAGTATAATAAGTTTTCTCAAATTGTGGATGATTAAATGTGGAGAGAAACCTCTTGTTTATAGAAAGACAAGATGGAGAAATTCCCAAAATGAAGCAATGCGAGACTAACTTTCAACCAATGGCCAAATGCCACTTGTCAAGAGATGAATGGATGAAGGATGTGCACATTTTGATGAATGTGCCCATAAATGCAATTAGGTGGAATTTGAAAATAATGAAATGACATGTAAAAGGGAAAAATGAATGACTTAAATGCCACTTGGCTTAATGCAAAAGGACTTGCAAGATGAAATAAATGTCTTGTTGGAAGGACAAAGTCCACTTGGGAGGATTTCAAATTTGAAAGAATATTCTCTAAAGATGTCAAGTTGAGAGAAAATAGAGATTTAATAAATGAATTAAATCTATTTTCATGTGCAAGTGGCAAAAGCTAGAGGATGGGACATGGATTATAATTAAATTAATCAAGGGTTGACTAATTTAATGAGAGATTAGATGATGTGACAATTTTGACTTAGATTTATGGGTTGATTTAAATCAAAAGATGAAAAGAATGTGATTTAGAGATTAATTAAATAATTTTTATTTATTTATTTAATTAAAGGGGATGATGTTAGATTAAATCAAATAAGGTTTTAATTTATTTAATTTAATAGAGATGACTTTAGAGATTTAATTAAATAAAATGAATTACTTAATTAAATAGAGATAATTAGATCAAATTGATTGATTTAATTAACAAAAGAGAAAGATACTTTATTAGATAAATGATTATTTATTTAATTAAGGGATGAAGAGTGATGATAAGCTGAGAAGATGATTCAGGATGAAACAATGTTAGTAATTAGGATCAGATGTGTAATGTCAATCAATACATTTTACGTGTCTACATTTTTCCCCTCTTTGAAGTGATGCACTTGCTGTGTTGTTTCAAAGAATAAACTATCTCGATGAAAAGCCAAAAAATTTTGATTTTCAAAATGCCCTAATGCTGCCTCGGTGAGAGAAAATATGTTGATATACTGCCCCCTTGAGAGATCAGACAAAAATTCTAATTTTTGAGTGATCTCGCGAAAAAGAGGGACAAGGTGTCTAATGGGTTGAGAAAGGCTCCGAGAGATCAAAAAATAAGATAAAATGCAAAAAATGATGCAAAATGACCCTCAGTCGGGCGAAAACGGGACCGAGGGTCCAAAACCCTAATTGGACAGCTAAACGAGGTAAAAAACCCTAATTTTTAGGCTTAAATAGGCCTTGAGAGGCCACTTCCAATTCATTTGCACATTCAGCCTTAAGAGATTTTGGAACTTTGAGCTCTGAGTCTTTAAAGAGATGGCACAATGACAGCTTCCTTGGTGCATTTCAGATCGAGCATGGACACACCAGAGGCTGCCTAACACTGGAGCACCGGTGAGTCAACTTGACTCGAGCTTGTTTTTCATTTTTTGTGCTCATTTAATATGTTACAAAACTAGGTCATTAGGTGTGGTCTAGGTCAAACTAGGTCGCATGTCCAAACTGCGATGCTGCAATGGAGTTTGGGAGTTTGAAGCTCCTAGCGGCACAGTTTGGAGTTTGCAAATTGCACCGCACCCACAGACAGCGATACTAAGGTTGTTTCGAGATGCCGAGACAGACCAGGATCAAGATTTTTTTGACAATTTCTTAATGCGGTGACCTTCCTAATGCAGGAGGAGACGATGATACTTTATTCACGTGAGCATAGGTCTCAAGATCTTTTTAGCATTTTGGACGATTTGCCTGATCGACAGCAGGAGTACCTAGGGTGGATGGGACTTTGGTACATTGCTTATGCACTGCCCGTGCGAACACACTTGGGCATGATGATGACACTTGCTGAGAGATGGCATAGCGAGACATCCTCATTCCATCTTCTGACAGGCGAGGCCACAGTCACACTCGAGGACGTGTGGCAGATACTGAGATTACCCATCCATAGAGAGTGCGTGATTTATGATGTGGATGTTGGGAGGGAGGCCTGCTACGATGTGATGGGTGTCGATCAAATTATCTTTTGCGAGGGGCAGATCAAGTTACGGCGTCATAGGCCTGTCGTGTCATCCTACCACTTGGTCATAGTAGCCATCATATCGGGTCTCGTCGCACCAGATCGGCAAGGCTGATATTTCAGTCCTAGATGGGGGCTTGATTAGGAGCACATGGTTCAGCAATGAACATTGTTTACATGGGGGCTAGTTCTTATAGCCTCACTATATAGAGATTTGCATGAGTTCACATACTTGGATGATAGAGCACTTGGGGTGAGGGTCACACTCTTGCACATCTGGGCTTGGGAGCACATTGTTGTGCTTCGTCTGAGAGTTGTTCTAGTTATGATGGAGCTAGATGATCCAGTCATGTGGCGATATAGAGGAGGTGTGTTCTTCACCCAAGCAGGACAACACAAGATTCCTCACTGGAGGAGGGTCCTTGATGATATGTGAGTCTTTACATGGTGACCATACCTTGGATGGCCCACATGGTTTGACGATGTTCAACAACTTTTCTTCACTCGGTAGGATAGATTGATGCAGGGCAGGGAGCACATGATGCTCGAGATGTACGTACCAGGTAGAGTACAAAGATAGTTCAAAGAGCCATAGGATAGGCCAGACGATTAGTACATGGCCATTTTTGCATAGACTATGAGTCAGAGCTCCTAGGGTCAATATATACCTGCCCATGAGGTAGTTCAGAGTTTTATGCAGCTGGTGGCCAGGATGTGGCCATATGATTAGGGATAGGTCGACCTAGGGACCACAAACACATATAGGGATTGGTTTAGGCCACCTCTTCATTTGACAGTGCTAGGGACACCATCCGCTCGACACAGAGCTAGAGGTAGGGGATCATGACAAGGCCGAGGGGACGAAGAGCAGGATCAGGGCAGTGGTGGGCCACCATCACATTAGCCAGTTTAGAATTAGGCACTCCCATATCCATAGGTGGGAGAGCAGAGACATGATCAGGACTTGAGACGATAGGATAGGGTTCTGACACCACCTAGGGACAGGGGCCATGATCAGCCACTGTACAACCACCTCCCCAGCCAGACCTTAGAGATGGCCAGATTTTGTAGTTACAGGCCTAGGTGCAAGAAGTGACAGCTGAGAGGGATCAGATGTGAGTAGAGCGGGACCAGGTGGTCTAGTAGAGACAGGTTGTAGAGTTATAGGCAGTGATAGAGATGGGCAGATGATAATAGCTAGAGAGCATGTCGCGTCCTCCTCCCGGAGCACAATATCACTTTGATCTTATGGGGAGGCCATCGAGGAGGCTGACTATTAGAGGTTGCACTATTACTAGGTTGTGCCAAGACTAGGCTGAGTCCCAAAATTTTCACAAAGGTCAGATCATAGACCTGCAGAGGACCACGGGGAGAGAGTAGGTGGTGAGGGTAGCATCCAACAGGGTTAGCCTTCAGTTTTGATCAGAGACAAGATTCATTTTGTGCCTCATGGGCTCATTTTTGATAGCCTGATGGGCCCTTGTACTTATTGACATACACATGCATATTTTGATCTGATTTTATACCATGACAATGTACATTTTGATGATATATATGATATGATGATTCGATGCGATATGCTCTATTTTACTTTATGCATTATGGATGGCTTTTATTTCTATATGTTATGCGATGTGATGCAATGGTGCTATGCTGTGCATTATGTTCTATGTGATGATGCAAATGAGATGAGATGCTATTTTTTTTATATCTTTTCTGTTATGATATGGTGATGCAAAATGTAATGATTATGCGACTAACATATCTATATTATGTCCCTAATGGATGAAATGCAATCTTTTTCCTTATCTTTTCTCATGCATTATGTGGTGATGTATTTATATGATGCTTATAATGATGCCTATGATATGATGAATGCAAATGATGTTTTATATGATTTATGACTATGATGATGCAAATGAATGCAAATGTGTGAAATTGATGTAATTCTTAGAATAACAAATCTATATTATGCAAGTGATGGAAATGCCATGCATGTGATATGATTTAATATTTTCTATATGATATGGTATGCAAAATGCTGACAGTTTGTGGATGCAGGATGGATGCACTAATGAGATTTGATACATTATCATGGTACCAAGTTAGCACAGAAAGAAGATAGAAGAAAGCAAAAGATTCCAACAAGACATGAGATGATGATGAATTTTCAAGGATTTGGGATTCGCAAAGGACCAATTATCTTATGTTTGATAACACACGTGGTATGATGCATCAAGGTATTAAGAACTAGGATGGTGTTGCACCTAGTGTGATGGACTTTGACTTGACAATCAGATAGGAGTATTCCTATTCACACCTAGCATACAAAACCTTATGCAAAATGCAGTTTAGATATTCTAGACATCTCAGACCAAAACATAGAAAATCAAAACTTCTTATGTGGTCAACAAGATACCTAAAACAACCTCCTTACACCTAAACAAAGCACGCATGACCAAGTTATATTACAAGAATATCCAACAAGCACAACAGATAAAAAAGATAATTATTGTTGCCCCATTTCTTTCTCTCTAAATCCCTTTGTTTGGGACATCATTGAGAGGTCATTGAAATGAGCACAAAAAGATAAGTCAAAAGACAAAGATAAAGTAAAAAAACAAGCTAATGTTCTTCATACTGCTAGCCAAGACTAAACTATGGTGATGCCTAATGTTGATGTCCATTGTAGGAAGGATGCATCCTAGGACATGACAATATCAGATGATTTGATATGGGACTGATTAGATGTGTAGACACCTAAATTTGGACACTTGATTTATCCAAATTTATCCCTTTCGTCTAAATATCCCCTTATCCGCATTAATTAAGTAATATCACTATTATTTAATTAATCCCTGTAAAGTTCTTCTAATCCCTAAGGTATCTAGTTAAATAATTAAATACCTTCCCCTTTCATCAAATGAATTAAATAAATATGACATTTATTTAATTCCCTTTATGTCACATCCTCCATCATTTTTATCTAAGCCTAATTATTCTCCTAATCTCATCATTAGGATGTGCACATGCCTAATCATTAGGATGTGTCACATCCTCCAACTTTTGCAAGTTGGCCTCTAATCTCTCTTAGCGACCAAACCCTCCTCAAATCCTTCATTAACTAGCCTAATCAACCTCTCAAGGAATTTTTAATTCATTTTATCCTTCCAAGGAATATTAAATTCCTTTTACTCTTCCCCATGTGATCTCTGACTTGTCACATCAAATCACATGTGAAATCTAACCCTCTTCTAATCTTCATTAATTAGTCTAATCAAGTACTTGCACAACCTTAATCACTTAATTGAGTCAACCCTATTAAATGCTTTTCTTTTTGGACAAGGCATCTCCATTCCCCATGTGAATTTTTAATTCACACTTAATCCCCCAATGCATTTAAAGAAATTTTAAATTCCTTCTCTCATCCCCATGAGAATATTTGAGGAATTTTTAATTCCCCACTTGTCCTCTCACCCACATGGGGATAAGTAACTCATTTATGAGGAGATCTTGTCCCAATCCCAAGGTACTATGTACCCTCTCCATGTCATGTCCTATCCTTCCACCTCATGTACACATCACCCTTTTTGAGCCACTTCGCATGCCACATGTCAAGATGTGAGGGCTTGTGAGTTCTCAACTCACCTTAGCCCTACATTCTTATCTTGGTGGTTCAATCTTGACCGTCCATTTCCCTAGAGATTTGAAAATTCTCTATAAATACCCCCTCTTTTCTCTCATTTTGGGAGAGATCATGCATTGTAGCCAAACTCTTGCAAATTTTTCCTAGAATCCATACTTAGCCATTTTCATGCTTACACCCACTTACATCCATTATCATATCATCATCTAGCTTGCATCTTGCCATCCAAGGAGCACACAACACCAAAGATCGAAGGGCCAACCAAAGGATCGATTCGAGACAAGGTATAAGGTTTCATTTTGTCATCTTTATTTTGTGTTGAATCCAGCTAGGCTAATCTTGAGGTGTAGGTTATTTTTAGTGTTATTTGCATTACTTTGTTTGATGCTCATTTTCTAGCACTCAAATTCGACCTATCACAAGATGATAGGCTATTGACACAAAGAGTTGACCAACTTGTTTATGTACTGACCTAGACTTGAGACTTTTGATCTGCTAGACTTGTTTCTGACTATTTTACCAAAGGTTGAGGATGACGATTGTTTATTATGAGCGATGTTTATTGTGGGTGAAAGCAAGATGAGACAGATGGTTTTTTTCAAATATTTGGATGTTTTTAGAGTTTTCTGAACTATTTTGAGGCTGTTTTTGGTATTTTCAATATTTTGCAAATGTTTTGATTTTTTGAATTTTCAAATGTTTTGGGGTTTTCAAAAATTTTGACCAAGAGACTAACCTAAAGACCTATCCTAGGGGCCTCGGGGGCTGATCAAAAGATTAGCCTTGCCTACGTTATACACGCAGAGACCACATAGTTTGACTGACACATACTCAATTATTGATGAGATATGAACAAATGGATTGTCAGTTTATTATGTCAGACTTCTAAAGGACTGACCTAAGTGTCTCAGGGGATGATCAAAGATCAACCTTGCTTACGTTCAAGGCTCAGAGACCAGTAGTTCAACAAGATGACTCTATTTTTGAATTTTTGACTGACCTTTTGACTTATTTTTGGAGTTTTGATATGTTTTGGGATTTTCTAATTTTCTAATGTTTTTGGATTTTTTGATTTTAGGGATTTCAAAAATATACACGAATTCGATCCGATGAGAACATGCCCCCAGCGTGATGCAATAGACTACTCCAATAAAGGTAGGACAAACTGACCTTGAGGATGGATTGAGTAGTACTAGTAGGGATCATGACACGAACACAGGACCAAGCTATGATGCAGATGCAGAATAATGATAGATGCATATATGAAATGCAATGGATGTTGGAAGCCTGATGGATGGATGATGCAAAACAAGCCATGAAGATCCTAGTAGATGGGAAGTGCTTATTTACACAAGGCGCCTATTTTCTAGGTTTTCACCAAGGTACTTGCCCAAAGCACCATCGAAGTAGTTTTCACTAGAGGATGATTTTTCTCTTTGCTGTTTTTGATCCTTTTTTTTTTTGGATTTTGGATTTTTTTGTTTGTTACCAAGACGCCTATTTTCCAGGTTTTCATCAAGGTGATCATTTTTTTAGGACATTTTCTATTTTTTTTGGATTTTTTGGTTCTATAACTTGAAAGATTTAGGCATAAAACTTTTTTAGATGGGAGTTATTGATGGGCTCCTGTAGAGGCTCGCCTTCGGGTGTTGATAACTGATATGCCCTTGACTTATAGCTCGTTGTGATGATGAATGGTCCCAACCAGTTGAGTTCAAATTTTCCTTTGACGTTTGGATTTGGGACATTCTTCTAATTCTCTTTTAGGACAAGTTCTCTGACTTAGAATGTCCGACTCCTAATTTTCTTGTTATAGCTCCTCTTGAGTCGATTCTGATAGACTTGCAATGATTCAAAGCATCCATACACCACTCATCCAATAGCTCTAGCTCATTTAGTCTTGATACTCGGTATTTTTCATCTATGATGAGATTTTGTAGTGATATTCTCAGTGACGAAAGCTTAATCTCAATGGGTAATATGGCTTCTGATCCGTAGACTAGGGAAAAGGGGGTGGCACCTGTTGGTGTGTAGATGCTAGTTTGATAGGCCTGAAGGGTGGGATTTAGCTGCAGATGCCAGTCATGACCTACGCCATTGACAGTCTTTTTGAGGATTTTTAGAATGGTTTTATTGGTAGCTTCTACTTGGCCGTTGCCTTGGGGATAGTATTGAGTGGAAAAGCGATGTTGGATTTTAAATTTGTTGCAAAGGTCATGAACATTCTGATTCTTGAAAGGTGTCCCATTATCAAAGATAATAGCTTGGGGAACACTGTATCAACATATTAAGTAGTTTAGGATGAACTTTGATATATGTTTCCTAGTGATGTATGTCATAGAGATGGCTTCCACCCACTTGGTGAAGTACTCAGTGGCGGTAATGATAAACTTGTGGCCACTAGATGAGGTGGGGGTGATTTTTCCAATGAGATTGAGCCCCCACTATGAAAAAGGCCATGGTGTGGCAATCAGATGGAGCTCTTGAGCTGGACCATGGATGAGGTCCCCATGCTGCTGAAATTGTAGACACCTTCTAATGTAGTCATGTGCTTCTCTTTCCATAGTAGGCCAATAGTACCCCATCCTCAACAATTTCTTGGCCAAGGTCATTCCACTCGAGTGTGAACCACAAATACCGTCATGTACCTCAGTTAAGGCGGTCAATGCCTCCTCAGCGTTTAAGCTATGTAATAAGGTTCCTTCTATGCTCGTATGGTAAAGGGTATTTCCTAGGATGACAAACTAGGATGCTTACTTGAAAAAGGTTCTCTTGAGGTTTGAGGTTAAGTTAGCAAGTAGGACCCCTATTCACAAGTAGGTATAAATGTCATGGTACCGGGGATCACCAAGACCAATGATTTCGCACACAAATTCTGACTCTAGTACCTTGAATGCAGGTACGAGAAGCTGCTCTACCAATAATTCATGTTTCGGGACGTTGCAAGGGATGTCTAGTAGGGATCCAATTGTTGCCATGGTGTCTGATGCTCTGTTGTTTGCTCTGGGAATCTACTCAAATGTGATCTCTATGAAGGAATCCTTAAGACTTTCCACCAATTTCTTGTATGGAGTTAGCTTGTCATCCTTAGTCTGGTATTCATCATTCACTTGGTTGATTATTAGCTGTGAATTCACATATACCTTGAAAGCCATGATATTGCATTGCATTGCATTGCTATTCTGAGTCATATGGTTAGAGCCTCATATTATGCGATATTGTTTATGCAGGGAAATGCCAACTTGTAGGACCTTGGTATGCAGTCTCCTTGTGGAGTGATGAAAAAGACCCCAACTCTTGATCCATGTTGTGTGTAGGAACCATCAAAGTAGAGTTTCCAGTGGTTTTCTATCCTGATATTGAAGATGGATTCATCCAGAAACTCTGATATGAGTGGATTCTTTGAATACATGGGTGCTTCTGCAAGCTAATCTGCGATCACCTGGACTTTGATTGCTTTCTGTTCCACGTACTCGATGTCGTATTCAGATAGAATCATGACTCACTTGGCCATCCTTCCTATGAGAATTGAATTTGAGAATAGGTACTTGAGGGGGTTGATCTTGGCGATGAGTTTGATTTTTTGTGCCAACATGTAGTGTCTAATTTTTTTTGAAGCAAACACTACTGCTAGACATGATTTTTCAATGAATGAGTAGTTTAACTCATGCCCGACCATTGTGCGACTGATGTAAAGATGGCCCTCTTTGTGCCATTTTCATTATGCTGAGCTAGGAGAGCACCAATGGCTACTGTTGTTGCTAATACATAGAGGATCAGTGGCTTTCTTGGGATTGGTGGCATGAGGACTGAAGGTGTGAGTAGATATCTTTGATTTTGTTGAAGGCTTCCTCACACTTGTCATCCCACTTGTACGCTACCCCCTTGTGGAGTAGGTGATAATAAAGGATTTTCTTGTCTGCCAATTGTGCTATGAATATGTGGATAGACTAAAGCCTGCCTTGGAGGCCTCTCAATTATTTCAATGTTTTGGGTGCGTCCATCTCAAGGATTGCTTTTACCTTGCCCAGATCTATTTCAATACCCCTCATTGGAACTATGTACCCCAATAGTTTTTTGATTGTACACCGAAGACACACTTCTTTGGATTTAAACAGACCTTGTATTCTTCCAACCTATTGAAAATAACACTTAAGGTTGCTATGCGATCTCTCCTCTTTCTGGATTTTGCTAGTATGTCATCAACGTAATCTTCCATAATTTTTTGGATCATGTCATGAAAGATTAAAGTCATAGCCCTTTGATAGGTGGCCCCAACATTCTTTAACTCAAATGGCATCATGTTCTAGCAATAGGTCCCCCATGGACAAGTGAAGGCTAATTTGTGTTGGTCTTCTTTGGCAATCATTATTTGGTTGTACCCAAAGAAACCGTCGATCAGAGAAAGCATTTCATGTCCTGTTGTCATGTCTACAATCATATCAATGTTAGGGAGCAGGAAGTCATCTTTTGGACATGCTTTGTTTAGGTCTCTGAAATCCGTGTAGATACAGATGCCCCCATCTGGTTTTGAAACAAGAACCGGGATTGATACCCACTTGGGGTAGTCAATTGGTTGTATGAACCCTGCATCAAGTAGCTTCTTCAATTCCATTTTAACCAACAAGGCTATCTAGGGATGCATTTTCCTGAGCTTTTTTCTGATAGGCTTTGCTTCAGGGTAGACTGCTAGATGGTGGACCACTATCTCCAGATCAAGCCTGGGCATGTCGGCATAGCTCCATGTAAAGTTAACTTTCCATTCTCTCAGAAAGTTGGTTAGGAGCTCCTACTCTTTTGATAACAATGAATCTGCATAAAATGTGATGTGCGGTGTCTCCTTTGTTCCCAAGTTGACTGGGTTGCATTTTTCGGCTAGAACCACTAATTTTTCCTGATGTAGAGCTCTGAGAGGAAGATTGAATCCTCCATCCTCTGACACCTTAGAGAGGTTTTCACCATTGGATGCGTCCTTTATTTTTACTATTTTTGGGTCAGAGAGTGCCACAGTGTGGTTTTCACTCAAGGACCTAGAGATTATTCTCAGTTTGTTGCTTTTGCGATTGAGGGATTCAATCGTTTCCCCATAGTATGCATGTGTGTCTAGCTCAGTGATAAATCTCACCTTATGATCCCCACATGGAATATTATCCTGTAGTCCCATGAATTATAAGAGTGCCTCATCATTTTCAAATGTGTCAAGAATTGGCGGTCCTGGTTGGTAGTGATCGATGAGTTGGGGGTAGACTAGCTTTATCTCACAGTTTTGACTAGTTGGCTTGAATGATACAGTACTAATCATGAGAAGGGTGGTGTCCTCAAAAAGCATAGGTAGGTTGGTTATGGGATCTTCATCATCACTACTGTTGTAGACATCGGTTATGTCAAATGTGAAGTTGTTTATGAATTGGTTAGTAGATATGGGTAAACAGAGTTCGACTGCTGTTTGCTGAGGAGTTTTGACCTTCTTAACTTGGGGATTCTGGCCACATATGGTTATACTCAAAGGGGTACATCCAAGGCCAATATTTCTCATTTGCGTCTCAGGAATGATGGGTATTAGAAGCTCGATGTCATTTTGTCCAAGCCTCTGGTTTCTGTAATAGCCAATGGCGAGCATCATTTGCAAGCCTTTACTGCTATCATCCATTGGTAGATCGGATTCCAGTCTATTGTCTTGGTACAAGAGATGGGATGGGTCCTCCTCTATTACTTCCTGACTGAGATCTCCCCAACTCTTGAATCTAGAGGGGTGAACCATGTTGGTTTGGGATGATGTTCCAGCTGGTTGGGGTTGCCCATGGGACCTAGGAGATTGTGGTAACTCTCCTACCATGAAAGCACCTTTCTTCATTTTATAATTTCTACACTCATTCTCTTGGATAATAACCTTGATATCAGAGATGGCAGGGATGGCAGGTGTCTCTGTCGTAGAAGTGGAGGTGAGAGTGGCTGGATCAATGTATGGCATTGCTGGGCCTTCATCATTTTTAGGCACTTGAGGGATTTTATAATATTTTTCCTCTAGGCTCTTGCAGTAAGAAAATGGTTCGAGATCCCCATGGATAATGACCTCTTGGCCTTGGTATGGAAAATTTACACACTGGTGGAAGGTGGAGGCAACAACTTACATCTCATGAATCCAGGGGTGCCCCAGGAGGATATTATAAGGCAATTCCAGGTCGAGAACCTGACATGTCATTTCCATGATGGTCGGCCCTACTTGAACAAGTAGTTGGATAGTGCCCTAAGACACTCTTTCTTGAACATCATAGGCTTTGATAGTTATGCCTTTTCCTTTTTCAATAGTATCTTCGGAGAAGCCCAAGCTTTTTATTAATTTGAGGGTGCATATGTTCAACCCTGTACCTCCATCTACCAGGATTCTCTTGACCTTGTTTTTATGGACGTAAGCCTCTAGATGAAGCACACGATTGTGGGATGGTTGTGTTGGAAGACCTTGTTTTGAAAATTTCAGGAGATGAGGTGTAGTGAGGTGTGCAACCATAGCTTGGAATTGATCCGTATCTAGATTGACGAAGATGGTGGATGAAGCCAATGCTTCTTCAATGATCTTCCTGTGGGCGAATGATATTTTCAACAACTCCATGATGGAGATTTGTGCTGGGGTTCTTTGCAATTGGTCAAGGACATTATAGCCATTGGGGATAGACCTTGGATTGGAGGTGGATGCTCTACTTGGCTAAGATGACCCTGCAATGGTGATTTTTCTGCCTCTTGTGGTGACTCCACAATCAACATGGGCTCCTTTGATGGTGATGGTAGAGCAATACTCATCTAGGGACACAAAGACATGATCATATACATGATTCACACTCTTGAAGGTACCCTTCCACTTATCATTGTTACTGTTGCCTTGGTTGTTATGATTAGGCATAAGATTTGTGCAGATCTTGAGGTTCTGATTTTCTGTCAGTTGCTCTACATTTATGATTTTTTGATCAATGAGGTCTTGAATCAAGTTTTTCAGTCTCATACAACTGGCAGTTGTGTTTCCCTTGATCTTATGGAAATCACAAAGGTGATTTTCATTATACCACGACGGTTTGACCAAGGATTCTTGATAATTTTCATAAGTGGGTATTGTGATGAGTTTTTCTGCACTAATCTCTTCATAATGGATTCAGCTAATTCCCCAAGGGCTGTGTACTTCTGCTTGGGGGAGTTTTTGTTTCACTTGGGTGGTCCCCTTTGATCGTTTATGTTGTTGATCACTTGATTGTTTGGTTGTTGTGTTGCTGCATTAGCTTGATGATTGTTTTGATGGTGGTTTTGGGGTTGTTGTTGGGGTGCGGGTGTGTTTTGCCAAGGGGCGCTGATGACAACTTTGGTGTCAACAACACCATCGTTGGTAATGTTTCTGTTCTTCACCCATGTGTGAGGTTTGTCATTGTAACTAGTGGATGGGCGATTGTTTTGTTGTTTAGGATATGCGAGTGACCCTCCCTATGCGATAAGGGCTCATTCAATGTTGAGCGCCTTGGAGATCAATTGGTCATATGTGGTGATTCCTTCCACTTTGAGGTGGAATGCCAAGGATCCTTCAAGATTTGAAATGATAGTGCAAACTTGTTGTTCTTCAGGCATGGCCCATTTGCTCTGATTGTCCTTGGATTGCCATCATTGTAAGAAGGAAGCAAATGATTCATTCTTACCTTATTTCAGAGCTGATAGTTCCTCTAGACTGAAATTCATACCTATGTTGAATGCGCAATTTTTTATGAATGCGCCTACTATCTCTTGGAATTTTTTAATGCCTGGAGGAAGGCGAGAGAATCACTCCATGGCTTGGCCTACCAAACTTCTAGGAAATAGCCGCATTAGATATGTATTGTCATACGTAACTTCCATGCAATGAACTTGGAATTCCCTGATGTGATCTTTAGGGTTTCCTGTCCCACGGTATTTACCAAATTTGGGGATCTCAAATCCCTTCGGGAATGGTTTCATTGCAAAAATCCTATCAAACGGATAGGGACACAAGTTGTTGGGTGTCTTCATGGTTTTCCCTGACTAAAGATCAAGCACTTGTTGCGAAAGAAACTTGATTTGTGTTGTCACATCATTTTACGGATCAGGGGGTGGAGTGAAACTGTTTTGTGGTGGTTCGATTGTTGGTGGGATGGGTGGATTGGTTGGTGCTTGCACATTTTATTGCGCCAAGTATGCTTGTAGTTGTTGTTGTACCAACAACGCCTATTGTTGGTTCTACTGTTGTTGCGCTAATAGTGTCTATTGCTAAGCTTGTTTTTGTTGTTGTTGTGCTAACAATGCTTGTTGTTGTGTTGCTAATCAGGTTGCTTCTTGCTATTCTTGGTATTGCTTTAACATTTGTTGATATGCTCGTTGTTGGGCTGCTTATTGTTGAGCGAGATACTGTGCTTGTGCTTGCACTTGCTGAGCTTGGTATTGGGCTTGTGCTTGAGCTTGGGCCTATGCTTGTTGGGCAACTTGTGCAATCTAAGTAACTTGTGTGGCTTGTACAGCCTGAGTAGCTTGAGCAGCTTGTTGTTTTTGTTGCAATAAGGCTTGGGCTTGTGCAGCTTGTTGTGCTTGTTGCGCTTGTTGTGCTTGTAGTGTAGCTTGAGCAACTTGTTGAGTAGTTAGTTGTGCATCTTGTCAATTTTGGATTTGTTGGAGTGCCTTCTGATAGGTAGCCTGCTGAGTGGCTTGCAACACAATGCTATATTGGTTTGATGTGTTCGAGTTTGGTGGTGGTGGTGGCGGAGGTGGGTTCAAAATGGTGCTTGTTGTGGTGATGAGAGGCACGATTGTATTGATGATTGGGATTTGGGTGGTGGTTGGTGAAATTGATGTGATGGACCCTTGGGAGACCATGTTTTGGGATGAGATGATTGCTTGCGTCATTGGGATTTTTGCCATCTATTGTTGCGATGTCGATGACAAGATGGGAGGATTCGGTATGATATTTTGATTGATGATTAAGGGGTTGATTTGATTTTATTGATTGATATTTGGTAAAGGGGGAAGCCCTAAACCAAGAGGCGATGTGGATATTGATGGAAAGGGAGGGTGTGGTGGAAAAGTGAGCGGCATACTCCCTTGAGGAAGTGATGAAGATGTAGGTTCAAAGATGCCCCGTGGTCCAAATAAGTCACCTTCTCCTTGCGAAGTTATAGGGAGAGAGGTTTGAGGTGTTGTATGAAATGATGATGATGGGTCACTAGGATCATGAAAGGTGAGGAGGACATATGGATGTGATGGATTTTTGGGTATGGATTTCCCCAAGATGGTGTTTGTGTCCAAGTCTTGATTATTAACGAGGGGGTGTGTTTGTAGTGCATTGATAAATGCGCTTCCCTTGTTAACAATGGGTTGAGTTGGAGCAATGGATGATGTAATTTGGGGGATGGTTTGAGTGACATTTTGAATTGGGGGTGTAGATGAAATAGGGAGTGTGGTTGATATTGGGGGCATGATCCCAAAAGGTGATTCCACAATGGTGCTCACATCGAAATTGGAAGGGAGTTTAGCCCCTTGTTTTGCTAGTTCGGGCATGTATAGTGAGGGATTGAGTGTCATCATGATGCTGATAATTTTATGATTCTCAGGATTTTGGACCATTTTGAAAATCTCACCTTGTGACATCCCAAAGGGATTATTGGTAAGGTCCTCCACTTGGCCTTCCTCTTGAGGATTTTGTGATGATGAAGGAAAGTTAGTTAGAGGATTGCTTGATCCAACGAGATTCATTTCAGAATTGGTTTGACTTAGGTCACTTGAAGTGGATGTTTCTTTGTTGGCTTCCATGTTCCTCTTGTGTTGAGATCTAGTTTGCACCATAAAATAAGGATCAATTTTTAAGAATGTGGGAGATGAATTTCTAATTCTTTGGATTGATCTAATTTTAGGTACAAAAGAGAAAATTTAGGATGATTTAAGGATAAAAGGGTGTGATGAAGATGTGTGAAAGATGGATGATATGGATGAATTATTTTGATTTGAAATTGACTTGGTTTTTGATTTTGGATAATGAACAACTAAATCCCAAGATGTTGGATGTTATCTATGGGATAGACTTTCTCACAAGATGATATTTTGACTAAGTGTAGGGAGAAGGATGCATCTACCCACACCCAACCAAACAAGATGATAATTCAACTAAGCATATAGAGAAGGATGCATCTATATATACTTAGCTGAACAAGATGATTTGATGACAATTTAACTAAGTATCTGAAGAAGGATGCATCTACATATACCTAGCTAAACATGATTGATTTGATGTTTGATTCAAGGATTTTTATTCATGGATTTGATTTGCCAAAAAGCCTAGCATGAAGGATCATTTCAAGATTTTCAAGAGTTGTTGGTGAGATGATTTTGGTTTGATGTTTGAAAGATGGATGAAGATTTTGATTTGATCTTATGTGTACCTAAAAAGACTCTAGTTTACAAGACCTCAGTTTTGAAGAACATGCTTTACTCTAAACAAGATGCTCAAATTTTTGAAAAAGATTTGGATTTTGACAATAATAGAATGAGAACAATCTAGGATTGTTTCTTCAAAACTCTTCTATAAAATTTGAAAAGTAATCTTCGTCTGAATTCATAGAGCGTTGAGAGACGCTTTTGATTTTGGTTTCCAAATTTTGATCTTGCGTTAAATCATTTGAGACACATGTGTGGGGTTCAATTGTTCTTAGCTTTTCTTAGTGACTTCTTTTTACCACAAACAATTCTTGATTAGCTTTTGAAACTAGGTGTCCAATGTCTTAACTTATTCTCATCTCACAAAGTACATTATGTGGAACTTTTATGAAATCAAGGAAAAAGTTACCTATTGTTGAATTTAGTAAGAAAATTGAGATATAAATCCAAGTGTTTAGAAACCTCTAAGGATAGAATCCCAACGAAAAGCAATAACACATGAATTTTGTCAATGGTATTTGCTTCCTAAAGGGTTTGAAATATTGATGACAATGTTGAATGTTTGTTTCCAAATGTTTTTGATCAAGCAAAGTGTTTTGTTTCTAAGAACAAGTGCAACCCTAGGGGTATGAAAGACTATATTTGTTGAATCCCCACTTGGACAAGTCTAGCTACACTTATTTTTAGTGAATGGTTAGATGCTTGACCCCACTATCTCCCCTCCATGACACTCACTTATATGGGGTAGGCAAGCATCAACACCCATGAAACTCCCATGGAATACTTTCCATTTCTACTAAAAACCGTAAAAGTGTGGGGCAGCTTCAGAACAACCGTTCTTGCACCAACAAATAGATCAAGGATTTTGGACTTTTCTAAATAAGGGTTTTAATTCAGACTTTTCATTCATAGGGATTGATCCATGCGGTGAGAGACCATTGCTTCCCTTCTTGTCAGAATCGACCATGTGATACTAGCCTTTGTTCCAGTCTCCACACTTATATACTGGCTGGAAATACACTTGGATTTAGCGTGTTACCGGTTGGGTCATTCCCTTGGGTGATTACTTTTTCCCACAAGACATGCCCTCTAAGATAAACAAAAGTGAGCAAACAATACCCGTAACTTGATCAATCTTTGTTGCAACACAAAGAGAGAGAATGTAAGCAATATGCTCCACTCACACTCACAAGATGTTTTGTTCAATTTTAATCCCAAAATGAAATAGCCAATTACTTTACCCAAGTTAAGATCACCAAAAGGCCTTTTGATTCTCAAGATCGCTGTGAGGCACGAGAGAAGTGCATACATCCTTTCAATGGTATTACTTTGAGTAAGTAATTACAAAACAAAGAAGCACTTGTTCATTTTAAGCCCACAAAGCAATGATTTGATTCCTTTTAGAACACCAAAACAAAATATGGAGATTGCCTTGTTCAATTGTTAATCCTCAAACCAAATCTACTGAGTTTGTCCTAAAGTTCTTTTTAAGCCCTTTGTAACAAAAATTGAAAACCTTTGTAGTGTTGTTTTTAGAGCCCAAAGGAAATTTAGTGTTTCCTAAGAGCATGGAAGACAACAATTCCTTAAGAGAAATTATGAACTCTCTAAAATTGTTAAACAAACACTAAAGTGTTTAAAAACACTTGGCATTATGAGAGAATGATGTCATTATTCCTCTTTCAATCTTGTCTTTCTCCTTCACTTTGATTAGACCAACCTACAAAAAATAAGTTAGAACTGTAAAATAGAGGTCAAGAAATCAAGTAATAATCTAAATGATCAGAATTAAAAAAACACGTCATAAAAAAATTGAGATTTCACTTTTTACTTCATTTCAGCGGTGGAGTCTACATAGGCGGTGCAGTTTAAGGAATCCAGCGGTGCTATATGGCACCACTAATTCTGTACGTGTTTCTCTACAACAAAACAAAGAGTGTGATTGTGTCGTCCTTTTCGCTAGTGGTGCAGTTTGGAATTTAAAAAGTCAGCGACCCTGCATTGACCCAGCGTCGGAGTTTAAAATTTTGAATCTTGGGCGGGAAAGACAGAGCGTTGTTGTTTGAAGTTTGAAGTGGTGCTATATGGCAACACTAATGTGGTAGTGGTTCTGTATAGCGACGCTGGTCTGCTAGCGGTGCAATTCCTTGTAGACACATAGAAACAAAAAAAAATGGAATTTTTGATAAAAATGTGATCTAAATGTGAGATTTGACCTCCTTCTAGTGCCAAATGTAGAACCCCAATCCTAATACTTGCAAAACACAATAAACAAACACATTAGAAGATCATATGCAAGCAAGAATCAAGATTCCCCATGAAATCCATTAGTAATGTTTAAAATAGGAAATGAGAATGAAGAACACATTAAGAAAATAATAAAATCCTAATTAAACATGCAAACTCTTGATCCCATGGGGGAATTGGTGCCAATTTGATGTGAAAATTGACCCTTTCCCAACTCCAATGATGCAATGTTGATGAGTGATGAAGAGTGATCCACTTTGTTGAAGATTCAAGTATGCTCCATGATGAAAAACTTGCATAACCTAGCTAAGACTTTGGTAAAATAGATGAAAATAGAGATGCTTGAAGATGAAATTGAGTATAATAAGTTTGCTCAAATTGTGGATGATTAAATGAGGAGAGAAACCTCTTATTTATAGAAAGACAAGATGGAGAAATTCCCAAAATGAAGCAATGCGGGACTAACTTTCAACCAATGGCCAAATGCCACTTGTCAAGAGATGAATGGATGAAGGATGTGCACATTTTGATGAATGTGCCCATAAATGCAATTAGGTGGAATTTGAAAATAATGAAATGACATGTAAGAGGGAAAAATGAATGAATTAAATGCCACTTGGCTTAATGCAAAAGGACTTGCACGATGAAATAAATGTCTTGTTGGAAGGACAAAGTCCACTTGGGAGGATTTCAAATTTGAAGGAATATTCTCTAAAGATGCCAAGTTGAGAGAAAATAGAGATTTAATTAATGAATTAAATCTATTTTCATGTGCAAGTGGAAAAAGCTAGAGGATGGGACATGGATTATAATTAAATTAATCAAGGGTTGACTAATTTAGTGAGGGATTAGATGATGTGACAATTTTGACTTAGATTTATGGGTTGATTTAAATCAAAAGATGAGAAGAATGTGATTTAGAGATTAATTAAATAAAGATTTTTGATTTATTTAATTAAAGGGGATGATGTTAGATTAAATCAAATAAGGCTTTAATTTATTTAATTTAATAAAGATGACTTTAGAGATTTAATTAAATAAAATGAATTACTTAATTAAATAGAGATAATTAGATCAGATTGATTGATTTAATTAACAAAAGAGAGAGACACTTAATCAGATAAATGATTATTTATTTAATTAAGGGATGAAGAGTGATGATAAGTTGAGAAGATGATTCAGGATGAAACGGTGTTAGTAATTGAGATCAGATGTGTAATGTCAATCAGTACATTTTACGTGTCTACACTTATAAATGCATAAATGAACTTGCATACATAGTTCATACATACTTCTCAATTTGGTCCTATTATGTTCCAATAAATATCAAATTCCTATCTTATAAGTGATTAAGGACAACCTTAAAATGTTTATCATCAAGTTGGATCTATATTGGATTTTGATCAATCTAACCATAGCTCTCATTAAGTCTAACTTTATGTCCAAAGGTTGATATAATAAATTTAGTTCCAATTCCAACGTTCAAGTTGTACTTAGCCTAAAGATTCCACAACAATTTTGTGCGACGTGGAAAGATCATATCACTATTACCTTGAGGTTTTCATACAATCAGTTATTAAATTCTAGTGATCAATATAGGATTTACTTTTATTTCTATGAAGATTGTCCTAATCATACAATTATATTCAATATATATGTAAGATACAAGCAAATAAATCATATTCTTTCATATATTCACATTAATCCAAATTATTCACATCATTTGTTTGTTACCTATACACAACTTTATCAACACCAACAATATTGAGAAACATTTAAAATTTCTATTTAATTTGCAAGGTAATACGTTCAATTATTTTATTCTCAAAAGATGTCCTAACCAAATGACACATTCAACCTTAAAGTCCACATCAAATAGTGTTCCCTTACATCTGAGAAATGAATTTCTTATAATGGATTTTCCAATATCAAACTATATTCTCATAATTTGGTCGTGTTTTCCTTGTTTTCATAAGGTTATCAGTTACATCTCTTACTAGCATCATTAGATGAAAAACACATCCTTTGATTAGAAGTTGTATTGGTCCAAATTGATATTCTTTATTGCTCTTTAATTTTTTATATGTAAAATTTTAAATCTTTCTAGAGAATTAACCCATAATTTCTCCTTAAACATTATTTATCTCCCGTTATTCTTTTAATAGGATTTCAGATCAGATATGGTTATATATATATATATATATATCATTGTTTAAAAACAACACTTGACAAAAAGAAACGTAATCTAATTTGTAATGATTTAATTACTCATCATTCAATTTTTATCTATATAAATGAAACAATATTTTATCAAATATTTACCTATCAGTTTAGGTTTTTCTTTGGTCTAAATGATATATAAATCTTATTTTTTTTATATAAGCAATATATACAACATTATATAAAAAGAAATATTGAAAAGGTAAATTAAAATGATATTTTAATTGTGCATGTCATTCTATATTTTTCATCTTATAGTATCTTTAAATTTCCAACAGTAATATAATATAAAAAATGAATTTAAAAACAACAAGAACCTAATAAACAACAAATACAATTTCAGACACACACACACACATATATATAGTTATCAATATGACTGGCTCAACCAAGAAGTGATGTCACTATATATATATAGATATAATTCAAATACTTTCCTCTGCAATTTATATGTTTTAGGAAACTTCTATAAGATTACAATACCATCATATATATATATATTATATTTAAAATAATAGTATTTTATATGCAGTAAAATAACTTAAATATTATGATAACGTTTTATATATATACAAAAGAAAATATCCAACACTGGTTATATAGTAATTAATAACAATAATATTATATATATATGTATAAATTTCATACAATAAGGATGATAATAATAATTAAATTCATAATAATATCAATGGTTTTATCATTTCACAAGGAATGATCAACAACTCGCAAAAATCAAAGATAATGGCATCATGGATTGAATTAAAAACCTGTTTAAACATTGTCCGATCGATGAGTCTTTTCTTTTTATCTTCTTTTCCTCTTCACCGTTTTTCTTTCCACTTTGCCAAATTCCCAATTCTTCTATCTCTATTTTTTTTTCTTTTTTTTCAGATTGAATGTTTGTGAATAATTCTTGTGTGTGTTCAAAGAATGAGGGTTTAATCTCTTTTATTATTTTCTTTTCTTTTCTTCTTCTTTTTTTTTTTTCCTATTTTTTTTCTATTTTTTTTTACTTTGTTTTTGTGTTTTATTTTCTAAATTTAAGTCTCTTTTTCTATTTTTCTATTTCATTGTTTTGTTTTCTAAATCTCGCTTTCTTTTTCCAAATTTTTTCTCATATTTATCTAATAAAACTATCATGATTTATTAATTAACTTTGCATCATAATTATCTTAAAAAATAATAAACAAATAATCCTAATTATTCTTCCTTCACATATATATTTTTAAATAAAAATCACTTTACAAAATAAATTAAACTACTTTATTTTTCTAAGGACTTTTCAAATATTTACTAACACTGAATTTAATTAATTAATGCAAAGACAAGAAAACTAATGTCATCTAAGTGTGTGTAGATTTCTTTCACCACAGTCGCTTATAGTAGCTAGACGCCCCCTCCTCGATGATACTCTCTCTGCCAAGAGTATTTTCCTGTCACACACATGAAACAAAGTTTGGTAAATGAAATTTTAAATAGTAATATAAAATTATAAATTAATTAATGAAAATAGGGGTCGTGACATATAAATATATATATATTATATTTACTAATCCATTCGACATCCGAATGACTATGACCTTGTGATTGTATTCACAAATAACATATTAAAATATCTATATACATATATACATACCTATTCATTTATCAACATACTTGTATGGACATCCCATTATGTCGAAACATACGCGTATATCGACATACCCATATGGACATCCCATTATGTCGACACATACACGTATATTGACATGTGCAATATATGCATATACCTCAAATACATATTCGATTACACAATCAATCACATATACTTGCTTATCCTACTGATGGACTTATATACATATGATGCATATATACATATATATGTACATGTCTTATTGTCCTTTAGATATCCCCATGCCCATGAGCATTTCATCCATGAGCATTCATAGGTACATCTACCTACGTATAATCATGTGCGTATTAACTCACGTGTATGGGTTATTGTCAACATGCACATATATACCTATATATACATACCACATACATATATATCAAATCAATCAAGTATAACAATATGAAGAAGAAATCACATGCGCCAAGCACTAAACACAATCCAAGAACACTCTTAATGAAAATCAAGATCCTTTCCAATGCAAACACATCATACTAAAGGATGACTTACCAATTCCCAAAACTATGACTTGACTCGACCATTCTATAAGTGAGTGTGTGTGTAAGCTTAGTTAGGTTTTGTTATAGGTTACCTAATCAAGTTCTTCTCTTGAGTGATACTTCCCCTCACTTCCATAGGATTGACTATGAACCTGTATCCAACAAGTAACACATTTTCATGGTAGTCAGTCGTTCATAAAAAAAAAGCATTTATACATTTCATAGTTAGAATATCAAACTAACTAACCATTCATTCCAGTTATCCATTCCATTATATAACATCAAATGAAATAAACATTCATTCATATTTTTCCAATGATTTAGATAAACAAATTGCAACCATATATATATTTCCATTCAGAATCCCAAATACATTCACATATGCAACAATTTACCCTATCATAGTAATAGTAAATAGATAAATGCGCAATGGGGTGTAACAACAATACCCTTTACACAAGGGGTATAAAGGAAAAATTCAGACCAAACAACAAAATTT
The DNA here is from genome assembly GCA_007258455.2 of Sequoia sempervirens. Classification (NCBI taxonomy): domain Eukaryota; kingdom Viridiplantae; phylum Streptophyta; class Pinopsida; order Cupressales; family Cupressaceae; genus Sequoia; species Sequoia sempervirens. Next base: position 353,047,352 of record VDFB02000003.1, read on the forward strand.
ATAACATATTGTCCAGAAACAAAAACAATAGTTAGACAGCAAAAGGACCACCCACCCAACAACAAAACACACCCCGCCCATTACTCAGCTAAACCATCCCACTCCTCAAAGAGGAGTTACAACACATCATCCCAAATCCACTTATTGTTGGATTCCTCTTCCATAGTCTTCTTGTCGACCTCCTCCTTCAACACTCCTGACAGAGGAACATCAGACCGATGGATGATCTTGATCATGAGGCAAGTCAGCCTTATGAATTTATTTTCCAGTTTAGCAACACTGGTCTTTAGGTTGTTGAGCTCATCATCCTTATCAACTCACTCCTTGTTAGTCATCTTCCCCAAAGTCAAATGATTAGAAGACTCCAGTGTGGAATCCCGCTGAAACATCTTGTTTAACTCGAGGAAGTATCTCATCCCTTCCACAAACTCCTTGGTCTCTTCAACAGTGTCATGCTTGTTATCCTCCTTGTCACCACTCTACTCTCACTACAACATAATAGGAAAATAGCACCTAAAATAGCATTAGGTTTTAGTGTATTTCAGTTCATGAATTGGGTAACTTGGCTGGCGCTAAACTCAGCGTAAACATGCATGATCATCTCGACTTCGAATTTTGTGCTGACGTTTGCGTTGAATGTTGCACCAGAGTTAGCATCAGAAAATCATAGCTCCTCTATTAGCATCTAAAATAGCACCAAAAATAGAACCTCTGTCAGTGCCTAAAATAACACTAGGAAATAGCAATAGAAATAGCGCCTAAATTAGTGCCCAATTTGGCTTCCGGTTTTGCTTCTATGTCTACTCCCATTTTTGCTTCTAGTTTTGCTTCTGGTTTTGCTTCCGATTTTGCTTCCAATTTTGCTACCAATTTTGCCTCCAGGTTTGCTTCTAGTTTTTCCTCCAATTTTGCTTCCAGGTTTGCTTCCACTTTTGTTTCTGGTTTTGCTTCTAATTTTGCTTCTGATTTTGCTTCCGATTTTTCTTCCATGTTTGCTTCCAGTTTTTCTTCCAACTTTGCTTCCAGTTTTTCTTCTGATTTTGCTTCCAGGTTTGCTTCCGGTTTTGCTTCTGATTTTGCTTCCAAGTTTGCTTCCAGTTTTACTTCCGATTTTGCTTCCAGGTTTGCTTCCGGTTTTGCTTCCAGTTTTGCTTCCAAGTCTGCTTTGGGTTTTGCTTCTAGTTTTGCTTCCAAGTTTGCTTCCAGGTTTGCTTCTAGTTTTACTTCCACGTTTGCTTCCATTTTTGCTTCCAATTTTGCTTCCAATATTGCTTCTGGTTTGCTTCTAGTTTGGCTTCCATTGTTGCTTCCTTTTTTGCTTCTAAAAATGCTTCTTGTTTTGCTTCCAATTATTGATTTAATATTTTTTATTTCAATTTAATTAGTTAAATATATTGTGCCTCTTAAATAACTCATATGATTATAGAATAAGTAATTTAATTATTTAACTCATATGATTAAATAACAAGATAATTATTATTTTTGGATCGATAACACAAAATTTTTGTATAGCTTGTAAAGATAAAAAAGTACATCTATTGTTCAGTGTCATTACCCACCAAAATTCCACAATAAATGACAAAAACCAGAGGCACCTTAACGTGCAGAGTAAAAAATTAAATAAACCTCGTAACCCCTATAATTGTTTACCAATAAAATCCTTACAAAAAATAACCACAATTAACGGTGTTCAGAGTTACACACTTTATTACAACAAAAGTGGAAGGAGAATTCAAAATTAGACATAGACAAACACGACCAGTCTTAACGAGCTCCACCCAGACCCAATGGACGCTTGGCTATCTCCTTCAGAGGCTTCTTCTTTCGTCGCTTCCCCGACTTCTTCTTCTGGTGCTTCCTTTTCGCTTCCAAGCCCTGCATCTCTGCCTTTGCTTGTGCAAAAACTTCATCAACCTCCATGAGTTCGACGAAGAGCTTGAGCGCTTTCCATCCCTAACGCACTTCCTCATGAAAATGAGCTTTGTATTTTCCTTCGAGCCAATGAATAAAGGGTTGAGCCCCAGTATCCCATAGAGCTCCTCAATTTCATCGTCTGCCAGTCCTTTAGAATAATCTAAACCTACACCTGAAACTGCCCATTCGAGAATGGACTCCATGCCTACCAAAAAATCTTCATGCACAATTTTCTGCATCACCATCCTCACCATTTCCATTGGTTCACCTAAATCCAAGCCCCACGTCGCAATTAAGGAGTAAACATCCATGTTGGTTTAGTATTTGTGTTTCAGAGAGCCGAAATCCCTGCCAAAAATCATTTTTACATGCTGCACTAGCCACTTGTCGTCAACAAGGAAAAGGCCCTGCAGCCATTTTTCGGATGCCTCTCCATAAAATAGACCCAAAGATCTTCATGACCGAAAGGTGAAATTGGCTTCCATTTCTCCTGACAACCAGTGCCGTGACCACGAAAGTTTGTTGCAGAGTTTTTCTCGACCCTTTCCAAATGCAATTAACACATCTTAATCGATGGCTTGCATTTAACACCATCTTGGATTGCCCACACTTTCTATTAATGAAGTACTACTTCACCATCGCCTACCAACTTGTTTATGAAGTACTTTCTACTAATGAAGTACTACTCCACTCACTTTTCCACCTTGTTCATTTATGGTGTTGTCCTCTCCCGTGTTTTCACCTAAGTCCACTAACTTAACACCTTTAAAATCCTCCAACCTGAATTCCCCTGTTTCACCAAAATTTAAAGGCCATTTAGATAAGACATCCGCTTCCACATTACCACCTCTTTTAGTGTGGCTCACCATAAAACTTTCAAAAGAGCTTAACATTTCTTTGATTTGTTCAATTACGTTCTGGAGGTGCCAAGCATTAATTTTACCTTTCATCACCCCCTGAACTATTATTTTAACATGATCATCATCTATAATTAAAACAAGTGAGTCAAATATCTATAATTTAATTGAATTTGACAACATCCATCCTGAGCAATAAATTAAAATCATCATATGTAATAAATATCCATCCAAAAATAATCGACCACTTTTAGTATATATAAATTGGCAAGTCAATAATGATAAGATCATCATCATTTATAACTAAAACAAGTGAAAGTCAAATATGCCAGTACATCAAAAACATGTCAAAATGATACATGTCCAACAATTGACATAAGTGAAAATGATACATGTACAAATGATATAAATAAAATTGATAAATTATGTAACTCAAACTAATACAAGTCAAGATGATACATGTCCAAATGATATAGTGAAAATGATACATGTCACTATGATACAACTCAAAAATATAGTACTGTAGGCTGTGAAAATGATACATATGATAGTAACCATGAAAAGATTCATCATAATGATATATCAACAATGATCCATGATGCAGTCTATATGATCATGAATGTCACTGGTTACTACCACCAACTGTCTCATCATCATCATCACCATTGTCGTCATCATCATCATCATCATCGTCGTCATCGTCGTCATCGTCGTCGTCGTCATCATCGTCGTCATCGTCATTGTCGTCATTATCATCGCCTTAGTATCTTCCATATCTACATCATCAGCATCCTCTTCCATGTGATCTGTACCAGAAAAACCAATATTTTGTGGATCTATATCATGTTGAGGATCATCTTGATCTTCTGGAAGACTCGTGTTCTGCAAAAAAAAACATTTAGAATGAAAAGTTATTATTTATTTCATGCAATAATTTAGTTTTTTGTTATATATCTAATATTACAACATATGAGATGAAACATTAATCATATTACATCATATCAAAGTGCACATATCATAATAAAATTTTAAAAAGGTTACAACTAATACTGGTGACTCAAGAGAAACTTTAGCTTTGAAAAAGAAAGCCAATTAGGCTAGTAGACTTATGGATTAGGCCAACATTTGCTGGAAGAGGAAGAAAGATGACTGGAACTCTAGAGGCCCACCATAATGGATTTTAGTATTCATCCATGAGAGCAGAAGAGAGAGCTAATATCATGTATCAAAACATTAAGCATACATTCTTCTAGCCAGCGAAGAAGGAGATGATTACTTTGCTTCATTTTCATTTGCATAACCATATCACGGTGTGGGAACCAAGAAGAACATGGATGTCTAGTTTTATGTGGAGGTAGTGGATGTAGTCCAAACTTTAGGTATGATCCTGATGAAATTGAGGAAGAAAAACAAGAGAGGGACAAGAAAAATAAAATCAATACAGAGTTTCAAGGATTTGTCAGGCAAGTAAGAGAGCTATGGGAGCAACCTCATCTAAAATATTTTGAACTAGAGTTTGATATACCATTTAGAGAGCTTGGTTTTCATGGAGTTCCTTTCAAATCCTATGCTTTTATTGTTCCTATAGTAAACTGTTTGGTAGAGTTGGTGGAATTAGCTTTCTTAGTAATCGCTATTAGTGAGATTGAGATTGTTAATCTTGAAAGAGCATGAATTGGGAAAAAGGAATTTGATATGGCTATTATTTTCAAAGACTTCAAGTGGGATGTACTCCGTATTGCCGCCATTCCTCAATCTTCACTTGATGGCATCAAGGAATGGCTGAACTCCATGGATATAAAGTATTATGAAATTAGAATGAACTTGAACTGGCGGCAAATTTTGAAGACTATTACTAATGATCCAAATAAATTTATTGAAGATGGTGGTTGGGAATTTTTGAATATGGAAGCTAGTGATTCTGATTTTGATAATTCAGAAGAGTCAGATCAAGGATATGAACCCTCTGATGTAGAAGAGGAATCAGAATCATATTTCATGTAGCCACCATCAAGAGTGTTACAAGCAAACAAGATGGAGGGAATTCTTATATAAGGATTATTTTCAATGTTGCAGGTACCCACTTTAATGCCAACTACAATGGAAACATTGAAATTCCCTAGCAGTATTTATGTTAAGGAATTTCCTACAGATGCAAGGATTTAAAGCACATCAACCATGTGGTACAAATGATTAAATCCTAGAGACGATCTATAGCAATGAAAAAGTTTGAAAAGGCAGATAGAGCTACACTAGTGACTCAAGAGAAATTTTAGCTATAAAAAATAAAGTCAATTAGGCTAGAAGACATGTGGATTAGGCCAACATTTGGTGGAAGAGGAAGAAAGATGACTGGAACTCTGGGGGCCCACCATACTGGATTTTGGTATTCAACCATAAGAGAAGAAGAGAGAGTTGATATCATGTATCAAAACATGAAGCATGCATTCTTCCAGCCAGTGAAGAAGGAGATGATCACTTTGCTTCATTTTCATTTGCATAACCATATGAAGGCGTGGGAACCAAGAAGACCAAGGATGTCTAGTTTTATCTGGAGGTAATGGATGTGGTCCAAACTTTAGGAGGGGCAAGAAGGTCTGTAGACACCTAAATTTGGACACTTAATTTATCCAAATGCATCCCCTTATCCGCATTAATTAAGTAATATCACTATTATTTAATTAATTCCTTAATTCTTCCAAATCCCTAAGGTATTTAATTAATAAATAAATACCTTATCTCTTTAATCCCCCTTTTCATCAATTGAATTAAATAAATATATCATTTATTTAATCCCCTTTATGTCACATCTTCCATCAATTTTATCTAATCCTAATTATTCTCCTAATATCATCATTAGGATGTGCACATTCCTAATCCTTGATTATGATGTGCCACATCCTCCAACTTTTGCAAGTTGGTCTCTAATCCCTCTTAGCCACCTAACCTTCCTCTAATCCTTCATTAACTAGCCTAATCAACCTCTCAAGGAATTTTTAATTCCTTTTATCCTTCCAAGGAATATTAAATTCCTTTTTCTCTTCCCCATGTGATCTTTGACTTGTCACATCAAGTCACATGTGAAATCTAACCCTCTTCTAATCTTCATTAATTAGTCTAATCAAGTACTTGCACAACTTTGATCACTTAATCAAGTCAGCCCTATTAAATGCTTTCTCCTTTTGGACAAGGCATCTCCATTCCCCATGTGAATTTTTAATTCACATTTAATCCCCTAATGCATTTAAATGAATTTTAAATTCCTTCTCTCTTCCCCATGAGAATATTTGAGGAATTTTTAATTTCCCACTTGTCCTCTCACCCACATGGGGACAAGTACCTCCTTTATGAGGAGATCTTGTCCCAATCCCAAGGTACTTTGTACTCTCTCCATGTCATGTACTATCCTTCCACCTCATGTACACATCACCCCTTTTAAGCCATATCACATGCCACATGTCAAGATGTGAGGGCTTGTGAGTTCTCAACTCACCTTGGCCCTACATCTTGATCGTGGTGGCTCAATCTTGACCATCCATTTTCCTAGAGATTTCCAAAATCTCTACAAATACCCCCTCTTTTCTCTCATTTTGAGAGATCAAGCATTGTAGCCAAACTCTTGCAAATTTTTCCTAGAATCCATACTTAGCCATTTTCATGCTTGCACTCACTTGCATCCACCTTCATATCATCATCTACCTTGCATCTCTTGCCATCCAAGAAGCACACAACATCGAAGATCGAAGGGCTAATCAAATGATCGATTTGACACAAGGTAAAATGTTTCATTTGTTGTTTTTATATTGTTTTGAATCCAACTAGGCTAATCTTGAGGTGTAGGTTGTTTTTAGTGTTATTCACATTACTTTGTTTGCTACTCATTTTCTAGCACATATATTCGACCTACCACATTTTTGGCACGCCTGGTGGGACCCACAAATGAGTCTCTTGGTTTTACATTTTCTATTTTTTGGACTTTTTGTAGGTACAAACCACGAATAGGTGGACCCAACCTGACAGACAGGTAGACCCGCCCTACAGGGTTAGACCTGACCTTTCCCAGGGGTGAACCTGCCCTCCGCAGATTGCAGAAGTGGTTTTTGGAAAACTTTTCATGAATAGGCGGACCCACCCTACAGGGGCGAACTTGACCTTCCCCAGGGGTGAACCTGCCCTCCACAGACCTCATAAGATATTTTTGGAAAAAAATTCACGAATAGGCAGATTTTCCCTATGTAGTTTTTTTCCATAAGGTAAAATCTCAATTTTTTGTAATCTTTTGCCTGTTTTAAGGGTTTTTAACCCATAATTTAGGTATATAGTGTAATTAGGAGGTGTCAATCAACCTTGTTTGTCATATTTTATAGGTGAGCTATTTGACGTATCCAATCCCCTTGTGCCATTTGACGATCCTGGGTGATGAGAAATCATAGCTTACCACATCTTTTGAGTCTACCCTTTTTTTTTTCTTAGTGGGACCTGCTTGGGGATTCCATCACCCCAAGGGACGATTCCAACCACATGTACCGGCGGGATATATAAAGGGGGGGAGCAAAAATTGTACCTCAATCCAACCGCGTTGTAATTGGCGAAGCATCGGGATGATGTGAAGAGTTGGTCCAAGCCTTTAAGGTTCCCGACTCACGCTTGTAACGGGTTGGTGTTCACGGTTTGGGCCTCACGTATCGGGTGTATATCGAGGACTCCCTAGTATCAATGCTCATCCTAGCTTAGAGGATTTTGTCGACCATACCCTCTCTACTAGACCTAGGCTTGTGATTGTTTGAATTGTCTTTTTTGTGCGAAACTAGTGATTGTTTAATTTATTTCACTCAGCGATAGCCTTTTGATTGATGAGTTGTGTTTTGAGTCCTTAGCCTTATTCTTTTGGTCAAAAAAATCAAGTCAAACTCACGAATAGGCAGATTTTCCCTCACAAACAGGTGGACCCGTCCTACATAGGCGGACGTGACCTTTCCCTGGGGCGGAACTGCCCTCCACAGGCCTCAAAAGTGGCTTTTGGAAAACTTTTCATGAACAAGTGGATTTTCCCTCACAAACAGGCAGACTTGCCCTTCATAGGCGGACCTGACTTTTCCCAGGGGCGGACCTGCCCTTCGCAGTCCTTAGAAGTTATTTTTGGCCAACTTTTCACAAATAGGCAGATTTTCCCTCACAAACAGGTGGATTTTCCCTAACAGACAACCATATATGCCCTTCCATTTGCACATTGTAAACCCGTTTTCCTCCGTTCAAGCACCAATCTTCTCGGTTTTTCATGCTCTTTCCAACGACATATACCACTTCATACTTTTGACCAACTTTTTTTCCTTGGGCGGACTTTCCCTCTATAGGGGCAGACTTTACCTATTGACCAAGCTGTTTCAGGCCTATTTTGACCTAATTTGCTCAGTTTTTCACCTTTGGGTGGACCTGACCCACCTTTGGGCGGACTTGACCTGTTGACCAAGCTGTTTCTAGCCTGTTTTGACCTAATTTGCTCAGTTTTTTGCCTTTGGGCAGACCTGACCCACCTTTGGGCGGACTTGACCTGTTGACCAAGCTGTTTCAGGCTTGTTTTGACCTAATTTGCTCAGTTTTTTACCTTTGGGCAGACCTGACCCACCTTTGGGTGGACTTGACTTGTTGACCAAGCTGGTTTAGGCTTGTTTTGACCTAATTTGCTTAGTTTTTCACCTTTTGACGGACTTGACCTGTTGACCAAGCTGTTTCAGGCTTATTTTGACCTAATTTGCTCAGTTTTTCACCTTTGGGCGGACCTAACCCACTAATAGGTGGACTTGACCCACAAATAGGCGGACCTGACCCACAAATAGGCGGACCTAACCCACAAACAGGAGGACCTAACCCACAAATAGGCGGACCTGACCCACAAATAGGCGGACCTGACCCACAAATAGGCGGACTTGACCCACAAATAGGCGGGCTTGACCCACAAATAGGCAGACTTGACCCACAAACAGGCGGATTTACCTTGACAGACAACCATACATGCCCCGCCATTTGCACACTATTTACCTGTTTTCCTCCGTTTGAGCGCCAATCTTCTTGATTTTTTGTGCTGTTTCCAACAACATATACCATTTCATACTTTTGAGAAGTTGACCGAGGCACCTTTTCCTTCCTCATCCACCTTCTTGAGGGGGCATACCCTATCATTCTCTCTCAATCTTCTGTCATAAACCTGCCCTTATGAGACTAGAGCATCCCCTCTAGATAGGCCTCCAAACAACCATACTTTTCCACCTCTGGAGCATACCCACCCTCCTCTAGAGCCACATCTTCCCTCCTCAACAATCTCGGTCAATCATCTACTCCTTACGAGTAATCTATCATTCATTCTGAGCCTCCATCTTCTCATTTTGAGAATCATTCATCTGTTGTGGGTAGTCATTTACTCGGTCCGAGTAGTCGTTCATCCGTTCTGATCATTCGTTTACTCGTTTCGAGTAAACATTCATCCATTTAGCACATCCTTTCTTCATTCTGAACTCTCATTCTATCATTCCGATCATCTGTTTACTCATTCTGAGTAAACATTCATCCATTTAATAGATCCTTTCATCATTCTGAACTCTCGTTCTATCATTCTGATCATCCGCTTACTCATTCTGAGTGAACGTTCATCCATTTAACATGTCCTTTCTTCATTCTGAACTCTCATTATATCATTCTGATCATTCATTTACTCGTTCTAAGTAAACATTCATCCATTTAACACATCCTTTCATCATTCCAAACTCTCGTTCTATCATTTTGATCATCTGTTTACTCATTTCAAGTAAACGTTCATGCATTTCACACCTTCAACTATCATTTTGAACTCTCGTTCTATCATTCTGATCATCTGTATACTCGTTCTAAGTAAACGTTCATCCATTTCGCACCTTCTTCTATCATTTCGCACTCTCATTCTATCATTTCTATCATCCAGTTACTCGTTTTGAATAAATGTTTCAAACCTCCTTCCTATCATTTTGACCTCTTGTTCAATAGTCCTAATCAATCGTTTACTTGTTCCGAGTAATCTATCATCCATTCTAAGCCTTCATCTTCTCGTTTCGAGAATCATTCATCTTTTGTGAGCAGTCATTCACTCGTTCCGAGTAGTCGTTCATTTGTTCTAGTCAATCTTTTACTTGTTTTGAGTACTCATTCATCCATCCATTTCTCTAATAAAATCATCGTTTTCCCCATCCAAATCCCTTGAACTTTGTGTCGAGTTATTATCAAAATTGACCTAAGTGTCTGATTTGATCGTCATCATTAACATCCTCTTAGGATTGTCATCCGTCCATCAGTTAATCATCATTGTCGGCCCAATCAATCCATTTTCAATCTCAAAGTGGATTCAGTGCCCCAATCATACATTTATCCTTTAATATGATCAATCAACATCCTAAGTCACCTAGGATAATCTTTGAATGGGGTTTACAATCCCTCTCATCATCCTATCTGATCCATCAGTCAATCAATCAATCAATCAATCCAATCCAATCCAATCCAATCCAATCCAATCCAATCCAATCCAATCACATCCTTATCCAATCACCTTCGACCCAATCAATCTACTTCCATCTTGAAGTAGATTCAGTGTCGTAATCATCCTTTGATAATCAAATCCAATCGTCAGAATCAATCCAATCATCCAATCATCTTAATTTGAGCTTTAATCCAATCCCGATTTGAGCTTTAGTTCATTTCCATCCAAAATCTTTATCCATCCTCTTTATCCTTTCATCATCATGAATTCTTATCCTCCATCAATAGTGGTTAAGGGAAACCCTAATTACGTTGATGATGATAACCGATCAAGAAGAATGTGACATAGATCCCCTTGACACTATCATTGCTAGTAAGTTTTCTCCACCCGCTTTCCAAAATCCAATCACCCCTTCAAGTCATCCTGTTCTGTCTTCATCCATGCCTAATCATGCTCCCTATGCTACCTTTGACAAGGGATATCCATCATATCCTCCATCCACACCATCCTCTTATCCTAGTTCACCATCACAATACTCCTATCCTAATCCCTCGTCCACATCCTCATATCTTAATTCCTCATCCACATATACCCCATACCCTAATCTTCCATACCAATCTCCTCACCCTAATCCTAAATTCTCATCAACCTATCCTAATCTAGCATCCACATCAACTTATCCTAATCTAACACCCACATTTCCCTATCTCAATCTACCATCTCAATCTCCCCATCCTAATCCACCATCCCAATATCCTTACTACAATCCACAACCCACATCCTCGTGTCCTACTTCACCATGCCAATACCCCTATCTTAACCCTTCATCTAATCCCCCATCTATTCCTACTTTTGCATCCAATCCCATTCCCCCATCTAATCCTAATCCACCAATCCATAGTCCTAATCCTCCATTAATCCATAATCCCTCATCCACTCCTACCACACCATCTCAGCCTAGAGTATGCAAGTCTCTCATTTCAGAAGTTCTCCAAGGACTTATAACAAAGAAGACATCTCCCACTCCACACCTTGAAGTTGTGGAATCGTTCCATTCCAACCCATCATCCATGATCATTAGTGACGAGGCCCTTCTCCACCCAATGCCTATCTTTGATGATACCACCCCTCACACCACTCAAACCATCGAAACCATCACATCCTTTGAATCCATTGAGCCCCCATTTCCTACCATCACATCTACTGAATCCATTGAACACCCACTTCCTACTCCAAGAGTCATCGAACCCATCGACGAAACCTAAATCCAATCCACTTCTCCCACTCCTAGTGTCACTAAAATCCATTCTGATGACTGCATCGAATCCTCCATCCTTCCATCCTTCCATCTCCCCAACTTGAAGAGTCTCTCCAACACTCCATCATCTTGTCATCCACACAAGATGAGTCATTCCAAGAGTCTAATCCAAAGCATGCCAACATATCCCCTTCTCTAGATCAAGATCCTACCATCCCATCTAGTCCACCTCAAGATCACAATCCCCCATCCATTCCATTCCATTATCCCCTTGTCATTCAAGATTCCACCACTCCATCTCCATCTCCATTGCATGAGCCCACTATCACAAATCTAGATCCTATCATTTCCCCTAATCTCTCCCCTACTATCACCCATCCAAATGTTGCCATCCCATCATCTCCCACTCATGATCCCCCATCATCGCCTAAAAATTCTATCCCTACACCGCTTGCATATCCACTTGGTACTCTCACATTCTTCCATGGTGGCCTCCTTGCAGAAGAAAAACACAGTGTATTTATTACTCATCATCCTCCACCTAATAACGGACTCGCATCATGTTTTCAGAATAACACAAATCCTATCATGGATCGCATGCTGAAGAACATGAACTATCAAGGAAAAGGTCTAGGCCTTCATGAGCAAGGTATTTTAGAGCCCATCCAAGTCAAAGAATAAATCTGCATGCAAGGTCTTGGACCTTGTGTGTATGAAAATTAGATGCGTAAACGAATTAAAAATAACTGTTCAAAAACACCAATAGGACATTATATCAAAGCAAAATATAAAGAGTAAAGAAGTGCAAACTCAGTATCCTGCTTCCATTGTCGTCCTATTGTCCTCTATCTTTAGTGTTTTTGCCGATTCTAGCTTTGTGTTCTCAGATCGTAGGCTAGGCTCAACAAACTGTCTTCCTAAAGAACGAGATTTTGATATGATGTAGATGCAAGATTAAGCTATGATGATGATTTGAACTAATAAACTTGAAATAAACATGATGCTATAAGATTAAAATGCTAAATGAACTAAATGCATGAATTCTAATTAATTGCCTATTACCAATGCTTGGATTCACACAGGTATTTATAGAGTTTTTTGAATGATTTTGATTGGCTGTCTTGATTGACGGTTGTGATAATTCCTGGCAGATCGAACGGCTGAAGATAGATGAAATTGAAGAGAAAATAGAAGAAACCTAAAAACAAGATTTTTTATTTTTATGGAAGAGGAAAAAGAAGAGAAGATAAGAATAAAAGAAAGATTTAAAGCTGATAAATAATTAATTAAAAATTAATTATTTATTTGTGGAGGACATTCAACTTTTCTTAATTAAATAAAATATTTAATTAAGTTTTAAAAGGAAAGAAGGTGGTGATAAGAAAAGAGCTTTTAATCATGTTTTATTGAAAAAAGCAGAATATTTCATAATTAAATAAAATATTTAATTATGATATGAGAAGATTGCACAATCAGGTAAAATACCTAATTTTGATTTGGAAAGAAAGCATAAGATATTTTAATTAAATAAAATTTATTTAATTAAATCACTTTTATGAAATTAATTAAAATGGTAATTAATTAGAAGGTTAAAATAGAAGAAAGGGATATTTAAATTTAATTAAATCAAAGATTTAATTTAAATTCAAACAGTGATAATTAATTTAAATAAATAGTGTATTTATTTAAATAATTAAGTGGACATATGAAAATAATTAAATAAAATAAATTTATTTGTTATGGAAGAAGAATAAGATGAATGAACAATATAATTAAATTAATAAAATTTAATCATATGTAGAGGATTTTAGAAAAATTAATTAAATAATAAATATTTAATTAATTGCCAGGATTATAGACATGACCATTTTTATCGCATTATACATTTTGCCCCTCTTTGAAGTGATGTGTGAAACGCATTGTTTCAAAGAAAATAAATTTTTTTGCCCCTGATATGTTTCTGATTTTTGATGTCGATGATGCCCCCTCGAGAGGATAGGTGGGTTGGACAAACACAGGTATTCTCTCGAAATGAAATGAAATGATAAAGGAGGGATAAGTTGAATGATGTAAGAGAGAATATGGATGAAGGAGATGAAAGGATGCGTTATGCTGCAATGAAAGTGAGCAACCATGATGTTTGATATAGCACTAGACATTATGCACCAAGGATAAAGGACCAAGGTGACGATGTGTCTCGTGCCCCAGCGTAATACAACCTTGTCTAGATGTATGAGGAAGTAGACTTAGAGCATTAAAGTCCCAATGCACAAAAGGTATGATGTGACCTTAGATGCAAAGGATAATGCAAAAAGATATTCCAACACACACAAGATATGAATATTAATTGGAATGATATGGATTTGATACAAATGCAAGATAAAATGATAACACACACAAGCAAGCAAGCAAGCATGCACAAATGATACAAAAAAAAACAAGACATTGCCCCTGTCAAGCTGTAAACCGTTGATTGATTGATTGATTGATGATGATGATAGTGTTGTCATTGTGGGGAGCGGCATGTCCCTAGAGCAACACAAGGATGATGATAATTGATTGATTGGTTGGTTGATTTGGTTTACGACAAGATTAGGATCAAGACCAAAGGATGTGATTGGATAATTTGACAAAATTGATTAACTTGATTGGTATGGATTAAGGATTGAATTGCATTTGGATTATTGTTTGGAATGATTGAAGATGATTTGATTGGTTTGAAGAACCTGTTTAAGCACACCAATGAAACTTTAAATCAAAGGAAAACTGATAAAACAAAGTAAAACAAACTCTCAATGCAGCATGACGGATAATGATGACAATGAATGAAATGATAATGATAAAGGAATGAAATAATAAATGAATGATGTAATGAATGATAAATAATGATGACGAAGTGAAAAGATAAATGAATGATAAAATGATGAATGATGAACGAAAATGAAAAACGAGAATGAAATGATAGATGAATGAAAATGAAATGACAAACGAGAGTGAAATGATAGATGAATGAGTGCAATGAATGAGAATGATGATAATAAGGATAAAGATGATAAATGATAATAATGAACGGATGCAATGAGTCAAATGTCCAAATGTCCTCCACAAAAGCTCAAAACTGTATGACAACCGTTGATGCCTTCATTCAGTCTTTCAAAACACCGATGTGAATCCAATATGCAGATATTTACAATGATCTAAGAAATATGCAACTACATGAAACTAATCAGTTTGTTGAGCCTATTTCAAACCTTCTTGAATCATCATAGAACATTTAAAATATTGGAAGTATGTACAAGCATCAGAGGGGAAATTAGCACCAATGATGACCAGAGTACAACTTTCATGAATTTTGATATAGCAAGCGAACACAAGCATCGAGGTATAATTGAACCGAGATGACCTGAGCATTTCTTGCATAAACAGACAAAGATTAACCACCGTTCTGATGCAAATGTGGAACTGTCATCGATGATATTTTCTTTGATCGTCATGTCCTGTGACATATTTGCATCAGATTGATTGTTAACGTCAAGACAGCAGACAAAAAAAATCATTCTCGTTCCTTGCCACTCTAGTTCAGTACATCATTGAGTGTGCTCCAGAGTAATGATATCAAAAATCAAACAACTTTTGGTCAAACATGTAATACTGTTATTTCATGCATTATTCAGATTTCTGGATCATCCAATAGACAAGGATATGACATCTCGCTGAAAAGTGTTTTCATGATTAGATAAGGTTGTTGTATGAGTTTGTGGTTTGTTTGCATGCTCAGATTCTATGTCATGGTCTAGCTGTTTTGGTATGCTCTGAAAGTTAAGTGCCCCCAGTTGAGTTTTGCCCCGTTTATTGACACAACTTGAGGAAAGGAATATGTACAAACGATCAAGCCATGGTAAGACGTTTTAACCCTCTAGGCAGATGGCGGCAGGATGATGCGATTAATGACCCTAAGATGCGGAAAAAGATGGGAAAAAGGAAAAGCTGAAAAGGCAAAGTGCAAAACGGGAACTAATAAATGGAGAGGTACAGATAGCGTCTGTTTTCCAGATTTTCACTATCCATATTTATTGCATTTTTCTGATTTCTTTTTGATTTTTTTGTATTTTTCTGTCAATAGACTGCCTGTTTGCCAGGTTTTCACCCTATGACATTCTTTTTGATTTTTTTGTATGTTCCTGTCAATAGACTGCTTGTTTGCCAGGTTTTCACCCTATGACATTGTTTTGATTTTTTTGTATTTCTTCAGGACTTTTTCTGCTGTTCTTGGATTTCTTCAGGACTTTTTCTAATTTTTTGATTTCTTCGTGGACTTTTTCCCTATTTTTGGATTTCTCTCAGATCTTTTCTGCTTTTTGGATTTCTTTTAGGACTTTTTCTCGGTTGTTTTTGATTTCTTCGTGGACTTTTCTCTCGACTTCTAACATAATATTTCTTAAGATGCATAATCGTTGATGGGTGCTGCCAAAATCGTGTCTCCTCTCCGCTGATAACTTGTATGCCCCGGTACGTGAACCCAATAACCATGTGGTGCCCAGCCAATTTGGTTCAAATTCTTCCTTTCTTTTCTTGGTCTTGTTAATTTCGTGGGTTCTCTTTCAGAACTAGATCCCCCACCTGGAAGGTACGTGGCTTTACCTTGTGATTATAGCTGTGAGACATCATCTGCTGGTATGCCTTCAAATGGTCAGCTGCTCTTTGTCACTTTTCATCTAGAAGTTCTAACTCTTGTAGTCGGGAAACTCTGTATTCATCCTCTGTTATGAGACCTTTTAGTGATACTCTTAATGAAGGTATTTCTACCTCTAAAGGCAATATGGCTTCTGCTCCATAGACAAGGGCAAAAGGTGTTGCTCATGTTGGCATTCGGACACTAGTTCTGTAAGCCCACAAGGCGGGATTGAGTTGAACATGCCAATCCTTCCCTGAGTCATTGACAGTCTTCTTCAAGATCTTTAGTATAGTCTTGTTTGAGGCCTCTGCTTGGCCATTCCCTTGATGATAGTAAGGCGTGGAATATCTGTGCTGAATATGGAATCTTTCACAAAGTTCATCAACATCCTGATTTTTGAAAGGGCGACCATTATCTGTAATAATGGCATTAGGAATACCATATCGACAAATAATGTAGTTCAGTATGAAGGATGAGATTTGTTTTCCAGTGCCTTTTAGAAGTGCGCCTCCGATCCGCCAGTGAAATATTACATTAAGCTGTGATAATGAATTTATGTGCCCATTTGAGAGAGGAAGGGATGAATTTTTCCCGAGATCCCCAACCCATTGGGGAATGGCGAGGGTGGGTGTAAGCGAGTAGAAGTTCTTGTGGAACATGAATAAGATTCCCATGAATCGACATTTTGAGCATGTTTTAACAAGGGAGATGATTCCTTTCCATTGTAGGCCCGGTGGTAACCCATTTCTAATCCAATTTCTTGGATAGGGTTGAATCCCTTTCGAATGGGTACCACAAAATTCCCCATGAACTTGCTGGCAAAAACTTTGTGAGGTTCGTGCGTTCAAGACATGGAGTAAAAGTACCATCGAGACCAGCGATAAAGGGGTATCGCTAATGATAAGGGTATATCAAAGAGGATTTTTGGGATAAAGTTAAGTTTTTGGTTTAGCGGGATAAGTCGGTGGAAAAGTATCATACTTTTAGGTAAGAGCATAAAATATTACCATACCGAGTCCGGATCTACGGATGATAGATGGTGGCTTCGGTGTGTCGCCGTGAGGGTGTAAAAATAATTGTTCCACCCGAGGAAATTCTATGGCGAGTGCGTTTTTTAAGGAGTTGTATCAATGAGGCGATCGTGGCCATAGCGTCAGCCGCTTTATCGTCAATCCTTGGAATTTGTGTGAACTGAATGTCCACAAAGTACTTTTGAAGTCATCAATCATCTTCTTGTATGGCAACAACTTGTCATCTTTAGTCGGTAGATCACGTGGCGGGTGATTAATGACTAGCTGTGAAGTCACCAAGCTTTGCTTCGGTATCCTCCATTCAATGCATCCCCAAATCAAATTGGTGGAGTGCCTCATATTTGGTATGTTAGTGCATGGAAACATTAGCTACTATATATTGTAGAGAATGGTATGTCCTTGAGGGGTGACAAAGAGAGAATGCACGCCCCCGTTATGTTGAGTAAAAAGAACCATCAAAGTATACAAGGACCATATAGCACTTAGAGTCTGTGAAAACATGTATCTGGAAACTTTCAATGTGTAGGGGTGCTACGTTTGTAAGAGGGGCATTCTGCTAGTTGATCGCAATAACGTCGCTGAGTTGCTTTCACGATCAACATAGTGGATATCAAACTCACTCAAAATCATGACCCATTTTGCTAACCTTCCTATTAGTGATGCTTTACTTAGTAGGTAGTTGAGTGGATCAATTTTTGAAACCAGATTGATTGTATGAGTTAGCATGTAATGTTGGAATTTCTGTGAAGCAAAGACCACTGCTAAACAAGCCTTCTGAATGAAAGTGTAGTTAAGCTCATGACTTGTCAGTGTTACGCTTTAGTAATACTTACGTTCTTTTCCCTTCATGGTAACACCTGCTGTGGCCTCCCAGGATGTCGAGTTCTTGACAATATACGGGATCGATGGTTGTGGGTTGGAATGCGACGAGAAGCTGATTCATCGAGATGCTTGCCTTGATTTGTTGAAATGCCATTTCACATTTATCATCCCATCTAAAAGGAACATTCTTATGTAGGAGATGTGTGAATGGTAGACTTTTGTCGGCCAATTGTGCAATGAATCTTCTGATGGACTGTAGTCGCCCTTGTAATGACCTCAATTGACTGATGTTCTTTGGAGGAGGCATCTGCATGATTGCCTGAACTTTTGCAGGATCTACTTCAATTTCTTTTTCTGAAACAATATATCCTAGCAGCTTTCCGGATGTGACCTCAAAAACACATTTATTAGGATTTAGGCGAACTTTGAATTTCTCCAATCTGGTGAATATTTTAGACAGTATTTCCAAGTGTCCTTCTCTGGTGTGTGATTTTGCCAATATGTCATCTACATAATCCTCCATGAATGTGTGCATCATGTCATGAAAGATCGTAGTCATAGCTCTTTGATAAGTAGCCCCAGCATTCTTTAAACCGAAAGGCATGACATTCCAACAATATGTTCCCCACAGACAAGTGAAAGCTGTTTTCTCTTGGTCTTCTGGTGCAATCTTGATTTGGTTGTAACCAGAGAAACCATCCATTAATGAATACATGGTATGGCCAGCTGTCAAATCAACTATAGTGTCAATGCTCGGAAGCAGAAAGTCATCCTTTGGACAAGATTTGTTAAGGTCTCTGAAATCAGTGCATACTCTTACACGTTTGTCTGGTTTTGCTACTGGTACAATGTTGGAGATCCATTCTGCATAGGCAATTGGTCTTATAAAACTTGCATCTAGGAGCTTTTTGAGTTCTTCTTTAACCAGTAGTGCTACATGAGGATTCATCTTTCTGAGCTTTTGTTTTACTGGTTTAACTCCTGGTTTGATAGATAAATGATGCATAATGAGATCAGGATCAAGGCCTGGCATGTTTGCATATGACCAAGCAAAATTAACTTGATTTTCTTTGAGAAAGTTCATGAACTCTGGGATTTCTTTATCTGTCATTGATTCAGCTAGCTGTAAAATCTTTGGATTATCTGTAGTTGCAATATTGATTTCCTTTGTAGGCTCGATCAAGATGGGTGATCGCTCATGATAGTGCTCTGGTAGAGTGTCAAGAGTCCCATCAGCTGGTGCCTTAAAAAGGTTTTCACCATCTGATATGCTCTTTATTTTATCTTTTGCTTGATCTAGTACTGCCATATTCTAGTTTTCACCACTAGATCATTTTTCTTTATTTTCATTTTTGCAGCTAGGAGACTTGACACTCTCCTGATTAAATACTTCATACCGAAAATCGCTAGTGGAACAATTATTTACATTATCGGTGGAAAGGAAGTTTATGATAGCTTCGTCATTGGGAAAAATAGGTATATCAATAGGTTCGGTCAGATCCCAGTCAATGAGATCAGGGTGGATTAAAGGTAATATGTCATTTGGTTTTGTGAAATCGGCGATAGTTAGGGTCAAGATAGAGTTATCTGTAGGATATGAGGTATGAGGTAGGTCAATGATGGTACTATTCTCCTGATAGTCTTGTTCGTTAAAATCCGACTCAGTATCACTAGACTCATAGTTGCGTTGTGCTTCAGATTCTTGTGGTTGGGATCTTGAACCTTCTCCTTTGATTAAAGTGGGCGTATACTTGTGTATGACATCTACCTCTTTGTCCCTCCAAAATTCATCATTGTGGATGGTATCCCATTCATATTCAGCAGAATTTGTATCAGAATTATTTTCTATGACATTCAGGATTGATGTCGAACATGTCTCATTCTTATCGGAACCTTCTTGCAGTGTAAAAGCATTACCTTGTGATTGTTTAGATTGGGTAGCATCATAGCCTATTCCAGTTTTATCATATGCAGCAAGCTCTGGAAGATGGATAGGCTCAACTATGCCTTCTTTTCTTTTTCCAAGAGGACCATTGTCATATCCCATCTTTTGCATGATAGAGTATCCTTTCCCATATTGGTCTATTGGTAAGGTGACATTTAGAACTATTTCCTCTTCATCCTTATAGAGCCAATCCAGAATTGCTATATCCTCAGGATCTCCCATGGGAAACTTTTCTTTGACAAATTGTCCATTGAACTTGGTAGTGGGCTCTATTTGTATTTGTGTTGATGTTGATGCTGCTGATATCTGTTGTTGTGTAATAGAAGGCTTTCCATGTGATCTAGGAGATGTAGGTAGATTAGCAAGACAAAGGGAATATTCCCCAACTCCACTTTCCTTGAACTGCAGTTTCTTGTCAAAGCTTTTGGCTAATTGACTGATTTGTGTATCATGCTTAGGAGAAGTATTAGCAAGTGCTTCTCGATTATTTGGAACCAAAGTATCCTGATGAGCTTTGACATTGGCACAAGTTTGGGTGTTGGAATTATCAGCTGGTATAGTGATTTCCTGTCCATCATATGGAAACTTAAGACATTGATGGTAAGTGGACGGAACAGCTTGCATTTCATGGATCCAAGGACGACCCAACATGATGTTGTATGCAAGATCTCGATCTAAAACTTGACAAAAGGTATTTTTGATAACAGGTCCCACTCTGATTGGTAGCATGATTAGACCTTTTGATGTTCTCTCCTCATCATCATAGGCTTTTATAGTAATCTTCCTTCTAGGATCAATGGAGTCTTCTACAAATCCTAATGCTTGAACCACCTTCAAGGTACATATGTTTAGACCAACCCCTCCATCTATTAGAACATGTTTAACACGGAACTTATGGATCATGACCTCTAAGTATAATGATGAATTGTGGGGATGAGTCATGGAAACATCGTCTTTGTCTGAAAATGAGAGACATGTAGGTGAGGACAAATGTCCTACCATGGCTTGAAATCGATTCACATCCAAATCCGTGGATACAGTCATTTCAAAAAGAGCTTTGTCTAAAATTTCCTTATGTGCAGGGGAAATTTTTAGGATTTCTAAAATGGAGATTTGAGCCAGAGTTTTTCGAAGTTGGTTGACTAAGTCATATTGATGTTGAGGGAAAGTCTCAGTGGATTTTGAAGAGGTGCCCTTCAAGACAACTTTAGCCTGTGCTCTTGTTGTGACATTCACTTGTTCATTATCTACTTTTTCCTTGATTTTTATAACGTTGACTTGCTCATTATTTGTATAGAGGTGACAGATTACATTGTCATCAATTTGATTCACATTTTTGTCAGAAGACTCTCCCTTTTGATAATTTGGTAGAGGATTGCGAAATGCTTGGTGATCTTCATTGGATTTCTGTTGTCCTTCTACTGTGATAATGCCTTTGTTAATTAGATCTTGAATAGCATGTTTCAAAGCTTGACATTGGTTTGTACGATGACCTCTGCACCTATGATAGTCACAAAAATAAGCCTCATTCCATGATGGAGGTTTTACACTAGGTTCATAATTGCGTTGCGGTGGTAACGTAAGGACATTTTTTTCCATAACCTCTTTGAAAGCTGATTCCAAGGATTGTCCTAGTGGTGTGAAAGTTCTTCTATTGGAGAAGAATGAAAAACGTTGTGGGTTCATGTTTGAGGTATTCCCTAAAGTTTTGTTGTTTCCTCAATAGTTTTGGTTGTTGAGAGTCTCCTGATTGTTGTGCGTTGGAGGGGGATGATTGTTTCCTTGATTCGTGACTGAATTGACATTGTTGTAATTATTGTGTCGAGTCGCATTGGGAGCACTCAGAACAAATGGCTTAGATGCGACATGATTTGTGTCAACAACACCGTCATTTACAATGTTTTTGTTGCGAGTCCAAAATTTAGATTTGTCTTGATTGTTCTAATGGTTAGATGAGCTAGGGTTGTCCCTATCAAGTTTTATTGTCCCTCTTTTGACCAAAGCACTTTTGATGGTGATGGCATCCTCAATCAATTTCTCAAAGGAAGTTGGACAATGTAGATTTAAATGATAGCTCATTTCTGAGTTGAGGCTATTGATGAAAGTAACCATTTTCTCCTTTTTAGGAACATGTCGTGGGTACCTGGCGAATATTCTCCTCCATATTTGGAGAAAGGTAGTGAAAGATTCACTGGGTTTTTGTGCAACTTTGCAAAGATCAATCATGGTAATTTGGTGTTGAATGTTGTAGGAGTATTGTGTTATGAACAGATTGATCAATTCCTCAAATGTTTGAACAGGAGGTGTAATCTTAGATAGCCATTCCATAGAGTTAACTCCAAGGCTTTGAGGAAATAATAGCAATAAATAAGTATCCTCGTGGGCAAATTCCAGTGTCATGTTTCGAAAGTCTCTAACGTGGTCAATTGGGTCTGATTTCCCATTATAACGATCGAATTTGGGGATTTCACAGTGTTTAGGAAATGGAATCATGTTGAGACTTCTATCAAAAGGATAAGGACATATGTCATCCAAAGTGTATTTCTTGGTTGTGGTTCCCCCTCGCAATTCTTTGACTGTTCCTTGGATTTCAATAAGCTTTTGTTCAAAAAGAGCGAATTTAGATGGGGATGGTTCTTCTTCTTTGCTTTTTAATTTCTTAGTATCGAAGTCTTTAGGCAATTTAGCTCCTTGATCTGCCAAGAAAAGAAAGTACTTCTCTTTGTCACGTTGTATAATCTGTTCAAGGATTTTGAGAAACTTGGGGTTTTGTTCCACCTCTCTAAGTCGAATTTCTTCCTCTTGCTCATCATCACTATCTACGGGAGTTTTGTTCATGTTTTTGTTCTTGTGAACCAGATTTTCTTCTCTATCAACCATATTGTCGTTACTGAAAAGAGGGTTACGATTCACACTAAAAAGAGGACTATCACATTCACCTTCTTCTTGAATGTTGTGGGTGGGAGTTTCTTGTTGAGATGTTTCTCCCGGTTTGTTGTGTTGAGATCTTGTAAAAACAGGCATATGTAAGAAATCCTCAGATATGATCAAAGGTCACTGAAGGATTTGATTAGGATGCATTGAATATTCAATTGAAGGTTGTGGTATATTCTCAAACTCAAGAGGTTGACCAAGGTTGTGATGTTGAGATAACGGTAATCTTTGATAGTAAGCTTGGGTAGCCAAAGGTTCTACAGCGTAATCGTCGGTGAATCCTCTAATGTAGTCTTGGTACCTATGGAGAAATGTGCGATAATGGAGCAAGACGTCTCAACTCTTATACAAGAATTTTCTGCGATCTAAAGTCTTTTTGTAACTTAAGTTCATTTTGGGCTTCTTGATCCTATTGAAAACTGATTTCTTGGTGAACTTGGTTGATTTCCACTTTCTCAACATGGGAGTAAAATCTCAGAGATTTGAGTCTGTGTATAAATTTTGACAGAAACCTAAAAGCGCTATTTTGTTTCCTAAATGCACTGCAGAAAGAGGTAAATGCGCTGGAGAAAGAGTCCAATGCGCTTCAGAATACCTTATATGTGCAGAAACAGAGCACATATGCGCAGCAGAATACCCTAAATGCGCTGAAACAGAACACAGATGCGCTAGAACAGAGTTTAAATGCGCTGTAGTTTTTCCTAGATGCGCTAAAACAGTTTTTCTAAGGACAGTTTTGAGCAGTTTTGAGCTGAAATTTTTCATGTTCGTTTTTGGATGATCCTTTATTTGAATTAATGTTTTTGAAAGCACATCAAACAATCTGATTTAAGTTGATTCGTAACCAAACACAAAATAAGACAAGCACAACCTAGGTTAGGCCAGGATAATATCCGCTAGACTCCACGTGGGTTTCCCCAACCGCATATCAGTAGCGTGTGAATCCAGAAGCTTGGCTGCACGGGCCCCCCCTTATAGTGCACTCTCTTCTCAGGCCAACCAAGCTTCCAACCCCCATGAAACTCCCATAGTGAGCTGATCACCTCTACTACTGACTGCAAAAGTGTGGAAGGCTTCACACTGACCGGTGCTGGACTAGCAAATAGAAGGTTTTTGGCTTTCTAAACAATGGTATTTAGTTCGGGACCCCCGTTCGAGTGGCCATACATGGCGCAAGAGATTAATCACCATTAAGGTGGCACTCCAGCCTGAAGAGGTTAAGCTCAACAGGGTTTAAGGGAGTACAACTCCGTCTGTATGACACATCCGCACAAGCAACCTTAGGTTTTCCCTTAAGATTTACATTTATATACCGGTTGGGGGTAGCTTGGCCTTAGCTCCGTTGCCAGTTTGAGTCATCCCTTAAGGTGAGTACTTTTTCCCTTAAGGCAGGCCCAATTTCTAGAGTCAATAACCGTTTCTCTTGCACCCAGGATCACACAAGTGCGCAAGGGGAGAGGATACTTCAATTATTGAGTCAGAGTTACACAGGGAAAAGTGGGTCTGGTTTTTTGATCACCTAGTTTGCATAGGGTAAGAGCATAATCACCTACCACTTTCAAGCACAGTCAAGAAGAGTAGACAAGTTCATTTTAAAGGCACCAAAATCAAAAGTGATTTAATCTAAGTGAATATTTTGCTTCACAACAGACATGGGGTTCATTTTAACTGCATGATAAAGGTGTGGTGGTTACCCTTGATTGATTCATTTTAAATTCAGCCAGAAAATGAAAGAAATTCTGTCTGCGCGTCAGACTCAGAATCTCGGTTACAATTCAGATATGAAACTCTGTCCCCCAGATGCGTAAAAATAGAGACCTAATGTGTAACTCTGTTACCCAAATGCGCTAAAACAGAATACAAATGCGCCGCTCTATTACCTAGATGTGCGAAAACAGAACCTATATGCGCTATTCTAAATGCAAATTTTTTTTAAAGATTTTCTGAAACATATTTAAATGCGCTAAAGAAAGTCCTATATGCGCTAACTAAATTCCTATATGCACTGCAAGAATACACGTATGCGCCACTCTATTTCCCAGATGCGCCGAAACAGTCTTCAAATGCGCCGAAATACCTGCAAAAATAAAATTTATGAATCTTTCGGATGCCCTGCCGAATGCCAGAAAACCTATGAGGAAAACCTACAAGAAAACCTGCAAGAAAAAAGTCTAAAATAGGGGCATAGGCCCCACGGTGGGCGCCATTTGATGTGTGTATGAAAATTAGATTCGTAAACGAATTAAAAATAACTGTTCAAACACACCAATAGGACATTATATCAAAGCAAAATATAAAGAGTAAAGAAGTGCAAACTCAGTATCTTGCTTCCATTGTCGTCCTATTGTCCTCTATCTTTAGTGTTTTTGCCGATTCTAGCTTTGTGTTCTCAGATCGTAGGCTAGGCTCAACAAACTGTCTTCCTAAAGAACGAGATTTTGATATGATGTAGATGCAAGATTAAGCTATGATGATGATTTGAACTAATAAACTTGAAATAAACATGATGCTATGAGATTAAAATGCTAAATGAACTAAATGCATGAATTCTAATTAATTGCCTATTACCAATGCTTGGATTCACACAGGTATTTATAGAGTTTTTCGAATAATTTTGATTGGCTGTCTTGATTGACGGTTGTGATAATTCCTGGCAGATCGAACAGCTGAAGATAGATGAAATTGAAGAGAAAATAGAAGAAACCTAAAAACAAGATTTTTCTATTTTTATGGAAGAGGAAAAAGAAGAGAAGATAAGAATAAAAGAAAGATTTAAAGCTGATAAATAATTAATTAAAAAAATCAATTATTTATTTGTGGAGGACATTCAGCTTTTCTTAATTAAATAAAATATTTAATTAAGTTTTTAAAAGCAGAAGAAAGGTGGTGATAAGAAAAGAGCTTTAATCATGTTTTATTGAAAAAAGAAGAATATTTCATAATATGAGAAGATTGCACAATCAGGTAAAATACCTAATTTTGATTTGGAAAGAAAGCATAAGATATTTTTAATTAAATAAAATTTATTTAATTAAATCACTTTTATGAAATTAATTAAATGAAACATTTAATTAATTAGAAGAAGAAATTAAAATAGAAGAAAAGGGATATTTAAATTTAATTAAATCAAAAGATTTAATTTAAATTCAAACAGTGATAATTAATTTAAATAAATAGAATGTATTTATTTAAATAATTAAGTGGACATATGAAAATAATTAAATAAAATAAATTTATTTAATTATGGAAGAAGAATAAGATGAATGAACAATATAATTAAATTAATTAAAATTTAATCATATGTAGAAAAATTAATTAAATAATAAATATTTAATTAATTGCCAAGATTATAGACATGACCATTTTTATGCGTATACAGACCTATTTCCCAAGACTCACAATCTAAAGATGTTGGTACAACCTCTAGACGTCCTCAACGAGCCTTTTCCAAAAGAAATGTCGGGTCTTCCCATCGCTCCACTAGATCATATGCTGCCATCCCTCCTCCTCTATCGTATCACCTCAAAACAACTGTCCATATTCCTCCTTCATTTGCTCCATCGATTTTGGGTCCTTGCATCCCTCCATCCACCATCTCCCATCCTACATCCACTCCATCCATCTTGGGTTCTTATGTCCCTCCACCCACTCCGTATGCTTGGGGTCCGTCTATCCCAAGATCACCTCCTCCATCTCATCCTTTCACCCATCCAACACCTATCCATGTCATCCATCATAAACATACCTCTCGCATATCCTCTAATCAAGATCAACAAAGGCACATACCTACACATTCTCCATCTGGATGTAATCCTCATAATCCTACCTTCATCGCTCCACATCATCCATCTCCTCACACCCATCCGATTGCTACTAAAAGCACTTTGGATGCTCAAGTAAAACTACATAAATCTAAGCATCCAGATGAATCTAAAGCTCCCCATTTTCCTCTAAATGATATGTTGAAGAAAAGAAAAATAAAATCCACAATCCAAATCAAACCCATCGGCCACAAAGGCCCTCTAAAGCAAAAATAAAAACCATGTGGATCCCAAAGAAAAAAGATGCAGTGCCATCAAATGAAAAATCTGTAAGAACATCCAAAGTTGCTAATCCAAAAGCTAATCATACACCCCTTGCATCTCCTAAGTCTGTTTTGGGTCCCTATGTCCCGAAATTCACTATTCCATCTCCTCCATTATCCCCACATTATCCTTCCATTAATCCTCTTATCTTTTCACATCCACCCCCACATATGCCAATGTTGGTCCTGAACACATCTCCCCATCACACATCCACCCCATCATTCTATCCATCCCTTTTTCAACATCCCATCCATTACCCCACATATCTCCCCCATCAAATCCCTCTAATTCATCCTTTTGCATAATCCATTTCTCCTAATAAGGTTGTACCAACATCCAATAGTCGATTCGAACATGGGCTCTTAATACCTCATATAGAATTTTATGCTTGATTCCTTCATCCATATCCTTATCACATGTCTTCTAAATCCACTTATTTTCCTCCCCATCCTTATCCATCTCCTTCCGCATGCTATCCAAAAAAAAAAAAATCCAAAAAATCCAAAAAAAAGAAAAAAGTAAAGAGAAACAATCCGTCCAATGGTGAAAACTTGGAAAACAAGCGCCTTGGATAAGTACCATGATGAAAACTTGGCAAACAGGCATCATGCGTAAATCTCCATCTGCACTTAGGGGCAGCTTCCTGCTGTGCATTCCCTCCATCCACTATGCTTCTTGCTATGCTTCCAGCTACGCACCCATCTTCTTGCTATACGTCCTCTTCATTCATCCCCTCCATCCTGCCTATCTTACACATCCTACTTGGCATATCTCATTTATCTTGTCCCTCCATCCTTCTTGTGATCTTGATAAAAAAAGAAAAAATAAAAAAAAGGGCACCTATCTATGCATGCTTTGGACACCTCTTGGTATACATTCCCTTCACACATGCTCTATCATATCCCTTAATCACCCATCCTATCCTCCTCAAGTTATCTCCTTCATTTTCCCATCTTCCGTCTCTCATTCCTCATTATACATGACATATCTAGAGTGGGGGCATTTATCTTCCTTTGTGATATAGTTCTTGGAGACATCATTCATTCCATCAGAACAATCCTTTCCATTTCCCTATCTTCATCTCCTTATTGTTATATCCATCTCCCCATCCTTATCCCTCTATCCAATCCATCAAAACAATCATTTTCCTCCCCCCATCGTCTCCCCTCATCCCATCTCATAATCCCTTAATTTATCCAAATTTATCCCCTTTCATCTAAACATCCCCTTATCCACATTAATTAAGTAATATAACTATTATTTAATTAATCCCTCTAAAGTTCTTTTAATCCCTAAGGTATCTAGTTAAATAATTAAATACCTTCCCCCTTTCATCAAATGAATTAAATAAATATGTCATTTATTTAATTCCCTTTATGTCATATCCTCCAATCATTCTAAGCTTCAATCCAATCCTAATCTGGGCTTTAATCTAATCCCAATATGAGCTTAACCAAAACCCTAATCTGAACTTTAGTCCATCTACAGTCAAGATCTTTGGACATTGAAACAAATCTTCAGATCCCTCCCTCCATCTTATTCAATTTTTTCCTAATTCATCCATTCACTCATTCCGAGTGAACATTCCTCTATTTCAAACCTTCATCCATTCTAATCATTCGTTTACTCATTTCGAGTAAACATTCATCCATTGCAAACCTCCTTCCATCTTTTCAAACTCTCATTCAACAATTCTGATCAATCATTTACTCATTCCGAGTAACCTTTCATCTATTCCAAACCTTCATCTTCCCATTTCAAGAATCATTCATCCATTGTGAGCGGTCGTTTGCTCATTTTGAGTAGTCATTTATCCCTCTCGATCATTTGTTTACTCGTTCTGAGTAATCTTTCATCTATCCATCATATCATCCTCCCAATTCATCTTTTGATGATTTGGATAACTATCCCATCCATGAGCTTTGTGTAGTCACCATCCTTTGATCCAATCCAATAGGTCTATCATGTCCCATCGTGTCAGTCCAAGGGTTATCTCATCATCATTCATCCATTGTCTATTGCTGGTCTTTTGTCGAACTACGTTGCCCCTGCGCTTTTATGTAGGCAAGGTCGATCATTTGATCCGCCCCCGAGGTTCCATCATCGGTCTTTCTGCTTTGTCCATCTGATCCTTTATCACCTATCATCAGTCTTCAACTCTTGTTCCTATTGTTTGTCTCATCTTTATCATCCATCGAAGTCTCTTATCTTGTTTCATGTCTCTTGTGTCGTGTCATCAAACTATGCCCTTATTTAGCTGGTTCTTAAAAAACAAGATCCACTTGTATAAGCAACTCCAATCAGTTTCGAATATCCTACATCATATCAATCTTTTAGTTAGTATCCATCATCGGTCTCAATAGGATGCATCCTTCCTAATAGACCTCATCAATCCCATCTATCCCTGTGATCCTATGGCAAAGGACGTTTGAAATTTATTTCGATCTTTTGATGCTGTTGGCTTTTGTTTATCATTTGAGCTCCCTATCATCACTTGTCATGGTTGCCTTGATCCATCATATCATGGTGTGCTTTGACTAGTCAACATAGGGGTGTATCTTGATCTTTTCTTTGTCTTCTCGGTTGTCCCACGTAGTACCCACCAAGATCCTTGAGGTCTTGTGTTACGTTGGGGAATGTGTGCTTGTGGTTATCCCAATACCTGGCCCGACCAAGGTCATCGCGAATTTGGGGTGTTGGGATAGCCTTCTTGTTTGTTGTGTTTGTTTCATGTATTAGACACTAATCTACCTTGGTCCTTTATACCTTGGTGTATCATGTCTTCTTCTATAGAAAAATTCAGTGCTCCTAAAGATGGCAACTTGCATTTGGATTGCATTTCATCTCCATACTCTCATATATCAAAATCCCCCCCATCCATTCATCCTTCATCACTCTCCCCTCCCAATCTCATGTTGTCTTTGCATCATCTTCTTCATCTCCCCTTGCATCATCTCATCCATTTCAAGAGCACACTCGTGTTCTCCAGAATCTGCATGTCCTCTCGAGGGGGCATCCTTCATCCCTAATTTTTCATCATTTTTTTCCCTTCCTAGTCACTCCTTTGAATGACTAGGGCATCTTTCCCAATCTAACCATCTTCTTCTAGGTTCTATGTTTTAATATTCTTTGAAATGATGCTACTTTGTAACACCATCTCAAAGAGGGGAAAAATTTAGACACCTAAATTTGGACACTTAATTTATCCAAATGCATCCCCTTATCCGCATTAATTAAGTAATATCACTATTATTGAATTAATTCCTTAATTCTTTCAAATCCCTAAGGTATTTAATTAATAAATAAATACCTTATCTCTTTAATCCCCCTTTTCATCAATTGAATTAAATAAATATGTCATTTATTTAATCCCCTTTATGTCACATCTTCCATCATTTTTATCTAATCCTAATTATTGTCCTAATCTCATTATTAGGATGCACACATTCCTAATCCTTGATTAGGATGTCACATCTTCCAACTTTTATGTGGAGGTAATGGATGTGGTCCAAAATTTAGGAGGGGAAAAAAGGTCAATGTATGATCCTGATGAAATTGAAGAAGAACAACACGAGAGGGATAGGAAAAATAAAATCAATACAAAGTTTCAAGGATTTGTCAAGCGAGTAAGAGAGCTATGGGAGCAGCCTCATCAAAAATATTTTGAACTAGAGTTTGATATACCATTTAGAGAGCTTGGTTTTCATGGAGTTCCTTTAAAAGCTTCTGCTTTTATTGTTCCTACGATAAACTATTTGGTAGAGTTTGTGGAATTACCTTTCTTAGTAATCACTATTAGTGAGATTGAGATTGTTAACCTTGAGAGAGTATGACTTGGGCAAAAGGAATTTGATATGGCTATTATTTTCAAATACTTCAAGCGGGATGTACTCCGCATTGACGCCATTCCTCAATCTTCACTTGATGGCATCAAGCAATGGTTGAACTCCATGGATATAAAGTATTATGAAAGTAGAATGAACTTGAACTGGCGACCAATTTTGAAGACTATTACTGATGATCCAAATAAATTTATTGAAGATGGTAGTTGGGAATTTTTGAATATGGAAGCTAGTGATTCTGATTCTGATAATTTAGAAGAGTTAGATCAAGGCTATGAACCCTCTGATGTAGAAGAGGAATCAGAATCATATTTCATGTAACCACCATCAAGAGTGTTACAAGCCAACAAGATGGGGAGAATTCTTACATAAGGATAATTTTCAATGTTGTAGGTACCGACTTTAATGCCAACTACAATGGCAACATTGAAATTCCTTAGTAGTATTTATGTTAAGGAAATTTCCTTTAGATGCAAGGATTCAAAGCACATCAACCATGTGGTACAAATGATTAAATCCCAGAGATGATTTGTAGCAATGAAAGAGTCTGAAAAGGAAGAGAGAGCTACACTGGTGACTCATGAGAAACTTCAGCTTTCAAAGACAAAGTCAATTAGGCTGTCAGACGTGTGGATCAGGCCAACATTTGGTGGAAGAGGAAGAAAGATGACTAGAACTCTAGAGGCCCATCATACTGGATTTCAGTATTCAACCATGAGAGTAGAAGAGAGAATTGATATCATGTATCAAAACATGAAGCATGCATTCTTCTAGCCTGCAGAGAAGGAGATGATTAATTTGCTTCATTTTCATTTGCATAACCATATCATGGCGTGGGAACCAAGAAGACCAAGGATGTCCAGTTTTATGTGGAGGTAATGGATGTGGTCCAAAATTTAGGAGGGGAAAGAAGGTCAATGTATGATTTGTCAAGCGAGTAAGAGAGCTATGGGAGCAGCCTCATCTAAAAGATTTTGAACTAGAGTTTGATTAACCATTTAGAGATCTTGGTTTTCATGGAGTTCCTATCAAAGCCTCTAATTTTATTATTCCTATGGTAAAATGTTTGGTAGAGTTGGTGGAATTACCTTTCTTAGTAATCGCTATTAGTGAGATTGAGATTGTTAACCTTGAGAGAGTAGGACTTGGGAAAAAGGAATTTGATATGGCTATTGTTTTCAAAGACTTCAAGCGGGATGTACTCCGCATGTATGCCATTCCTCAATCTTCACTTGATGACATCAAGGAATGGCTGAACTCCATGGATATAAAGTATTATGAAAGCATAATGAACTTGATATGGTGGCCAATTTTGAAGACTATTACTGATGATCCAGATAAATTTATTGAAGATGTTGGTTGGGAATTTTTGAATATGGAAGCTAGTGATTCTGATTCTGATAATTCAGAAGAGTCAAATGAAGGATATGGACCCTCTGATGTAGAAGAGGAATCAGAATCAGATGAGGAAGGTTCAAAAGATGAATCTCTTGTGGAGTCAGAGGAGGATGAAGAAGAATATTCTGATATTAGAGATTCAAAAGGAATTCTTGCCAAGAGGCATAAAGTTAGATGACTTGAGTTCATCTACATCCTTCTACTATTTATTCATGCACATAAACTGTCATCTTGTAATCATAAGATTTGAGCTCTATTTACTCATCCTATGCATCAATAAACAACTCAACACAAGAGATGCAAATTGACATATTAACACAACAATATCCAACTAAGTTATTGAAACTCAACTATTGATACCTCGTTCTCCATCTAGATTACAAAATTGTTCCACTTTTTTTTTTGTAACATATTCTTTTCAAATTGCTTTGGATGGTGGCCATATTTCTCCTCCTGTCAAAATATGGCACATGGACTAGTTAAACTAATTAATATGCAATCATTTACTTTTTCCAACGAAAAAAAATAAATATCATTTAACATATTAAATATACTTACAAATGTACAGATCAAGGCCTATAAAATTTTCTGGCCACTGCGATGCATGGCACGAAGTTTCTCAAGCCTAGCCTTGGAGGCCTTGTCCTAAAACATATACTAATTCAATTTAACTATGCACAAATAAAATTTAAATATCATTTAATAAATTTGATATAATCTTATGAGCAAATTAAAATACCTGGATACTTTCCTCACCGAACTTCCTCTATGCATCAACCTTCTCCTATGCTTTTACAAGCTCTCTCCATACTTTCACACTTACATCAATTGGCCTTTTTTTTCTGCCTTAGCTCAGTAGGGATTTTTTTCATCTTCTTTGTTTGGTTGCACCGAAATCTCTTGCAGTTTTGAGACATTCGTAGCTTTATCTTCTTTACAGACCAACCTGTGCCAAATTCATTCTCCATGTCATGCATAACTGCTTTTTTCAGGTGTATGGGTATCTTTGAGAATGGAAAATGTAGATGGTCTTTGAACTGTTGAAGGCATGATTCCTTCAACCTACTCAAACATTTTCCCAGCATCCGTCATTCAAACTTCCCCTGAAACCACCTCGTATTCTCTCTTCATATTGTAGCTACCAATGCAAGATTGAAAACATGGCGTGGTGGAAGAAGTCTGTGTCCTAGGAGTGGAAGTCTCTGCTCCCTGTTCCACATTCCTAGAGTTTATTGTCACTGATTTCCTCCTGGATCTTTTGCTTGATCTAGGACTGGTTGGGGAATCAATTGATTCCCTTTGACACAATTGATTTGTTTGCAATGTTTGAGGGGTGTTAATAGATTATTTTTCTATGTATCTGGAAAGTGTTGTCCAGTCCACATTAACCAATTTTTTCACTGCCTCTACCCCCAATATGGAAGCCAATTCCTCTTTATCTTTGTCAGTCTCATGTCCCTATATATATATATTTTTAAATTATATTTCTTCTTTTAAATTTAGAAATAAAAAAACTAAAAAGTAAAATTCAAAGAAACAATGGAAACATTTACGAATCTATAAATTGACAATGAATTACCTCATTGTGGCTAGAGTTTGCTGACAATGCTCACTTCCCTCCATTGCTTGACATTTTGAGGTGACCTAGGGAAAATTATTTTCGTCCAATCTGTGGAGGAAAGTGAAGTACACACTGTCAGGTATGAAATTTTTTGTCCAATTTGTGGTATGAAAGTTTTATTTTGTGGGAAAATATGTTTTCTTAGTGTTGCTAGGGAAAATATGGTTTTGCTTAGTGTTGATAACCTTATCATGAAAACTCTTCATAATGCAATCTTGCATGAATTTCTCATGGCATCAGTGACTATGGTGTGACTGGGAAAAACCAAGAGGTTTTTTCATTTATTTTCAACAGTTGCTGAGCAGTGACCGACCCAATTCCTAGATTTGACAAGCAGTTCACTCTTTCCTTGATACCCAGGTTAGGGAAAGAATACATAGGCGTCCTCGATTCGTGCTATAATATTTTGAGCCAAAGCTCAAATGGGTAAGGTAATTTTTTTTGTTGGTTTCTCAAAGGTTTTACAATTTATAATGATGGGACAATTTAGAGGTTGCCTGGACTGGTTAGGCCACAAACCATTAAACAATCATGAATTCAAATGCAATACAAAGAGTAGTAAACAGTCACAAATTCAACCAAGAAAAAAAAATTGTAACATTACCTATGGTGTCGCAAACTAAATCGAATTTCTCATAAGTTGTTGGTAGCGCCCTACTCTCTTCCTTTGCATGACGTTTTTCCCTTTTTTGTCATCTAATTTCTTCCTTCATGTGGGAAAGTTTTAAATTTTTTATTTGGATTCGTTATTCTACGCTTTAGTCGGTGTTAGTTAACGCCAACTTTAGTGCTGACTTTTGGCCGTTAATGTAATCTATTTGGGCGTATAAGGCATCATCAAGTGCGCCTAATTTAGCACCTATCATTATTGTATAGTGACTATTTTCATTGTTGTGTATCACAAGATCTAGAGTGTTGGAAATAATTCCAACTCCTTCCTTGTTTTTGTGACCACCATTGCCTCGTGGATCCTTCATCAGCTTGGTGTGGTAGAGTGGTTTTTACTGCAGTCCCACAAGGTGTTTCATCCCTCTCAATGGTAGTGCAGTGAAAGCTTCTGTGGCGGCATGCGAGTCTTCCTTCTGTTCCTGGTGGTGTTGTAGTGAATTTTGCAGTCCTGCAAGTCTTCTACCATTGGCGTGTAGTAGTGCGGTGACCACCGTTGTCCCGCGGCTCCTTCATTAGCTTAGTGTGGTAGAGTGGTTTTTACTGTGGTCCTACAAGTTGCTTTTTCCTTCTTGGCGGTAGTGTGGCAAAAGATTCTATGGGACATTTTTATTCACAAAGGAGGCCATGGAGAGAGGACGTGGATGGCGTAGGAATAATAAATCACTGAGAGGAAAGTGGGTGGAAATAAATGAGAAAACAAAATCTGAAGATACAATAGAGGTATGAAGAGAAAGCAACCTCAACCAAAGGATGAAGGTGTTTATGAATTCACAAATGCTACAACTTAGAGGAGATAAAGTCATTTTTTTTGTCCATGAGGCCTCTGAGGTCAAACTTATTAGTTGAAAATGGACAGGAATGGTGATTAAATGTGATTCTATGATCAAGGGAAAAGTTTGAAAATTAGGATAGCCAAAACATGATATCAATATATCAAATATATGACTAAAGTGAGGTTTTGTGTTGGATAGCATATTTGTTGAAATGATATAATTGGTGTACTAAACATTATTTGCTATGTTGTGAATTATAGGGGTGAGACGAGGCCATGGCAACAGGTCGTGTCATATCAAATGAGGACACAACAGATGAAGTGGGACATTAGGTACTCAAATTTTGACTTAACTTAGGAAAAAATGATCTGATGGAATTTTGTGATAGGTCCATCTTTTTTCATAGTATTATTGAAATTTATAATGTATTATCCAATCTTGACATAAATTAATGCATGTTGTTGATTATTTTAGATGGAGATTGGAGCAAATGCAGAGCCTAAGCATTCAACTAGCAAAAGAACAAGATATGGACGTGGATGTGGACCTAAAAATGTTAAATCATGTAGAAAAAAGTGGGTGGAAGAGGATATGACAATGGATACTGCAGACACAACAAATGATTGCACTGAAGAAGAGGCAGGTCAAGACTATAGTACATGGGATGAATACTTTGAGAAAATTGTTGTTTGTGGATGTTTTGTATGTTGTGGAAAGAAACAATTCAAACGAGTGATTGTACAAAGACATTACATATATGATGAGCTTCCAGTCAATAGTATGCCTCCTACAATTGATTCAAATCCAATAGGAATTGTGGCGAGGAATTTTCCAATTTGATATAAATAACATGTATACTCTGTTTAAACATTGTTTTATATTATTTAAATAACTAATTTTTTCTTAATGGACACTTTTAGGATAAATTTCTTGGTTTAAAGTTTCTTGGATCACCGACTTCTAGCCTAGAGGGAAATGATCATTTATCAGATGATACATCTAACAAAAATATGTGCCAATATACCAACTCGGAAGATGAGGAATTAACGAAAACAACAGAACAAGAACTGGTGTGAAGATGCATAATTTGCTTAAAGACAAGGGGAAGGTAGAATACATACCCTATGAGAATGAATGTGATGGAGATGATGACTTGCCCCTGAGTTTGAGATCAATTTACAAAGAGACATTTGATCATCGACTATATTGTGCTTGGCCTAGTGATCAACAACTACCTAGAGTGTACGAGGTGTTTCAATTTTGGGGATACAACTACATGATACAACCCTCCAATATTCATGGAGTGAATCTAGGCCTCTTTATTGTCCAAAATGTACATGTGGGATCCAAACATGGAAACAATTCAAAACAAACCACTAGGAGATTAATGCCATATTATGGTCCATCATATTATAGTGGTGAATGGAGAAGGCTAGCAAAATATAAGCCTAACATGTCATCATATGGTCTAAATTCGAATATGTATACACATCGTCTCCAATTGGAAAGTGGAAAAGAAATTAATGGAGGTCATCTTATGTATATAGAAGGACGTGCATACACACACAAAAATATTGCAAGATTTATAAATAGTAGTAAGGGAAAGGACCCTACTGTAAGACCGAATTTTCAATTTGTTGAGGTTGTAAATGATAAAGATGGAGATATGGAAAGAGAGGTTGATAGATTGATAATGGTTGAGGCTATTATGGAACTTACCATTGGGGATGAGTTATTGATTGATTACCCCTTCTTAAAACAAACTCCTACACGAAAGAAGAGGAAAGAACAAGGTCTCCCTAAGGGTGTTCTTAAGGGAAAAAAACCAAAGAATAATAAATGAGTGTGGATTGATGTTTTATAAACTATGTTGTCAAAATTGTGTTTTATAAAAATTATTGTATAAAAAAGGTAGTCTATAAAATAATGATGGCCAACAATTTATATAATGTCTAATATATGTATGTCGTTCATGTGCAGGTATTTTTCTATGAAGATATTTTGGACCCGAAATGGATATTTTTCATACATTATGATCCAAGATTAATTCATGTATTTGGCGATGCATTAGTGGATATTGAGAAAAAAAATGATGGCCAACAAAATGAGTGAGAGAGAGATTAGAGAACATCGAAGAAATTGACATCCATGATGATGTTGAAGATGGTTATGATGTGCAGGCACAAGAAGACAACAATCCAGAGTTAGATGATGTTATGGAAGACAATAATATGGATGGTATAGAAAATGATGATCCAAATACATCTGGTAACAATATAGATGGTCTACAGTCAAATTTCAATGATGATGAAGATGATGCAGGTCAAGATGAGGATGATGATAATATTAAATACTTGAAAGAACATATGAACATTGACAATGATACACTGGATGACATTGTAGCGCAATAATGTTAATGACCAAGACTTCTAAATTTTTAGAATTATTTGCAATCCATGTTTAAAAAAGGATGATTCTTATGGCCTAAATTTGAAATGCTTCAGTAATATTATGTTGTACTTGGAAAATTGAAAACCTATTTTATTCTCCTAGCAAGCTTTTTTATTTTCCATTATAATTCTAGACCAAACAACATTTGCACGGATGGCATTTTACACCAATCTTAATTTGTATGAATTTCACAAACCTGTTGTCAAGCAGTAATTTCCTTTCGTAGACAAGAAATGAAAGGCTTCATTTAAGAAAAGATAAGTGTTTCTTTCTGAGGGTAATCCACATGTAAAAAGTAAAAAGCACATAAAAAAACAATTGTACAGTAGAAAATCAGATTCAATCAGTTATGTCTTATTTCACTTGCACAATTATCTGAAAGACATAGGGTATTTACCATACATTTCCCTTGACAAAGAAAAAATTTTCTTTCATTTATTTTTACTGTATATCTCAAAAGTGAAATTGTTGTTACATAACAATGCACTGAGAAAATAATACATACAAAAAATGCAAAGAAAATGTTTGAAATTTAACATGCAACCTACTGTTTTGTGCTAAAAGGAATCAAGATTAACTCGGAGAAGAAATAAAAATAAAATTTTGATGATTGTACTTAAAAGTGAACAGGATATGGAAACTGTGGAAATGATGGTGCTGAAATTCAAAACCCTGATTCTGATGATATTATTGTTTTATGTCATTCAAGATAAAGCGCACATACAATTTTATATACATAGAAAATGAAGATTTGAAACTAGTAAACTGAAAATGTAAACACTGTAAGATTTTTCCTTAAACAATAATTCACATACTCACAAAAAAGGGTGAAGCATTTTTTATTCAAACTATGTTTTATTTAATAAACATAACAGTAAAAGAATATTTACAAGTACAAGAATATATACACTGTTTCATAGAAAATAAGGAATTTTTCATAGAATATACAAGTACAAGAATATATCATCATCATAATATCCCTAATTACCTATTGCAATATTCTTCAATTGTTTAATCTTTGGTATGAATTGTTTGCAGAAAAAAATAGGATTACTTGGATGCTTCTTCCATTCATTTTGTATCAACATATGTTCGTGAAGACACAAAAGTTAATAAAATATTAATGCATGTAACTCACAATTATTTAAATAAGAAACTTTGTTAACTTTATTATTTTTAAATAGTTTCCATTTTTATGTTGAACATGTAACAAGGAAAAATAAGCTCAAATTTTCAAAAATTTTAGCAGCTCTACCAACATCCACAATAAATGCTTTATTGTATCAGCATATTCATTCACATAAGCACAATATTGAGGCTCAATAATTGATATTCATTCAAATATAAGAAGAAATAAGTATGGAAAACATAAGAAAAATACAGAATGATAACACAGTCATGGACAATCTCTGATAATAAGATGTTCTCCATTGTATTGCTTCAATTAATATATATTAATAACATAAGTCTTCAAAATGGAAATGATATATGATGATAATAATTTAAAACTAGGCCTTGGTTTCCTATTTATATAGGAAGCAACAAGCTATAGACCTTTTACAAAAAGAAACGACATTTCATAACTACTTTTACAAACAACTATTTAATTAGCATAATTAAGGAAATAACAAGACTAAGAAATTTTGACATATGGTTCCATTATTCAAAGTAGAAGACCCGTGATCATTGATCTAGAAAAGTCTTCCCCTCCATGATAAAAATCCAAATGCTCTCGCCTCAGTGTCCTATTCTTCTAAAACCAAATACTTTTCCTCCCACTGATACATCGTAAAATATGATGGCCACTCATATTTCTGGATCTTTTGCATGTTTGCAAGATTAGTTTGCCATTGACTATCTAGTAATTCCTTTGTATCATTGAAAAACTTTAGGTATCCAACATCAAGAACAATCAACCCATCCATGATCTGATTTAGCCTGGGAAGACTGGTATCATCATCCTCTTGTACATGAGTTACACACTTATGAACAACCTGACTGAATTCTTTCTTCCACTTATCCGAGTCCTTCAACTGATCACCATCTCTCACGATTTCAAGTATATACCACTGTTTACAGGTATGGAATAAATCCATTAGTGTTACAATATTTTTATCAAACCCTTGTACATATTGAAATTCATCAATAATCATCTTCACAGTTTGTTCAGTTGGCTTTAATGTTGTGGGTGCATCAAGACTTCTTTGTATAAATTTTCATAACTTAGCCAAAGTGTGGTGAATAGGTTACCACCTTTTGAACAAAGGATCTAATACAAGCATATGTGTCTTTATTTGATCCATTGCCTACTGAAGTGTTTTATAACTATCATGCACATTCCTTAGTTTATCCATAGCTGATTTTATCATGTGCTCAAGAATATTTTCCATAACTTCACAAATTCATCTTTTCACTTCATCTTGGGTTTGATTGCTGGCCTTCTTTACATCATCCACTTCCTTCTCTGGATTTTTTACCTATTTTGCAAAAATGTTCTTCACAATATCCATTGGAGCAATAGGAGGCCTATATAACACCATCTCCTTGCTTTGTGAGGGTCCTTCTCCTCTTAATTTTTCTTTCAATTTGACATTCTCCATGAACAGTTTATTAAATTCATCATTTAGGAACCTTTGTTCCTTTTCATACTTCTTCAATTTGTCTTCTAATCCCTTAACAGTTTCTCGAGTGAACATGGCTGAACGCATGGTCATTGTGGCTGCCTCCAAAGGGGTGGTATCTTGTATTGTCCTTACCATCGCTGCCCCTTTCATACCTTGAATTACATCCAATAATTTTGGATTCAGTGTATTTTTTTGTTTGATCCATATGGCTGGGTTTCAATCTTTGGGTTATACCCAGTTCCACTCACACCTTCATCGGAGTCAAATTCTACAACTAGCATTGGATCTTCTTGAGCCCACACTTGATCAAGCAGAAATATTTTCTTTAATTCCAAGATAGGTAAAATGAGCATATTGCTCTTCAAGACCATTTCTCTGGCCTTATGGTGGCTAATGTCAATGTTGTCAACTCTTAATTCCTAGAAATTCTATGCTACCATTTTTTTTTCTCTTATTCTTCAATTCCTGCTTTAGTTGATTCCATCCTCTCTTGAAATTATCTTATCTTCATCTTCATCCAGAAATCCTTAAACTTAGGAGTCTTAATGAATTCATCATCTTCTATGAATCTCTTGGCTATAATTTCCCTTTCATCTTCATGTACCTTTGTACTTGTTTTTTCTACATCACCCATCCTTTCCTCATGTTTATGGGCACTGGTCTCAAGGATGGGATGATCAACTTCAATATCACCTTTCAATGACTATAGTACTGTAGCCACTTCCTCAATATCACCCACCTCTTCAGTATCCTCATAAGGTAGTAATTGTTCAATGCTTCATGTCTTCTGTCTTTTGGGAGGTAATTGCTCCATGGGAGGCTCAGAGGTTTCACCTGGGTATGATTTGCAGTTGCACCACTATTATGTTCTTTGAGATATGCTTCATTCTTTTTGTACAATTCTTTAAATCTGCCAATTATCAATTCTATCCTCTTGATGGGGTCCTTTTCCTCAACAAAGTATCCTAGGAAATCCTTGGACCTTCACTTCATCCTTTGTTCAACCTTCTTCATATATTCCCATTTTTTCTTCTACTAAATACATCTTTATAAGTAATGCAGTTCCTTATGACATCTTCAAAATCCAATTGGTGTGGAACTGTCATTTTGGTAAGAAGATTGTGCCTTATGTTTTTCATATGATTTTTAGGGTCAAAGGCTCTTTCTTTCCTAGATTTCAATGCATATCTTATCTTCAAATAATACTGTAACTCGTCTAGTGTGTCTGAGCCTACAGTCCAATCTTCACACTTGGTTTGGTTTGGCAGGAAAGTGCCTTTCTTTTTCTTGTGCATTACATATTTCTCCATCCACATCATTTTCCACATAAATTCAAGAAATGCTAATATGAGGGGCACAAATTTTGGCAGTATGTGTGGAGCAATAGGGCATCCATAAAATCTTATGATTGTAACTTTCGAGAGGAAGAACCAATCTCCAAAATTGTGTGTATGACCCTGCTCTAGTCTTAAAGCCAAAGGTCTCACTAGTTGCAACATTTTGGTTAGCAATCTTGGTATTGCATACCCAAGAACTCAAAGGATTCTATGTACAAAGTCTTCGTAGAATACAACAAAGCTTGAATTCTTGCACCGACTCTCCCAAATATAGCACCATTTTTGGATAGGTCTGGGATTCCCTTGCTCATCTACTGTAGCCAAGTCCATTCTTTTAGTCCAATGGTCCCTATTCTGGTACAATATCATATGACAGTAGGGAATAGTGTCTGAATGTAATCGGTGCTCTATCCTCTATAACTTGGGAGAATTCATCATCTAACGCTTTCTCAAGGTATGAAGCAAAGTCATATTCAATATTAGTTTCAAGGTTTTGAATTCTCATGGCCATCATCATTAGGCCTATTGGAATTTTATCTTGAGCATCTATCCCCAACACTTGGCAAAGAGCTAAATATGTATTCACAAAGTAATACTAAAAATCTGTCACATTAAATGGTTCGGTAGTGGTAGTATAGATGGGGAATGTTTTGTTACCAATGCATCTTTTCATATATAGGGGTACCTCATCACTTCTATAAGTTTTTTTTAACCTAGCATAATCCTCACTTTCCTGTAGGTTTATCTTGGTCAGAGCCTCCTTGTTTAAGCCAAAACACTCAATGATGGATTTTCTAGTTACTTCTACCAATATTGTGTTGTTTGGAAACCTTATTGTTTTGGTAGTTGAGTGATAGTGTTTGGCTAGAAGTTTGATAAATTCTACATCAACAAACACATTTGGGACAATCAACCTTGCTATATCCAACATCCAAGCATTTGACATTGGAATCTTCTCATTTCTCTTACTGTAAAAATACCAAAATAGGTCCCATCCAGATTTGGAAATGAGGGCATCCCTACAAATTTTTGCAGTCTCGATGAGAAAATTCTTATTACGCTCTTTAGTAGACCTTGGAAGTATATCTAATGTGGACTGATGGCATGGTCTCTTCTTTACTTTAGGTTCTTCAACTTTAATTTTAGGCTGACTTTCTTTTACTTCTGATTGTTTTGTTTTAGGATAGAGTGCTTTCTTCTTTACTTTAGGTTCTTCATCTTTAATTTTAGGCCAAAATTCTTTTACTTCTGATCCTTTTCTTTTAGGAGGCATGTTTCAATTTTCTCTACTATGGCTTCATATGACAAAACCTTGAAATATTTTTTATATGTTATAGAGCTCTTTCAGAGAGTTTTTGTGCACTTACCTGAGTTTAACGCTTGCAGGACTTCTTCTTCTTGTATCCTTAAATCCTTCCACACTAGTGCATTGCAATTGAGTGCGATATTGCAAAAACTCACTTATCTTTGGATGGCGCGGTATTCAATCATATTAGTTTTGGAAACTCTTAATAATTTAATAGCATTTGATTTTGGCAACTGATGTGATTTTCTGCATGTATTGGTGTAAATTGTAATGACACCATGATTACTGTACTACCGTTGTCTCTTATTATACACGTTGAGGTATGGCAGTGTTTTTCCCTTCCCTTCTATTGTTCACCACACTACCGCCTTGCTGAAGGCTTCTTGCTGTGGGGTTGCGGTGTATACCGCTCTACCGCATATGTTGCTCACCTTCCCAGCGGTATACCGGTGTGTGCTTTTGATCATTACTTGAAGAGTGTCAATGAGACAATCTTATTTGTCTTACCGATATCTCAATGTCTCATCGACATTAAATATTATGTTCCTCTGATGTTGGTTTCCAGTTTTGATGAGACAAGTTAATATCTCTTGTCGATATGCCATTGTCTCATTGATATTTTCCTTCGACAGTATTTCTTTATATATTGGTGTAACTCTGCCATGTCAAGGAGACTTGTGATTATCTATACGGTATAGCATTGTTTTTCCCTTCCCTTCTATTGTTTACTGCACTACCACCTTGCTCAAGGATTCTTTCTATGGGGTTACGGTGTATACCACTCTACTGCATATGTTGCTCACCTTCCTAGCAGTATAGCAGTGTATACTTTTGATCATTACTTGGAGAGTGTCGATGTGAAAATCTCATTTTTCTTACCAATATCTCAATGTCTCATCGACATTACTTCATTATATCCAAGAGTTGTGTTTCTCTGAGCACTTGTAGATATACCTTGTCAAT
Organism: Sequoia sempervirens; assembly: GCA_007258455.2. NCBI lineage: Eukaryota > Viridiplantae > Streptophyta > Pinopsida > Cupressales > Cupressaceae > Sequoia > Sequoia sempervirens. The sequence goes on from VDFB02000003.1 coordinate 353,091,361, forward strand.
GTGACATAAGTGATTCTCTCCTCGATATGCCCTTACTTGTTGACATTTCACTATTTTACATCATCGATGAGACATATAAATAAGTCTCTTGGACATAGGGGTGTCTAAACTGGCGCTAGACTTAGAGCTAAACTCAAAGCTAAAGTGGAAGCTAAAAGCGGCGCTAAACTTGAAGCTAAAGGCAATGCTCAAGGTGGCGCTACACTCGAAGCTAATATCGGTGTTACTTTAGGCGCTGATTAGCGCCTAAATTAGCATTGAATTGTACTGATCGAAATAATAAATGCCAAAAATTGCACCATCCCAATAAATAGTGGCTACATTTTCAAAAAATTACCAAAAGATACATTAAAATAGTGGGTGGAAGCAAAAAATGGAGCAAATCATAGGGATTTGTTGTAGTGTCCGAACTACTAGAAATTTCATCAACCAAGACCTCCTTTTTATGCTTTTCCAATATGTTAGATCTTCATACACTAGTTTGCTCAATCCCCATGTCAACACTTGTAGCAAGCACTGTATCCCCTTTGGAGTCTCTATTAGCAGAGTCCATATCTTCGTTGTCCGTGGGCGGTTCCTTGACTTGGCAAGTGGTGTCCTTCTTACCCTTTTTCGGATCCTGCTTGGTTTTGGTAGACACTTTGTTGTCTTTGTTTGTGGGTGTTTTTTTGAGTCACATAGCCCTGTAGTAGCTTTAGATTGAGCCAAGCCCACACAACCTTTTTTCTTGGTTTAGATTTGGTATCCTCGAGGGGTTGACTAGTTGTGGGAGGATTCTTTATTTTAGGGCCCATCAAAATAGCAGGTGAAGGTTTAGCAGGGGACTAGTTTGAGGGCTCAGGTTCCTCTATCTAATGGTCAAGATGGCCTTCGATGGACAAAGAGCCAGGTGAAAGTGGTAAAGATGGAGAATGAGGCCCTAGTGTAGGGGTAAAGGGGGTGGTTTGTCAGGGTTTTCGGCTACAATTTCCATAGTTTCCCTAACAGAGCTTTCAAGTGATGTGAGTAAGAAGAAGGGAAAACTAATGAGCATCCTATGTTTGAGGTGGTTTAATAAAGGATAATGATAAAAATAGAAAACTTTAAACCTCCCCTCAAGAGTGATGTACTTCATTAAGACTAAACAAACCTGGTCCCATTCCTTCGACAACTTACTCTGTTTAAACCCCACAGATAGCTTGATCGACACTTCATTTTCATGGAACAAGATCTGAAGGCTCTCCAAATCCTGAACCCTAGTATATTTTTTGAGATTTTGGCCTGAGCATGATAGCCCCGTGGCCTTAGCTATGACCTCCTCATTGGTTTTGAAAGAGATGCCACCAATAGTAACCCTTCTATCAATCCATGAGCTTGTAAACTAAGCAGAGAACTTTTCGTCATGCCCTTGTAATTTTTCCATAAAAGGAGTGATTCCTCCCTCCACACAAATATGCCAAACTAGGGGGTCCTACTTGAATTATTTACAGGATCCTGGCTTAGTTTGAACCCCATCCCCTCCCATTTTCACACTCGGTTAACAAAATTTCACCAAGGTAATCAAAGTGGGAAATTTTTCAAATTGCAAATGGGTAATGCAGACAACCCATTTATCACCACCACCATAATAAAATTGAAAATATTGCCTAATTAAGGCAATAATATTTTTGCACATACCAATAGTCATTTCCAATGTGTTTAGAGTTGAAGGGTCGTAGTAAATCTTGATTAGGCACAACAAGGCATAGCCAAAATGTTGAGAATATGTGTCTCAAAATCACTAGTAGAAACCCTGATACTGTCACCAAGAAAAAAAGTTTCTTAAGTGTTTTGTTTATGCTTTTACCTCTATACTGCCAGGTCTTTGAGAGAGAGGAGCGGTAGCGTAGTTACCACCATACCATGAGAGCCTCTCAGTCATTGAGTGGTAGTGTGGTGGATACCGCCATACCGTGGGTGTCTTTACACTGGGCTCAGGTGGTGCAGTTACCACCATACCACAAGAGCTCATTGGATGTGTAGCGGTAGAGCGGTTATTGCCATATCACGGGAGCCTTTCATCTATCGAGCAATAGTGTGGTGGTTACTGCCATACCACAGGAGTTCATTGGATGTGTAGTAGTAGTGCAGTGTAAACCGCCATACCGCAGATGCTTGTAAATAGTCTAGCGATAGAGTAGTTACTGCTATACCTTGGAAGCCCTTGACTTGTCTGGAGGTAGAACAGTAAACTCCCATCCCATGGGAACCTATTGACTTTGCAGCAGTACTGCAGTGTAAGGTGAAGAGCATGAACTTGTTGGTTTGATGAGTTGTAAGTCGTCAAGTGGAGGAGTTTGCTGACTTGGAAGGAGGCCGTTTGAATTCCTGAGAAGTTCGATAGTTTCTCTGTGGAGGAAGTTGAATGAATTGTTCATGGTTGTTGCTATATATTGTAATGTTTGTAACCGTGATGTGGTTCAACATGTACAAAGAGAATTCAAGGTTCGAAGGTTCAAAGGTTAGAAAATTCTATGGTTGGATGATTGATTGATTTGTTAGTGAGTTTCATTGTATGTTGTATGAAAGCATTGTAACTGTGGTATTCTGTACGAGATTGATTAGGGAAATATTTTTGCTGTAATATTGACATCTGAAAGGAGAGTCTGTAACTTGTCTGTAATTTGATTACTATAATACAACTGATTTTCATTGGTGTGGTGAGTTTTTCTCCCATAAGGGCTTTCCCACGTAAATCTAGTGTCAATTGTGTTTGAGTTTATTTCTCTATTATGTTATTTCCTTCATGTGCATCTTAATGGTATGTGATTGTAAAATTTAAAGTCATATATGCATTATTCTCTGAGTTTTGACATTAGGAAAGTTTGTTCCACATTCGTATTCTTTCCTTACAAGTGGTATTAGAGCCTGGCCAGTTGTGTTATCCTTGTGGGTAGGTTGGGTTTTTTGTGCCAATTCTATTTCAATGGGAGTCTTATAGAAGTTTGGTAATTTAAATTACAGATTAAGATGACAAGCACATCAGGAAGGATTGAAATTGAGAAATTCAATGGCAACAATTTTGAGTTGTGGAAACTCAAAATGGAATACTTGTTGGTGGATCGAGATCTTTGGCTTGTTGTGTCTGGAATGAAACCTTCTGGAATGAAGCAAGAAGATTAGGACCTCGCAGACATAAAAGGAAAAGGGTTGATAAGACTCTATTTGGAAGACTCTATTCTCCTGAACGTTCATGAAGAGAAGACTGCATCTTCTTTCTGGAAGAAGATTGGAGACATTTATCAAGGCAAGTCCTTGGTGAATAAGTTGTTCTTAAGGAAGAAGTTTTACTCTTTGAAGATAGAGGAAGGGGCATCTGTAGTCGATCATCTAAATATGTTTAACACGCTGATTACTCAGTTAACATTTGTGAGCACAAAAATTGATGATGAAGATCGATGTATGCTATTGTTATGTTCTTTGCCAAATTCTTGGGATCACTTGATGATGGCGATTGGGAGCATGAAAACCACTTTCAAGATAGAAGATGTGGTTGCTTCTTTATTGTCTGAAGAAATACGAAGGAAATATTCTGAGATGGCGAAGGAGGCTCTTGCTGTTCAAGGCAGATCAAAAGAAAAAGGAAAGAAGGACAAGAAGTCCAAATTGAAATCAGAAGGGAGATAAAAGTCTCCTAGTAAGAAGTCCAAGGTGAAGTGCTGGATTTGTGGGCAACCTAGTCATGTCTGAAAGGATTGCAAAGAGGAGAAGAAGAAGAAGAACTCTTCTGACAATGATTCTTCTTAGAGCGATGCAGATGCCTTCATTACAACCTTGGCAACTTGGGCATCTGATGATGTCTGGATGATTGATTCTAGAGCATCTTTCCACATGACATCTCATAGAGACTGGTTTACTAAGTATGAAAAATATAATGGTGGAAAGGTGTACTTGACAAGTGATTCATCTCTGGAAATTGTTGGCCATGGAAGAGTTAGAATTCAGTTTCGTGATGGTAGAATTAAGGGAATTGATGGTGTAATGCACATACTAGGTCTAGCTTGAAGTTTACTTTTTTTAAGTAAGCTAAATGATGTTGGAGTGCAAGTATCATTCTCTAGCAATGGTTGTAAGATGACTAGAGTCTCGATGGTGTTGGCTAGGGGTGCCTGTATAGGTACTCTGTATAAGTTGGAGACACTTGCTATTCAATGTAACAGTGTCTCTATAAAGTCACAAAAGGTTGTCCGTGCAGAAGAGGAGACTGAAGTCCCTATAGGGGCTAATTCTTTGGAAGTTAAACTTCCTGTAGAGAAGACTATGCTCTGGCATCAAAGGCTAGGTCATATTGGTGAGAAAGGTTTAAAAGCCTTGAAAAATAAAAACCTGGTTGAGGGGCTTGATGATTGTAATCTTGAATTTGAATTTTGTGAACATTGTATATATGGAAAACATCATTGTGTTTCTTTTTATTCTAGTCCTCATAAATCTTCTTGTGTTCTGGATTATATTCACTTTGATGTTTTTGGTCGAATAAATGTTCCTTTGTTGTCAAATTCAAAATATTATGTATCATTCATTGATGATTATTCGAGAAGGGCATTTGTATATTTTCTAAAAAGTAAATCAGAAGTGTTTAGTCGGTTTAAAGAGTTCAAGAACTTGGTTGAAAATCAGACTGGTAAGAAAATGAAATACTTGAGGATAGATAATGGTGGTGAATTTTTTTCTGCATAATTTGAAAGGTATTGCAAAGACCATGGAATCGAGAGGCATAAAACAACACCTTACACTCCGCAGCAAAATGGAGTTACTGAAAGGTTGAATAGGACGCTGATGGAGAAGGCAAGAAGTATGTTGAGCAATGTTGGTTTGGAGCAGAAGTTTTGGGCTGAGGCTATGGCTACAACATGTTACTTAGTAAATCAATCTCCTTCTTCGACACTTGTTGATAAAATTCCTATGGAAGCTTGGTTTGGTAAGAAGCCCTCTCTGAGACATGTTCGTGTCTTTGGATGTGAAGCATATGTTTATGTGCTAGATGTGAAGAGATCTAAATTGGAGAACAAAGCTGTTAAATGTATCTTCATTGGCTACGACATTGGTGTGAAAGGATACAAGCTTTGGAATCCTGTGACTGAAAAGGTTGTATACAACAGAAGCATAATCTTTCAAGAGCTGAAACCTTCTTTAGTGGAACTGCAATTAGAGATAAAAGAAAATAAAGAGGAAAATGATGTTGTTGAATTACCTCTAACTCTTGAAAAAGAGGAACAACACATTGATAGTGTACCTGAAATTGAGGAGAGTTTGATCAGCTCTAAGAGTTCTAAAGAAGAATCACAACCTCAGTCTCAGCCTGTGAGGAGGTCTACACGTGAAAAGAAGCAACCTAATAGGTATGGATTCTCTATGTTGGATTCTAGTTGTGCCTATGCTTTGATTACTAATACTGATGAGCCTAGGACTGTAAAAGAGGTAGTTGAGATGACTGATTCAGATTCCTGGTTGAAATCCATGAATGAAGAAATGGCATCATTAAAGAAGAATGACACTTGGGATATGGTTCCATTGCTTGGAGGTAGAAAGCTTGTGGGCTGTAAATGGGTTTTTAAAAGGAAAATTGGTCTGGATGGTAGTATTGAAAAGTACAAAGCGAGTTTGGTTGCAAAGGGTTATTCCCAAGTAGAGGGAATTGATTATGGGGAAATCTTTTCTTTGGTAGCAAAGCTTACATCTATCAAATTTATTTTGTCACTTGCAACAACTTATGACTTGGAGATTGAGTAGATGGATGTGAAGACAACATTTCTTCATGGTGATCTTGAAGAAGAAATCTATATGTCCCAGCTTGAGCACTTTGTATTAAAAGGTAAAGAAAATCTAGTTTGCAAGTTAAATAAATATCTATATGGTTTAAAATAGTCACCTAGAATGTGGTACCAAAAATTTGACATGTTTGTTTTGTCACTGGGTTTTGTAAGATCAAAATCAGATCATTGTGTGTACTTCAAGACTGAAAATGATTGGGTTCTTGTTATTGCACTTTATGTTGATGATATGTTGTTCATAGGCAATAGTAAGTTAATGATTTTTGATCTAAAATATCAGTTGTCTGCAAAGTTTGAAATGAAAGATCTTGGTGCAGCTAGGTATATTCTAGGAATGGAAATAGCCAGGGATATGAAAAATAGAAAACTTTGGCTCAGCCAAAGTAAGTATATTAACACTTTTTTGGAGAGATTTTGTATGACTGATTACAAGTAGCTAGTTGTTCTAGTTTTGCAGGAAACAAAGCTATCTATTGAAGATTGTCCAAAATCTCCTACTGAGATAGAGGACATGACCAAAGTGTGTTATGCTAGTGCAGTTGGTAGTTTAATGTATGCAATGGTTTGTACAAGGTCATACATTGCCCAAGCAGTGGGAGTACTTAGTCAGTTTATGGCTAATCCCGGAAGGACACATTGGGATGATGTGAAAAGAGTGTTTAGATATCCGAAGGGCACTTCAAAATATGCTTTGTGTTACCATGGTAATTCGGTTGAATCACAGATGAATCTCAGCATTCGTGGGTATGTGGATTCTGATTGGGCAAGGGACATTGACAACAAAAGATCCACCAATGGATATTGTTTCATGATGAATGGTGGTGCAGTTAGTTGGATGAGTAAGCGGTAGGCAGTAGTCACTTTATCTACTACAGAGGCTGAGTACATGGTAGCAACTCACACCTGTAAGGAAGCCATTTGGCTTAAAATATTATGTTTTGATATTGGTTTTGATGCAAGGCAGATTATTATTCGTTGTGACAGTCAGAGTTCCATTTGTTTGGAAAAAAATCCTACTTTCTATGCCAGGATGAAACATATTGATGTGCAATATCATTTTGTACGAGATATGGTGGAGGATGGAAAGGTCTATTTGGAAAAGGTGGATACTCTAAAGAATGTTGTTGATGCATTGAAAAAGCCAGTGAGAACAGACAAGTTCAAATGGTGTGCAAATTCAATGGGCCTTGGGGTCCAGAATATTCAATGGCTTCAGGTATTGAAAAGGGTTCAGTGAGTTCTTCATCAAGTGGGAGATTGTTGAGAATATATGTCTCAAACTCATTGGTAGAAACCCTAATACTATCACCAAGAAGAAAAGTTTCTTAAGTGTTATGTTTATGCTTTTACCTCTGTACTGCCAGGTGTTTGAGAGAGAGGAGCGGTAGCACGGTTACCGCCATACCACGGGAGCCTCTCAGCCATTAAGCGGTGGATACCACCATACCACATGTGTCTTTACATTGGGCTAAGGTGGTGCGGTTACCGCCAAACCACAAGAGCTTGTTGGATGTGTAATGGTAGAGCGGTTATCACCATACCATGGGAGCTTCTCATCTATCAAGTGGTAGTGCGGTGGTTACCACCATACCACAGGAGTTCACCATATGTGTAGCAGTAGTGTTGTGTAAACCACCATACTACGGATGCTTGTAAACAGTCTAGCAGTGGAGTGGTTACCACCATACCTCATAAGCCCTTGACTTGTTTGGAGGTAGCATGGTAAACTGCCACCCCGCGGGAACTTGTTGACTGCACGACGGTAGTGCAGTGTAAGGTGAAGAGCACAGACTTGTTGGTTTGCTGAGTTGTAAGCCATCAAGTGGAGTTTGCTGACTTGGAAGGAGGCCATTTGAATTCCTGAGAAGTTCGACAGTTGCTCTGTGGAGGAAGTTGAATGAATTGTTCATGGTTGTTGCTAAATATTGTAATGTCTATAACCATGACGTGGTTCGAAATGTACAAAGAGAATCTGAGGTTCAAAGGTTCAGAGGTTAGAAAATTCTATGGTTCGATGATCGATTGATTTTTTAGTGATTTTCATTGTATGCTGTAAGAAAGCATTGTAACTGTGATATTTTGTATGAGATTGATCAGGGAAATATTGTTGTTGTAATATTGACATTTGAAAGGAGAGTTTGTAACTTGTATGTAATTTGATTACTATAATAGAAGTGATTTTCTTTGGTGTGGTGGGTTTTTCTCCTGTAAGGGTTTCCCCACATAAATTTGGTGTCAATTGTGTTTGAGTTTATTTCTCTATTATGTTATTTCCTTCATGTGCATCTTAATGGTATGTAATTGTAAAATTTAAAGTCATATTTGCATTCTTCTCTGAGTTTTGACATTAGGAAAGTTTGTTCCGCATCCGTATTCTTTCCTTACACGAAAGTCATTATTACATTTAGCAGATCATTATTAGCAGGTCTGATGGTGATTTTGGCCTCACATAGGTTTCTAAAAATGTGGTTCAAAACATGGCCTTTGTACTTGTGACAAGACAACTCATAAAGCTCATGAAAAGACCTTCCAAGCATTGCTAACACCCCTAACCACAACCCAATTTTACTCCCACACCCCTCCACATCATCATACTCCACATCATTATGAGACCCAAGGTGTAATACCGAGTGTGCCCTTCCATAATAGAAATGTTAGATCTCATCATTAATAGTAGTTTTTTTTTGTTCCCCAAGGATAATCCCTTGGATGTTCATGGGGAGAGATCCCATACTTCTCCAACATTTAGATAGAACCTAGGAAGAGCCCAGATTGGCCAAAGAGTCAGCCACCTTGTTCCCTTCATGAAAAATGTGGGTTAGTTTCCTTCTCTCAAGTTTAGTGAGTAAGAATTTTCTATCCAATAATATGTCTCTAATACTTCACCCTTGGTAGTGATTGTCATTGATGGAGTCAATCACAACCATGAAGTATCCTTCGATGTGCAGGTATTTTATGCCAAGATTGACAACAACTTTAACTCCCTTTAGTAGTGCAGATGCCTCAGCTGTCATAAAGGTTTTTATCCCGATGCCACCAACATACCGAACCACCTAATTTCCCTTTGGATCTTTGATAATGTCATCAATGTTATCCAACCAAGGGTTACCTTTCACCGTACCATCAAAGTTAAGTTTGTGCTAGACATTATTAGGGGGTTTTCAGACCATATTAAGCCTAGCTAGAGATTTTGAGTTGTTGAAGGAGTTGAGCTCCAAGTTCTTATTCCAAGATTTGGCCATGTTGATATCCCACACTAAGGGGGGTCTGTCCGGCAATTTCCAGACATATAAAGAAAAATTCTCAGTAATAAGTTTGAGGCCAATACTAAAAACCTGTTTTGGAATTTTTTCCACATTTCTGAAGTCTAATTATTTATTTCTTTCCATAGACACTAGCATAAAATGGGGGGAACCTATCACCAGATTTCCCTAGGAAGAGGATGATGATAGGGACTGTTCCAATTCTTAATAAAACTCTTGAGGTCACCATTCATAGTTCAATGAATATCCAATCTTGAATTTGGTTGATTTGAAGCTTGATTTGCTCCAATTGGTAGTCAATTCCCTTATTCATTAATAAAGATAATAATTTAGAGAGCAACAAAGCAATATGAATAATTCAAAATGGAGAGTGGGAAGAGCGGTGGAAGTGGGGGTTTAAATTCTTTAGAGGGGGAGGGAGCTGATCAGTGTGATCCAGATGATGCTGACATAGATGGCTGGGTATTGGATTTCAAATGCTTTGGTAGGCGGTTGGGCTCTCTTTGTTGCTGGGTTGCGGTTGCTTGCATGGATGGTTTTCTTCCTTGCATTTTGTTGGTTGCTTATGCTTCTTTTGGGTTGCAAGATAGCCTCTTTGGGTGTGATTTGGGCCCCTTGAGTGGGTTTTGTCAGTGGGTTGGTCTATCTTTAGCCTTGACCGATGTGTTGAGGTGGATGGTGTGCTTCTTGTTCTTCCCTTCCCCTGACTTTTCTCTACTTTATTTCTCTTTTCCCCCTAGGATCTCCTTGTTTCTTGGTGCGGCTGGCTAGCTTTTGGGTTTTGGCTGCTTTTTCTTTGGCACACATTTACATTTTTGTGTTGTTGGTTTATAGCTGGTTGCTTCGGTGGGGTTGTTGTTTGGATTCCTCATGTTTTGTTGACCTCTTGTGTTCTGTGGGTTTACCTTTTTTGTGGGTTCTTTGGGCCACTTGCGAGGGTTTGGTCAGTGGAATGGTCTATCTTTAGCTCTGATTGGTGTGTTGGGGTGGATGGTGTGCTTATTATTTTGGCCTTTTCACTGATTTGTCTCGAAATTGTTCCCATTTTCCCCCCTGGGCTCTCTTTGCTTCATGACATTGATGGTAGGTTGTGGGATTTCTATGGTTGGCTATTGGGTTCTCTATGATGCTAGGTGGTGGCTATTGGCACTGGTGCTGATGGCTTGCTTCCTCGCATTCTACTGACTGCTTGGAATACTTTTTGGCTACATGAATTCCTTGCGGCAGGTTTGGTTCCCTCACATTTTGTGGGTTGTTTGCTACACATTTGGGTTTAGTTTGGTTGAGCTCCTTCTTTTATTTTTGCTCATAGATCAAAAGATTTTTCTGTTGGCCGGGCTATTGGTGATGTGTTGGTGTGAGGAGGGTTTCTTCTTTATGAAGAAGTCCTATTTTTTTCTTGGCTTGGTGGTGTTGGAATTTGTTGTCCAGATTGGTGCTTGTTTGTTGTTGGCTGGAAAATGCTTATTTATTTTTTCTTGGTCCCAGTTATGTGAGTTCAATGTGGAGGTTTTTGTTGTTTCCTTCATGTATTGGATGTTGTTCGCATCTCTTTTCATTCTCCACCTTTTATTCCTTTTGTAGGTTTGACCAAAGGATGGTACAACTATTGGCTCTACTGTTGTGTTGGATTTCTCCTCAGATCCTATGGAGGTGGATTCATCTCCTATTGAGGTGGAGTTGGGAGGTGAAGGTTTCTTGTTTCCTCAGCGTCTGATCCTTTTGAGGTGGATGCTTCTCCTATGGAGGTGGAGGTTGAGGGTGTTGGAGTTTTCTGACAACAATGGAATAGTTTCTCGTGACATCCTCTTCAGTAGAGGGGAGCTCTCTCTTATTGAGGTGGGGTTTGAGTTGGTTTCCTAGTTTGAAAGGTGGTCTTTGTACTCTTTTTGGCCTTATTTCTCCTTTATTGAGGTGGGGAGTAGGGTTGGTTTGGTGGTTTTGGTAGGGAGCTCTTACTGTCCCCTCTATTTTGGCTTAGTGTTGTTTTCTTTGAGCGGATGTTATGCTACAGTCTGGGTGGTATAGGATGATGGTTGCCTAGCTGATTCAAGTGGCTCTCATTTCCTTATAGGGTTTTAAGTCCCTCTCTTTTCTTAGGTTGAAGGTCCCAGTCAAAATCTTGATGTAAAGGGTTCAAGGGCCCTTCAAAAACTTTATGTAGCTTGTGTTGTGCTATTTTTTCTCTGGGTTGCTATTGTTGGGCTGTTGATGGTTTGCGATTTATTTTTTAGTAGCATGGGGTGATCCCACAATACTGGTTTACAATTTTTGGCCAAACTGGACATTGAACTGATTTTTTTAAACTAAATCTTCACTTTTAGGCACCTATAGCGGCTAAACCATGAGGAATTTGAAGATGATTTAAAATAGTGATTTGTGACATTTTGTCTATAGATTCTAAATATATTTTTTTCAAAATTTTTGAAATCAGATTGCACTTCTTTTTCCATCTCCTTCGAAAACTAGTTTTTAACAGTAAACACCATTTTAAAGAGTGATGTTACTGGCTAACACATAACTTTTTTTTCTATGAAGGATAAAATTACAATTTTTTCAAATTTAGATTCCTAACTATGATATCTAGTGCATGGAATTGGTTTCATAACATTTCATTGAATATTTTTTTCTTAATTAAGTTTCAAAGTCAAACCAGATATAATTTAGACATGATTTACTGGCTAAAACATAACTGTTTTTGTATGTATTGAAATTCAATTTTATTTTTTTGTTGGATCAAGGACATCAATATATAGTGCATAGATATTTTTCAGATTTTTTTTGATAATATGCTATTTTTCCACATGTGAAGAATATAGATCTTGATTTTTCGGTGAAAAACCGACATTCACAAGAAATAAAAAATAAATATATAATAATCAAATTAAATTTATTTAAAACTATACTTTTTGGGAAGCTTATAATAAAGACTACATACTTACAAAAAATAAATTTTAAATGAATTCATTTGATCCCTCAAAAGGTAAATCAAAAGTGGTTTTTTATTAGCATTTTGATAGGTGTGAAGGAGACTCCGTTATAGATATGGTTTAAAACTAGCAAGGTTCTATCCAAGGGGGTTTGATCTAAGGTGGTTTGATCAAACCCTTTTCAATTAGAATCCTTTAAATGGAACTTTTCAAGGCTTAAATCATTATATTTTCTAAAAATATGTGATTTCAACAAAAATCAGGATCTCCTAGAAAGTGTAAACCACTATTGTGGGATCACTCCATGCTTTGTTCAGATTGGGTTTCAGGTCCCTCCAAAACCTATTTTAATGGGTTTCAGGGCCCCATCAAAACTTGTTTTCCCCTAATAAAAAACAAAACAATATGAAAGAAAATGATATAGTAAATCCTTGAAATTCCAATTTTTACATGGAGGTAAGAATTAAAAAATATAACTAAGCATTTGATTCTCCATAAGTGTAAAAGGATAACATGTCCAATCAAGTCTACAACCATATTATTCTTCAAATCTATTCCATATATAACATCTTTCCAATTTAGATGATGATCAAATAAAGTAGGCAAATCCCTAAAAATATTAGACTAATATTTTTTAGCAAACATGTAGCTCAATTTTTTTTCATAGTTTCATTTACATAACAAAAATAAAGTTTAATTGGTTAAATAAAAATGCATTTTAATTCTCTTACCAATAGGCAATTTTCAAAGTAATTTTTTCCTAATAAGCATTTGAACATCTAAATCAACTTTGGACTTCCAAATTTGTGCACTCAGCTTGGTCCAATAGTTCTCCAATAATTCTGAGTAAATTTATACTTCATTTAATATTAAGATAGGGAATTAGGGAAATTTTGGGAAGAAGAAGATAATTTATTTTAAGAGTTCAAGAATGAGAAACTATAGAAAGATAGCCAATTCCAATATTTAAATAAACTACAAGGAATTAGAGTGCATAATGGTATTGTTATATTACGAGAGGGGCATGGGATTGTATAAAGTCAAGAAATTGATCATTGAAAGGACAAAAAGTCTCATATAATTTGCACCAATCCCTTGATGGGAGACTTTGCTAAACTTTATTTCTTTGAAAATTTGATGAGTAAAAATTCTTAAATAAAAGCGTATACTTTTATACAATGTGAGTCAACCCACAGATTATTTGAGCTAATCAATTGAGGGAGGGTACATTGGTCTTGGACAACACAATGACAACACAATATAATTCTAAATAACTTAAAATGGTTGAAGAAAACTTAATAATTAATTTAAGAGATTGTTTAAAAATGGTCCAATAGTTATTCAAGATCATGACAACCATAAAAACTAAAATGATATATACTGAAAAACTCATTGATCTTTAATATATAAATTTTACAACTTGTAAAAGTGATATTCCATGTAGAAGTCAAGTTGGACTTATTTTTTAAGGTAGGAATAAACAACATTTCCACATATGAACTCCATAAGTATCTCATGGAAATAAACCCTAACATTGATATGGTGGAGGAGAAGTCTAAAATATATTATTAAAGGATGAAAAGTTCAAGAAGTAAATGGTTGAGAATATACATGTAGGAAGCACATATAGATGTAATTTTTATTCAAAATTATCATAAGCATTTCTTTGATGAATTTCTATATTATATTTAATAAAAAAGATTTATTTTAGGTAAGTATAAGGAATAGTTTCTCATGTTAGTGGTTGGAATTTCCTTCCTTTGAGTAGATGGTCAAATTATTTAATCTATAGTTGGTTTATTAATATCACTTTGTGTGTTTACCAAGTGTAAGGTTAAAAATCACCCACTTTGCAACCTCCACCTTATATTTTTGTGATCACTCATGTAGTGTTATTATAGGGCCATTTACCTTGGTCTCAAGCTTTTCTTGATCTTTGGACTAATTTCTAATGATCCCTAGCCTTATTTTCTTAACCTTTATATATTCTAAAAGTGTCATGCTTAAATCCAAGTCTGAGAAAAAAGTGTCCAAATGCTATGGCCCTAGGACAAAAAGTTGTCTAGATATTAAATTAACTCTAATTTATTCTCTTCCAAGTCCTAAAAACCTTAATTCTTAGTATCCCTAATTTTACCTCAAATGGTCATTTTAAACTCCCTCTTAATATATGAGTCAAATATCTCTCATTTGGTATAATAATATTCTATCTCATTTACTACATATAATTCTCACTAAGGTTTCTCTCTCCAACTCTTCTTAGATGAAGCTAGTATGTGTTAGAGGCCAAAATAGAAACTTGATATTTAGTATATTTTAGCCATAGTAGCCTTTTTCAACCCCTTAGCAATATTTCATTCTTGTATTACTCTTTTAAATCTCCCTCTATTTCATAGCTTCTAATTTCTATGGCTTGGTTCTCCAAAATCCCTATTCTTAGTGTACATACTCATCTCAACCCCTATTTTTAGATATACCACTCACCCTTCTTCTAAATTAGTCCAAAGTCACCATCTTCTTACTTTTTTGCATACACTTGCACTCACCACTTTGTTTTAGTAAACCCCTTAATTTTTTACAATGCCACATTCTTTGTACACACCATATACACCCTTCAGCTAGGTTTTGCATGTACTCCATATATTTACATATTTTGACTTTTTTTTTAAAAAAATACCATTATAGGGGGCTGACCAACCAAGGTAACTTCCCATGTAGTCACACCCATTTTTCTTGTGTCCACTATATATCTTAATATTATGAAAGATTGGAAATGGTTGTGAGACTTTCAAGGAATTTTTGGGACATGCAAAGACAAAACATTGTTGGGAGTTTTTTGGACTATTGGATGATAGAGGTCCTCATGCTTTATTATAAAGTTTTTATTTAAGTTTTCATTCTTGTTTTTATCTTTACAAGTACCCCAATCTAATACTTTGGTCATACAATTTTCATTTTAGGGTTCTAGCACCCAAGCTTGACACATTTGTCTACATTAGTGCTCACTTTTGGTACTCCCACCTTGCTTACAAGTCCATAGAGGTTCCTATCACCCATTGTTAGTACTAATTATTGCATCAATGCCTAGACCTAGCCAATGTGTCTACATGAGTGTAAGTGGAGGTAACTTATCTTAGGTAGCTCATATAACTGTAATTTTTTGGATTTGTTTCTCTACTGATATATTCACACATTTTCAACCTCTAATGTACTAGAGATGCATATTGTATTTTCCTCCTCTTTTAATTTAAATTTTTTGTTATCTTATTTCTATACTAGATTATTTTTAACTTATGATATGAAAGTAATTTAATTCATTTAATATTATTTATTATTCATATTTATAGGTATAATAGACTAGTATATAGGAAGAATCAAACCTTTAAGAAAAACATGCATAAAAAAATAAAAAATAAATAGAAGGGTTCATTTTAGAATCTTTTACTTATAAGAATTATATCTAATTATAGATTAAATTAATCTACTTCATTTTCTAATGTAAATATATACTATGTTTTATTAGATTAGCAAGGAAAAGGCTGATGATCCCAAAGTTCTAGAACATCAACAACTCAAACAAGAAAAACCAAATAAAAGGCATGTAGGCCACTAAGAGAGAAACAAGGCACACAACCCTACCATAAACAACACATCAAAAAACTAGAAAACTAGCAAAACAAGAAATAACACCACCAACATCGAAAGGAAGCAACACCCATGAGCCAAAAACAACTATTTGATCAGGTTTTGGTTCTCCAATAGAACATCAAGTGACTCCTCTCAATCCTCTTTGAATTGGACTGTTTTCCCTTTCTTATTATTGGCTTTAACTAGTTGAGGGTGTTTGTCTTTTCCCCATTTCTTACTGTTAATTATATTTAACATATACAATATAATAGGGATTAGTGAATTTAGGGACACACTATATTTGAATTATTGGATAACTTATGATGATTTTGTATTGACATGATTGAATAATTTATTGTAATTAAAAAAAATTGTAATCTAAAGAATCATATATGCGCATTTCATGAGGTAGTAGGTGAAATTTTAATCGAGTGGAGAAAAGGTGACAAGTAGGTATTTTTTAGAAACCCTTTAATTTTCAATTGGAACACAATCGAATCCGGAAGAAAAAAAACTAACTTTTAATTTTTGTAATCATTTTTGAAAAAAATTGTAAATTTTCTCACAAATGCAAATTAAATCAATAGAAAGGGATATGGGAGTGAATAAGGAGATCTCATAAAAAAAAATCTTACTAAAGAAATGATGAAGGATAACAAAAACATGCACAAGTTGTTGAAAAATGATATTTGATGATATGGGGAATGGTCACATTGGTAAAATGAAGGAAAAGTTTATACTACATGTTAACATAGTGAAAATATTAAGGAAGGAGAAATGTATAGAACTATGAAGGATAAATCTAGATCAAATGAACAAAGTGAAGAATGAGATAAAATATTGGAACTCTAATTTCCTAATGACATAATAGATGCTATAGCTGAATATCAAAATTGTACTATTATTTTTTTGAAGAGGGTTTCCTACATAACTTAAAATTTATAAATGGGTTAAAATAAAATAAGAAAATAAGGGTTGGGATATTGAAATTAAAATAGGACCACATAAATTTTATATATCTTGTATGCTTAAATAATATAATCATGCTCACGTTATGTTGTAATACAACACATTGGTTATTTATGAATAAATGTGTTATCTTCAAATTTGGAATTTTTAATTTCATCTTAAAGGTAAATCTTGTTCATGTTATCTCACATGGATTGAGCTTCCTTATTTTAAATGCGCATGAACCATCCTTTCTTAAGAGACCTTGTAGCTCACTTTGGTAGAGTGATTTAGTGCAAGAATAATTTTGACAAGTTTTCTAGCCTAAAAGTTCATCCTAAGGTTTGTACATAAGTGGACCTAAATTGGCCATTGCTACAAAGCATTAACTGATAGCTCTCAATTTTGAAATGGAATAGCCAATATTCTATTTAAATACACCCAAAAAGGATATTTGATTTATGATTGTGCTATTTGGAAGGATAGGTACACTCACTCTCTTCTTCATCTCCTCTTGTAATTGAGTTTGATCATCCTCTTCCTCAAATTTCTTGTCTAGTTAAGGCATCCTCTAATTCTAGACACATTAATTATTCACCCTCTTCTCTTTCCCCCAATAATTGTATCATCTTACCTGCCAAATACTCTCCCTCTTCTTACAAAGATGTTACAATGATCGATAGCTAGAGACTAATTGGAAAATAAATGAACCCACTAGGTCTTCTTGTCATTCTCCTCAAGGCTCCTCTTATCCCAAAAAATATCCTTCACCTTCACCACCATTTTTGAAATATCCCATTTGGATTTTCTCTTCCCCTTCCTCCAATGCTTGGCAAGTATTAAGGTTTCCTTCTATTACTACTAGAGAGAATCAAAGAGTAATGAACAAATTGAACATTTTTTATTTGATCAATTTCTATGGATTTTGAGAGTATTCCCTCTTCATAAAAATGAATTACAATATATTATTTTAAATTTTTAGAGGTATATCTATCCCTCATAGAAACTATTGAGTTAGAGAGGTCATTGGAAAGTGGAAACTTGATATTTTATTTCTTCAAGAAGTAAAATTATGTGATGTTTGTCTTGATGTGACACTTTACCATTTATATAAGGAATATATGTTGTTTAACACAAATAGAAGAGGAGTTTTTTTCATTGGGACGAGTTCTTGGTTTTCTAAATATGTTATTAAAAAGGAAAAATATCCTTCTCATAGTTGTGCCTAGTTTTTTTTTTTTCAATGGTTAGGATATTTTATTTTGTTCTATATATGCTCCTAATGATGCTAGAGAAAGTTTTTCTCTTTAGGAATAGATGCATACTAATCTCCCTAGTGATAATTAGATTTTATGGAGATTTCAATATGACTGAACATCATAGTGATTGTAGTTGGTGTTAGTTCCCAAACATATGGGTCTACAATCCTAGAAAATTTTCTGCCTTTAGGGCTAGGGACTTGTCATCAAGAATGTAGAAAGGGGGTTCATCAATAGAATGTGGAGGGTTTAAGGCTAACTAACAAGAGCGGATAGTCTCTCCTACACTTTTAGCTCAACTAAACCTAGGAGGGTATACTGAAAGGTATCCATAATTGGATTCTAGACCAAGTAAAATGTAACATGACTATAATAGTCAATGAATATACCTAATATATACTTGACCCCTATATTTGTCTTTAGGTCAAGACAAGATGGCTACATAAGACCTCTTATAGATAATAAAACACCTTGCATATGCACCTATAGATGAAAGTAGTATTATAATCTTGAAAGAAAATTTCATTTGACATTACATGGACACAATAGAAAGGTGCAACCATGCATGATGTAATTCACTAATGATCTAATATTTTAGGTTTTCTTGAGATTATTCCTTGGTTTTTAACATTGAATCATGAGCAACATGCATATTCTAATATACTTCTAGTTTATTTCTACTCCTAATAAGGATGGAATATTTTTAAATGATGGATATTTTATCCTTCACCAATGTGGATTGGTGCTTACTTTTTTAGACAATGGAGTTATGAACAACAAAGAGGAAGAAGATAAATATTGTCAAGTATCAACAAAACCAAAATTTATTTATATGACAATCAAAGATTACATCATATATAATGAAGACACTTAATAATCCATCTCAAAACTAAAATAACCCATATGCAACAAAATAAATATTATTATAATCACATTGCAATACATTATAAGCTATCATTCTTCATCTAATCTTTATTACACTCACACCAACAAATTTGGTGAGAGAAAATACGCAACTACAACTATACATTCCCTTAAATCTTTAAAAAATGTAATGGAGACATACCATTACATGGAGATACTCTTTTACAAACCATTCATACTCTTTACAACATGTATTCTTTAATTTTTAACTCAAATTAGTAGTATTTGATGCTTTAGAATCATTTGTAGGTATTCCTAGAATAGAAAATTGGGTCATTGACCAATCATTTGAATGAATAACAAATTGCTATTTATAGATTTGAAATTTAAGAACCCACTTTCCATGTACAAACCTCAGTATGAGGGAAAAACATGGATGATGTGAGGAAAACCACCCCTTTCTGATTGTATTCATCCTTCACATTAATTTTTTCACAATATTTTGATGTGCGGGCCAAGGAAGAGATTAAGAAATCTACCAAAATAGTAGCCAAGAAATGGCATGAGGACCATTAGGGCCTAGAATTTTAACCACTACATTGATGGAAACATGGACTACCTTCTTCGTTTTCATTGTTGGAGGTACATGTTAAAATATTTCCTTACTATTAAAAAATTTTTTAGGTGAGAAAATTTTGTTGGGTAGTTGTAGGGCCTTATCGAGTCATTGATGCCAACCTAAGTCATGTAGGGAGGTAGACAAGAGCGAATAATGCAAAACATGAGAGTTTTAGATTGGGCATAAGGGATACCTTATGACCAATACCATTATCGAGGATTTGGGGGTTAGGCATTTAAGAAAGTTAAGGTAGCAAAACAACTTCCTACACTAAACTTGAGAGGAGAGTAATGCAAAAATTTATAGATCTTTACAATAGTTATAGAAACTTAAACAAAAATAAACATAAATATCATGCATACCAAAACACAGTGCTTTACATGGGGAAAACCATTCAAGAGAAAATCCCCACTCTCCAAAAGATTTCTAATATATTGTTCAAAAATCACAAAGATTACAATATACTTGTAGAGTAAGCTTCTCACAAGAGTATCACCAACCAGAGATCCAAAGGCAACACAAAAATACCAGACTCTCACAATACATCACAAAATAAAACTATAATACAACACCCTTAGAAAATAAGGTTTCCTTCCAAGGCAAGACAAGCCAACAAAATATCTACCATCAGATCTTAGACCTAATGATGACTGGTCCATATTTACAATAATAAAATATACATAAAAATGTGGATTTCGGGGGCACTACCCTTTAACCCTCATTGGGTCACACAACCCTTGGATCCCTATTAGGGGGTCATCCCCCTATATACACGGTAAGGGGGGTACCCCCTTGTAATCCCCCAAACTCTATATTAACTTGTTATAGTTGCAAGGTTGAGGCACTATTTTTCCTAATAGGGCGTAAGAAATGTCTCATTATTAAAGTAAACAAGTAAAGAAATCTCCACATGTTTGATTTTGAAAGGACATGAAGGAAGTTTTTAGGGATTAAGATAAGAGGTGCTAAGGAAATCATCCCTTAAGGTATGCAAATTGGGGTAAGTCAAAACCAATGATCCCAATAGGATAAAATAATGAAAAGTGTGTTAGGCATTAGGATTAAAGGATGATTCATACCACATACCACATTAGGAGTATTCTTGCATCTATCACTTTGGAAAATTTTACATAGGAAAATGTGAAAATTTGAGAAGTGGGGATACTAAGGAATAAGTGTTTGAGTAAAGGGACAGTTGAAACTTGGCACCAAAATGATACTTAATGAAAATTCTCAAGGGTTCAAGGTTTAGAAGGATAAAATTTAGGTAAAAGGAAGTATTAAATACCAATACAAGTAAGGGAAAGAAAAGGTCTATAAGAAAGGATATTAGGAAAGAGAACTCCAAAATATTGAAAAAGAAAAGAGATGAAGGTAGAGAACATATAAAATGTATGTCATAATGGGGAAGTATGATATCCTAACAAAGACAAAGAAAATGATAGATTTGGGTGGAAAGTCATACAAAGAAGGGAAACTATGAAACTATAACTTACACAACCCTTAAAATTTTGAACAATATAACTCCAAACACTTTGCATTTTTAGAATTTTTGCAACTTTCAACACATTGATAGGCACATGGGGGATGAGTAAGAACAACATGTATTAAAACTTAGACCAAGGGAGACCCATTCAAAATGATCTTAGATTGGCTATATATGAAGAGGATAATAAGGCCAAAATGCATAAGCAGACTAGGATTCAAGTTGAGTTGGACACAATCATATTGTGTACCAACAATTGATATAATTATGTTAAGCTCAAGAGAGTTAAATTTATTGTTGCAACTCCTTGGGTGTGGCTAATCCATTATATGGAAGATACTTAAGTCATGTTGATAATTGGTATTAAGGTCTAACTGTAAACCTATATTATATAGGAAACTCAAGAGGTTGGAGAAATTTTATATTTCCCATAACCTTCATGTTATCCTTTTCATTCTAGTTCTTATCTTCATGTTGATTACTCCCCTAGACATTATCTAATAATTTTCTTATTTTTTACTCCATTTCTCTATCTCATTCTTCCTCTACCTAATCTCAACTTTTATTCAAAATTAATAGCTCAGACTTAAAAAATTATAATTGTGTGGCCACCTTGGTGGGGATATGGAATTGATGAGGGTGCAACCCAAGACATAGAAAATAACTCACAAACAAGAGAATAATTTTATTATTCAGAAAATGGAGCTTCTTACATGCAGAGGATCTCAAATCCACAAGTTCTACAACACATGCAAGTTATAGAAAGCTACAAAATCACCATTTCGCAATATGCGAGCTTGTCCCCAAAAAGCTACCCAAAAATTATAAACCTGCCCATAAATAGAGCTCCTCATTAGTTTGGAGCCAAAACAACATTCAAATTTGAGTTTAGGCGGTTTGGCGCCAAAAAAATTACAACTAGAAGTTCAAATTTCAAAAGAACATTTGCAATTGTATCTTCTAGAAAGTGCGCCAACTTCTCGGGGCCATAACTTTTGATCCAGGACTCTGATTCGTGAACCGTTTGAACCGTTGGAAAGGTCTCAAAGTCAATAACGTGCTTGAAATTGCTATGCCAATTTTGGAGAGTTTCAGGGCCATTCCAGAAACTCTAAGTGCCTCAAATCTAACTCGAAAGATTTTCAGGTGCAAATCTGGGAAACTAAAACTACAATATCTTTCAACCCAGGAATAGAAAATAAAAACCATAAATTGGCAATTTCATTATAACAAAAAGGGTATCCAAAAATGTAAAAATATCTAAAAACTGAAAAACTTGAAATTTAACTATTTTTGGGTGATGCAAGATTGCCCTTACACCACTGGATGCTCCTGCATCAAACACCTAGGGTTATTTGAGAAGTGACCCGTCACGTCTCAGATGGTTGAGGAAAACCTAGCCGGTAAACCACTGCCTTAGATAGCCAGGATGAATCTTCCACAGGCCTTCCTCTCCATTTCACCAGATATTCTTCATACTGCCTATTTTTGATACTCCTTCCCATAGGACTATCCAAGATTGCTTCAATCTCCTCCCTTTTTGAAGTAGATGCTGGAATGCCATACTACCCTATTGCTGGTGCTTCCTCCGTTCCACCTTCATGATACTCTATCAAATCTGAAATGTTGAACATAGGGGAAATGTTGATTCCATCAGGCAACTCTACCTCATATGCATTCCCTGAATCATGCTTCTTCAAAATCTTATAGGGACCAAATTTCTTAATCTTCAATTTGTTATAGGTTCCCACAGGAAACATTTCTTTCCTCAAGTGGACCATTACTTCATCGCCAATCTGAAACTCCTTATTCCTCCTTTTCTGATCTGCCTTAGACTTATATTGCATATTCATCTTATTAATGTGTTCTCATACCTTCTCATGTATATTCTTGATGTGCTCTGCAAAATCTTTGGCTTCAACACTTATTCTCTTCTCTTGGTCCATCTTCCTCAATTTTGGAGCTGTTCTGGGGTTACCTCCATACACAATCTAGAACAGTGATCTACTAGTGCTTCTGTTGATAGAATTGTTGTAAGAAAATTCTACTGGGGTAAGATCAAGTCCCATCCCTTGGGTTTATCTACTACCAAACATCTCAGTAGGTTACCCAGACTCCTATTAACAACCTCTGTCTGCCCATCTATTTGTGGATGGTGTGCAGAACTGAACTTCAACTCTGTCTTCAGCTTCTTCCACAAGGTCCTCCAAAAGTACCCC
>VDFB02000003.1:353114464-353312817 GCA_007258455.2 Sequoia sempervirens
TATGCAATCAAGCGGATAAACGGAACTCATAGGGCACGAGAGATGGGCTTCGAATAAAAAAAACGGATCAAACCGACATAATAAATACGACACCCAAAGTCAAAATATGAGCCGACCCCAAAATTTAACAACGCCCAGTACAAGAAAATCTCAAATCACCATGCAAACAAACGGAAGGGCGACGAATACATACCATGGATCAAGACGAGCAGAAATCGAGCTTGGAAAATCAATCCACGTGACAACACGTCCAGGCAACGGAATACTGGCAGCAACACTTAGGCAATCCACTCGCAAACAATCCAAGACCAAGCCCCAAAGCTCAAACGAAAGTTCCGAATCGCCAGAGCAGAAAACAAGGAAGCAGTCGAAGTTAGAATGAATCAGAAAACGCCCCAAATTCGCCCTTATACCCGTCTGAACCAAGATACCTCAGCCATTAATGCGCGAAAAGACGTTTCTGACAAGTCCGGAAACCCGTGCCCCAAGTGGAATTTCGGAAAATCCCAGAATGCGCGGAAACACAGACTTCGCGGAAATGCAAAAACCGGGGAAATAATGAGGACCGGGATTTTGACATAATCCGGGAAAATCCGATAGGAACGGAAAATCCCGAAGTTAGGAAAAAACCCGGAATCGGAGAATCTGGCCAGAAACAGACAAGGAACCAGGGACGGAAGAATCCGTCGGAGACGGAAAATCCCGGATCCAGGTGAAAACCCGGATTTGTCCAGAAACTCAATTTCGATCAATTGCAATCTTAGGGCAAGGGCAAAGCCAGCAAGACCAACATGTCAAGACCCTAAAATGATAAATCCAATAAAATCAAAGGTCAAAGACACCAAAAAGAGAGGGTCCCCACTCCCAGTGGGGCGTGTGTGCAAAAAACTGCACAACAAGGGTGTACAGTATAGCATGATCAATCGCCACATACCAACACTTTCC
Organism: Sequoia sempervirens; assembly: GCA_007258455.2. NCBI lineage: Eukaryota > Viridiplantae > Streptophyta > Pinopsida > Cupressales > Cupressaceae > Sequoia > Sequoia sempervirens. Next base: position 353,115,410 of record VDFB02000003.1, read on the forward strand.
TTTGTATTTTATAAAATATCTTCAGTCCATTAACAAATGGTGACAAGAATAGCAGAAGATACTATGAAATGACAAAGTTTAAAGGAAAATAAAAGGTAAAACAAAGACATATTTCACCCCATCATTTCCCTCCCAGCTTAGGGTTTTGCATGTCCTCATGCAAAAGAATGTAAAGTACAAACCAAGAGGAGAAGGGGCTAATTTCTACATTGTTCCAGTGACTTCTTTAACCCACAACTGGTATAGTGCATGAATCTATTTCTCATGCTCTTGAATGGTCATGAGAGATGTATTAGGGGCATCTATCTGCTCAAGTGCTTCCTTGAGTTGGTGAATCTCCTTTGTCTGTGAGGAATCAAGAGAGCATGTGTCATGAACCTGTTTTTGAAGGGCTTCATTCTCCTTAGTCACCTTAGCCAACAAATTATGTAGTGCTTGATTTTCCTCTCTTAATTTGGCTACTAAAATTTGTAAACCTTGTATCTCTTCATTTGTTGAAAAAGGATTTTCCTTTGTCAACTTAGTTAGCAAGTTTTGTAGGCCATGAATTTCCTCATTTATTAACAAAGGACCTTCTTCCTCAAATTCTTTCTCTGTCTCTTGGCTTTCAGTTGGGGGAATTTCCATATGTTCCTATTCATTTCCAACAGACATATTAAACTCATGTTCTTCCATTCAGGGTGACAATTCAGTGGCACTTTGTTTTGTAAAGTGTTCTAAGTTGACAATTTCTTCATCCATTAGTTCAATTAAGAAATTTTGAATATTAGTGTCATCATGAACATCCTCCCCATGTGACACAAATCCTTCTTCTATACCTTGTGTAGGTTCATTCAAGGGTTCCATTATTTTTCCTTCCTTTGTAGCTATCAACACCCCCTCTAAAACTAGAGGACTGGATTGAGGGAGTTGGGTATCTTGCTCACATCTAGTTTTATTTATTATCATTAGTCACAATTGCTTCTTTTGTCTTCCTTCTATTACTCCTTCGCAACTCTCTAGAAGCATTTCTTGACCTTCTAGTTCTATGATATATGCCAACTAGGACCATACAATCATCCATTTCTTCTGGTTGTCCAGGACCCAGAACATTGCTAGCTACGTTTTATATATTCTCCAACTTTTCTGTTGTAGCAGTTGGTGACTTCTCTTTAGTTGGCGATTTCTCTTTAGCTGGTGATCTCTTTAGTTGGTGATTTCTCTTTAGTTGGTGATTTCTCTTTATCACTGGAAGCAATTGAGACTTGTTTCTTTGAAGAACCAGGGGAGACTTCAACTAAAGATGTCCTACTATGCATTTTTCACTTACCCCTAGTTTCCCAGTTTGGTGTGCTAGTTTTGACAAATTTTCCACTCATAGGGGTAACACGGAAACTTTTGACCGATTTGCTACATGAGGCTAGGGTTTTCTTGGTATCCTTTTTGGAAACCCTCTTCTTCAAAGGACTAGAAGAATCATCAAAAGCTTCTTTTGTCCCCGATTCTTTACTGTGCTCATATGAAGAACTTTCATTGTTACTATCGTTATTTGACTCTGTGCCCACAAACTCCTCATTTTTGGAAGTACTAGTGATAGGAGAATCTTCCTCAATAGAGTTTTTTGGGCTCTCATCACCAAGAAGCAAATCCCAATCCCATGGTGGAGAAAGTATTTTAATTCTCTCACAACTAATTGTTTGATGAGTCCATGGTGGGCTAATGATTTTTTATGTCCTTTTTGAACTGCTTTCCACATTTTTTTTATAGAGGAATAAAGAAAGAATGGAATATTCACAAGCATACTCCACTGTAAATGAAACATAAGCAAAAAATGCTTAGCATATACATATACATGCCTACCTTTGCAAGTTATGTATTGAATGATGAATTTTGCTACATCTTGCTAGGGGTTTGGAAGTGAAGCTAATAGCATACCTTGCCCTGAGACTATTTCAGTAGACTCTCCTCTTTCCAAAAACTTCTTGCACAAAGGTTCGAGGTTTGTCACGCACTTGGAATGATCAGGAAAATATTTCTCCCTTGTTAGTGGTAAACCAAAAACATCGTCCATGAATTCTACTAAGAAAGGAATGGTTAAACCATGAACTTTTACTTCCTTCTTATGGCAATCCATTGCAAATTCTCACACAATCCTCTCATCATACCCCCTTAACCTCTTGAAATACACATCCCATCCTGCTTGTTTGAAAATATTATAGGCCTCAGCAACTTGTGGTGTCCCCAATTCATCCATAGTTGGAGGCTCAAAATGGTGATGATGTTCTCCTGCCAGGATGCTACGAGGAGTTTTTCACAACCAAAAGAACTTTGCAATCAAAAATCACTAAAAAATGCAGAAACTACCACTATCAGGGATAGGTGTTGGGAATAGTACGCAAATATCGAATGTAACCTAAACGGTAAGAGGTTAACTAACAATTAAATTTAGAAGGTGGGTCACAATGTTTAAAAATAATGGTTTACATTGAAATTATTATGGTAGCTTACTATTACACCAGTAAATGGCAAGTAATGATGGTATTAAATAAGCAAGATCAGGTGATAATAGATTACAGTGTACTTGGAAGGATATGCCATAGATATGATGTGATAGTTTACATATAGAAGAAACATGCCATGGCTTATGACATGACAACTCCCCCCAGCTAAGCATGTGACCCTTCTGTGGGTTATGTCACCAATCATTAAATGAAAAGAAGAATATTAAATAAAACAACCAGAAAAATAAAAAAATTGAGATATAACAATATCGATGACTTTCGGTGGTAGAATATGGCGACGTGGAAGCAAGCATGATGAAATGAAGAATGGATTCAGAAGAAAATGGTGTTGGGGATGATGTAGAACTTCCAGCCTGATAGTGTCATCGCTAGGAACGAAGGTACCACAAGGTGATGATAAGACAATGTATCAAAAAAATACATCATCTAAACTGTGACCAAGATAGCATGAATAACATAACCAATGTGAAGTACAACAGGTGGTCCACCATGTGTAGAGATGAGCACGATGAAGAGATAATAAAAAATGCACGATACCCTGGCAAGTAGCGAAAGGATCGTGTGAGTGGACCATGAAAAATGATCATGGTGAGATCAATGGTATAAACTAGGAGCCATATGTTAGGTGTCAGGCCGAAAAAACCACCGAGGAAGAAAGCACCACCCGACATAAGCAAACAAAACCAAGTAATAAATGTTCCTAGCCAAAAGAAGATAGGAACCAAATCACATAGGAAGCTTGCGGAATATAGCACACCGCGAGGTGATAGGAACCCAAAAATGGCAATGGGTGTGGAAAAGAACAAGAGGAAACCCCAAGTAACTGAGATAAAATCCTAGTTGTCCCACACTATCAATGAACAACTACAACTCAAATCAGAAAGTAGGTTGTGGCACAAAAGTGACAAGAAGGTGAGGTTGTGTGACTTTGTTTTGTTTTTTGTTTTTTTAATTTTGACAATAGATCACTGACAATGCCGGATTTCAACCTGCCACCACTTAGAGGCACCGAAAAAATTAGTTTTCACCTGCTAAGTTTATTTTATAGTTAATAACTGCTAAAATCCAGTTTTCAAATATTAACTGGCCAACAATGCCTAAAGGTTTTCATTGTTGGATCTTTGATTGCATTTTTTTAATATCATTTTTGGAACAAACTAATTTGAAGAGGAGAGAGGAACAAGAGTAAGTTCCTTCGCCATTTCACAACAAAGAGTCTCCTTTGAAAGTGATCATTTGTAAAGTTTCAATCGGTGTCCATTGACAAGAAGAGCTTGACGCTCTCCATCCACAGTGCACATCCTAACAATGCCATTATCGTAGATAGTCTAGATTTCATAAGGGCCAATCCAATGAGTATGAAACTTCCCCTTGATGTCTTGGAACCGAGAGTCATAAAACAATTCCCAATCCTCAGGTTGGAAAGTTCATGGTTGAATGAAACAGTCATGCCATTGTGCTCTTTATTTTTGTATGACCTTTGCATGAAGAAGAGCCTCTTGACGCATCTCATCTAAAGAATGGAGTTGAGCAATTCTCTCTTTTTGTGCGTCACTGAGATTTATCCAGAGCTAAAGAGTTGTACGAAGAGTTTTTATTTCAAACTCAATTGGCAAGACAACCTTCTTGCCATACACAATCTCATACGATGTCAGTTGTGTGGTTGTCTTCCAAGTTGTGCGATAGGCCCAAAATGCTTTGGGAAGTCATTCTACACAGTATTTCTTGTGCAATGCTACTATTTTCATGAGAATATTCTCCAATTATTGGTTAGTTACTTTCACTTTCCCATTGGTATATGGATGATATGGAGAGGACTTCAAATGCTTAATTTCATATTCTCATACCAATGCAACAATCAAGTCAGAGGTGAACTGTGCTCCCTGGTCTGTGACAATTTCTCTAGGCACACCAAACTTGGTAAAAATATCAGAGTACAAAAATTTAGCAACCTTGGTATCCCTAGCATGCTTTAAGGCTACTAGCTCTACCCATTTAGTGACATAATCTATACGAACCAAAATGTATTCTTTATTCTAAGAAGAAGGATTAATGGGCCCTACAAAATCTAGCCCCCTTTTTCAAATAGTTCTATAGATAACTAGGGGTGAAAAGGAATTTCATCCAAAAGTGTAGGCCTTCCCATACATTGACATTTATCACAATGTTGAACGTAACACTTATAATCCTTATGGAGTGTAGGCAAATAGTAGTTGGAAGTTAAGACCTTTTGGGCAGTTCTCTGAGCAGAAAAATATCCTCCACAAGGTTTTGTATGACATGCACAAAGTATTTCGAAGACATCATCTTCAAGCACACATAGATGCATGATGTTTTCAAGCCCACATCAGAAGAGCAATCTAGTGATTCATGTGTAATCACCATTGATTCCAACCAACTTTTGGTGTTCCCTCACAGACAAATGAGGTGGGAATCTGCAAGTAACCAGGTAATTTACCATGTCAGCGTACCACATAATTTTTGTTGATATTGCAAAGAGATGCTCATCTGGGAAGGAATCATTGACTGGAACTGGTTGATCATCATGCTACAATCTAGATAGAAAATCAGCCACTACATTCTCTTGTCCTGGTTTGTCAAGAATGGTAATGTCAAATTCCTCAGCACTAGTAAAATTCTTACTGATATAATAGATAAAGTAAAAGAGAGTCTTCCTTTTGTCCAAGTGTGGCTCCCATTGAATTTTCTGATGTATTGGTATGTATGTGAAATGACAGTTCCTAGTTGGGTCCTCGTAACACAAGTGTAGTTATAATTTTACCTTTGATTTCTTCGTTCAGGCTTGTTGACATTTGGGTGTCCATGAAAAATCAACATCTTTTTCTAGCAACATAAAGAGAGGTGAGGCAATCTTGCTGAAATTTTGAATAAGCCTCCAATAATAAACATGTCCTAGGAAACTACACACATCCTTTGGACAAGTAGGTACATGCAGGTCTTGAATGATCTTTATATTTTTTAGATCTACCTCAATTCCTTTTTCAAAAATATAGTGACTCAAAACAATACCTTCAATCATTAAGATATGACATTTTTCATGACTTAAAAAAAGATTAGTATCAATGCATCGTTTAAGAACTTTTTTAAGATTTTCCTTAGCTTCATCATACATATCACCATATACTATAAAATCATCTATATACACCTCTACACAATCATGAATTAAATCTAAAAAAATACTTAAAATAGCCCACTAGAATGTAGCAGGTGTGTTACATAATCCGAAAGGTAAGACATTGTAGGAAAATGTGCCCCATGGATAGGTAAAGGTAGTTTTGTCTTGGTCTTTCAAGGAAATATGGATTTTTATTATACTTGCTAAATCCATTGAGAAAGGAAAATAACTTCTTTCTAGCTAAGGTTTCTAGGACTTGGTCAATGAAAGGAAGTGGGAAATGGTCTTTCTTAGTGGCCTTGTTAAGGGCCCTATAATCAATGCATATTCTCCATTTTCCATTATTTTTAGGTACTACCGTAAGTGGAGACAACCATTGGCTATTTGATATAGGGTAGATAAATCCTACATTAAGCAACTTTCAAAGTTCATCCTTAACTATTTCCCGTAAGATAGGGTTTAGTCTTTTCTAAGGTTGTCTCACAAGTCTACTCCCTTCCTCTATATAGATGTGGTGTGTACAAGTGGCCGGATGAATACCCCTCATATCTTGGTAATCCCAAGCAAAGTCCTCTTTGTGGGAACTCAACATAGTAATAAGGTCTTCTAATTGTGAGGCACTCAAGTTGGGATTGATGTTAAGCATTTTTTCAGGCAAGACTTCCATAGCTTGTGATTGTATAGGAGTATTTACAACAAGCAGTTGTGAGTTAGATGAAGATGGGTTAGAATTTCCAGATATCAAAAATGGACTATATATACAAGTATGTGGTAATAATTGATGCAAAGTAATAAAATGTTGTATAGACTGTGAATTACTAACTAATGGAAAGTTTCCAAATGGGAAATTATCACTTATACCCGTAGGGAAAATCATTTTCTCAAGAACATTATTAACCAAATAATAATTTTGTAAGAAATTATTAATAATAGTGTCTTTTTTTATATCCTCAAATTCCCTACTTTGATCTATTTTCAAAATAGGTAAAGAATCTTCAAAATTGTTGTTGATCCATAATGGATCCTCCGTTTCCAACAATGGTTGAGCTAGAGGGTAGAATGTCAACTGCTTCGTTTGCTCCCCATTTGAAATTACCATGTTTCCAAACCTGCAATTAATGAAAGCATTAGCAGCTGCTAACCAAGGTCTTCCTAATATTAAGGGGTACCCCTAACTTAATATTTGGTTGAAAAATCATAAAGTGTCAGATACTCCCAAGACTCAATGGAAATAATGATGTCTTTAATCATACCTTCTGGTTTTACAAGGGAGCGGTCAACCATTTACAAGACTGTTGGAGTAGGCCTTAGTCCATGAAGGGCCAACCTCTCCTTAGTCTCGTTAGTCATTACATTTATATCTACTCCCAGATCTATAAGTGTATTTGGAATAATTACATCACCAATACGTACCTTACTCATTGGACTTCCTAGATCCGCGTACTTAGGGACTGAGATGTTTTCCAACATTAGTTCTACAAGTTGTCCAATGACTTGGACTATCTTGGGGTCCTACTTCTTTTGTTGTTTTCTCCCACAAAGTTCCTTAACTGCTTTAGTGTATATTGGAACATCTCGAATAGCTTGCAATAAAGGAATTTTAATGTTAACATTATGTAATTCATTCATAAAATGAAAATCAGGTTGAGATGTTTCTTGTTGTTTTGGTTTCTCTTGCAACCTATCGGGAAATGGAGGCTTTGGTTGTTTCTCTTCTGGTTTAGTTGGAGAGTCCTCAACTTTTGTGATGGTTGGTCCTTAGAGGTTTTTCCTAGACCTTAGGTGTACACCATCAATTTCCAATGCATTGACAAGATAAGTTGGGAACCCTGCCATTTCATTATTATAGACTGGTTGATCCACCTTATTGTTTGGATTGGGTGTTGTTTGTGCGGGCATGGGTGTTGCTTTTGGTGGTTGAGTGGAACTAGATAGTTGATTAGATGGTGATGGAATAGGTGGCAAGAGCTGTTGGGTTTGTTGATAGGGATTTATTGTTGGAGGTGGTGGATACAGAGGAAATGACTGGTATTGAGGATATGTTGGTGGTGGTGCTCGCCATGCTTGTCATGCTTGTGGAGCATGCAGATACTGTTGTGGCCACTGGGGGTAGTATGAAGGTTGTTTCCATCCTCCATACCATCCAGACTAATTTGGGAGTGAATTTTGTTGCAAAGGATTTTGGGGTGTTGCTTGGTAATTGGTTGGGGGCACTCCTCTTGGTTGCCAAGGTCTTCTCTAAGCCATAAAGTATATGGGTTTATCTATGTATTCTACCTCTGTCATACCTACAGGAAGAGATTTTAGCATAGTGTCCCTACTAGCTTCCTCTAAAGAAGAGATCTTTGTTTTGTTGTATGGACATTCTTCACTATTATGCCTTTTTCAAAAAATGAGACAAAAGATAGCTAAGGCTTTTTCAACCTCCTCCTTCTTTCTTCGTGTATACAAGGTATCTATCTGTTTACCCATATGACAAAAAATCAATTTTGAGATCTTCAAGTAAATTACCTATCTCACACTTTTTTATACCTGTTGTATTTCCCAAGGAAGAGAACTTAAATAATTCCTCCCTGAACATTGAGACCTCGATTAATTCCTAAAAATGTCACAAATATCATCAAATCTTAATTTAGAGACATTACCCTTACCTATTCAATTCAATGCATCTATAGTATCATCCCTTATTCCCCTAAGAAACAACATTTTAATGGTATAAGGAGTTACCGCCGGTTGTCGTGATCGTTGAAAGATGAACATGAAGCATTTGAGGTAATCTTCCACAGACTCATCTTCTTTTTGTGTCATATGGAAGATCTCATCCCAAACCTCTTTTTATTTTACAATGCTCCTAGTATTTAGTCAAAAATAATTCCTTCATGACTTCCCGTGTTCTGATATTTCTTAGGTTCATGAACCAACACAAGGTTGCATCCTTTAATGTGGTTGGGAATAGCTTGAGCTTATGTGTGTCACTTTGATAATCGTAATTGTGGCACAACACATCAAAATCAAACAAAAACATATCAGGATCCTCAACAGGAAGGCCACGAAAAAACAAGTAAAGCAAAATGGGGAATTTTTTTCATAGGGGCATCCTCTTCAGGATGTGCAATTGGAAACTCAAAGGTGACCAGATTATTGTTGGCCAATGCTCTCTCATTGTTATTATTGTTGTTTTGGTTGTTGTTGTTGTTGAGTAATCCATGATTTGAGATGCCCAAGGAGTGAAGAATTTTTTGAATGGATTTTGATTTCCTAAGGATGGATCGGCCCTAGACTCGTAAGATTCTTGAAATAACTTTGCGATTATTTTCTGTAATTCTTAAGAAGACTTTGGGTGGATACCAGAAGGGCTCTCAACAATGGTAGACTCAATAACACACTTCTTGATATCTGATTTAGGTAACTCTTTCTCAGGTGATGTATGCACAACTAATGGTGGTAATTTGGTTTTCAATTTTTCTTGTTGTGGGCTGCCTCCCTTAATTAATGATTTTGATTTGTTTTCTGATTTTTTTGGTTTTGTACTACTCCCCTTATCCTTTTTAACAAATCTCCCTCTACTATCCCTACTATGATTCATGCACCTATATGACTTACAACAAAGAAAACTAAGGGTAGTAATCCAAACAAGGTTGACTATCGCATAGACTTTCTCCTTAGGGCAATGCTCCTAACTTAGTTCACCAGGCTAACAGGCCTTTAACAACATTCCCAGGAAATGACGCCAAAATAATTGGATTAAAATATGGTTGATATTATGGGTAAAACTATCCTTGTAATTCTATCTTAATTTGGTAAATGGATTTGGATCAATCCTCGAGAATTTTGAAATTTCCTCAGTTTACTCCTCTGTCAATCTGGGAACATAAGCTTGTGAAAGGTGTTGCGGCAGTTTACCTAAGGGCTGAAACTAATGAACTAGGTGGGGATGGATGTAATGCTACTTAGTCTATGTTTATTTTGAAATTTGTCTCTCAAACCTCTTGTCGATTATGTGACAGTAACCTATGTCAAAATGGTCTGCAACAGAAACATATTAACAACAAACAATAAATAGTATTAACGTTCCACACTAAGAACATAATATAATCAAAAGAAAAAATTGAAATGGAACACACTAAAATTTACTCACACATATTGATAGTCACACCGATCAATGTTTATAGAATACAATACACTGAATGAAACTCATATGCATCTAAAAACTAACAGTGATAATTGAAAACTAATTCAATCACAAAAAAATGAATGTAAAGCTAAAAAATTTGTTACCGCACTTGATGCACTCCTACTATAGTGATCACCAGGTAAACGAGGAAGTTGTCCCTACCTTCTTCGATTATTGGGTGATGAAGCTTATGAACACAAGTTACTCCACGCTAATCAACATTCAATCAGATAACATCACAATATTTTTAAATCATGAACAAAAGTCTATATTAGTATATTATTATCATCTATATAAATTGAGTCTTGGTTTACATATTAATAGATACTATAGACCAATTAAACTTATAACTATTGTTGGATAAGAACATATAAGAGTCTTTGGTTGTTTCAGCCTATGACCAACAACCTTAAAAGATAATCGAAAATAGCTTATAGTCTTTTTCCATTGTTTCAAAATGGCACAACTTGAAATAGATAAATGCAACTCAGCACTAATTTAACCAAAATGACAAATGACCCTTGAACGGCCTTAACTTCACTCCATAGATTCCCTTGTCCATGTTTCATCCATTAAGAATTTTCTATTACCAAAATCATAGAGATAATCAATAAACGATAAAAGTATTTTTGATATATTCATAGGTTTTTATCTTTCCTTTGTATTTTATAAAATATCTTCAATTCATTATCAAAGACATATTTGAACCCCATCACCCCCCACGACCCCCCCATCGTCATCGGCTAAACAATACCTTTTGTATCAACAATACCTTATGTAATTGCAAGGTTGAGACACATTTTCTCAACAAAGGTTTCCCTGTGATCTTGACACCTAGAAAGAAATTTAAAGTTGAGGGGACGAAGGAAACTATGAGTATTGAGAAACTAGAGGAACTTGACAACTTAGGATCAGGTGCTAAGGTCTATGGTTCCCCTGTGGGCTCAAGGCTCAATGGGGAATCAAAATAAAGGTAGGGGATTGGAATAATATGATGGGGCTTGAGAACTAGAACATACTTGGGCTTTAGGAACTAGTCCCTTGGTATAAGGTCCTCCTAGGGATCCATAACCCAAAAATATAAAAATAATGGAGATAAAGAGATGGTGGGGTTAGGGTTTTAGGAAGGGACTAGAACACCAAGACCTAATCCATAGGTCTTGATTCTGCCTAAAAACTTGTAGTTTGGAAAAGTAAAGGAGATACATATAAACAATAAAATTTTGGACAATGAATGAACACACAAATTCTAGGACACATCGGAATATAAATAAAAACATATTAAAGAAATAAAGGGACATAATTAGTAGGGACTCAACTAAATTATAGAAATTTCTAAAGGGGTCCCAACACACACCAAAAATTTCGTACCTTGGATTTATCAATTCTCTATGATAATTTTATTAGTGATTTTTTTTTGTTGTCTCATAATGATAACTTCTCAAATGCTATAATTTTTGTATTCAATAAAAATAATAAATCACATCATATTGACCTAAATTAATGACTAACATATATCTTAGTCTAGTCCTAGGTAAGGTCAATATTCTTGAGTCATATTAGTATCACTTTTCTTAAGTCATATTAATATCACTTTCATTACTACATAATATTGATATAATGTATAATACATATAAATTTTTAATTAATCATCCACTAAATATAAAACATTGATAGCTGAAATTTAATAGCATTATTTCTATATAATTTATTTCCAATCTTACAAAGCAATGGCATCAGAGGAAAATATTATTTTAAAATAATTATATCATAAGTAAATAAATTATATATAAAAAAATCAATTAAAAAGTACAATTACAAGTCTTACTCTATTATAGGACAACAAATTTCTCACATTATTTATTATCTATGAATTATTCAATGAAGCATAAACCTACAAGCTCATTTTGTAAACTACATACATCTATTACTAGAAGCTAATTCAAGTGAGATTATTCTAATATATTTTATAATAGTTAACATGTAGATATAACTTATATGTACTCATAAAATGCATCTTAGGGTTTATCATGTACTATCCACACAATACAATGGTATTTTGTTATAGTCTATTTTTTTTAATTAGTTAAGCCAAAGTAAGATAGTTAGAGGCGTATATTATTTCATTCTTCAACTTCATATTTTTAATATTGAGTAGAGAATAAAAGCATATCCTATTCAAACTATATATGTAAGGAAGCTAAGGTAGCGAAACAATTTCCTACACTGATGTTGAGAGGAGAATAATGCAAAAAAACTTATAGATCTTTAACAGTTATAGAAACTTAAACAAAAAATAAACATAAATATCATGCATACCATGAAACAATGATTTACATGGGGAAAACCCTTTCGAGAGAAAAAACCCACACTCCAAAATTTTCCCAATATATTATTCAATAAATTACAAATATTACAATATGCTTGCAAAGCAAGCTTCTCACAGGAGTATCACCACTAGAGAGCAAGAGACAACACGATTTCTATCAAACTCTCAGAATACATCACCGTCTCTTTGGAAGTCATAATACAATTCCCTCATAAAATAGGATTACATTCTAGGGAAAGACATGCCAACAAAATATCCACCATTAGATCTAAAAACTAATAATTAATGGTTTAGATTTACAATGTATCATTTATATAATGTATTTCGGCCATTTAAGAAGTTTCCTAAAAAAGTTAACAAAAAATTCTTTACATGCATCCCACTCCTCTACCTTGATGCCATTTTATATTACACCTATTAGTGTAACTAGGAAACAAATATATATATATATCCTATCAACAATAATCTTTATATAATTGCAAGGTTGAGACACAATCTTCCCAACAAATCTCCCACTTGTCAAACACCTTGCAAGAGCAATGAGAGGGAATAAACATTGTCTCTTAATTGCTAGGGGCCAAAAGGCCCATAATCTCTGAACATCATCTGAACTTCTTTGTGCTCATAGGCTTAGTTAAAGAATCAACAACATTCATCAAAGTCTCTACCTTAACCAGCTTCACCCTGCCATCTTCGACCATATTTGGAACAAAATGATACTATACATCAATGTGCTTGGTCGTGGCATGAAATATCTAGTTCTTTGCTAGAAATATAACACTCTAACTGTCGCAATAAATTGTCATTGCACCTTGTTTTATTCCAATATTTGAACACAGTCTCTTAATCCAAATGGCTTCTTTACAATCATGAGTAGCTACTATATACTCCACTTTAGTAGTGGACAAAGCAACCACAACCTGTCGCTTACTCACCCAATTGATTGCATCACTAAATAAAGTAAACACATAAGCACTGGTGGATCGTCTACTATCAATATCACCTACCCAGTGTAAATCCACATAACCATGAATATCAAGGGAAATGTCATCTTTAGTCACATTACTATGATAACACAAGGAATAATTTGAGGTACCATGCAAATATTTGAAGACTGTTTAACTGTATCCCAATGAACTCTACCAGGATTAGACATATATATGGAAAGAACTCCCACTGGTTGAGAAATGTCTGGTCTAGTACAAACCATAGCATACATCAAACTTCCAAGTACACTTTGGTAAGGCACTTTTCTCATGTCTTCCATCTCTTATGGAGATGTTGGACAATCTGGAATAGATAACTTTGTTCCAATAGAAAGGGGAACACACAATGGTCTAAAATCCTACATGTTAAATCTCTATAAAATTAAATTGACATACTTACTTTGGTCAAGCCATAGATTTATGTTCACTCTATCTCTTTTAATTTCCATCCCAAGAATTTTCCTAGCTTCACCAAGATCTTTTATTTCAAATTTAGCAACAAGTTGAGATTTTCGTTTTGAAATCATACCTTTCCCTCTACCAATAAATACCATAGCATCAACATATAATGCAATAAGAAGGAAATGATCACCATCAATTTTATAATAAACACAATGATATGATTTAGAACGCTCAAATCCCAAACTCAACACATATGTATCAAATTTTCGGTACCACATCCTAGGACTTTGTTTTAATCCATACAAAGATTTCTTCAATTTGCAAACCAACTTACTTTTACCTTTCACCATGTTGTGCTCTGGTTGTGTCATATAAATATCCTCCTCCAAGTCACCATGAAGGAAAGCAATTTTCACATCCATGTTCTCAACCTCTAAATCATAAGCAACAACAATAGAAAGCAAAAATATAATGGATGTCATTTTTGCAACATGAGAGAATATCTCACCATAATCAATACCCTCAACTTGAGAGTAACCTTTCCCAACCAACTTTGCTTTGTACGACCTCAAAGTGAGGTCGTCAAAATTAATATTCTCAATAGCAATAAAGAGATCAATCAAAAGAAAAATTTAAGACCTCACAATAAGGTGTTCAAATAAAAAATAAACTATGAGGAAATATATATAAGAGCTAATACAATGTGTATTATGGCATACCATCTTTATTATCCAACCAAAATATTGAGCCATAACCATAGAAGAAACTCACTATGAAAAACCATAATTGATCATCTCTCTTGTTCTTAAACTTAATCCGTTCCTCAATATTCTTATCTAATAACTCAATTACTTCAATCAAATGGCCCTTAGCATATTAAATCTTATATTCAAAATATTCTTGTAATTGGTCATTAGGGTACAAATTAAAAGGAATATGAGGATGATTGTAAGACCCATATGTGTTAAATATTGCTCTATCTTAACTATATTAGATTAAAATGTTTATATTTAGTTTGATTAGGATATAATGTAATTGTATGATGAATATATTATTTGTTTGAGTACATGTTTCTATTGGATATTTTTAATTATTATATTTTTCTTTAATTATGATATTTTTTGTTATATTTGACACTTTATTTGAGTGTGAAATAAATTTATAAATGCTTGACTAATGTAAGGCATGCAAAGGAGAATGCCATAGATTTTAGTAAACCATTCACTTTTACTATTCCTTGTAGTCAAGTGATGACCTTGTGAATCTTATGTGTTTTTTTGTGATTAACCCATCCTTTTGGGTTGTAAAATAAAGGATATGCCTTATATTATCTATTTTGCCACAAATTTGAGTCCTTTGTGATTCTAGATCCATCCTATGTGAAACTCATAAATTGTATGATTTTGTGCATTATTTTATTTTTAAAATAAAGTTAGTTTCCTAGAGTGTTTGGAATAATTTAATGGTTTATCTGGAATTGCTTTAGTATAGTGATGAGCCCAAAATATGCTCATCATTTGGATATCATGGTGTACTTTTAATACCTTTACTTCTGTTGATTATGGTTGTTTAACTCTCTTGAAACCTTTTATTGGGGGATATCCTGTAGCAATACACTTTCATGTTCCTGTAGCCTATCATGTTAACATGTCTATATTTATTACCCTGTTTGACTTCCCAAATGATTGGTATAATGCATGTAGTTTTTGAATGATGAAATAGATTTAAATATGCGATTAATGAATGGATATTGTGTATGTGCCATGCACCTTTTCTTTTGCATCTGTTACCTTGTGTTTCATAGGTTGTTGAAGAAAGTATGATCGAGTCAAGCACAACCAATCTCGGCCTTGCAGTAAAGTCCATTTCCTGCACGACTTCGAGGAAGCTCTGGCGAAGACTCTTTGACCGAAACCATTGGGAAGGATTTTAAATGACATTTAATTTGGAAAGAGTGGAGTGCTAGATTCTCTCTGGATCAGGTTGAACGGATAATTCATTTATGAAGTCTGTTCCTCGATTTCGGGATACATTTCATATCCATGTCTTTCTCTGTTGAGTTAGTTAGTTGTTCTCCTGATTTTAAAATAAGTGTTCCTCCTGCGCAGCTGAACAAGAAGAGGAGTTAGATAGATAGATAGAGAAGCAGATTATGTAAGAGTTAAAGATATAATATGAATCAGAGTTTTTGTTAGTTTTATGAAGCAGAACAGTCAATGTGAATTATTTCACGTTATGAATAAAATTTGATGGAGTTCTAAGCACAATCTTCTGTGTCAATTAGTTGATGCTTGCTAAGGGGGCCCACTTAGTAAGTATCTATAGGAGCGTAGTTGTTTATCCTTTGTTAATTCAAGTTAGATTTCATTTTAGAAGTTTCAGCACAAACTTAGTCTTATACTATTCCTGCAACATCGAGAATCCATCCCTGTGTTTGTTCCTACAGCATAAGGCCAGTTTATAATTTGTCCCTCAATTGTAGCTATTATGATTTCTGCTTTGGTTAGATTATGATTGAGTTAAGAGAACTTTGCATTACCTTCCTGTAGCATAGATATAATTTCTTTCCAAGTATTTATTTTTCAATAGATTGTGACTGAAACCGGTTCTTAGTGCACATATTGTGCCGCTCCATTTAAAGTTTACATTCCCTAGTTTGACAAGTAAATGAACAACCACAAAGAGATATTAGTCACCTGTTGGAATGTCCAATTCCTAGGATAGGTTTTTCCATGATATTCATATCCTTTTGTGGGTGCGACCATTTTTGGTGCCGTTGCCGGGTATGGTGTCAATCTAAGAACCTGCTATAGTCATTGTTAGTAGTAGTTTTTCAAGTATTTTTAAAATTTGTTAAAATACCATCTATTTTCATTGCATGCATAGAAGGAGAGACGCTCAGGGAAGATTTCTCCCCAACTTGCCATTCATTACTAAGAAAACTGAACCAGCTTATAGCCTATTTGAGGATGAAGGAGACTTAGATATTGACCCATTTGCTAAAGGTTTGTGCACTGACTTGCTATTCGGCCCATTTGACGAAGAACCTGAAGAAAATCCATTTTCTCCTATACTTGGTCAGGTGAACATGGCACGTAATCCACCGAATTGACCTCCTGCTTTTGAATTCCCCATTATTCCTCAACAAAACAATGACAACCTTAAGAATATTCCTTCTTCATTACTTCCCAAGTTCTATGGCTTAGTTATAGAAGACCCAAAGACCTTCTTGTTGAAATTTGATATCCTCTGTCATAGTTATGACTACACTTCAGATGCTTACAAACTGAAATTGTTCCGTGCTACCTTGAAGGAGGGAGCTCTCATATGGTTCATGAGTCTGGGAAGGAGTGTTGTCGATAGTTGGGCAGCCATGCAAACAAAATTTCTTGAGAAATACAAGGAATATTGTAAGAGTGGCAGTAAAGGTGATGATATATTCTGAATTCAACAGAAGGAAGATGAAAGTCTAGAGGATTATATATCAAGATTCCAATTTTTTCTAAAAAAGAATTCAGACCATACTCTTAATGAAGAATCTCAGAAATTGCTTTTTCTAAGGGGAATCAATGATACTTGTATCAATGCCTTGGACCTTATGGGAGGTGGTGATATCACTCAAGCATCTTGGGATGATCTCATGAAGATATGTCTCAATTACTCTTGAGCAAATGTGAAGAAGGGTAGAGGTCATCAAGCTACAGTGGGAAAGACTTCTTCCAGCAGAGTTTCCCGGATGGAGATCACAAATTTGTTGTCTGATTTCAAGCAGGACATCATAAACAACATGGCTACACAGTTGGATACTATGCAAGCTCACAAGAAGCATGAGGAGGCTGAGGAAATCCTGGCTGAGTTCTATCCACATTTTAGATAGAAGAAACATGACTACAGATGCAAGTTGGTGGCCAATATGGAGGCTAAACAGTTACCTATTGATTTTAAGATGATAGAAGGTGATGATGACCAAGTTTTCTTTGTTGCACAAAGGAGACCATGGGCTCCAAGGTAAGGTATGCCTCAAGATCCTTTGACTTTTGGTAATCCTTACTCTAATTATAATAACCAATGGCAACCTACATATGGCCCACCTCCACCTTGGAATGCTCCTCAACCATACTGGCCCAGTTATTAGAGCCCTCAATGGCAACCCCCTCAAGGAGGTTGGCAGCACCCACAAGGACAATAGACTCCACCTCCAGGTAACTAGCAGCAGAACCCTCAATGGAGAGGTCCTCAGCAATGGCAGAACCAACCCCCTAAATTTTTGCAGTCTCAGCAGCCACAACCTCTAGCCCTTATGCCTCCTCTTGTAGCTCCTGCAACACCTGCAACAAATACTAGCCTTCCAAAACAAATGCCTATGCCTGCTCAACCATTTCCAAATCCCAATAATAAGCAGCAACAACAACAACAACCTATGTATTCTACAGAAGCAAACCAGTATCCAACTTATGCCTTGAATATCAATAATATCCATCTTAGGTCTGGAACCACTCTTCCTGCTCCATAGCCACCTGTAATAACGGAGATTCCAGACTCTGCTGCTGAACAACCTACTGATCATGCAGAAGATATATTTGTATCAACTACTGCCTCTAAGGAACCTATCTTGTAGCCTCAAGGTACACCACCTTTTCCTAAGAGATTGCAGATTACTACACCAAAGACCATTGAAGAGCCCACGTTTGATATTTTGGAGCAACTAAAGAATGTACAAGTCCAAATTCCTCTTTTTCAAGATATTAAAGATGTTCCTGTTTATGGAAAATCCATTAAAGAGGCTTGTTTAAAGAAACAAGGAAGAAAGAAAAATGATCCCCAAACTATCCATGTCTTAGGATAGTTAGCCGATATTATGTTGGGGAAGGTTGTCATTCCAAAATATACTGATTCTGGAAGTCTAGTAGTAAAAATAAATATCAATGGTCAAGTAGTAAGAAATGTTTTGGTTGACCTTGGTTCAACCATTAATGTGATGACCAAGCACACTATGGAGTGCTTGAATATTCCAAACATTCGGTCTACACCGACTATCCTGCAGCTTGCTGATAGTTCCATGGTTACACCTGATGGAGTAATAGAAGATGTCATTGTCACCCTTGAATCTTGGGAATATCCTATTGATTTCACCATATTGTCCACTAAAGCAACCTTAGGAGGATATCCTATTATCCTAGGCAGACCTTGGTTAGCTACAGCTGATGCCCTTATAGGATGTCGTTCAGGAGACATGACAATTTCTGATGGTCAGTCAAGGAAAAAATTGGCTTTATACCCACCTGCACAACCTTTGCCAGATTTGTCTCAATCAGTTTGGCCAGATCTAGGAGAGGAATCTGAAGAAGTCAATTCATTAGCTCAGTTAATGATGCTATGAACTGATCCATTTTCCCAGCTTCAGAGTGAAGATAATTTGCTTCTACATAATCTGTAGTTTAGTTCTTGTTTGAATAGCCCATCTGTTTTGGATAGCCATTCTCAGCAATGTTTCCTGCATCAATTGGATCTTGAGAGCTATCATGATTTTCTATTATGTGATATACAGACACCACCTTTATCAACAACCTCAATAAATGATCTCACCAAATAGATAGAAGTATCTCCAGGCCGCTGTTTGCATATTAATAATAAGTTGTCTCTGTCTCAACAAACTGCCCTAGCCACAATGCTGCAATCCCACAAAAGAGTTTTTGCATGGGGCTATGGGGATATGAGGGGTTTAGACCCAAAACTCTGCACACATCACATATATATTGACAGTGACTTCAAACCTATTAGGCAGCCTCAAAGAAGAATTAATCCAGCTTTGAGAGAAATTGTTAAAGAAGAATTGCAGAAAATGTTAGTAGCTAGCTTTATTTACCCAATTTTCGATAGCCAGTGGGTTTCCCCATTGGTCATTGTTCCTAAGAAAGGAGGAAAATGGAGGGTATGTGTAGACTACAGAGAGCTCAACTTGGCAACAAAGAAAGATTACTTTCCTCTTCCATTCATTGATCAAGTTCTAAATAATTTAGCAGGGAAAAAGTACTTCTCATTTTTAGATGGCTTCAGTGGGTACAATCAAATCAAGATTGCCCCTGAGGATCAAGAAAAGACTACTTTTACATGCCCTTGGGGAACATTTGCCTATTCAGTTTTGCTTTTTGGTCTCTGTAATGCTCCTGCAACTTTCCAGAGGGCAGTCATAAGTATCTTCTCAGACATCTCATATGATTGCATGGAAATATACATCGATGAATTTATTGTTTATGGTACGACATTTGAGGAAGCTCAAGACAACTTGGAGAAAGAACTACATAAATGTGAAGATCAGAACCTATCACTGAATAGTCAAAAATACTTCATGATGATGCAGGAAGGAATAGTACTTGGTCACTATATTTCTGCTGCTGGAATTTAGGTTGATCCTGCTAAGATTGAAGTTATTTCTAAGCTACCCTCTCCTACCAAGAAAAAAGAGGTACAAATATTTCTAGGCTATGCTGGATACTACAGAAGATTCATCAAGGACTTTAGCCAAACAATAGACCCTTTATATAGTCTGCTGAAGAAAGATGCAGATTTTTCCTAGACAGAGGAATGTGAAAAAGCATTCCTTGACTTAAAAGTCGCCCTTACACAGGCACCCATTCTGAAAGGACCTGATTGGTCACTTCCATTTCATATTCATACAGATGTATCAGATTATGCCATTGGCGTAGTATTAGGGCAGAAAGATGGTTCAATAGAACATGCACTCTATTACATAAGCAAAAATCTGCAGGGAGCTGAATTGAACTACACTGTTACAGAACAAGAAATGTTGGCAATCATTTACGCCCTCAACAAATTCAGGCATTATATCACTGGTTATCAGATATTTGTTCATACTGATCATGCCGCAATCCGGTATCTTGTGAACAAAGCAGCAATATCTGGGAGACTAGCAAGATGGTTATTGTTGATGTAGGAATTTGACATTACAATTGTGTACAAACCAGGTAAAGCCAATGTGGTTGCCGATTTCCTTTCTAGAATTCAAAGGAAATATGACTCTGTAGTTATTGAAGACTCCTTTCTTGATGAGAACCTATTTGCAATCAAGGTTATTCACCCATGGTATGCTGATATAGCAAATTATCTGGCCATAGGAAGAACTTCTCAATTCTCCCCTAAAGAAAAGAGATTATTGGTAGAGAAAAGCTTTAACTTTTCTTGGATTGCAGATTGCATGTTTTATACAGGGCCAGATCAAGTTATGAGGAGATGTGTACCAGAGGAGGACACTCATGATATATTGCATGCCAGCCATGATGAGCCATGTGGTGGACATTTTGCTACCAAAAGGACAACGATGAAAATTCTAAATACTGGTTACTATTGGCCAACTTTGCATAGAGATGCAGCCAAATATACCAGGAGGTGTGATAGATGCTAGAGGATGGGAAGACCAACTCAATCTAATGAGATGCCTCTATTTCCACAAGTTGTAGTTGCTCCCTTCGACAAATAGGGACTAGATTTTGTAAGACCAATTGATCCACCTTTCAATGGTAAGTCCTACATCCTTGTATGTATAGACTATGTCACAAAATGGGTAGAGGCTAAGCCTATGAAACATGCTAGGGACAATAAAGTGGCTGAATTTCTCTATGAGGAAATATTTACTAGGTTTCGTGTCCCTAGGGAAATAGTGATAGATCGAGGAACACAATTTACTTCTACACTTATCACAACTTTAGTCAATGAATATAATATACGGCACAGGAAATCAACTCCTTATCACCCCTAGGCCAATGGCCAGGTTGAAGTCACAAATAGGGATATAGAGGCCATTTTGACTAAAACTGTAGATTTGCATAGGAAGGACTGGGCCACAAGGTTACCAGAAGCTATATGGGCCTACCGTACTACTTGGAAGACTGCTACAGGATATACATTTTTTGAAATGGTGTATGGTAAAATAGCTGTGATGCCAATAGAGTTTGAACATAAGACTCTAATAACAACATTGGAGATGGACATGGATTTAAAAAATGCACAAAAGGACAGAATCATGCAGCTCAATGCTCTGGATGAACTCCAAAAGAATGCCCTGCAACACATTGAGATGATACAAAATCAGAGAATGAGGTGGCATGATAAATACATTAAAGAGAAGAAATTCAAAGTAGGAGATTGGGCTCTACTTTATGACTCACGATATAAGGACAGTCTAGGAAAATTACAAACCAGATGGTTGGGCCCGTATGAAATTGAAAATGTATTTGCTAATGGTTCAGTGCAACTTGTTACAATTGATCCTGTTAGATTCAAGCTGTTAGTTAATGGACACCGCCTTCGGTTGTATCATAAACCAGTTTCAAAAGTGGAATTCATGCAGCAGTTCATTCAGGATCCTACCACTAATTCTCCTACAGCTGAAGGATTTAGCCTTTCTCCTGCAGCTTCTCCGTGATTTTCTAATGCATGCTCATAATAAAGGTTTCCTTTTTAAGGGAACCCTTTTTCTTCGTTTCCACTTGTCGCCACATTTCACTTCTTTATCTTCTGTACCATCCATCCATTCCATTCATTCATCTTGTCCATCCACCTCATCCATCCACACCACCCCTAATTATGATCTCATTCCCAATTGTCATCTCATGTCGAAGTCGTCAACTTTCTCAGCACGTACAAACATTTAATGAAAGGTACACAATATCTTTTGATTATCACATTTTTGATTTATTTCATTCTATTCATTTACTGCACTGTTTGTATCAGTCATTATTACTTTATTTTCACCTATTCCCTAGTACATGTGAGGACACATGTCATACTCTAAGTAGGGGGTGGAATAATCCACTTTTTAAACTTGTCCTTTCGCCACTATCACTACTGCTCATATAATATTTCTTTATTATTTTTCTGGTACTTTCCAAATATGATCACATGTCCTTTTCATTGCATGTTTTTCATTAAAAATTACATTCAAAAAATGCTTGTTTAAAAAAGTTCATAAAGTTCATTTTTGGAAAAGAAGAGGAAATTGACGGTGACACAGAAAATAACTAGAGCAGAACAGGGGAAATTTTTGATTTTCAGAAAAGAATTGAGTTTAGCTAAGGAAAAACTATGAACATGGGTGGTTAGTTGGTAAGGCATGAGCCTATAGCTCATGAGTTATTAATGCAAAATCCTCAAACGGCCTAAGCATTCGGCCTCTGTGGTTGGCTGAATTACTTCTTAAGTTTAGATGCTTTTGACGAGGAGGCTGCAGGTGAATTTTTGAGAACTCTTTCTGAAGGGGAGGCTACTATATGGGGTTTAACAGTTGTTGCAACTAAAGAAAGAATCACAGAAGTAACCAGGCTCCCAGCTGTTGGAGAAAATTTTTCTTCGAATGCTGCCTCTGCAAGGGTAGAATTTTCAATACCCACTGATGGACCTTTGGAGGTCTCAAAGTAGGGATGCAAGCGAGTGTCGTTGCCTCCTCCATACCCAAAATACGCTGCTTTCATAATCAGCTATTTAACTTGTGAAGGCCGTTTCTCCTACCTGCATTCTTACCACTTCAAATTGCTAAGTCATATGAGGCATGGATTAGCTGTTAATGTTTTGAACTTTTTGTTAAACTTTCTAGAACAATGTGCTCACGGAACCCAACAGGGGAAAGAAAATTCTATTGGTCGCCATGGCCTCATAAAATTGTTGATTGCATGCTCCTTGAGAGATGTATCACCTCTTTCCTAGCAAAAATTTGTTGCCCAGAAGAGCCTGCAACATCTAGAACCCCCTAGAGCACTTACCCCACAGCCTTGGAAAAAGAAAGAGAAAATATTGTCTACTAGTAGGAGAACAAGGCAAGCATCATCTGCTCCTGTAGCACCTGGTCCTATAGCTCTCACACCTGAGTCCTCTGCCTGGGTGCAAACTAGGGCTTCCAGTAGGAGAGAGAGAGGAAAATCTAAGGTCAGAGAGTCATCTGGGGCAGAACAAACCCCAGAATTTGACCCTCGTTCTTAGAAAAGGAAACGTTCTTCTAGTGTAGCTTCTTCCCCTACAACATTGTCTCCTACAACAACACATGTTGCTATCACTAGTTCACCATCATCCTCTGACAAGGCAGAACCTTCTAGGAAATTCAAAAAGAGGGAGGCTACAAGAGCACCTCCTACAGCCACAACACTGCCAAGAAGAGTTTCTACAAGAACACAATGTAAAGTATCCCCTGCTTCACCTCAACCTGAGGTTATTATAATTTTAGAAGAATATGTTGAGTCTGAACATGATGTTTCTCAGAATATGTCTTAGAGTGCTGCACAGAGTTCATTTGTTATTCTTGAAGAAGAACAAGTTGAGACAAGGGAAGTTGAATATAATGAAAGGGGAGTACCAAGTCTTGATGACTTGGCTGCTGCGGCTATGCAAATTTTAGAGGAAGCATAGTCTTCTCCACTGCAGCAATAGGAATTTATCCTACAGTAGGAGGAAGAATAGACTAAACCATTGGAAGAGGCCAATGAAGCCTCAATTCGCCCTGCAACTTGTCAAGCGATTTTTGTTTATAAGAAAAAATTTTTAATTGAATTTTTGGAATATGTCAAAGCTACATGGAAACCAGTTACATTACAAACCCTGAATTTCCACCACCTGGCCAAGACTGAAATGCAACAGAGTCTTTGGGAGGAGGAAAAGAAGAAACTGAAAAAGAAAATTGAAGAGTAGAAACTGGAAATTCAGGAGTTAAAAGAGAAAATGGATGAAATGTTGAAGGTAACTGGTCAGATTATGGAATGCAGACCACCACCCAGAGTTTATGATCTATGCCTCAAAGAACAGTTCTTGTGGTTCCAATTGATGAGAATTTCCAGAAATCAGGATCCTATTCTTCACACTGCTAAAGAGTTTTACGATGCATATCAAGCAGCCCCTCATTGGCTCAGAAATTCTTTGTGTGAATTTTACTTGCATGGCTTCTTAATTCCATTTGAAACAGAGTGGAATCCCCTTCTGTATATTGGGGACATCTATTTGAGATCACTTATTTCTTGGGCAGCAAATGAAGCAAATTATGGCAGGCAATGGGAAACATATGAAGAAGCCGAAAGGAATGAGCCTATTCCATTGCGTTCCGAGAGTTCGGACCCCCGCACAATGTTGAAAACCTGGCTTACTCTGACATATGGTCTTAATAATGATACAACCAAGTGAAAATATTTGATCTCAGGAAACAGGTTTATGATGAATTTCAAGAACAATCATACTCATTTTGGAGATTGTCATACTCCAGAATTGAAAAGAGGTGGGAAAGATTAACTGTTGGGTTAAGAGAGTCTGAACCTCATAGTCCACTAAATTTTACAGCAGCTCTTAAATGATCAAGCAAATACATATAACTAGGACTTCAAAAGAGATTTGAATTGTGGATGTCATTAACATTTAGACCTCCTATGCTAATGTGGCCCCTTTATTCTTATCAGGCTACAAAACTTAATGAAGACATAGAAGCCTGTAGGTATGAAGGATGATAGAGTTACAGAGGCTTTTGTTACAAATTTGGAGTTCCATTTCAGGGTCATTCCTCAGCCACTGATTTCAGAGAGACCACCAGGAAGTTTAATGCTGGAGGACTAGCATTGGTTTAAGTAGGGGGCAAAATGATGAGCCCAAAATATGCTCATCATTTGGATATCATGGTGTACTTTTAATCCCTTTACTTCTATTGATTATGGTTGTTTAACTCTCTTGAAACCTTTTATTGGGGGATATCCTGTAGCAATACACTTTCATGTTTTTGTAGCCTATCATGTTGACATGTCTGTATTTATTACCCTGTTTGACTTCCCAAATGACTGGTATAATGCATGTAGTTTTTGAATGATGAAATAGATGTAAATATGTGATTAATGAATGGATATTGTGTACGTGCCATGTTCCTTTTCTTTCGCATCTATTACCTTGTGTTTCATAGGTTGTTGAAGAAAGTATGATGGAGTCAAGTGCAGCCAATCTCAGCCTTGCAGTAAAGTCCATTTCTTGCACGACTTCGAGGAAGCTCTGACGAAGACTCTTTGACCGAAAGCATTGGGAAGGATTTTAAATGACATTTAATTTGGAAAGAGTGGAGTGCTAGATTCTCTCTGGATCGGGTTGAATGGATAACTCATTTATGAAGTTTGTTCCTCAATTTCGGGATACATTTCATATCCACGTCTTTCTCTGTTGAGTTAGTTAGTTGTTCTCCTAATTTTAAAATAAGTGTTCCTCTTGCGCAGGTGAACAAGAAGAGAAGGAGTCAGATAGATAGATAGAGAAGCAGATTATGTAAGAGTTAGAGGTATAATATGAATTAGAGTTTTTGTTAGTTTTCTGAAGCAGAACAGTCAATGTAAATGATTTCATGTTATGAATAAAAGTTGATGGAGTTCTGAGCACAATCTTCTGTGTCAATTAGTCGATGCTTGCTAAGGGGGCCCACTTAGTAAGTATTTGTAGGAGTGTAGTTGTTTATCCTTGTTAATTCAAGTTAGATTTCATTTTAGAAGTTTCAGCACAAACTCAGTCTTATACTATTCCTACAGCATTGGGAATCCATCCCTGTGTTTGTTCTTGCAGCATAAGGCCAGTTTATAGTTTGTCCCTCAATTGTAGCTATTATGATTTCTGCTTTGGTTAGATTATGATTGAGTTAAGAGAACTTTGCATTACCTTCCTGTAGCATAGATAGAATTTCTTTCCAAGTATTTATTTTTCAATAGATTGTGACTGAAACCGGTTCTTAGTGCACATATTGTGCCGCTCCATTTAAAGTTTACGTTCCCTGGTTTGACAAGTAAATGAACGACCACGAAGAGGTATTAGTCACCTATTGGAATGTCCAATTCCCAGGATAGGTTTTGTCGTGATATTCATATCCTTTTGTGGGAGCAACCATATAGGATGGTTGGATTCTTCTTTAGTGAGTTTCTTATGTTAAAAATAAATATTTTACATGAGTTTATACACCTTTGAAATGTAGAAAAATGAATCCCTTAAGTTTAGTATCCAAAACATAGGGTTAATTCCATCATTTCTAGGATTTTATTAGGATGCAAATCCACAAGGAAATTAGATTTACTTTCAACCATAAAGGTGAGTCAATCAGGCCTGGATCTAATCCTTTTAAGTCTTGGAAATTGATTGGAATTGAATTGCCCCAAATAGCCCTATGAAATTATCTGCCCTAAACTGAAAATGTAAGATTTTGATAATTGGAAAACTGTAACAGAAATTCGGATAATAGATCTAAGAAAGGTAGAGTCCTATGCACATGTGATTCAAATTTGGGGTAGAAAATGGAGGACAAAGATGCCCAGGGCATGAGTGTCCTTGTAGATATTTTTTGGATCTATCTAATGTTGGATTTGAGCTTCAAATTACTACCTAATAATCTATCAGAACACTATCATATATTTTTGTAATTAAGTTTCTTTGGGTTGACAAGGTGTAGGGTTTTGAATGCAACAATGAATAAATTTCCTTCAAGATCCTTTCAATCTCCTTCAAACCTAAGATTTTCACACTCACAAAGAGAGGAAATGTTGGGCCAAATATAGGAGCTTTCCTTAGTTAAACCCTATGTAAGTGTTTCCACTTCCACAATGGAAATATCAATAATAAATGGATAATTGAAAGGAAGGAATGATGAAATCAAAAAGTGCCGCAACTCACCACCCTTCAATGGCTTCCTTGAAGAATGAATTCATACACATAATTTCAAGGTCTTGGATCTTGCTTTTCTTGATTGCTTGAATGTTTGAATTTCTTGGAGACCTACAAAAGTGTTAGCCTTCACAAAACAATAATAACATAAACACACATAAACTCACATAGAATTGGACATGATGTTAGGATCTTGAATTGCTATAATAAATCTCTCAAAATTTTTCTCTTAACTTGCTCTTGAGTGCTCTTGATGATAGTAATTTCTCTTAATGTTCACCTCTTTCTAGTTGATATTCAAATGATGTAATAACTAGGTATTTATAGGCATTTATTTAATTTCCCAAAAATTAAATCCTGATGGCCGACTTTAGACATTTGAATTGAAAATATTAAAATATCATAAATGATAGATTTAAATTTGGAGGGAAAATAGGAGGACACTCGTGTGAGTGTCCTAGACATATTTTCTAGGGAATTTAGTGTCGGGGGCAAGGTATTGGATAAATGCAATTGTTTCCCACATGTAATTCCTCGATAATTATTAAAAATGGGCACAAAATGCATAATTTAGGAAATTATGTAGTCAATTAGGTCCAATAATTTAAGGGGGGACCAAAATATAAGGTGAAATTGTCATGGGTGACAATATACAATGGTATATTTAGCCCCCACTTTAGTGAGAGTATAAAATTACACTTAGACTCACACTAAAGTAGAAAATATATGTCAAGAGGGGTCCAATTGTCTAAATTTTGAATATATAGGATGACTAAGGATCTAGGGGGAGCGCATAAGCCCCCAGGATCCAAGATCCCATGGAAAACAAACATAAGCACAAAGGAACACACACATGTATGATATGCATCAAGACAACATACATAAACATACATGTCAAAAAACAAGAAGCATACACAATGAAAACACATGGCATGTTGGAACATAATGATGATGATGAAATGAAAGCAAACATGATGTGAACATGAATAAGACACACAAAAGACACATAAAAAAACACAATGTTAGTAACAAAAGGATTCGAGTCGATAAGGCAAAGAGATGTTAGTCTTAAATTGTCTCAAATACCAGATGCAATCCATTGAATGTGCTATCTAACAAAATTATGCTTTCACAAGGATGTAACATCACTTATGAACACATGGTTCCACTAGCAAGCAAGTTGTGTTATGCTGGGTGGCCATGTGAAAAAAGGTTGCTCAAGTTCATGACCCAACAAGCTCCATTATGCCAAATCCATGAACTATCTTGAAAAACTCACCTCATGGGGTGCACAAAGTTTAACATCTTGAGGGACAAACAAAACTCACCTCAGGGGGTGCACAAAGTTTAACATCTTAGGGGATGAGAAAAACTCACCTCAAGAGGTGCATAAAGTTTAACATCTCATGGGATGAATAAAACTCACCTCAGGGGGTGCATAAATTTTAACTTCTCGGGGGAAAAATTGATAACCACGCCTCAGGGGGTGCTAAAAACAAAACCACCACCCAAGGGGGTACGTCAATAGATCAAATATCACAAGATGAAATGGATAGGGGTAATATATTCCCCCCCCTTAAAATTTCAAAATACTCAATATGTTGGTATTTAAGGAGAAAGAAGGGAAGAAGGGATCCTTGAAAACAATGCATGCCTCCCAAAACTAGTATCCTTACCCCCAAGCATAGAGACAAGGACAACCACAACAAGGACTATCATGTTGCTTCCATGAAAAATATGGTTGCACTTAATATTGTACCACCATGAATGATAATGAGCAAAATAAATTAAGCTACAAATGCCACATAATGACTATCAACACAATCTGATGTAGATCTTTATTAATTAGAGGAATTAGGTGCATCAACACATGGAAGAGAACCCTCAATTTTGGTGGTAGGGAAATTGTAGTGGATGAAGAATTCATAGCCCAAATTATAGGATTGGCTATTCAGGGTATGAAGGTGTTTAGAGATAAGAAAGAGTTGTAGGTTGCGATGTCTCTTTTCTTCCAAAAGAATCAGGTTGTTGACTTGAAGCTTGCAAAGAGTGGTGGGTACTTGAGGAGTTCCTTGAAAGCCCTGTGGCGGGGTGTTGTCGAAGAAATTATGAGGTGTGTTACCTTGGAAGGAAGGTACACAACTATTAACAATTACCATTTTCTTTTGCTTAACCATTTTTGGCACAAGAAATGGGTGTCCTTTCCCTACTATTTGTTGATGTCGATGGACTCGGGGATTAAAGATCATAGGAAAAACCCCAAAAATTTTGTCCTACACTCGGGGTTGATTCTCCTGATTTATGAACATGTTAAAGCTCATGACATGCATAAAACCCTTGTGTCTCCGATGGATAATCTTGCTAAAACTAGGGAGGGCTATGAGACGGAGTTGGGAGAGGAAAGGGCTTCTAAGAAACCGAAGAAGAGGAGGATTATTTTAAACAAAGAATTTGATTCTGATAGGGATGATGATGTTGATTATGTCCCAGATTCATACGCCTCTTTGGAGGAGGGCCCCATTTCCCCTGTTTAGGGTAAATCTAGGAAAAGGAAGATGGATGAGAAGGCGAGATATATGACATGTAGTGATGAAATGGTGGTGATTGTTCCTTCTAAGGAGGGTAAGGATAAAAATGAGCTTTATGGGGAAGCTTCTTCTCCTCCCCCAGCGACTAGATTTGTGCAGGAGCCTAAGGAGGGGAGCCGGAAGAGAAGGGTATTGAATGCAGGTAAATTCCTGGAGAAGGGTTTCCCTCTTTCCCTAGCTGGTGGTATCTATGGTGAGGATGTCCTGAGCACTGACATTGGGTTGTAGAAGCAGGAGCAGGAAAGAGCTGTGGGTGGCGGTCTCGCTATGGGAACCAGTAAAGAGGATGCATATAGGATTTTGAAAAGGAAGGTTGTTGTGGAGGAAATCACCAGTTCCATTCATCAAATGAAGCCTCTTGTCCCTATTGGTAAAGGTAAGGAAGTTTCTGCTGAAAAGGTTCATGTGAGTTCTTTGGATGAGGACATTTTTGTGGGAAAATGTATTGAAAACTTTGATAGGGAGGATCTTTTTGATGTGTTGGGTTTGACTCGTGACAGTGTTAATGTGATTTTAAAACTTTTTAAATGGTTCTTTCATGAGATCAATAGGACCAATGTTTGTATTAGAGGTGTTGCTAGCAAGGCTGAGGACCCTTCTGTCCAAATCCAAATTGATAATTTAATGAATGGTCTCAATATTGTTGCTAATATTGTGGCGGAGGAGACCGTCAATTTGAAAAAGAACATGGAGGGAAGAATGTTATCCCTTCGGGATAAAATTGATAAGATATGGAATGTTGTGATGAAGGGTGGAGAGGCCCCTAAGGTCCTAGCTATGTTGGACCCTGTGAAGGCTATTTCCCTTGTGACTAATGTTAAAAAGAGTAAGGAGAATGTGTTTGTTGATGTTATTGCTGTTAGGGGTAAGTTGATGGATGTGGATTATGTTGCTGACAATGGTGTTGCTAAAGGTTTTGTTTTGAGTAGTGAGGTAAAAACTGGTGGGCTGGGGGTCAAGACAAGAAATAGAATGAAAAATCAGGTTGGGGCCTTAGGTATTGAGGTTTTTAATACTATGGTTAAGGGGCAGAAGCTGGTTGCTAATGAAATGGAAGTTGTTGAAATTTTGAACAATATGTAGTATTGCTTGTTGGTTTCCTTCTTTTTGGTTGTTTTTTGGCTGATGATTTGCTGACGTTGGGCTGATTGATGTTTAATGTTGTTATCTTTTTATATCAGGTGCTTTATTTTGTAAAGGGTTATGGGCCCCTTCAAAACCCATTTTTTACCTTTAATCACAAAACATATGGAAGAGAACCACAATCCTTAAGTTGTATTTTATTATTCAAGGCCTGAAATTCATTAGTAGAATGACCATGCACTCGATGATATGCAAAAAATTGTTGTAAAATTTATTTCTTATTCTTGGAGGAAGAGTAATCAGGTGGGCTTTGAAAAGCCTCGACAAGATATTCTCTTGATCAATAGTAGGGGAAATTTCTTTCTCTTGTGAAGAAAATATTTGTTTCTTATCACAAGATGTCATACATATAGTAGATGATAAATCATTAGATAAATATGGAGAGGAATGTTGGAAACCTAGACCTTGCTTGGAAAAGTATGGTATAGCCTTCACTTGATTCCTATCATTTTGTTTCATGTTTTCATTACATCCATGTTTAGAAATAATTTTGTATCCAAGACCATAACATGCTTCCAACTCAGATGAATATATTTTATCTACATGCTTTTGAGAAAGATTGGCTTGTTCTCGAGCACACAAATCCTTTTTAAGTTTTTTAGAGTTGCACATCTTCCTCTCATTAGGGATGATATTCGGAGAGCCACCACCACCACCATGGGTTGATGTTGTTGATGCAGAACCAAGTTGAGAAAACTAAACACAATACTATTTTGGTTTAGATTGAGAGATTTTGTAATCTCCCATAAAGGAGGGTGTAAAATCTAATGCACCCTAATCAACCCCAAAAAATGTGTTTGAAGATGAATCATTTACATGATCATTATTTGTATTTGACTCTTTGGACTTTGATGGTGAGATTTTAGGCTCCCCTTTGAAACAAGGTGTGAAATCTAATGGCCCCCAATCATCATCTAAGATTTTTGTTGTAGGTGAAATATAATTAGGATTACCATCAACTTGTGTAGGTTCTACCTTTGAAGTTGGAATCAAAGTATTAAGAGAGTTGGAAGTGTTATGATCATGTTGAACTTGTGAATTATAACTTTGTTCATCTTCTTTAACTGTGTATATCTCGAAGCGTTATTATATTCACACTTCATCTCATAGTGAAGAGTAGATGGGACTCCTTTCATGGCATGAATCTATAGTCTACCTAGGAGAATATTGTATGAAAGAAGTCTTGGCACGATATGGATTGCGGTAGGAAAAAACACGAGTCCAACCTTAATGGGTAGTGTGATCATTCCTAATTATTGCTTATTAACATTATCAAAGATGTGAATATTAACATTATTAAGTTTTATAAGATTCTTTTCCACACCAATTTTATCTAGGAGATCAATGCTACAAATATTAAGACGAGCACTCCATTGTCTATGAGAGTACACCTAACTGTAGTTTCAATAATGATAACCTTTATCATTAGGGCCTCATGTTTATTTTGGATATCAATCAATGGTAATTCATGTTAAGGGAATGTAATATTTGAATTTTTCACTTGCATACAATAAAACAAGGTAGCGATGTCATTTGGTCTAACAAAAGGTGGGACATCGGTCTTTTGCAAAGCCTTCTGGAGCATTCTATTGTATGTATGTGATGTTTGAATCAAGTTCAAAAGGGAGATTTTTGTTGGGATACTATGAAGTTTCTCAAAAAGATCATACTCTTTACCACTACACTGAGGAATGTTATATGTGTAATCAATTGTATGATAACACGGTTGCTATGACACATGCTTACTAGTGAGTTGTGTAATACCCCTCATACTGTTGAGACTTATTAACTTCTATGTGTTAACTTGATACGATGATACTATTAGGGTTTGATTTGGTTGGTTGTAGTTTGATGATGTTGTTATCCCTTTAGTGGACATAATCGTTTGATATGACATTATTAGTATGATTTATGATACTCTGTGTTGTTTGGATTATTTGTTTATTCAAATAGTGTTTCATTAATGTTTATATGTCAATATGATGATTCTATGGTGATGTTATTTAATTCAGTATTATTTTATGATGCAATTGTTTAATAATTAGTCATGATGCAGTAGTTAGGTATCATGCTATCTTATGAGCAAATTGGTTAGAAATGTTAGTTCGTTATTGGTATTGTAATTGTTAGAATAGAGTAGGTGAGAGGACAATGTAGCATCACTCGTTCACGAGTGCCCTGCTACACTGCAATTCCTTCTCATGATAGGATGTTGATTATATATACATGTGCTACTTGACGTTTATTTGGATGCAGGATTGTAGGAATAAGTCTCGATTCCACCTGCTTCGGCAGGACAGGGCGAGCAATAAACTAACCCAATGGGTAAAATGTTGAAAAAGGGAGTAGGTTTGGAAGTGTCCCCATCCCAAGTCCGTCGTCTGTTGTGAGTCGATGTGTTATGACTGAAGTTTTGTCTTTGTCTTGTATGTGGGTTGACTGTTGAGTATTTATTTAATTCTTGGTTAGTGTTTAATTAATTAATCGTATTTCATAAAATAATTAATTAATGTTGCATTGTTATTTGATTTAATTGAGAGTTAGAAAAATGTTATATTTAAATAGATAGTAAATTAAAAAGTATTTAATTAATTAAAGTGTAAGAAATTAAATTAAAATTAATATTGTTGAGAATAATTAGATATTATCTTTTTATTAATAATTAAATTAGAAAATTATGTGAGGATAATATCTATATTAAATAAATTATTTTAATTAAAATTTTAGATAAGTGTGTGCTTTTAAAAGCTGGGAAAAGGACCAATGAGGAAGGAGGCTTTTTGGAAAAGAAAGCGGAAAAAGATTTATTGATTTTAATGAGTGATTTATTATTTTTTTGGAAAAAAATTATTCTCACACAAGTTTTGCTCTGTTGTTCTGGGTCTGCAAAAAGAAAAATAAGAAAGTTTTTTTTTAGTTTTGGAGTTTTGAGGGTTTTCTGGGTAAAATTATTGTGGTTTTGAAAGAAAAGAGAGATTCAGAAGAACGTGGAAGGCAAAAGATCGAGAAAAGAGCTGAAGGCAGGAAGTCGAGAAGAGGATTCAGAAAGGATTCTTCACCAGGCGAAGGACTCCAGGTTTTCTTCTGTTATTTATTAGTATTTTTGTTGTGCTTTGAACAATAGGTGTTGGCTGTGTTTTGAGAAATTTATAGAAAGAAGTTCTTGTGACTTGAAAATTTATACATATGAGACCCTCAAATCTTTTGTGAAAACTTTAGCAAAACCCCTTCAAAATTCTTTAATTTAATTTAGTAGAGAAATTTGTTGTTCGAAAAGAAAATCAATCTTCTTTTATGAGTTAAAATTTTATACCAGAATTTTATACAGAGATTGATAGAAAATAAATTTATTTATATTATTTGATTTGTATATATATCTTCTATTCTTTTAGAATAAAAATAATTTAAATAAAAAAATAAAAAAAATAATACATATTCATTAATCTCCATTTTCTGGTTATAATATATTATTTTCTTGAATTAATTTAATGCATATGATTTAAAATTCGAAAAATCCTAAAATAAAATTATTGTCTCGAATTTCGTAGTTATTGAAAAACGAAATTGAAAAAAATAAATAAATAAATAAATTTAAATTAAACTAAATGAAATAATAAATATTAATTTTAAATCATATATAAAAAAAATAAAAAAATAAATAAATATTTTAACAGGGGGTGGGAGGTCGGGCCGTACCCCCACGGCCCTGTGGTTGGCTGCACGGCGGCTGCTGGTTGGGGGCTGCCCCCCACAGTACAAGGTACTGTAGGGCTGCGTGCCTTTAACTTGTTTTTTTTTGATAAGTAGGAGGTATTTTTCCACAGCGTGTCAAATTATGATATTGCTATCAGGATTCAACTTATTTTTTTTTGTTTTACTTTTATTTTATATTAATGCATATAGTAATAGATATATATATATTATATATTATTTAATATATAATTATTACATATTATTTAATATATATATATATATATATATATATATATATATATTTATTGAAGTTTTAAATTATTATTTTTATATGTTATTTGAATGTGATTTAGTTCGAATTTGTTTTAAAAAAATAGTTTTATAATTAAATTTTTATTTAATTCGAATATGATTGATAATATAATTTTATATAATTAATTAATATATTTAATAATTTTCTATATGATGTTTAATGAATTTGTAATATATTTTTGGAAAAATGGTTTTTATAAGAATGCTTTATTTTTAATAATTTAAAATATATGTCTGTGGGTGTGGAATTAAGATTATTTTCATAATGGATTTTATAAGTATAATTTTTTTATATTTGATTTTAATTGATTAATTATTCTATGATTGAAATATGGGTTGAGTAATTTAATTTAATTGTTTAATTATTAAACATTATGATTTTGAATATAATTGTGAAACGTAGAGATAACGAATGATTTATTCCAATTAGATGACTTTATTTATTGGAACGCTTTGGTTAGGGAAGTTAATTGTAAAATTTAGAGTAGATGTTTTGGTTGTAAATACTTCAATGTTAGGAAGTGAATTTGATGTAATTGATTGGGTAAATGCAAGAGTGAAAACTGTGTTTGACTGGGTTTAGGAAACCCTAACATTAGATTTTGAGTTGCCTGGAATGCTTTTCTATCATGTTTCTTTTTTTCTACATGTTAGGCAAATGAGGTTAGGGGTCTATGTAAGTCTTCCAGAGAAGTTTTCTAGAGTGGGATGTTTTGTGTAGAGGTTCAATGTGTGAATTGCTTGGGAATGGTGTAGAGTTGTACTATGATGTTGTACCCAGTTTCCACGAACGGGGATTTGTGCCTCCTAGGAAATAGGAGTGGGTAATGAGATTTGTACCTCCTTTGGAAGGAGTGTGTATTCGTATTGGTTTCCTCCAGTATTTGGAGTGAGTTTCCTTGTTTTGTTTCCTCCTTGGATTGGAAAGGTTATGATGTCTATTTATCTATTGTGGTATTGTATTATGTGTGTTGTCGATAGGAGAGTGGCTCTTTGTGGGGGTTCGGCACACAAAGGGGCGCCAGGGTAACCTACCTAGAGTTTAATTAAGTGATAATCTAAAAGAATTAATGGGGGGCTTTCACACTAATAAAGATAAAAGAATGTCTCTCTCATGAAGCAAGTGAATGATAAGGCTCGAGATGAGATGGGACGCATAGTTTTGCGTGAGGGTCTGGCGACCGGTAGAGGCAAGCCAGGGTAACCCAGGATGGGGGTCCGGTAGCCTAGGAAGGTTGAGCCAGGGTAACTCATGGCAATTTATGCATGACACTCTTCCTATGTCAACAGTTAGCCAGTTATTGTGCGATGTTCATGATCTTTGTTCTCTGGAAGCATTGTAACCTTGTGTTAAGTGATATTGTGTTTGTAGTCGTAAGTGACTTTGTGATTGTAGATGTTAAGTGTTATTTTGTCTGTTGTGGTTAAGTGTTTTATTGACTTGTCCTTGGTCATGGTTGGAAGTAGTCTTTGATATTATGTCTTGAGCTTCATTGATGTTGTGATTATGACTTGTTGTTATGTTCTGAAGTGGTTTGTTGTTGTGCTTTTGGATTTGTCGTTGTTGAGTTTCTAAGTGGTCTTTGATGTTATGTGTCTGTTGAGAGTTAGTCTTTGTTATTGTTAGGCGTACTTGGTCAGGGACCCTTCCTTGTCTACTCTCAGCACGGGGGTGGTTGGGTGGAACGTGCTTCGCACCCCATTGGGTTCCCTTTTTCGTTGCAGATGTATCTTTTACTTGCAGGTTTTGGCGGATGTTGATGATCCAGTGTCCTTATGTACCAGATATATGTATATACTTCAGTTGTAATGTATTCATTGATGTATTGTCTCCCATATGTGATGGGATGACCTTGCTATAAATTGTATATGTGGTTGTTGAGATGTATTTTCAGTCAATTGTATTTTACTATCGTTTGGATGTGATGTATATTCAGGCCTTGTATTTATTCAAGAGCTATCACTTGTAATAGTTGGTTATGTTTTGTTGTATCTATCGAAATATGTAACACTTTATATATTTATAATGCCATGTATTGTCATATGTGCATATGTTATTAATATGGATACAGTTGATAGATATTTTCATGATGAAATGGGAATGAATAGATTTATGTAATAGATTAATTATTGTGATCTTATTATCGTTGTTATGGGTTAGTGTAGTCATGTCACTTCGTGTACCCCATTGAAACTAGTTGTGCCTCATAATACATTGTTATGTTATAATACTTAACTATGTTTATTATATTCTTTAATTAAAAAAAAAAAATTGTTCCGTTGTTATTAGTTCCTTTGGGGTTCGCACGGCGGGGCGTGACAAGTTGTCTTCTAAATTTTAAGATATAGCCAGTGGGTTTAGGAGGTCCTATAATGAGAGGTGATTTAGGAGGTTCACTAACTAAAGGAGATCCAATTTTCAATTATGCATTCGTAACCTCAATTGGGTGATCTACTTGTTGATGGCCTTCTATTGAGGAGGGATCTAATGTCAAATTAGCATCTTAATCTATGCCATCCATCTTACTGTCTGTTGAAAGAAATGTATAAATGATTTCATCCTCCTATGCCACAATATCTTCCTAAGTAGGAGAAGTATTGAGAGAGAAATAAATAAGATTTTCATGACACTCAACGATTGGATCCTCTAACACCAAGGTACCTTCCTCACAAGTGGGTGAGGTATCAAGAGAAGAACAACTATGATTGTCCATGATTACATCCTCTTGTACCAAAGTGTTCTCACAAGTAGGAAAGATGTTGGGAGGTGAATGAAGATTTGGAAGTGATATTGTAGTGTAGAAAAATGTAACCCTTTACATTTTCTCACTTGTTCGGGTCCTCCTAGTTAAATTGGACTTAATAATCCCTTAATTTAGTATTGTTAAATGTACCCCTTTACATTTACAAACTTATTTGGGCCCTTTTAATTAAATGAGCTTAAATAATGCCTTAATTAGCCCTTTAATCCATTTACAGAGCCTATTAAATTACATTTTCTGAAGGGGAAACCCAACATTAATATGGGAATGGGTCCTCCTTAGACATTTAGACCTAAATTTAAATTATTTTATTGGTGGTATTTTAACATCTTCAAATCCATAATTTAATGTCGGCTTGTGATATTTGAATTTTGGGAAATGAAGGATACATGCCTATAAATACAAGGACATTTCACTAAGTTTCACCTAGAATTTTTATGTGACTTTAGAAGAGCTAAGGTTTATGATCAAGGGAATTCAAGAGTAGATATATCAAAGATTTATTGTAACATTCAAGATCTATCCATCATATCAAATTCTTCTTGCATCATGCATTTTTTTGGAGCTAACATTGTGATGTAGGTTTCATGATCAATTCAAGCATTCAAAGTATCATTTTCAAGTGTCAAGATCCACATCTGATTCAGCCATTTCATGCAATTTGCAGACTTCCTAAGATATCCATTATTAGGGTTTCATTCAAGGTTTTGTTGAGTGGTAACATAGCTTTGTTCATTGTTCATTCCCTCTTTCATTTCATTATTTCAATTCAAGATTTGATTACCAAATGGGGTTTGACCAAGGAAAATCCCCATTCACCCAAAAATAAACATT
This sequence comes from Sequoia sempervirens, assembly GCA_007258455.2. Taxonomy (NCBI): domain Eukaryota; kingdom Viridiplantae; phylum Streptophyta; class Pinopsida; order Cupressales; family Cupressaceae; genus Sequoia; species Sequoia sempervirens. The sequence continues at coordinate 353,153,941 of VDFB02000003.1, forward strand.
TTTCTCTCTTGTATGTGTGAAGATACAGGTCGAAGAAGACTTGAAGATCTTTTGAAGTGCAAGATTTACAAAGTTGTCAAAGTTGTCATCAAATCACATAATTTATCCTACAGATCAGATTTCCAACCTTCTGAAACTGAAACCTGGACAAATCATAAGCTTCAGATCTACACGAGAGGCTCCCAAAAGATTTTTGTAACCCATGTACTTGGACCCATTCTCCCATGGTGAATGAGTCTTAGTTTAGCTTTTGAAAAGCACTTTTGGTGATTGGTACACAATTTTATACCCTTCTTTGATTTGCATTCTATTTTCTGGTTCAACAAATATTGAGTTTAATATTGTTGTTTCAAGTGTTAGATTTCATTTTAGTGTTGATTTGTTATTTTTATTTTTTCTCCCCAAGTGTTGTTTGACCTTGACCCCCATCCTTTAGTCATAAGGAAATCCGAAAGATTCTCACTTTGACTTGATTCACCTAAGGTTTGATAATCAATTCATTGTGTGGATCTCATTTGCTAATAAAATATAGGAAAATAGGTCTCATAACATCACATTTAGCTCACCCCTTTAGTATTGCACCTATTTTTTGTTGTTTCATTTTGGTGAACTCGACGTTTGAGCATCATAACTTGTTGATTTGGAGTCCATTTTCAGCCCTTGATCTAGGTATTTCATTTGTTTGCATTGCATTGCATTGATTTTCATCTCATTTAGGGTTGTTTACTTGCATTAGTTTGCATCTTGTTTAGGGTTTTAGGTTTGCATCTTTGCATTCTTTAAAATCTAGAAAATTAAAAAATATTGGTCATTTTGCATAGTATTTACATAGCATTGCATCATCATTCATTTACATTACAAAATTGAATCAAAATTGCATCTCAAATTAGGTATTTTGCTTGTCATTTGGCACTAGTTTGCACTTGCATGTAGACCTAATTTTATAGAAATTTGAAACTGTAACTCACTATCTGAAACCAAAATTTGAAAACCATAGAAATCATCTCAGAAACTTACAAATTCATTTTTAAAAACCATAAAGTGAGACCCATTCACCCATGGGTGAATGAGTCCCTAATCAAGGCTTGTCCTAAAATTTTGAGCATTAAAATCACTGATTATGCCTTCTGTGTTTCTATATTCAGTCTGTTGTTTCAATTTTTTGAATTTTTGTTATCTAAAATTTTTCATATTAAGTATAGTTTGTCAAATTTAGTGCATTATTTCAATTCAAAATTCCATCTAAAAGACATCATTTTTAGGTTTTTTCATAGCATAATTAGAAAGTTACCTTGTTTGAAATATGAAAATTGCTTCTACATACTTGCATTACACTTTACACCCTAGGGTATTTCATTGCATTTTACCTATTATCTATTTTGGGTGCACCTTGGGTTTTTGAAACTTGTATGAGATTAACAACTTGGTGTCCTATTGCCAATACTGTCATGAGACATAGTTCGAGACTCATGTCATCCCGTGATACATCACTCATCGCGGATCTTGGGTTTTCTAACTCTTTCACTCATAGTGTTGACACTAGTCAACCCACTATGGATCATACCCTTAATGGTTCATTTTCCATGACTTCCCTAACCACACCTAATGTGATTGATGTTGATGAAATTATTGCTCATGTCCCTCATGAGAAACTTAGAAGAATGGATGAAGAGTTAGAGAAATTGCAAAACTTTGTAAGATCTGAACCCATCATTGGTAATGCTATTCCTATGATACAAAACATAAGAAACTTAATTAAAACTAAATAAGGAATATAAATGGTGCTTATCCTTGATCACATCATGAAACATCACATAAGAAATAAAAAGAGACATACTAGAAACCCTTCGGTCAACTTCATTGAAGTTCAACCTCAGAAGGGCCTAACTAAAATGCCCCTTAACATTACTTTCTCACAACATGACATAATTAAACATGCACCCGATGGTCCTCTTTACATAGTTGGAAGAATCAATGACAAGCCTACTAATGGGATATTAATTGATCTCATTTGTGTAGAGAATGTGATCACTGAAGAATTCTTATTTGTGCATGAGCTTTATCAAGATACTTATGAAAAATCAAAAGCACGGATCAAAACACATAATGTTTTTGCTTTCCCTACGATAGGTTTGATAATCCTTTCTTTAAAAGTTGGACTAAAAACATTAAGTGTCTCATTTTCCATCATCTTGTTGTTAGACCAATTTCATGTGAAGTTAGGCTACCCATGGCTTCACTCTATGAATGTCGTCCCGTTGATCATGAATAAATGCTTAAATTTTCCATTTGGCAATGAAATCTTTACTGTGCATCATAGTGGCTTTAATCTTGTGTCTTCCTTTGGGATTTTCTCATTGGATTTCTTTTGGCCTGAACCTATGGAACCTATTAGGCCTCATGAGTACTTCTTTTTCAAATCATATCAAAAGTTTAAGGTGAAGCACATAGTTGAATTATCCCTTACCAATATGCCTCAACCCACGATTGAGCCTCCTATCCTTTATAAAACCATGATTGAACCAAAAGCCCTTCCAAGTAAACAAGACCAAAACATAGCAAATCCTTCCCACATTTCCTACAAGAGACCATGAGATAAACACATGAGTCTCGTTGTGCCTCCTAAAATCAAACAAGTTTACAAAGCTAAAGAGAAAGTAGTTGAAAAACCTCCCATGGTTCCTTTTTTTCATCCCTTAAGGGAAGAAAATAAACCTATGGTTGATAAACTCGCTCCTTCAAAATCACAACTTGAAAATCGAACAAAAAGGAATCAAAATGCTAGAGAGCGTAGGCATAGATGTCATGCTATTGTTCATTTGTTACAAGAAAAAGAAGATACAAACAACATAGAAAATCAAAATCCAAAATTACCTCAAGCAATTCATGATGACTCTCCACCTTTTTCAGAACAAGAAAAACCTATATCTCAAACAAAAATAAGACCAAGCATCTTCTATGAATATTATCATCATACCTTATGTTATGATAAACTTAGATGACAACAATGAGATTGCAAAAATCGATGAGGAAGTTCATAAAGAGTTAAATTTATTATTTTCCTCTTTTATGAGCTTTAATGATAACAATCATGATGATCCTCCTACAAAGAGTGATTCACCACATGTTGAACTTGGTGCTTGTCCCAGTTTGGCACTTGATGTTGTCCCAGTTTGGCACTTGATGTTGTCCCTTTGGCTAGTTGTCTTCCTTCCACATACGATGAACAAGATTGGGATGTAGACTACCTGCTAATAGGTTGACTTGCATGCGCCTTACTAGTCTTGTTTTTATTTTCTTTTTCATGATCTTTTTGTGATTGTATGTGCATAATGTGGTCTCCTGTATCGTTCTATTTGATGTATCTTCATGTTCATTCCTCTATTTGTATCTTAATTCTTCTATATGTCATAAAAAATTGTCTTTTCCTTTGTCTTGTGTTTCCTTGTTGGGATGACGCAAGGCATTGAGACATTTAGGTCTCTTCCATGTTGACCCAAAAGGATTTTCTTTTTTTTTGCTTTCTATGTGTCATTCTTCTTGTAGACACTTAAAAATTTCTTAACTGATATTGCACATTTGAGTTTGATTACTAACACCATTTTGTCCTGAATCACCTCTTTTAAACTGTTTAATTAAACAATCTTCATTGTTTAATTAAATTTATCATTTTCATCTATTAATTTGATAATCAATTTTATTAGGTTAATTCACCCCCTTTCACACTAATTTTATTTCTATTTATTTGGATAATGTGAATTATTTAAATTAAACCCCTTAAGCCTTCTCATTTGATTAAATAATTCTAATTAGTTAAAAAACGTCATTATCCCCCTTTAATTAACTAAGTTAATTATTTAATTAAATTCCCTAATTTCTTCCATCTTGCACAATTAAGTAATTTTTTAAATTACTTAACTGGCTAATTTCTCTCACTCTCCCACTTGCAAGGGAATATTCCTCCATTTGTACTCCAAAATGGGAAATATCTTCTAATGTAAACTTCCTAATTTTTAGGAAGTGTGCTTCTTTGAATCAATGAGAGACATTGATTAAATCCTTGATCCTTGTCATGTTTCATTCTCATCCATTGATGAGAATCCTTGATCCATGCAATCTCCTCTCATGGTTTCTCATCCATTGATTTATCAAATCAATCCTGACCATTGATACAACCATTTCTCCTATAAATACTCCTCATTTATATGAGAAAGGGATGCACTTCCATTTTAGAAAATTTATGTTGCACATTTTCATACTCACTTTTATCCATTTTCATCCATTTTTAGCTAAATCTTGCATCCATTTTAGCTTAGTTTACATCTATTTCCATCAATATTCATCAATGAAATATGTTTAGAAGCTTGTTTCAACTAAGGGATTGGGAAAGGGCTGACATTCCACATCAATTCAGCACCAATCCTCCAATGGGATGAGGTTTTAGGCATTTAACTAGTTTCCTTTATGTATTTCTTGATTGTTTATGTTTAAATGGCTTCTTCGTTTGATGTTTTCAAGTATTTCACTGGGAATTTGACTTAACTAGCTAAGTCTTGGTTTATTTAGTATAGATTTGGTAGATTTGGCTTAGGTTATTATCATACTCACATTTTGGTGCTAGAAGGAGGGATAAACTAACTGGATTTGATGAATTTTGTTTGAGTTTTTCGTGATTTCCAGGTTCTGAGGCAGAATGGGGCTATTTTTTTTGACAGAGCGACACTATTAATTTTGATAGAGCGGCACTATTGTGAAACTCTGATGCTATTGTTGACAGAGTGGTGCTATTGCAAAACTTCAATGCTATTGTAATGATATAGAGGCTCCATTGCAAAATAGAGGCGCTATTGAAAATAGCAGCGCATTTGTTTTCTTGCTTTTGCACTCCATTTTTAAACGATTATATCTTGGTCATATGATGGTATTTTTTAGAGTTTTTTTTAAAATAGGGTAGAATTTTGTACTCTTTGCAATGGTGTAGGTGGTTTTCAATTTTGGTAGAGTTAAATTTTCCATTTTTGCACCTAAATTCAACTCACATTACAACTTGGTCTAGGTTGTAGGGTTTTGATGCTTAATCATTTATCTAACCCTAGCATCTTCTTGTTTTCTTGATTTCATATAATGTTTGGAACATGGATTGAAGACACTCCTAATGACATCATTTGATTTGATTTTCTAAAAGTTTTTCTCAACATTTGATGAAAGGATAATCTAACTTACTTTTTCATTTCATGCTCTAGCATAGAAAATATTTCAATTTAGATATAAAACTTACAATTCTGTGAGTTATTCCAAAGTTGGATAAAATTGAACCAAACATCACATTTACAAATGAACAAAACAAATTCATACTTCATTTGGTGTAACTAAAAGCAATTCATCATTGCTTTTGAAGACTTAAAAAGAACCATTTTCTACTTTGCTTGCTATGCTTAAGTAATCTTTTAGTGTGTATCCTCTCCCATTACGCTTCATGTGATCTTGGGCGAAGATAAATACTCTAAGTTTACAACAAAAAAAAGATTCACCCCAAGGATTTTCTACGTATCCTCTCCCCTTGTACTTTGTGCAATCTTGGGTGAAGAGAAATAACATTTTCTTGTCTTTATTAGATAAGGGCCTACATATAAGATACATCCCACAATGGAGAACTCATAAGTGACCCTAAAAGTACATTTACCAGCGGGCTATATAAAGTTTGTGAAATCAAAAGAAAGTAGCTTATATTAGGGGTGTGGTAGCATGATAGTGCCTAATCCTCATTCGAACATAATGAGTTGGGCAGGAATGGCTAAAGCTTTAAGTAGCTTACGTATGGCCTATACCCCCTATGTTCACGGTTGTCATTAAACACCTTTGTCTAGAGGGAAACCATGTTTTCTTGATTGTTATCTAATCCTAACATCTTCTTTGAGGCTTAATAATATTTGGTCTTATAGCTCAATCCATATTATTCCAAAGTTAACCTAAGGGACTGTGACTTTAGCATCTTAATTTTCATAATTTTAAGCTTTGTGGAAATAAATTTTCTTAGTTGCAGACATTTAGAGTCAAACATAATCAAGACATTCCATGTGGTAAAGTCAATCTCACTTTATCAAAGTTTAAATCAATTGAACCCACAAAGTAGGTACACCTTGGTCCTATGTTCAAAACATTTTGTCTTCCAAACAACACCAAAAGAAAACAAGGAAAGGTATACTTAGGTTGTTCACACATCCAACATCATACCAAAGTTCATCAAAACAAATATTAATCTCTTATGGTTTAAACACTCCAAGAAAAAACATGTCTTTCAACACCCTGATCTTGTAAAAAAGTCTCTCTTAGGTTCAAACATTAGGATCAATCATCCCATCCATCTCAAAAAATTAGACATCTCACCTCACAAACAACTTTAAAACTTTGGACACAACAACCTTCTAGACTTAGGTTATCATCAATCAATCCTCTAGTTTAGTTATATATGTGTAAATGAATCCTTTTTCATACATTTAGTTAAGTTAACCATCATTCTTTTGAACAAGTCTATCCTAAAGGTCACATGTCTACCTTTAGGATCCACAAGTTCATTATCATATTTATCCAAAACATCAAACATCAAACCTTTAGTCTAGTATTTTCCAAAGTTTAGAAGTTCATCATCCGCATCACTCACCCCTTTCATCATCCATTCACATCATTGGTCCTAAACACGTTAGAAATTCACTTTTACAACAAGATCAAAACACAAGAAGGACATGAAACAAAACCAAAGTTTATATATTATGAGTGACCTAAACCAAAAAAACCTTGGAATACAACAATTTGATACTAGAAGTTTTACAACTCCATCGTACAATTACACAATTTCATCATATCCTACAAACTCCAATGACACAAAAAATAGGGGTATGCCTAATCAAAAATTTGGAACATCTTGTCACATGGTAGATCAAACAAGTTTCACAAATTGATACATCAACCCATTATACAATTTTCAAAATTCAACAAGTCTAGGTGTTCAAAACACAAGCAAGAACCTAGGGTTCCAAAACACCAATATCTAATCAAAAAATCCAAGCATGAGTCTTTCTCATCACAACATTGGTTCACAAGAACAATGCATCCCAAACATAAACATATCAAACTTGAACATGTTAAATCCATACATGGGGAACTTTGAGATGGATTCATTCATACCTCAACAACACATCATCAAAAAAAATCATCAACAATATCAATATCAAGGTCAAAACATCATTCCATTGCATCCTCATCAAAATAATCAAAAAAATTATTTATATCAACAAGACCTTAAACATCATCAAAACATTGATTTACATCAACATCTTCACGATGATCTAAACATGGATGTATGGAAAATCATTGCATATCAAATGCAACATCAACAAGCACCTCAATCACAACAAATCTTGAAATCCAACAATAGTACCAAACATGAATACACTCTTTTAGAGGAGCCAATTGAATTGGTGTTAAACAAGCTAGTCCATGCTAAACTTATCACACTTCCAAAATCATTAGGTAGTTACAAACCTATCTTCAAACTATCATATTACAATGACAAGGCTTATTTTGAATATCATAGAGCAAAAGGTCATGACACATCAAATTGTATTAAAGTCAAAAATCTCATCCGAGACCTTATTGATCAAACATAAATAACTATTGAAGACAATGATGAAGATTTAACCGTCAATGAATACATTGAAGATGTTTCTACCTCATCTAACGATCCAATCAACATACATCAAGAGTCACTTCATAATCATAATCAAAATAACTCACCAATATCTAACAATGATCCATTTCAAGAAATCTTAACATCATTTGATCTCATGGTTGAAGACATTGACAAGGTTTCTACCACAATTGTTGAGGATAAAATTCAATATTCATCCACCAATGATCATGTTGAAAATGTCTCTACATCACCCAATGAGTTAGATGGAACACCTCAAGAATTTATTCCAAAGCATGATCAACATCTTTCACCAAAGTCTAGTGTCATAACCAATTTTGTTTCATATTTATTTAAATATGGAAAATTGAATTATTGATGAGATCCAATTAAATATTAAATGGAGATTCTAGAATATTCAAAAAAAGAAAAGAATATAAGGAGTTTACTGATAATTGATTTTTGCGAATTATTGAAAATTATTTTTCTATATGTCATTGAGAATTGAATGTTATTGATCAGTTTGCAAGTGCAAGTGTGTGTAGTTGCAAGGTGACAAGTTGAAGGATGAGAACACGGTTGAAGTAGGATTGTTTAGTTGGATCAAACAATAAGCCAGTTGGAATTTGGGTGCACACACCACAAAAAAAGCATGATGATTTGCATTTGAATCATATATCACATATCAGAGAATGAAACCTTCTGATCTACACTGTTTTCAGTATTTGAAAATATATGGCTTGTGGATACAAAAATTTTCTATTTAAAACTTTTCATTTGAAGAAACGAAAGAAACCTCCTTTATATATATATATATATATATATATATATAAACATATATATAGATGCTCAAATTTGAATTTAAGTTTTGTATTGAAAGTAATAATATAGGGAATTTGTAAAGCCTTAACAAGCATTTATACATGTATGTAAATAAGATTCAAATACATACATATATATATATATATATATATATATGTATGTATGTATGTATGTATTTATGGATAAGAATGGAACCATTTAAATAAACCCTAAAAATACAAATATATATATATGTATATATATATACATATATATTTATATATGTTAAAATGCATATTTGAATTTGTATGTGTCAAATTCAATTCAAAAAATCGATAGAATTCTAATATTGGACTGATAGTTAAATCAAATAAGAGTATGGCAGTATGGACTTCCATGAAATTAATAAGCAATATTCAAATGTGTAGTGGGGCAGAAAAAAACCATAAGGCCTCCGTCAAAGGCATACAAAAATATGGGAAATTGTTGTTTCCATATGAACACAAGCAGGGTAGGCAAAAAAGCAGAGAAAGAAGTGGTCGTTGGAAAGGAAAAAGCAAAGAAGTTCGTGGGAAAATCAAGAGACAACTTAATCGATTTCTACATTTGAGGTAACCCGTACTTTGCAAAGAATACAAAGCTTCATTTTCTATTTTTCTTTCCTTGGTATCAAATGATTTTTCTATCATTTTGTATGTCAATTTTGCTATTATTCTGCACTGAGTGCATAGAGATAAATGTCATGGCCTTAGGCCATATGGCATGGTGACGACCATCGTGGGTCACTCAGCCTACATTATTTTAAGTATGAGTTTCTATTTTTTCAAACATGCGGCTAGCTCTTTGAGCTAAGTCAAGCTTGGAATGACAAGTTTTCTGTAAATCACACCCATGTGCAAGCATGTAAAGGCCATCAAAATTTCAAATTTTGATGCTTTGTATATTATAAGGATGATACTTTGTTGTGGATTGCGCTGCAATCCCATGAAGGGGAGGGTATTATATCCCCTTTGTTTTAATTTCATTAAAGTTTGTTACCTGTGTAGTTGCTGGTTGAGGCATGGCAAGCCTCAAAAGCCCGACCTTTAACTTATTTAGCCTTCAAAAATGTATAGCCAGTAGGGCTATTAGATTTATTCCGATGAATGTGTAAATGTTGTTGTCGTTTCTTTGTGTAGGATTGATTTCAATCTAGGAAGACCCCTCTAAATACTGCATTTTCTTGTAGAGGATCTCGACCATTGGGAATTCGTTGACTCAGAACAACCATAGTTGTTGTTGCTGCCTATAGGGCATGTATTTTTCTAAACATTGGTCATATTGTCCTTATGTATGAAACAGTGCAATTTTAACTTGTTTATTTTTTGGATAATATGAAAGAATCATTTGTTTCTTCTATTTAATAATGAACACTTGCTTGTAAAGTGATCATTTTTCATACAAATAGCTAGAAATTTGTGATAGAGCAACTGACAAATATTGAATTTCATACATATAACTAAGTTGTTAAAAGAGGTGTGAATGTTCTTTTGCATACAACTCTGTTGGGTTTAAAAGTTATCTTTATAGCAGAAACAAGATGATTTATAATTGTTTAAAAGATGAATGTACATATGTGAGCAACTTGTTTATAACTTTTAGTAGGAAACAACATTATTTTCTCTCAAATAATGAATGTACATATGCAAACAACTATTTTTGCAACTGTTTAGTAGGAAACAACACTTGGTTTGCTTAAATAGTGAATGTTCTTAAGAAAACAACAAATAATATAGAAAACACAGTAGTGAAAATGCTTAAGCAGTATGTGTGAATCTATTAGCATAAGACTTGTTCTATTTTCTTCACTGGAAAATGTAACATCAATTTGAACACTATCTAAAATTTCAATCTAAATTATTGATTATTTCAGAATGTATGCACAAACTTAAATATTAGTAGGCGCATCTATGTGTATGCACATAGAATTCATCGATGTACATACACATACTTGCGACATACCTTCTTTTGTTTTCTTTTGTACAATTAAAGAAAAATGCTTAAGTTGTAAGTAGAAACTAGTCATGAGAATGATATGACTGAATATTAAAAAAAACTTTGAAAATCATTAATTCTAATTTTTTGTTTGAGAATAAATTTGTATCCTATCTTTCTTGAGGACATTATGAATGAATTTTTGAATCTTGAATAGAACAATGATACCTCAGTTGACTAGAGCACCTATGGGTAGTTGCTGCTAGATGGTAGAAAGTTACCTTCCGGGACGGGTGCCGAAATGGAGTCAGAGAGTATGGGTTTTCTTTACTAGAACCTATTTTTTTTGTTGTTGCAACAAATTTATTATGCTTGGCCAAGCAATTTTGTTCATTATGTATGCATGAATGAACTCTATGATTTCACTCTCTACCATTCCTAGCATAGATCTTGCACTTTCTTTTCTAGCATATAGATAGAAATTGCATGTTGATGTTTGGGTAGACACCAAATTCCACCTTATAGGTTGTTCTCTTGCTAAAATTTCCATGCAGGTTTAGAAATTCTTCAAGTCAGAAGAATATTGAGGAAGTGTAAGCTTCGTGGTTGGGTGGTAAAGTGCTTCAATCATGTTCTCGTCTACTAGTAGAAGCAAACATTGAAGAAGAACCTTAGTTGTTCACGAGACTACTATAGTCTATGATGTAACTTGATGTAAAATCATTTATGTACTTGATAAAAAATGTATTATGTAATGACATTGTGGCCTTAGAGCCAAGCGAAACTTGATATTGTAATTTGAATTTTGAAGTGAATATAAGAATCTTTGACTCATCTTAAATGGACATGTGTAGCTATGATTGACTTAGCCACTAGTTATGTCTTTTTAATTTGGAGAATATTCATGTGTCATTTACAATAATGTTAATTAAGTAATAATTTGGAATGGGTTATTACATCTAGCAATGGTCCTTTCCAAGATATATTGGCATCATTTGACCTCATGGTTGTCAATATTGAAGAAACCCTTAATTCGACACTTAATCCAAATTCACTTGAAGATCAAGAAAATATTGATCCAATAGCCATACATAATGAAGACATTCAAGAACCCTTTGCAAACAAGTCATCCTTTGAAATTTACCCATGTCAAGAACATGAACCAAAACATAACGAAGATAACACCATATAGAGTCAAGATCAAGGATCCATATCTCCAAGATACTGTCATGATCTAATGGGTATTCTATAATCCATACAAGATGTCACAAATAATGATCATATCTAAATATCACATACTCCTTTGTCTACCCATGATACACTTAATCCTAATGGACATGTAGATGACCTTCATCCAAAACAAGAGTCTCATACTCTTGATATCATTACCAAGGAGCAAGAGTCTCCCACTCTTAATATCTTTACACATGATCAAGGCATAGTAGAATCCATAGACATCAAAAATTGATCATGAAGAAGACCTCTACATGGATGGTGAATTATAAACATCCTTTGAAGAGAAAGTAGAAATGGATCATGAGGAATAATCTTATATAGATTGTAAAATATCAACATCTTTTGAAGAAGCATCAAAATTAGACATATCCTCCATACATATTGAAGAAAGTGAGTATGAGGATATCAAGCATTATCAAAAATCAACAAATCTAAACAATCTTCAACAACAAGGAAATGGTTATCTAGTGCAAACACCAATATGGAGAGCATGAAGAGTCCTTATGATGAAATGGCTACCAACACTCCAACCATTCATATCATGAATCATCGTCCACACATATTTCCACCCACTAATTGGGACCAACCACAAGAAAGAGTCCTCTATCAAAGAAAGGAGCAAATTATTGAAGCAAAAGAATCAACAAAAAAAAATGGACAAGAAAAATTCAAATGGATACCAAAGAAAAATAAAGAAAAACATCCCTATCACACTCCATTAGTCAAAGAAACTATGGGGAAAAATCAAAAAGGGAAGTTCATCCATCAAAACTGTCCATCAATACAAAATAAAGCTTCAAGAACAACCTACAAGGTATATCAAGAAATTGGTTCCAATTGAATCCCCATATCCACCCATCATTTCTCATCATCCCAAGTTTGGAGAATCAAAGATTCCAAACTGTCAACCAATCCATCTGCATCTTATATCGCTCAATGCATTCCACCACCCACTTCAACATCCATGGTATCCAACTCTCGTATTGAATATATATTGGAAAAAAATCTTTATCATAAGGACTCTAAGGGCACTCTATCGCAATGTGCACATCTAGGTAAGGTTAACTTTGGTATCGCTAAAGACGAAAAAAAAATATAGGGGTTACATTCAAGCATCTATATCTTAGCAAAACAACATCTCCAAGAAGGATATCATTGGCACATCATGATAGCAACAACATATATATCAGCACCAACAACATCTACATTAGCACCACCAAGTGGTTCAACATAAGTATAAACTTTCAAAAAATAAAGAAAATAGTCAAGAGAAAAATCATCCTCTAGTGAAAACTACTTTGGTGGCACTTTGGACAAGTACCATGATGAAAACCTAGAAAATAGGTGTCATGAGTAGAATAAAGCATCTATGTGCACCATTTCAGGTGGAAGCATCTCATCCCATCCATAATAAATCTTGCATTCCATCCATCTTATCCATAATAAATCCATGATTGATTATCCAACCCATTTTCAACCAATCTAACTTATCTTGATCTTGGCAAAGGTTTGGTATGTACTTCACACTTGCTTATGGTAAACATCTTGACATGGGTCACTATCATTGATCCTATCCTAACCAACATTATCTGATCCATGAGGCATTGTCCAAAGAGGCATATTCTATCCAAACATGTTATCCTATCACAAGATAATCCTTGACATCCTTCACATACCCATCCATCAATCCATTCATTTATCCATGCATCCACCCATATCATTCCATACATTGCTAGATATTGTGGATAAATAATTATATCTTGCTTTGGGAATAAATATTGAGCTATATCCTATAACTTATGTGGTGATCTAAACATTTTCAAAATGAAAAATCAAATTGGTCAAATCATTTATAAGCAAAAATCTAAATCACTAGCCCATGGCACATTTTTACGAGAAGATGTTCCTTATCAAGCTTTATCTTTTATCAAACATCAATCCAAACAAAAAATATTAGTTGCATCTACCTTGCACTTCAATGTCAAATCAAATCATTCCAATATATTTTTTCCAAGCCTTGCTTCAAAATCTTGATCTATCTTATCCAATAATCCATCATCATCTTGAGATATATCATTTCCCAATCCTTGTGTTCTTCAACACTATCCTTGCATTGTTGTGCATCCTCAAATATGTTATCACTATTGGTAATCTATCAATCAAATAATGTCTTGGTTTTCAAGAAAATCCCAAAATAGATCACTAAAATCATCACATGTCCATACACTTGTCAACATCATGCAAAATATCCTAAACATTGAAAACATCCCAAAAAATCCAAAAACATCCAAATCATATTAAAATCCCTAAACATTTCTAAAAAGTCCAAAATTCAAAAACACCTTGTTGAACTACATTATCTCTGATCTTGAATGTAGGCAAGGTCATCATCGATGAGCCCCCGAGATGCATTAAGTCAATCTTTAAGAGTTTGTCATAATAAATTGACAATCCATCAAATGTTCATATCTCATCAATAAACAGTTGTTGGTCAGAGTCAATTGAACCAAGTGGTCTTTGTGTGTATAACATAGGCAAGGCCATCATCGATGTGCCCCCGAGGCCATAGGTGAGTCCCTCTTAGTTCTTGGTCAAAACTAAAAAAACACAAAAACATTTGGAAAATCTTGAAAATCCAAAATAGTGTAAAACATTCAAAAAATCCAAAACAACATCAAATAACTAAAAAAACATAAAAATTCACATACACCCAAAAAGATCAAAAACAACCTCAAAACATTGTAAAACATCAAAAACATTGAAATATTCAAAAATAAAATCAGATGTCTCATCTCACTTTAACCCACAATAAACTTTCATCCATAATAAATCAATTATCACCCTCACCCTTTGGGAACACAAACAAAAATAGGTACAATCAATCAATGAAAAAGAAAACCTTAAATATGAAAAATCAAACTCTTGATCATTATCAAACATGTCAATCAAACTTTATATCAACATCCTTTCAAACAACCTATCAACTCGCCAACATCCACTAACATGTCCTAGGATACATCTTTCCTACAATGGGCATCATCATTGGCAATCATTTTGGATACTTATCCTCTAAACAACACCTTTTGGAAAGAGATATGAATAACATTGATTGTTTGTTCATTTAGTATTTTCTTATGATTTATCTTATTGACCCATTCCAAGGACCTCTCGATGATGTCTATCAAAATGATTTAAAGAGAAGGGAATGGGGCATTGATCATTATCTTTTGTTCGTTGTGCTTGTGGGATGTTCTTGTAATATAACCTTGGAAAATACTTGCTTTGATGTGTGTAGGGAGGTCGTTTTGAATAAATTGTTGACTATTGTGTATGCTTTGGTCAGAAATGTTCTAAACTACATTTCAACAAGGTTTATGTATGTCAGGTGTGAACAAGGATACTCCTATCTGTTTGTAGAGTCAAAGTCCATTGTGCCATTGGATACAAAACCATTATGATTATCGATACCTTGATGTTGTTAAAAGGCGCAAGACAACTGAGAGGGGGGGTGAATCAGTTGTCACCAAATTCAAATTCAAAACTTTAAATACTTATTAGCTTCACAACCACACTGTTTTGTTATTAGGTATGAACATGAAATGTAAATAACATAAATTAAAATCAACACAATGAACACCAGATTTTACGTGGAAAACCCAATGAGGGAAAAACCACGGTGAGGATTAACTCACAATATAAAGAGATAGCAAAATTGATTACAAAGGCTCACTTCCAAGGACTCATTGCCCTGAAAGGACTCACTATCTGGATACAAAAGCTCACTGCTTACAAGGAGGCTCACTACCTACAAAAATATTTACAGAACAAAATTGGGCTTCACAACCAAAATGAACTGAAAAGGGTGCACCTAACAAGTGTTGGTACAGTTTTGGTGATGCTCAATAGACAAACTTAACGCACTTCATCATTTTGACTCTTCTTCAACTTCACATTCACAACTATCTCATTTATTACACTTTTTAATCTTCAACCTTGTCCAATATATATACTAGATTCATCTATAAGCATCAATTAGGTTGGCCTAATTAGATGTATTTCCTTGTTTATCAAATAATTCCAACTTTTAGGCTACAAGCATTCACAAAATCTTTCCAAAAGGCAATCCAAACGTCCAACATGCTACATCATATCAACATGGACCTAAGATGGGTCACACATATATCCGCATAAGAAAAATTAATTCACCATATCACGACTTATTCAAGAAGTTGGCTAGAAATAGACTTAATTGCAAAAAGTAATCAACAGAATAATGTTGATACACCATACAAGCACCAGAGCACAAGAGATTCTAAACATACATGCTTTCCGCAATCATAAGTTTTTTCCCAAAACTGCAAGCAGCAACAATCAACTGTGGAGGATTGCAAACTAGAATACTAGAGGGTGCAACTTGAATACTGATTCAGATACTAGACCAAAGTATTGGATCAAGCACTGGCTTAGACTTGAAATCACAACATGGTGACATCAATGACAACACAAAACTGTAGAGATGGCCATTCTTCTTCATTCTTCCAACAATCTCCCCCTTTGTCATTGATGGCAACATGTGCCAAAATTTTCAAAACACAACATTCTCCTAGCTCATATGACTCTCTTCCCATAAATTTATACTCTAACTCTCTCCCCCTTTGACATCAATGGAAAAGGGTGATAAAAAAAGGTAGGATGTATATGATGACACAGGAATTCTAGCTTCCCATTTCAAACATTCAAACAAGAATGACACTTTTTACATGAAATATTTTCTTAAACCTCTCTCTTATGATTGGAAGAATTATTTTCAAGGAAAGTACAACCGAATTCATTCTTGCACTCATTCCTTCCAACAAAGATAACTGCATAAAGGAGGATGTCTGATCAGAAGACAAACACAATCGTTCACAATTTTCAGCATTAGAGAGGATTCCGAAGAGATGATCTAACCAAATATCAACAACTTCCTTAACCAACTAGAAGGTTCTAACCATATCTTCTTGTTGCCTTTGAGTAGTCAGCAATTCTACTTGTAGTTCTCCAACTCTTATTCTCTGTTTTCCATCCCTGTCTTTGAAGAAATCAAATTTCTTTCCAATACTATTCATCTCAGCTTCAATAACTTCAATCCTGCTTATGAAATTATCAATAGCTGTCGGCCACCGGAGACAATACTTGTAAATGTCAGATAGCTCTTTGATGCATTCTTTTGTCTCATTCATATTTTTAAATAGTAATTTATTTTCTTTGTTACACCTTCTTTCAAGAATAGCTTTGAATTTATGTCCTTCTGGTCCTTCTAGCAATGTTCTCTCTTCAACAATCTCTACAAGATCATCTAGTAAAGAATCTGACACATCTAAAACTAAAATACCTTTATTCAGGAAATAATCAACCAACACGTCATCAATTTTAAGTTTCTCAACCAGAGAGCATGCATTCGACATTTCACCAGTCTTCTTCATCTCACCCTTATCCAATAACATCTGGATATCCTTTGTATCAGATCCATACATAAATTCTTCTTCATTCTTCTCTTCTAGGACACTCGTTACAATAGTTTTCCTCTTTCTCAGTTCCGAAGGAGACTCACCAATGATAACTTCCAACTCTCTCTTACCAGAGGATGAACCCACTTCAAACTGACTTGATATTGACATACTGGAGCATAGATTTGTTCTTAAGGATGTGAAATATGATCTGCAATCACTTATGTTATCCGCCAATGATTCCAAGTATTTGTAGACTTGTTTCCCAATAGAAATACCGGATTCCCACACTACATTTTATCTTCCTAGTAGGGAGTTCAAAAATTAAAAGGCCAAGCACACAAGCAAAGATCCAAATTGAAAGGGATAACCCTTAACCAATGACATTCGAGCATTCTCAGTTATATTTTCAAGTAATAGGCTACAAAAATTAAACTACCTATTTTCCTTAACCATCATATGTGCAATATATACTGCAATAGCCGATGTCAAGCCTTCACGATTTCTAAAATATATTTTATAGGAAATTCCATATGCAACATACCTTACAGCTGAATCCGCAAGAGTTTTTATCAATAGAGCTCAAGGATCTTTATTAATTCCAGTAAGTTCCTCCACATCTTTGTATTTCACAGTTTTCTTTCCAGGGAGATCCCCAATACTGCATAAGCTAGTAATCGCTTTGATCACTTCCTTTGTGATTAGGTAGGGTTTTTCCAATATAATGTTATCGTTCTTGAAATGAGTCAACAAGAACAAGATGAAATCTTTATCAACAAAACAAGGAAATTCTCCTCATAAATCCATACATAGGGTTTTTATGCCCTGTAATTCATTTTCCTTCAGCCCTAGTTCCATTTCTTTCATCTTCCTATGATCAAATTCTTCCAATTCAACTCCTTTCATCTTCAATGGAATGTCGCCACTCGATCCTTTGTCCATTGTCATGCTTAACTTTCTTGAATTTGTTAATGTTCATTCAATACTTCTTCTTTTCCTTCATAGACTGAATAATACTTCCTATGTATTCATAATAGTTTCTTCAAATTTCTTCAAAAATGCTTCAGATCGCTTCGAGATCACTCCAAGGCACTTTTCAAACTCTTCAAATGCTCAACTAATAAAAAAGCTTACAAATTTTATCTTATACACCATCAATTTTCCCTAAAATGCATTAAATGTGGCAGACATCAAAAAGTTGCTAAAAACATTCTTCTCAACACAGAAAACCCTAATTTGATCCGCAAATTATCATGTCAACATGTTTTCTTTTGGTTCGTTTTCCAAAACCTCTGATTATTCATTCTTCACATTCCATCCTCATGCTAGCCTCTGACACACCAATCATCTAGGGGGTTTTTACAATTTTCTGATAATGCTCCCCCTAAGACCATGCAAGGTCTAATTTCGAGAGGAATTGTCTGTACCAGATGAGGGCACAGGCACATCAGTAGTTTCAAATTCTTCTTCCTCTTTCTCCTTCCATATCTTATTCATCTCTTGCTTCATCTCTTCTTTGTCGATCTTCTTTACCGGTTCATTCTTTTCTACCAGAGCATACTACTTTCCCTTCTTACTTCTACAAAGATTTGAGATATGTCCAGGTTTGTTACAATTATAGAAGACTACACCTTTCTAACTATTCTTACCTTCATTACTTCTCAATCTACATTAATTTTCTTTGTGTCCAAATTTGTTATAGGTATAGTAGTAGCCATTAAAATATTGATTCATCCCACCTCCATTAAATATGTTCATCATTACCTGGCTGATCATTCTCACCTAAGATTTGCATTCAGTAGCTTTATGTCCAAATTTCGTACGTCCAAAACATTGTCCGATGAAGGGACCAAAAAATTGATTCATCCTACTCCTACATTTTGTTGCCTTGTGACCATATTTATTACAGGAAAAAAATACCATTGAAAGAGGGATACCTTTGTGCATTAGGTTGTCTCACAGGCGGTCTCCTTGAAAACTTTCTTTTCTACTTCCCTTTGTCCCGAGTCATATTATTGTCCTTAGAACTTTCACCTGCTTCATTTCCCAGGCCACCTTTGTCTTTACTTGGTTTTTGTCCTGCAAGCAGTTCTCCAAGCTTGTCAGAACTAGATCTGGAATTGTTCTCACAAATTTTTTCCTTCTCTAGCTCAACTCTCAAGTTTACTACCTCATGTTCAAGTTTAGAGCATTCATCAGATTTTTTATGCACCATTGTATTCAGACATTCTTCAATTATCTTCTTTTCTTCTACAAGCACTTTTAGTCCAATGATCTCTTGTTTCTGCTGCTCACTTCTCTGTTTCTTTCCTTGAATTTTTTTAATTGTTCTTTCAGCTTCCAGACACATTCATTAGCCTCATCTAGATTTTCTTTCAAGTCTCTATTTTCATTTTTTTCCTTATCAAGATCTTCAAGTGCAGTCCAAAGTTCTTCTTTATCATCCATATGATCAACCTTTGGGATCTTCCTCAAGTGGTTAAACTCTACACTAAGGAACCAAAGCTCTGATACCAATTGTTAAAAGGTGCAGGGCAACTGAGAGGGGGTGAATCAGTTGTCACCAAATTCAAATTCAAAACTTTAAATACTTATTAGCTTCACAACCACATTGTTCTGTTATTAGGTATGAACATGAAATACAGATAACAGAAATTAAAATCAACACAATGAACACCAGATTTTACATGGAAAACCCAATGAGGGAAAAACCACGATGAGGATTAACTCACAATATAAAGAGATAGCAAAACCAATTACAAAGGCTCACTGCTAAGGACTCACTACCCTGAAAGGACTCACTATCCGAATACAAAAGCTCATTACTTACAAGGAGGCTCACTGCCTACAAAAATATTTACAGAAAAAAATTGGGCTTCACAACCAAAATGAACTAAAAAGAGTGCACCTAACAAGTGTTGATACAGTTCTAGTGATGCTTAATAGACAGACTTAACACACTTCATCATTTTCGCTCTTCAACTTCGCATTCACAACTACCTCATTGATTACACTTTTTTAATCTTCAACCCTGTCTAATATATATACTTGATTCATCTGCAAGCATCAATTAGGTTGACCTAATTAGATGCATTTCCTTGTTTATCAAAAAATACCAACTTGTTGGCTACAAGCATTCACAAAATATTTCCAAAAGGCAATCCAAATGTCCAACACACTACATCATGTTGGCATGGACCTAAGATAGGTCGCACATATATCCACATAAGAAAAATTAATTTACCATATCATGACTTATCCAAGAAGTCAGCCATAAATAGACTTAATTGCAAAAAGTAATCAACAAAATAATGTTGATATGTCGTACGAGCATCAGAGCACAAGAGATTCTAAACATACAGGCTTTCAGCAATCATAAATTGTTTCCCAAAATTGCAAACAACAACAATCAACTGCGAAGGATTGCGAACTAGAATACCAGATGGTGCGGCTTGAATATCAATTCAGATACCAGACCAAAATACTGGATCAAGCACTGACTTAGACTTGCAATCACAACATGGTGACATCAATGACAACACAAAACTATAGAGATGGCCATTCTTCTTCATTCTTCCAACAGATGCATCGTGTCTATGTGTTATATCAAAAATAAGGAGTGAAATGATATGGTATCCCAATCCCTGGAACAAGAAAATCCTCTCTTGTCACCATATCTAATAAAGTCTCAAAGAATCATAGACTTGTTGGAATTTTGAATGAATCTAAAAAATAAGGGTTAATCAATATCCATCTCATTCTTCTATCCATTATATTCTTCTCATTCTTCTATCTCTACTAAAATTTCTATCCAAGTATCAAATCTGTGTGACGTATATCAAAATTTACATGAGGTTACCCATGGTCGATAATTGTCTATACATCATAAAATCTTATCTTTCTAAAGAAGTATCTTTACATCCTCTTTGAGCTGAATCTTTGTCACAATGTCGACCTAAAAATTAAAATTTATGCTCGAATTCTTGAGGGGGTATTATGCAATATAAATTTCTATTGGGACAACAGTGGGGCATCCAAGAATTTTTAAATTTTTTATTTGAGCAGCAACGTTGGTTCGAAAAGCGTCAAAGAGGGGAAAAATGTAGACACTTAAAATTGTCCTGACTGATATTGCACATCTGAATTTGATTACTAACACCATTTCATCCTTAATCACCTCTTTTCAACAATTTAATTAAATAATCTTCATTGTTTAATTAAATTGATCATTTTCATTTATTAATCTGATAATAAATTTTATTAGGTTAATTCACCCCCTTTCACACTAATTTTCATCTTGTTTAATTGTATAATGTGAATTATTTAAATTAAACCCCTTAAGCCTTCTCATTTGATTAAATAATTCTAATTAGTTAATTAAATGTCATTATCCCCCTTTAATTTAATTTATTCCATCTTGCACAATTAGGTAATTTTTTAAATTACTTAATTGGCTAATTTCTCTCACCCTCCCACTTGCAAGTGAATATTCCCATGGAATATTCCTCCATTTGCACTCCAAAATGGAAAATATCTTCTAACAAACTTCCTAATTTTTATGAAGTGTGCTTCTTTGAATCAATGAGAGCCATTGATTAAATCCTCAATCCTTGTCAACTTGAATTCTCATCCATTGATGAGAATCCTTGATCCATACCATCTCCTCTCATGGCTTCTCATTCATTGATTGATCAAATAAATCCTAACCATTGATTTAGACATTTCTCCTATAAATATTCCTCATTTCTATGAGAAAGGGATCCACTTCCATTTTAGAATAGTTATGCTACACATTTGCATACTCACTTTTATCCATTTGCATTCATTTTTAGCTAAATATTGCATTCATTTTAGCTTTTCATCCATTTTAGCTTAGTTTACATCCATTTTCATCGGTATTCATAAATGAAATCCATTTAGAAGCTTGTTTCAACTAAGGGATTGGGAAAGGGCTGATATTCCACATCAATGCAACACCAATCCCCCAATGGGATGAGGTTTGAGGCATTTAACTAGTTTCCTTTATGCATTTCTTGATTGTTTATGTTTAAATGGATTCTTCATTTGATGTTTTCAAGTATTTCATTAGGATTTTGACTTAACTAGCTAAGTATTGGTTTATTTAATATGGATTTGGTAGATTTATCTTAGGTTATGATCATACTCACACTTCTCATTCCATGAGTTATTTGTGGAATGATGATTTTTTTGAGCTCTATAATACAATTGTAGCAAAGACATACACTGACCCTAAATCCATGGATCCCTTATGTGATTTTGGGATTTCATTTTGGGGGCAACCCCTTTTTCATGATGTAGTTTCTTTTGGAAACATATGACTTGGTACAGGGCTTTCCAAATAAGCTCTCATGTCTTGTTAGCATTTATCATTTGCTACTTTAAAGTAATTTCTCATAGCATGGTGTTAGAAATTTCTTTAAAGTGGTGGCATACATTAGCATTATCATTTTGGAGATCTTGAACTATATCCTTATGTTTCATTGTGTGGTCTTTTTCTTGCGATGCATCTTCTCCTCAGTGGAGTCATTGGGTTTGATGTCCTCCAAGAGAGTGACCTTTCTTGGAATATGACTTTCCTCTTAGTGGTGATGCTACACATTGTATTCCCTAAGTTGTGAATCTTTTATCCTAGACTTGTCCTCTCTTGGAGACATTAGGCACGATGTTCCCTAAGAGAAGACCTTACATGAATTAAGAAAAATACCTTTGAACATGTCTTATCCTATTTTCATTTTGTTCATAAGTTTTTAGCATAACGCAGCTTGCTAACCTTGTGAAGCTCAAAGTTACAATCCTTTTTCATGGCCACCAAGCATAACACGCGTTGCTTGCCTGTGGTACCTTTTTTGTTCATAAGTGTTTAGTATAATGCATCTTTATAAACCTTATGAATCTTGAAGTTCGTATTGTGTGGTTCCTTATTAAAGTTATCAGAGGTATAACTTTGGTATGGTATGGGAGCCTAATAAGGTTCTCTCATTTTCCACCCTTGGGGGCTCATGTAGTGAACAACAAATTTCACTAGCTCGTGTGAGCGTGCATTGTTGTTTGCATAGTGGATAACGAGTTCCACTTGTAAACATTTTTGGAAAAACAATTGAGGTATGTTCCACATCACATTGGATAGTTGAGGGTTGATCCACCCCCTTTTCTCTTTTTCTTGCTTGCTTTTAGTCTTTGGCATTGCATGATTGAGTATCTTGTTATTGTTGCATACATATATTGTTGGAAGAATGAAGAAGAATGGCTAACCATATAGTTTTTGTGTTGTCATTGATGTCACCATGTTATTTGAGATGCAACTACAAGACTAAGTCTTTGTTTGATCTAATATTTTGGACCGGTATCTAAACTGGTATAGGGGTTACATCCTCTGGTATTTTGGTCTGCAATCCTCTGCGGTTGATTGTTGCTGCTTGCAGTTTTGGGAAATGGTTTATGGATGTTGGAAACTTTTACATTTAGAATCTCTCATGTACAGGTGCTCATATGGTATATTTGCATTATTTTGTTGATTTGATTTTGCTATTAAGCCTATCTTTGGCTGACCTCGTGGATAATTGGTGTTATGGTGAATTAATTTTGTTATGTGGATATATGTGTGACCTATCTTAGGTCTATGCCGACATGATGTAGTGTGCTACACATTTTGATTTATTGTTTGGAAATATTTTGTAAATGCTTGAAGCCAACAGTCAGTCTTTTTGGTTGCATCTAATTAGGCCGACCTAATTGATGCTTATGAATAGGTTAGATATATATTTCAGAAAATTTTGAAGATTTTTGTGTGATGGTGAGAGACGAATGGCATTGATGTAAATGTGAAGAAGTACGAAAAAGATGAAGTGTGTTAAGTCAGTTTATTGAGCATCACTGCAACTGAATCAACACTTGTTAGGTGCACTTTTACCAATTCATTATGGCTATAAATCCATTTTGGTTTATAATCCTTTTGTAAGGAGTGAGCCTCCTTATTTGGATAGTGAGTCCTCTTGTAAGCAGTGAGCTTTTGTATCTAGACAGTGAGTCCTATTCTGGGCAGTGATTCTTATATATTCAGTTTTGGAATTACTTTATATTGTGAGTTAATCCTCACCATGGTTTTTCCTTTATTAGGTTTTCCACGTAAAATCCGGTGTTCATTGTGTTGATATTGCTTTTTGTTATTTGTATTTCATGTTCATACTTAATAACAGAATTGTGTGGTTGTGAAGTTGATAAGTGTTTGAAGTTTGAATTTGTATTTGGTGACAACTGATTCACCCCCCTCTTAGTTGTCTTGCACCTTTTAACAATTGGTATCAGAGATCTGGTTCCTTGGTGAAAAGCTTAACCACTTGAGGAAGATCCTGAAGGTTGAATAAATGGATGATAAAGAAGAGCTCTGGGCTGCACTTGAAGATCTTGATAAGGCTGAAAATGAAAATATAGATTTGAAAGAAAATCTTGATAAGGAAAATGAATGTGTCCAAAAATTAAAAGAGCAATTGAAGAAATTCAAAGAAAGACATAGAGAAGTGAGTGAGCAACAAAAACTGTTGGAAACTCAAGGGAAGACAACTAAGAGGGGGGGGTGAATCAGTTGTCACCGAATTTCAAACTTATTCAACTTATTAACCTTATTCTCATATTTGATCATTAATCATGAAAGCATAAATGAATAACACATCAAAATCACACATAACACCAAGATTTTTATGTGGAAACCCTATTAGGAGAAAAACCACGGTGGAGGTCAATCCACAAGATTATACCCTATTAAAAGTATAAGGAAATATGAATGGGGAATGCACATGCATTCAAGCACACTGCCTAGAGCTCACTGCTCAATTACAAAGGAAGGCCCACTATCTTATAGAAAGGTTTTGATTAAATCCATCAAATTTTGAACTCAGAAAATAGCATCTGCTAATGCCTGATTACAGTTCTAGTTAAGCACATGAATACTTCTTCACTCTTCTTCACTCTCTGCTCTGCCTTCAAATGATTTGAACAATATTCGCACACAATACTTTCACACTTCACACTTTCACACTCTTGCACACTTCCAAATGATAAAACAATCACTCTTATATATCCACAACAAGAAATTACATCGCTATAAGTCGGTTCCAAAGAAATAATAAAATGAATACAAACAGTTGGCTCAGATCAATAAATATTAATCATGCGAATCAACCAAGGTTAGCCACAACATAGTGAAGACCAAAAACAACATCCTCAAACATGAACCAATTCAATTAATTACTCCTCAAATATTTACAACACGCTTCAACACCTTGTCGGCCAAGAACATGAAAACATGAGCATGCAAGAGAAAATATCAGATCGCGAGCACAACGATCAATGTGGATGTGCAACATAGATAGAGAATGAACTAGAAACATCCACAAGCATCATGAAACACTAGAGAGGAATTTGAAAAAACTGAACTAACTGAAATCACATGATCTTCATTTAGGAACACAAACTGAAGCAACAAAAAAACTGTTAGAATACAAATCTTCATGTGGATCTCTGAAACTCGACATGGATAAACTACATATACTCAACAAGAAACCTATTGATGGTGTTTTCTGCATAGAAACAACTCAAATAGAATATGATATCTTATCTCTCTTGAAAGGTAAATCTCTATCAACAAGCCTCAAGAGATAACCCCAAGGTCTCTAATGTCAGGTCTTGACAATGTATAAACAACTCAGTGATAAATGTGAAAATGTTGGTAATCACAATGGGACCTTACTACAAGCAAATATTGAATCTTGATAACTTATCAGATCTTGCAATACTGTGATACTTAAAATCCTAGATCTAACCCAAATGATAAAAGAAAATGCAAAAGATAAGGGTTTTAAAGAGTTATCTAAATTTAAAACTATTCCTAAGATTAATAATGCAAATGAGAAAATACTTAAAATGGACCAATCCCTTAAAAACCAATTCCTACTCAACCCAGATAAATGTACAATCATATAGAAACAGTGCAATCTTCTAAGGCGTTAAAGATTTTCAAATCATGAACATTCATTCAAGACAATCCTGTTGCAACTGAAATGAATAATCTTCACAATCAAACTAAACACAATGAATGTGTGGTCTAGGTTGACTTTTCCAAACAACTACAATTAGGTAGTTGTTGGGAGTATAGACCAGAGATTGCTACAAACACTTCAAGTATCAAATCATGAACACCATTAAACAAATCTAATTCTAAATCTAACATACATCAACTATTTTCAAAGCAATTTTAAAGAAATAATAACAAGAACCATGCCAGATAAGAATAACACAAGTATGGCACCAAGTCACAATGTCATTACTTGCATCAAATTATCCACTGTAGCGAAAATTCTAGTTTTCTATTACAATATTTTCTTGAGAAACAACTAACTCCTAACTTAACTCCTGCTCTACTGCTGAATTCGATCTAACATTCAATTTCTCCAGCCCTTACAAATGAGGCGAAATGCCATATTTATAGAAAAACCCCAAAGTGTGCTGGCCTAAGAATTTACAATAACAACTAGCCACAGAAACAATTCGGCCCAGAGGAATTCAAAAACAAAAGTCAAAATATGCATTGAATGCATATACACCAACCATGTCGGCCTAGGATCCCCACTATTTTGGTCCACTGCATTTAAAGAAGAAGTGAAATAATAGAGAAAGACAAGGCTGGATGCAACATTGCATTAACTACTTCCTCCCTGTCCTTATCTTTGGCATGCTCCATCCTGTCCTTTATGTGTTACCTTAATCTATCTTGTTGGACTGATATTTATTAATGATTGCACTGTAGGTCACTGTGTCATCCAACTTGTGTTTAGTTACTGGATCTTTCATTGAATGGAGGGTAAACATCCTGCCACCACTTCCTCAATCGTTCCGGACTAAGATGCCTTGGCTCATCAACAATATTGTTCATTGCCACAATATATTCCTTGATTTGAATCGCTAAACTTAGCATTGCTTCCCTCGTGCCACTTTCATCAGCTCATGGATCTCAAAAACCCATAGAATGCACAAGATGGCGGATTTATATTGCTTGGGGATTTAGAGTCCACAGGAATTTCCACGTAGAAGGATTTTCTTGAGCTACATTCTTTCGAGGAATCTACCTCTCAGGGAATTCAACACTATCTGGATTTTTTGAACCTCCATATTCTTTGACGGCAGTCTTCAATGATGTAGACCTCCTCATGCATTGGTGTCTGAAACCTCAGACCAGACTAAGGCTATCTTGCTCTCAAGAATCTTACTCTTTACATACAACTTCATTCTTTTTGCCTCAGTAATGGAGGATCCCTCTATGTCTCTCTTAGCCTTTCCAGTCATTGCCTTGCTAGACTCATCCTGCATCCATCAAATTCTAACATGAAAATCTGATTTTTGACAAAATTTTATCAAAGTGTTAGCTCAAAATCATGATAAAACTATTAAATCAACCCTTAAGCATCAAAACTAAGAAGTTCGAAATTTCGAGCTAACCGGGGAAAACCAGCCTGGGAGGAATTTCAGAAAATTTTGAACCAGGCAGATTCTCCCAATGAGGCACCAATATCAACAATAGATTATCAAAATGAACAAAATAATGCATGAATCATTGTGTAATCTATTAAATTAAGCATAGAATATCAAGCATTCATCATCCAAAATCATTCTTCCATCAAGCATCTCAAGTGGCACAATACTTAGCAGAAAATTCAGAAAAAAAACCAGCCAGACCGGAATTCTACGAAGAGCACAAAAATCTGAACACCAGCACATTTATCATGTGATTCAAGCTTCAAACCAACACCTCTCATTAGTATTTATCTTCTAGAATTTTCTAGAAGAGGATAATCAAAATCAGTACTGGAATATTTGAAATTCGAAGATCCTTTCCCGCAAACTGAAGCTTTGTTCTCAACAAACTAGAGTTGAGACAAGCCAAGAACTAGTGGAAGGGAAGTTGAATGAAAATTGAAAGCAACTAAAATCCTTCCTAAGAAAAGTGCCCTTTCCACTATAACTGTTGGTTCTAGTGTCTCCT
Organism: Sequoia sempervirens; assembly: GCA_007258455.2. Lineage (NCBI taxonomy): Eukaryota > Viridiplantae > Streptophyta > Pinopsida > Cupressales > Cupressaceae > Sequoia > Sequoia sempervirens. The sequence goes on from VDFB02000003.1 coordinate 353,182,184, forward strand.
TGTTCAGTTTTTTTGGCATGTCCTCATTTTTCATTTCTTGATAGAGAGCTTCTGAAAGATGTGCAAGATGTTCTCCAATCTCAACAATAGATTATCAAAATGAAAAAAAGAATGGATGAATCATTGTGTAATCTATTAAATTAAGCATAGAATATCAAGCATTCATTATCCAAAATCATGCTTCCATCAAGCATCTCAAGTGGCACAATACTTAGTAGAAAATTTAGAAAAAACCGGTCGGACCAGAATTCCGTGAAGAGCGCAAAAATCTGAACACCAGCACATTTCTAGGAAACTGAAGGAATCCAGGAAAATCTAGCCAAAAAGGAAAGTCCCAAAGTCAGGCAAAATCTTGGAGATCGGCGTGACCTTTAGTTTGTCGAAATGAAACTTATATCTCATGGCGATGGTAGATGTCTCGCAAATGGAGCTGTTCCGGATGCATATCGCTGTGACTCCAGTCGATGGAATGTTTGGAAGTCATCGGTGAGATGAGTGAGTTCAAAGTAATCCCTGCCGATAGAGTTTGTCTTGCTGATGGGTTTTATGATCAGACACTTTGGCATTGGGGAGACATGATTTAGTGTCTCACCGACATGCAATACAGTTGAACATTTTGACCGAATGAACTAGGGAAAAAAACCAGATAAGCATTGAGAATCCTCAAACCCTAAACGCAACCCTAGTTTAACATATTCAATCGTCAATCACACAGAGTCTAGTTCCTAGATGGATTTAAATCATAAAGCATCAAAAATCAATAGCAACTTGAGAGTCAGGACAAACCACATACCATGAATAGATCAAATTCAACCACAAACATAATGAGATGCTAACTTGGATGCCCTAGCGACCAAATCAATTTGAAACACCATAAATCCATGCACCAACAAGTAAATCAAGAAAATAAAGCTTCAACTCATGCAATCTCAGATGTAAGAACAAATGCACAACAAAGATGAGAGCAAGTGATCCCAAATCCCTTTAAATTTGACCTCAGAAATCTTACCCAGGTGCACTAATGGTGCAGACAAGATGGAATGGAGAAATTCGGGAACCCGACGGCAAAATGAAATCTAGAAAAATATGGACTAGGCAAAATTCCGAAGAGTCCTGAATTTTTTGGACTTCAGTGCTAAAGTTACCTCATCGAGCTTTGGAAGGAATCCGGGAAAATCCGGATGGGATGGGTAATCTTGACCTTGAGTGAAAACCCGAATTGTTCAAAACTTAAGTTTCTCAACGTGCGACCTAGGGGAATGACTCAGGTGGGCCAGATGAAAATCTAAGGACCTCAAAAGCAATTAGGACAATAAAATCAATAGGCCCAAAAGATGCCAAAATACTAGAGCAAAAGAGGGTCCCTACTTTCAGTGGGGCGTGTGTTCGAAACTGCACAACAAATGGTGACTCTACTGGGGAAATGTTCTAGAGCATTTTGATGACAAACTAGAATCAAGAACCCAGAATCTTTAGTTTCAATCCATCCACCAGATCACTACTCAAATTAAGCTTCAGAACCCACAAGTTAGTAAACCTTTCCTACAATAGGGTCAAAGTGTGTGCACGTGCATTCATTACCTTCCTTGGTTACAATTAAGGCCATATTAGGTATGAACAGGCTACATAAAGAATTCTAACCTCAAAAGCATCCTGGATAGAGCCTTGCTGCCAGTCAGGCATCCATAGCCTCGACGAGGTTATCGTTGTGGTTCTCCGAAACATAGATCTACTGCCAGCCAAGCGTCCATAGCCTCGGTAGAGATATTCAGATACTCCTGATAAGTTGAATTAATTCTTTTAATTTTCAACATTTTCTTTTCTTTCTTTTGATATTTCTTTTCACTTTTATTTCAACCTGTGAACACTGAAGTTCACACTCAGGGCTGAGAACCATAGTGGCGCTGAAGCAGAAAAAAGGATTTTTCACCTAACCAGACTTCATAAGGACCCTATGCAACCTCAAAATTTCTTAAGATTTATTTCAAAATGTAAGACCCAGGGATATTTCAGATTTGACCTAACCCTATGGCTCTTCTGCTAAGAACATTAAGTACATGTGACACTGAAAAAAGGATTTTCACCAAGTGATTCCAGAAAATGATCAAAGTTTATAAAGGAAATACCTAGAACATCACCCAGACATTACCACAACTATTAGAAGATGCAACGAAACACCTCAAAGAAAGCAGGAAGCCAAAAGCAAGAGAAAAACTAGAAAATGACCAAACCAACCAAAGAAAACCAGAAAGCAGAAAGGAAACCTAATCTAACAAAACAAAACGGCAGAAAAGAAACCTAAACTAACTATATACAAAGGAGGAGTTGTGAACAGCTCAAGACTGGAAATAATGCTTCAGGTACTGCCCATTGACAGGTAGTGGAATGTCCTCCCCTGTGAGGGTCTTTAAGCAAAAAGCATTATCTCCCAGGATCTCTAAAATTTGGTAAGGACCAAGCCACAATTTGTCAAATTTACCATGCTCTTCCTTACGGTCATGAGGTTTGTCCTAGTAAAGAACCAAGTCAGAGATTCTAAAGGCTTTTACCTTGGCCCTCCTATCAAACCATCTCTTGACTGCGCCTTGATGTTTGGAAAATTTTTCAAGGGCTTCATCTCTTTTCTCCTCAAGGTGTAACAACTCAGCTAATGTGGCCTCTTGTCTATTCCCTTCATCATAATATTCATTGATGAACTGCAAGGTGGGGATTTTGAGTTGAATGGGAAACATGGGTTCAAGACCATATACCAAGTGATAAGGAGAAGTTTCTATGGAGGCCTTGTGTCTTGTACGATCTACCCAGAGAACAAATCGGAGTTGGGTGTGCCAGTCCTTAGGATTTCTTTCTAGCAGTTTACGAATGATTGTCAACAGATTTTTATTGGAAGACTCAGCTAAGCCATTACCCTATGGATAGTAATTGGATGAAAATTTAATTATAATCCCATGATCAAAGGCCCAATTAGAAAACTTTAATGACGCAAATGTAGGACCATTATCACAAAGCAAAGACATGGGACACCCAAAACGATTGATAATACCTGATTCCATGAAATTGATTACTACCTCAGACATACATTGCTTGCATGCAAGAGCTTCAGTCCATCTTGTGAAATAATCAGTAACAGTAAGAATGTACCTGTGTCCCACAGAGGAAGGTGGATTGATTGGACCAATGAATTCCATTCCCCACTATAGAAAGGGTTTTACCTCAAAGACCAGTTGAAGTGGGAGTGTTGCATGCTTCTCTCTAGTTGCTGCAGTTTGATAGATATGACATATTCTAACATGGTTATGGACATCCCTGAATAGTGTTGGCCAGTAATAACCAGCCCTCAGAATCTGGTTAGCAATGGATATTTTAGAACCATGACCAGTGCCATACTTCTCGTGAAACTTAGTTATCACTCTGTCAGCCTCTTGCCTTCCTAAACACCTCAGATAGACACCTTCATGATTCATTTTATACAAAAAAGCTCCCTTTAGAATTAAATTGTTACCTTTTAAGTGTAATTCCCTCCACGAGATGGCATTAAGGTGGTCTGGGCATTGTTGTTTTAACAGATAATGAATGATTGCATCATACTAGCTTCCTGGAGAGACCTCTTCAAGATTATAGTGATGAGCTTCTAGGTCATGACCCATTTCTGCCATTGTTCAGGTAAGTCCTTGTCCTCTCACCAGTTTCATGGGTTGAATTTCTATATCATATTCCTGCAACATGGTCACCCACTTGGCTCTTCGTTCACCCAGTTCATTTTGCATCAGTAACAACTTTACTGCAGGATCAAGAACTATTGCAACAACCTTGTTCCTGAGCATATAGTGCCTGAACTTCTTCACAGCCCTAACCAAGGCATAGGCTTGTTTCTCCACACTTGGATATCTTAATTCTACATCTTTCAAGGGTGCACTCATAAACGCTATGGGTTGTTCATTCCCTTGATCAGATTTCTGAGTTAACATGTCAGCACAAGAATGATCAGAAGAAAATGAATATATGTAAAAGGGTTTATCATAATCAGGGCTTACCAGTACTGGGGCATCAACAATGGCCCTTTGAATCTCTACAAATGCTTCTCTTTCCTCTGCACTCCATTCAATTTTAGCTTCTTGCTTCAACATTGCATTCAATGGTTTGACTATCTCAGCAAATCCTATGATAAACTTCCTTACAAAGTTTATTTTACCAAAGAATGACTTCATCTCCTTTTTGTTGGCTGGTGGCTGAATCTTGAGTATGGCCTCCACTCATCCAGGGTCAATAGAAATGCCTTTCTCTGAGATAAGATGTCCCAACAATTTTCCTTCGGTAACTCCAAAGATACACTTTGTATTGAGAGATATGCCAAACTCTCTACATTTCTGGAACACCTTGCATAAATTTTCTAAGTGATCACCTCTCTTCTTGGAAAAGACCATCAAATCATCCATATAGATAATGATGCATTTACCAATGATTTCTTTGAAAGAAATGTCCATTTCCCTTTGGAATGTGGCTCCAACATTAATCAAACCGAAGGGCATCCTCCTGTAGGAAAAAGTACCCCACTTAGTGGTGAAGGCAGTTTTATGTATGTCCTCATATTGTACCATAACTTGATTATACCCAAAATAGCCATCCAAAAAAGACATCATCTGAGATTCATTGACAATTTGGAGTACCTCATTCAGTGAGGGGAATGGATAATTATCCTTCTCAGATGCTCGATTTAGGTTCCTAAAATCCACACATAGTCTGATTTCCCTGTTCTTTTTTCTCACAGGAACCAAGTTTGCAACCCAAGTTGAATGTCTAACTGGGACTATGATCCTAGTAGACAACATTTTCTGCACTTCCTTCTAAATTATAGGCTGTAGTAGGGCGTTAATTGGTCTATGTCTCTGCCTAAAGGGCCTTAATCCTATTTTTAGAGGGATAGTATGAGTTATAATTGATGTGTCATACATTTTCAAGTCTTCATAACTCCACTCTATCACATCCCGATATCTATGTATTGCATCAATTATTCCTTTTCTCTCCTCTAGGGAACATACCTTACCAATGAAGACATTCTTAATATCATCTTGAGTTCCCATATTGTGTGTCTCACATTGCCCACTAATGGATTGTTTCTTAGCATCTTATTCTTGATTTCTAACCTTATCCAGATCAAAAATCCTTTCCAGCTATACCATTCCCCTTGGAATAGTATTAATTTTCAAGTTAATTACCCCTTCCAAATCCATCTCTACTTCTTGGGGTTTAGTTTCATCAATAATCTAAGAAGCAAAGACATCTGTACTGGTGATAAAATCTAGAATATGCTTATCATCTTCAAATACCTAGAAATTGGTAACATTGTTAGGTATTGAAGGCACCGTGGTCAATTCTATAGTGAACTTCAATTCGGAAAGAGACAAAGGCTACAAAGTGTTGGCTTCCTGAGCAAGGGAATCTGTTGTTTGATTCCTATGACATGGTATCAACTGAATGTTGAAGGCATCAAATCCTTCAATAAGGTCCCATACTCTATGCCTATAGTTAGTCATCCTTCTATCATGACATGAGTACTACTTCCTGACTTGTTTGAACACTAACTCAGAGTCCCCAAAGACTTGCAATATCTTAACCTTTTTTCTTAATGACATAAGCAGCCCATGAATCAAAGCTTCATACTCTGCTACATTATTTGTACAATGGAACTGGAGTCTATGAGAAGCAAAGAAAGTCTTACCTTTTGGACTGATTAATTCAAATCCTACCCCAGCTCCTTGCTTTGACTTGGATCCATGAAATCTCAAAGTCCAACAACCAGCAACTGCAAACTTCATTGCTATATCTCTTGTACTATTACTGCTGGAGGACACCCCAGATAGCATCACTTTCTTCCCTCTAGGGTCCTCTTTAGTACTTTGCACGTTAATACTGATTGCTGGAGTGGGGTTTATACAATTCTGCACTTTCTCTAATGTTGTCTGACATAAGCATCACTCCAGCTCTGAGTGATAAGCATTGTGAACTCTACACCGGTTGGGCAAGAGTAGTTCTTCAAAATTCAGTCCTCTACCCAGATGAATCTTGTTTTCAATACATTGTTGAATAAATTCTTGAAAATTATCTAGTAGACTGAGCTGATTATCCTTAGGGTTATCATCATTCTCAACTGGTTCCATCAAAGCACCAGTGCTACCAGATTCTTCCATGAAATCAGTAGGCATTGTATGCAGCATAAGGACCTCTTCTGCATCAGATTCCTCAAAAGGGGTAGTAAATATGTAATTACCCATGCTCACCTATGATATCAGGACCTCATTTGAAGTGTTTTGATATTTTGTAATCATATACTTCACCTTGGGCTCTCTTTCAATCCTGATCTGATTCAACACCCCTTTCCAAGGAAGCCGCATATGAGAGTGATCATTTGATACATATCCATTCAGGGCCTTGGTAAAATCCCTTCCCAAAATCAACCGTAGGCATCAAGTATATCTGCCACCTGAACATTAATAACTTGCTGGATTCTAGGGTTAGAGGCAACCTGCATATGGATCATATTCAATTCTCCTACAACGTTAACTTCAGTCCTATCCAATTGTGTAACTTTCTTTTGAGATTCAGCAGGAGTAATACCTAGAGCTTTACAAACACCAAAAGGCATTACATTGGTGGAAGCACTTGAATCCAACAAGCAATTGTGCAAGTTCTTACCAAATATTTGAATAGAGATTAGGAATGGAGGAGTGTCAACTTTCCCTTGGAACAGAGTCAAGGGAGTATCTACCTAGGCTAATTGAGCTCTATCTTTCTCCTTTCCTTTATCCCCAGGTGGCATGTCAGCCTAATTGTGAATCTGGTTCTACCCTTTCACTAGTTGAGAACTAGATGTTTTATTGACGCTTTCACTGGCTAATTGATCTAGTGATATTGAATTTGCACTGTAAGCTCCTAGAACTGCATTTCTAATAGTTGGAACTCTCAATAATTCAAATGCAGAGAGACTTACCTTTAGCTTCTTGAGTTCTTCTACAACATATATGGCCAGTTGTTCTGTACTTAGATCAGCATAAGCCTCCTTAGAACATTCTACCACTCTTTCCTTGTTTACTTCAACACTCTTTCCCTTTGATGGATCAATTGGGGTTGATCCACTCTTTGAGAAGTACTATTTTGACACATGATGATATAGTGGATTATTACTAGCATTGGGATCTGGAGGTGTGGTGAAAGGGCCTCCAGCTCATGGATGTCTATATGGAAAGTCCCTTAGATCATATTTTTACCAATCCACTGGAATCTTTGCACCTCTTCAATGTAAGCTTCTTCTTCATCCACGGGGCCATTGTCTTTTACTGGATTTTCATTGAAGAATTGTGCAACCTCCTCCCCATTGCACACCTGATCCACATTCTCCTCCTGCCTGTTGGACTCTTCTTCTGGACCATTTTCTTCACCAAGGGGGAAAGGAGCATGATTCAACACTAGCATAGGTGAATCATAAGGGGTAGAGGGCACAATTTCCTGACCACTAGTATTATTTTCTACCCCATACTGAAAGATTGAAGCAGTAGTCTGGAACTCTGGACATTCTAGTTCAGAATGTTGACTTGTCTTGTGAAGCCTACACCAACCAGAAAGTGCTGCCTCTACCAAAAATACACCACCAGAAGGCCTTTCCTGATTCACCGGTTGATCTAGTGGAGTAGGAACACCTCCATTATTAGGCCTAGTATTCCATGTCTTGTTATGTCTTTGAGGTTGTCTTCTATCATATCCTTGCCCACTAGTTTTTCCTCTATCAGTATATTTACCAAAAGGATATCCCCTATCAACGTTTTGACCTTTGTCGAAATGTTTCCCCTATCAAAACTTTGTCCTTGTTGGGGCTCTCTATGATAATTTGTCTGTATGTTCCTTCATGCGGCTTGCAGCTGGTTGTTCTGATTCCTGAGATAGGTGACTTCCAGATTCAGTTTCTTTATCTACTCAACCATCTCATCAATCCTTTCCTTGTCATTGTTATAAGGAGCCTGATTTGGATTGTTCTGAGGAAAATTTGACACTATAGCAGAGCCTATGGACTGGTTCAGAACTTCTGAATTTTGCAGATAAGTAGGGAAACTAGTTTGTTGTTGCTAATAAAGGGGCTGATTAATGTGCTAGCGAGGAAAATTCACCATATGTGGAGCTTGAATCATCAGGGGACCAGGGTGTTGTACCAGAGGCAACTGAGGCACTGGATTCATGATGGGTGTATGATTGGCCAGTGCTTGTTTGATTCCTTGAACTTGACCTGGGTGTCCAATGGGTCCTAATGAGGGCAAAGGTCCAAATAAATGTTGTTTCAAGTATGTGTTGACATTAAAATCCTCTGTATACACATGAATCAAACAAGTTGGAGGATTGGGCCTCCACTTAAGGAATGTAGTTGTAAGGCTATCCAGGGCCTCATAATAGACCCCTAAAGCAGTGGCATCATCAATGGCATTAGGAGCTTGTAACCTGGTGTATGCAAGGTGAAATCTGTCATTAAAGGTGGCTACAGGCTCATTAATTTATCTTTTCACTGTGATGAATTGCAAGTACAACTCATGGGCACTAATGGGTATTTTAAACTTTTGCAAGAAGGTAGTTTCCAGCTGAGTTTAATTGGAAATTGACCCAGTAGGAAAATGGTTACACCAGTAGAAAGCATCATCCCCTAAGGAGTAAGGGAACAACCTACATGCAACATCCTCATGGACAATTCCCCTATCCCTCATACAAGTCTGAAAAATCCTAATGTGCTCCTCTGCAGTCCTATTAAGGTCATTCACATGGAACTTTGAACAAAAGTGTTCAGGGTTCTTTAGCATGACATTGTAAGCACTAAAGATCAGAGGGGAAGGGTTACTTGCAAGGAATTCCATTGGTGGAAGTGGTGGTGGAGGTTTATTTATGATGGGTTGAGGTCGTTAGATAGGAACTGCCTCAGGAACAGGGATAGCTCCAGACTCTGGGAATTAAGGGGTAGATGATGATGATGATGAGGGGGTGGATGATGATTCTTCCCTTTCTTGGGTCCTCCTTGACCTGGTAGGGAACTGTAACTCTTAAAAATCATCCTCTCCTGGTGTGGACCTGGTCCTTCTTTGATATCTCTCAGGAGAGATGGCATTCAGAAAATGATCCAGCTTGCTTATTCAGGCCCTCCTTCTAGTGCAAGTGTGAGTGAAAACCCGAATTGTTCAAAACTTAAGTTTCTCAACATGCAACCTAGGGGAATGACTAGGGTGGGCCAGATGAAAATATAGGGACCTCAAAAGCAATTAGGACAATAAAATCAATAGGCCCAAAAGATGCCAAAATACCAAAGAAAAAGAGGGTCCCTACTTTCAGTGGGGCGTGTGTGGGAAATTGCACAACAAAACCATTTTGTCCAAAACCTCTGAACAACAACGTACTGAGTTCACTGACAGACTAAACTTCACTTCACCACTGACAACTTGTAGCACTTCTCATTACAATTTTCTCAATATCCTCGACATATACAACTTCTAATGCATTAATGCTAATAGTGTTGACATCAATGACAACCACATATCAAGAACATAACCACAACATCCAACAATCTCCCCCTTTGGAATTGATGGCAACACATGATGTGAAAAATACCATCAACACAACTACACTTACTCCTCCTTAGGTCCTGACTCTTCTCTCCTCAACTGTTCTCCCCACAAATATTTTTCACATTACTCTTCTCCCCCTTTGACATCAATGACAAAGATCTCTTTTATACAAGCTCTGAACCACATGTCTAAACACCTGAACATCTGACTACTCCCCCTGAGTAGCAGCTGATGAGCCTAGTTTATGGTCTAGTTTTGGGTAGAACTTATAATTTATTTGCTAAAGTTATCATGGACTTTAACATTAAGTGTTGATACTTTTTATGATATTTCCTCAAAACTATTGACATTGGGCTTAATCTTATTTTTGCAAACCTTTAATGATGATGGCATGTTATACGAACTATCCATGTTAATTTTGCATGTAGTTAATGAATGTTCTTTGAGGTGGTTACAAACAATAGTAGAATTTGACAAATAAATGACTATGTGACTAAAACTTTTAGTCATGTGACTAACACTAGTAGTATTTGGAAAATAAATGACTATTTTGGTCATTTATAAGTGACTAATTTGGTCATCAGGTAAAATCACAACTAAATGACTAAATAAATGACTAATATTAGAAAAATAAAAATGACTAAATAATAACTAAATAAATGTGCTCATTATTAAAATCTTGGCCATAATTTTCATTTTAATAAACATACTCTAAAACCTTTGTCAAGACCTTATTTTCAATCGTAGCCTGCCATAATTAATAATAAAATATTACAAATAAAATTACTACTAAACATTTTTTGTGGAATATTTTTTTTTTTTGTGGTGTCATCATATGAACACCAAAGTTTCTTCTAAATTGACCACCAAATTATAAAAATTAGAAAACCATAAGAGAACCTAAAAACAAAACCCAAAAACCTAAGCAAAAGGAAGAGAAAAAATAAAAGATAAGAATAAGCAACCAAATAATCTAAGGGGAAAAAGGACCAATTTTTTTTTTTATAAGCATAATTTTCATTTTAATAAGCATACTCTAAAACCTCCATGAAGACCTTATTTTCAATGTAGCCCACCAAAATGGAGCAGTGAGTCAAAAACTTATTTTCAAGGTAGCCTGCCAAAAATGGAGAAGTAAAGTGCGACACCTGATTTTGGATTGCAACCTCTACCCATTTTTCCGCATCAGACACGATATGTGCAAAATCTTGTGGTAAGTCACTTTCCATTGTTTCAGTTAATTTTACTTTTCAAATCTATCACGTTTAGGCCATATGATCCATATGATCCATTCTTTTTAATAATTTTACTAGTTTCTTGTTGACTAACAATGATTATGTTCTTTTTTAGGCTAATTATGGAAAAGCAGATCCATCTTGTGTTGTAGAAGTTAAGGATTTATATAGATAACTTGGAATTGAGGTCTATTTATTCTTTTATTTTCCGTTATGAGATGTTAAAAGTGATATTTTCTTTTCAAAGTTTCCACTATCAAATTGCATAGTTCACAAGAGAACTTACTTTTATCTATAAAAATGATATTAAGGGACATGTAGATTGAGTTGTCTATACAAATTTCAGAATTTAAACTCTTAAAATAGCTTCCACTTTCTAAGGGGGCATGCAAATCACTTTTTCATTTGAGCGTAAAAAATAGAGTAGCACGTAAAGAAAAAGGATGAACAATAATAAAGTGAAAAGTGGCTCTTCTCTCAACCATGTAGAGTACAATGAAAGGAGTGCAGTGATGGTAGGGGTTTAACATTTACAATGTAGTGGAATAGTAGTTCAGTTTTACAATAGATGTTATCCTACTTTTTTTGAGAACTCTTACTGAATTCCCAAAAATAGGATTTCCCAAATGACGCCAATAGATATTATAAATATAAAACAAACAACAATATTTTCATATAAAAACAACAAGAGATGATTCATAGGCCCTATGAAAATCTCTAACTTTTTGGATCCCCTTTGATACTTTTCTACATACTTACAAATTAAATCTCCATGATTAATATGGACTGGAAGGGTTGAAAGGGCACATGTTAGTCATTTCCATTTATTGGGAAATAAAGAGTTTGAAGTGACTGAAATAATCAAATGTAGCTCTTTACTCTAGATGCTTTATTCTCATTTGGTTATTAATATATCCAGATATAAACCATGATGACTTAAATTAGAACTAGAAGAAATCTCACGAAAACTACAAGAAGAGATCAGTGATTAGATGAATCATGGAAATGAAACCAACTCCATAAGCCACAACAAACAAAATATGCAATGCAAATGAGAATATAGGCCTTCAAAGGAGTTGTCATGGATAAAGAATCATCCTCCCTTAGATCTCTTATGAGAATGCCCGAAAGCTCTTCAGTTATCCACAATATCTACATGCTATGAGCTCTGATAAAAAGATTGTGCATAGTTCTCAGTTTATTCAATTTGGTGCTATTATTTTTATCATGTGATTCAAGCTTCAAACCAACACCTCTCATTAGTATTTATCTTCTAGAACTGTCTAGAAGAGGATAATCTAAATTAGTATTGGAATATTTGAAATTTGAAGATCCTTTCCCTCAAAATGAAGCTTTGTTCTCAAGAAACCAGAGTTGAGACAAGCCAAGAACTAGTGGAAGGGAAGTTGAATGAAAATTGAGAGCAACTAAACGCCTTCCTAAGAAAAGTGCCCTTTCCACTATAATTGTCAGTTCTAGTGTCTCCTTGTTCATTTTTTTTGGCATCTCCTCATTTTTCATTTCTTGATAGAGAGCTTCTAAAAGATGTGCAAGATGTTCTCCAATCTCAAAAATCAATGTTGAGATAAAATGGAAGCATTTCTCTTGCCAATAAGGTGCTAAATCATTTATCCTTGAAGGAGATTTATGTGCATGAAGAAAACTTAGGAGGTCTTCTAGAATATTCTTGGACTGCTCATCTATGGTATCTTTTATTTGACTAACCTCAATTCCAAAATAAGCGTTAAGGCGACCAAACCAGTCTTCATCATTTGTCATCATAAATCTAAAACTCAACCTAGGTAAATTGACACTTTTTAGGTCCCCTCTCTTGACAAGCCAACCCTCACTATTAGTTAATTTTTGCAAATGGGTTTCAACATCTTTGTAACTTACCAGAGATGTAACTATGGCTTCAAGGCATTTACCAACCTTAACTCTAGTTGACCTCCACCCTCATGCTCTTGTTTCAATTCAGTTTCTTCCCAACCCTCCAAATCATAGACTAATAAATGGTAAGCCTTGAAATCATGGAACAAAAAACTACAAGAGACGGAGCACACATATAACATTAAAATTGTGACTTGCAACAGTAAAAGAAAAGCAGTAGGCAATTTGATATACAATCAAGAAAGGGCATTTTATGAGGCTTCCTTAAGGAAGCAAATTAAAAATTAAATAAAATCATGCTTAAAATTCCATTTAGATGTTTAGTTGTATAGTAGATGTCATCCTACTTTGTTTGAGAACTCTTACTGAATTCCCAAAAATAGGAGTTCCCAAATGATGCCAACAGATATTATAAATAGAAAATAAACAACAATATTTTCATATAAAAACAACAAGAGTTGATTCATAGGCCCTATGAAAGTCTCTAAATTTTTGGCTCCCCTTTGATAATTTTCTGCATATGTACATATTACATCTCCATGATTAATATGGACTGGAAAGGTTTAAAGGGAACATGTTAGTCTTTTCCATTTATTGGGAAATAAAGAGTTTGAAGTGATTGAAAGAATCAAATGTAGCTCTTTACTTTAGATGCTTTATTCTCATTTGGTTATTAATATATCTAGATATAAACCATGATGACTTAAATCAGAACAAGAAGAAATCTCATGAAAACTACAAGAAGAGATCAGTGATTAGATGAATCATGGAAATGAAACCAACTCCATAAGCCACAACAAATAAAATATGCAATGCAAATGAGAATACAGGCCTTCAAAGGAGTTGTCATGGATAAAGAATCATCCTCCCTTAGATCTCTTGTGAGAATGCCTGAAAGCTCTTCAGTTATCCACAATATCCACATGCTATGAGCTCTAATAAAAATATCGTGCATAGTTCTTCTCAGTTTATTCAATTTGGTGCTATTATTTTTATCATACGATTCATGCTTCAAACCAACCCCTCTCATTAGTATTTGTCGTCCAGAACTATCTAGAAGAGGGTAATCAAAATTAGTACTGGAATATCTGAAAGTCAAAGATCCTTTCCCTCAAACTGAAGCTTTGTTCTCGACAAACCAAAGCTGAGATGATCTAAGAACTACTGGAAGGGAAGTTAAATGAAAACTGAGAGAAACTAAAATCCTTCCTAAGAAAATTTCCCTTTCCACTATAACTATTAGTTCTAGTGTCTCCTTGTTCATTTTTTTTGGCATCTCCTCATTTTTCATTTCTTGATAGAGAGCTTCTGAAAGATGTGCAAGATGTTCTTCAATCTCAACAATCAATGTTAAGATAAAATGGAAGCATTGCTCTTGCAAATAAGGTGCTAAATCATTTATCCTTGAAGGAGATCTATGTGCATGAAGAAAACTTAGGAGGTCTTCTAGAATATTCTTGGACCCCTCATCTATGGTATCTTTTGTTTGACTAACCTCAGTTCCAAAATAATTGTTAACCTCCACCCTCATGCTCTTGTTTCAATTCAGTTTCTTCCCAACCCTACAAATCACAGACTAATAAATGTTAAGCCTTGAAATCATGGAACAAAAAACTACAAGAGATGAAGCAAGCATACAACATTAAAATTGTGACTTGTAGCAGTAAAAGAAAAGAAGTAGTAGGCAGTTTGATATACAATCAAGAAAGGGAATTTTATGAGGCTGCCTTAAGGAAACAAATTAAAACTTAAATAAATCATGCTTCAAATTCCATTTAAATGTTTAGTTGTACAGTAGATTTCATCCTACTTTTTTTGAGAACTCTTACTAAATTCCCAAAAATAGGAGTTCCCAAATGACGGTAATAGATATTATAAATAGAAAATAAACAACAATATTTAAATATAAAAACTCTAACTTTTCTGAAAATCTCTAACTTTTTGGCTCCCCTTTGATACTTTTTTGCATACGTACAAATTACATCTCCATGATTAATATGGACTGGAAAGGTTGAAAGGGAACATGTTATTCTTTTCCATTTATTGGGCAATAAAGAGTTTGAAGTGACTGAAAGAATCAAATGTAGCTCTTTACTCTAGATGCTTTATTCTCATTTGGTTATTAATATATCGAGATATAAACCACGATGACTTAAATCAAAACTAGAAGAAATCTCATGAAAACTGCAAGAAGAGATCAGTGATTAGATGAATCATGGAAATGAAACCAACTCCATAAGCCACAACAAATAAAATATGCAATGCAAATGAGAATATAGGCCTTTAAAGGAGTTGTCATGGATAAAGAATCATCCTCCCTTAGATCTCTTGTGAGAATGCTTGAAAGCTCTTCATTTATTCACAATATCCACATGCTATGAGCTCTAATAAAAATATCGTGCATAGTTCTTCTCAGTTTATTCAATTTGGTGCTATTATTTTTATCCTGTGATTCAGGCTTCAAACCAACCCCTCTCATTACTATTTGTCTTCCAGAACTATCTAGAAGAGGGTAATCAAAATTAGTATTGGAATATTTGAAAGTCAAAGATCCTTTCCCTCAAACTGAAGCTTTGTTCTTGGCAAACCAGAGCTGAGATGAGCCAAGAACTAGTGGAAGGGAAGTTGAATGAAAATTGAGAGAAACTAAAAGCCTTCCTAAGAAAAGTGCCCTTTCCACTATAATTGTCAGTTCTGGTGTCTCCTTGTTCATTTTTTTGGCATCTCCTCATTTTTCATTTCTTGATAGAGAGCTTCTAAAAGATGTGCAAGATGTTCTTCAATCTCAACAATCAATGTTGAGATAAAATGGAAGCATTTCTCTTGCAAATAAGGTGCTAAATCATTTATCCTTGAAGGAGATTTATGTGCATGAAGAAAACTTAGGAGGTCTTCTAGAATATTCTTGGACCCCTCATCTATGGTATCTTTTATTTGACTAACCTCAGTTCCAAAATAAGCGTTAAGGTGACCAAACCAGTCTTCATCATTTGTCATCATAAATATAAAACTCAACCTAGGTAAATTGACACTTTTTAGGTCCCCTCTCTTGACAAGCCAGCCCTCACTAGTAGTTAATTTGTACAAATGGGTTTCAACATCTTTGTAACTTTCCAAAGATGTAACTATGGCTTCAAGGCATTTACCAACCTTAACTCTCTCACTCAGATCTGCAAATCCATCAACTATTATTTGTTTCATCCTACTAACAAATAGGCTTTCAAAAAGTTCATCCCACAAACTCTTTGAGTGCTTTAGAACAATCTCAGACATGCATTGCCATGGAAACTCAACATTTGAACCAAAAAACATTTTTAGCCACTCCAATCTCCCTTCAAATGCATCTAGACTATCCAATGTTTCTCTGATCAATGTCTCATTCTCTGTAAGTTCCTTGCCACTTTTCACAAGATCAAGAAAATACTTTCCCCCCAGCCTATTTGTAGGGGGAATATCATTTGCACATGTCTTAAGCCACGCTAAGCAAGCCTCTAATATAAATTTTCTCAAAAAAATAATCATGGTAGCTTGTAGCTTCTCTCTATGATATTTCCACAACTGTATCTCATTGTCTGGGTTTGGAATCCCACCAAACAACTATGATTCAGGTGGCACTACCAACACTATCTTATAAAAAAGAGGCAAATCATTTAGAACCTCCAAGAAGAGTTCCCCAACCTGACATAGTGTTACCTATATGACTCTTACCACATTACAAAAAATGGAAATGACTTCCCCCACCTTATCGGTCTATCGGTCGGACATGTCATATGGTTCTAGTGATGCGTCAATAGTTCTTTTTTTTTATCGGCATGAGGATCTTCTATTGGCAGGATGAGGTCTCATGTTCCAGCGATGGTTCGATGGGGATGTTGTTGTTGGAACTCCACCAATGACATCCCCATCAGACCATTGTGGGAACAAGAGACCTTGTCCCACTGATAGAAGATCCTCACGCCAATGAAAAACTAGAACTATCGATGCATCGCTGGAATCAGAAGACACGCTTGGCCAATAGATCCTTTGGTGTGTGAAGTCTTCTAGCCATTTTTGTCAGAATGAAGCAGATGGATTTTAGGGGTTTTGTTTTAGATGATATGGAAAATTTTGTTTGGAACCAAATATAGCTGAATGGGTGTTTCAAACTCAATCAAATCTTGTTTAAAACAACCCAACATGAAGACAAGTGTACTTAGAATATTGGGATTGCTTTTCTGATCATCATGATTTGGTTTAGATCTAGGAAATTGAAGCAAAATGGTGATAAAGAACAATAGGGCATGGGCAGAAAATGTGTCAGGCTGTTTTGGGAAAAACATGCCTTAAACATTAGAGATCTTCAAATTTGGGCAAAGATTTTGAGAGGTTCCTTGCAAAATCCATTTTGTGCACATTCTGCAATCAATCATTTCATTCCACGAGATGACATCTCTTTGAGGCATTATGTCAAGCAATTCAAGTGTTTTGTCTATGATTCCACATCTTGCATATATGTCTACCAGAGCATATCCAACTATAACATCCAAGTATCTTTTTAATTCCTCTATCTTTCATCAATCTCTTTACTATTTGAACCTCGTACAAATTTTTTAGGGAAGAACATAAGTTGCAACATTTTTAGGATCCAACTAAAAATATGAATGGTTGATCAACCATGCACACCTAATGATCAACTATATATGTAAATTGTAATTCAATAAGGGTTACTGATGTGTGAAGTATGTGCAGCCCTCGTCCACTAAACCAACATGACTGCATGCACCTAGAACCCAAGCAAAGCTTACAATGTTAGGATGTGTTCCAGAGTGCTTCATTAATTAAAATATTTTGAGAGGTTCCTTGTAAAATCCATTTTGTGCACATTTTTCAATCAATCATTTCATTCCATGAGATGACATCTCTTTGAGGCATTTTGTCAAACAATTCAGGTGTTTTGTCTACAATTCCACATCTTGCATATATTGTCTACTTAAGCTAGTTTTTCCTATAGTTGTTATTTGGTGTTTTCAATGTTGTAGAGTCATATTTTCCTGTATGACTGAATGTCTTTTTTCATAAAATCAATTTTATACTATTCTCCCCCAAGTTTCGGGGACGGGGACAACAGGGGATGGTGGGACGTGTTTTTGGTATGGGGGTACTTTTGGGTCAGTTTTTAGGGGATGGTAGGGGACGGCTATAAAAAATAGGTAAATTTTTAAAAGTACAGAGAAATTTCAAATATTCATATTAGAACATTGATAAAGCATTCATCATAGGCATTGTAGAAGATTAATACATAACATTAGACTTGAATTGATATTTCACATAAGAATTGACAAACAAAGTAACAAAATTAAAATTATTTTATTGCCAATGTGCATACATATTAAATAAGAATTATAAAAAAATTCCCAAAGGCTTCAAGTTTCAACTATAAAATGACGAAAACATAGAAAATATATGGCTATCCCTAATCAGTAGATGCAACTGGTAGGTCTGTATCAAAATTGGAGCTCAAGTTTGTGTCATTGTTAGATGCAAAGGTAGGGGGAAGTTTCTAGGTCCCCCAAGTCCCCGAAAAATTTCTGGGATGGGGACGGGGGTACCAAGGTAGGGGACGGGTCCCCATGGAGCACTGAGTTTATATGGTTTGGGGTTTCAAGGTGGGGTTTTACCTGACCACAAAAACCTCTGTGGTTGGGATAGAGGTATACACCCCTCTTGCTGATTACACCTTATCATCTACTAGAGACCTCTGGGTGACTCCTGGCAATGGTACTGTGATGGATTGAGGGGGAAAACAGTAACAGAGGTCATTGTGACAGTAAAGTGGAGGTTGGTATGTACACTATTTAAGTCTTGTAAGATTCTAACCTGGAATCTAGAGGCACCAATTAGGAAAACCCTAGTCCAAGCCTTCATAAAAGAGTTTGCAATACCAATACATAAATGTAAAAATGTATTTGATTTTGACTTGTATATCTGAATAGCTCTATTTCTTCTTGAATTAAACATTTAAAAACTGGTGCAGGAGCACCAAGGTATTTGTGAAATGTTGATTCATGGAGGTCTTAGGTCAGTTTGAGTTTTGAGTCTAGAAGTCATTAATAAGGTCATGATTGACCAATTCATATTGTAAGCATGTGCAGGCATAATGAAGAGTGTTGGAGGCGGTGGTAGAGCTGTGAGAGGTTGGTAATGTCATTTTTCAATAAACCCTACCCCAAGCTAGTGTAAAGTGAGGGTTTTTAGTTACAAGGTTAGATGAGAGTTTTCCCATCTAAAAATTGTTGATTAGGGCCCTATGTTGACTGGTAAGAAGATCTGAGTGGTTGTTTGGAGTTGGAGGAAAGAATTTGAGGTACCTCCTTTGAAACAAAGACCTAATTGGTCTATTAGGACAACGTTGTTTCTAGGTTTTGCGTGAGATGGTCCAAAGTGACCCATGATGGTTTTGAAGGTAAGTTATAGTTTTCCTTAAAGGGTGTCTAAAAGAGTAGATAGATTGATTGTTGAGTGGTTCATTGTGAGATAAAGTCAAAAATATGGGTCTGCAGACCTACTAGATGAGTTGAAGAGTTTTTGCAAAGGAGTGATTTGGAAGAGTTTTGTGAATCAATTGGTTGTTTGAATCAGCTTGTTTTGTGATGATTTGTTCAAAGCCAAATTGCTTTGCATCAAAAACTTTCCATCATATTGAAGCTTGATGGGAAGAAGGGTCCATTGAGAGAACTCAAGGGGTGTTACTTGCTAGGAGGAGAGAGGTTGTGGAGTACTTGTTGGCTTGAACAAGTGACTGAGCTCACCTTCCTTGTATTGAAGAGGATGTACTGGGTATGTATTTCCTCAGTCAGGATTAAATTATAATTGATGGTTTTATGATGAGATGGTGTTGATGAAAAATCATATAACTGTGATAGTTGAAATTATTTTGATCATATGACATTCTTTTTTAGAACATTTATAAAGAAAGTATAGATTAAAGTTTGTTGTGCAGAAGTAGTGAGTAGGCTACATTCCTTTGCTTGCCTCAAATCTTGATTCGGGTGATGAGGATAGAGGTATAATGCCTTTTGTTACCTCACACTTGTTCCAGTCATGTAATCACCTTGATGAATGTTACCTCACCCATGTTCTAGTCATGTATTTACCTTGATGATTGACTGACTTGTTTTTAGGGCTTACAACTTACAAGAAAAATGAAGGCCCTTTGACCTTTTAGATCATTTGTGATAATTTAATTACATCAACAAAAAACCATGGAAGGATTTAAGTACTTAGGGTTTTGTTGAAGATATCACTATACTATTTGAAGATTTTGGTCTATACCTTTTTTAAGCTAGATGTTATGCTTTTGGCCTTGAGATTGAGTGGGACTCTCAAAACTTACATTTTTTGGTCTTGACAACAGAATTTTAGTATGATATGGTTAAGATGGTTTGATTGAGAATTTGAGAACAACAAAGGATAAGCCTCAATCTTTTATGTCATTTAAAGATTGGAATAAAGATTATTGGGCAAGACAACTTAAGACCTTAGATTTGCACCAATTATATATCAGCTAGAGACCTGACCTATACCTCATGTAACTCTCCATGACTGTAAATATGATCTTCAAATTAGAAATATATACATTCTACACAAGATTTATTTGTTTAGTAGATACTTAGGGAATGTGTAAACATGATAGTGAATACCTTGAACTAGTTAGCTTTATCTACTAGTTACTTCTGATCAACTAAGGACATTTATATTTAAATTTTAAATAAAATTTTAATATTGAACTTCAAAATTTAGACAATTGCCACTTGCACTGCACATAAATGGAGGCACCCATTTAACAAATTTCTTTGATTATGCTTTCATCTCCTTTCACATTTGAGTATACTAACTTATTTTGAAAAACAAATTGATTTCAGTTTTCCATCCCATGGCTCAGTTCTTTTTTTTTGTTGAAAAAAAATCAAACACTAAGCTTCAGTGTCATGTTGGATTGTCAGAAAGCTACAATGTGAAAATGGCTTCTTTAGAGTCTTCATTCTATTCTATCTTTGCAACTCTATTCTTTCCAAATTTATTTTTACATACTAACAATGACCATGAAAAAACTATTGTAGGAGTGGGAGGTTATTCTTACCTATATGAGCCACTTTGGTGGGCAGGCATGATTACTAGTAAGTGCTTGTTACTTATTAAATCATATTTAGGTGACAACTGCAGAATATTAATGTTTGACAATTGACATAGATTACTTGCATTCAAACTATTAATTTCCATATTTACAATCTTTTTTGAGATTATAGTTGTATAGCTGGAGAGTTTATATATTCATTGTTTTCAAAATTTACAGTTTATCTGCAGTGACTTCACTGCCAGTCCTTGACAACTATTTCAGAATCAAAATTTTCACTAAAAATTACATTCATCATCTTTTATGAATAACTACTAACTACCCTACAAACCAAAAACTCCTTTTCATTGCCCATAGTATTGTAAAACCCCCCAAAAACTAACTACAGATAGCCAAAAAACTCAAATTCATGGCAGAGGATTATGATAATTGTAGAGTTGCATATGAGCTACTCGCCATAGTTTCCATAGAGGTCTTGTTCTTCTTCTTCTTCCTCTGAGGTTGCTACTCCAACTTCTTTAACCACTTCGCTTCAGCCTTTGCCTTCACTATCACTGCCTCAAACTCTATTAATTCCACAATCAATTTCAGAGCCTCCCACCTGCGTGTTGCTCCCTCTCTCCATCTAGCTTTACATTTTCCTTCTGGCCATTTCACAAAGGGTACTCATTTCACTATTTCTTCATCCTCTTTGCTTTCAATTCCCTCACCAATATCCATCCCAACTCCCGGAATCATCCATTCCAATAGTGAGTCCATGTCCTTTAGATAATCCTTCTACACCAATGCCTTCATCACCTTTTTCACAACTTCAATCGGCTCTCCCAAATATAAGCCCCAAGCCATTATGAGTGAATAAATGTCCAAATTAGTTATGTACCTATGTGTGAGCTTGTTGAATCCTCTTCCTAGAATTAGTTGCACTGACTGCACTAATTTTTCATCGTTGTACAGGAAACACCCCATCAGTCTCTTTATTGATGGTTCTCCATAAAAGTGTGAGATTTGTTTCTTCATTTTAAGCATGAAACTAGCCTCCATCACCTCTGCAATGACAGAGCCACCACCTCTTGTACATCGTTTTCACACCTATTGTTCAAAATAGTAGAGGAGCATTGAGAAAGTAATGCCTTGATAATTTAATAACTTCATTCACATTCCTTTCCATAAATGCTCGACATACATCAATCATCATTGCCACTTGACTCCACACACTTCTCTCATTCACTTCAAGAATTAAAACCTGTAATTACTCCATTTTAGAGTTCCCTAAATGCACCACTCATTTTAGTCTTGTCATTGAGGGAGAACATTAATTTTAAATCTCTCAACGATGCCTCAGGATGTCACATCAGTTAGAATAATCATTATCGTCATATCAGCGAGACTATGATTCTTCTTCCACTGATGAACAACTTTCTTTAGGTCTATCATTGGGATGCTAGATAATGTCACCCTGATGCACTCCAACTCCACCGATATACATTATGCACTTGATAATCCATCGTTATAATGAGCTATCAGGGGAATGCAAATATTTGTTCCACCGATGTTCATGTGTCACAACAATGTGCTTACTTTTGTTGACTCTATCAGTCTATTGGGGACAACACCTTAGGAGTCAACCTGATAGGGTATTGTTACACTGATATTAGGTTATGAGCTACTTTCATCAGGCCATCAGTGAGGCTATAATGGGGGTTCTGCCGATGAGGCATTGTTAGGCTGATATTGCTAATTTTTATTTAGGGACGGGGAAAGATTTATGGAGCCTCATACTATTATGTTCTCATGCTTACTATTATGCTTTTGATAGATTTTTTCCAAGGTAGTGAACTATTTGACAAAATTCTTTGGTAGAAATGTATGGAAAATGTGGTAGCATAGACAAGGCAGTGAACTATTTGAAAAAATGCCTCAAAGAAATGTGGTCTCATAGAATGCCATGACAAGCAAATGCAATTGGCAGCTGCTCCTAGTTATTAGTTATCCAATGTGAAGTAATTGCATAACTACTTAGGTTGACTTTGCAAAAACTATATTGTAATTGAAATTTTGTCATCTATTAACATCTAGTTATTTGTTATGCAATGTGAAGTAATGCTTTGAGTTTGAAAGGTGTGCAATGCAATGTAATCAAAGATATGAATATAAACTACATAAATCTATTTTTTACAATTCATTAGTTAAACTCTTTATTTTATTTGCTCTCTATATCTCTAGGCTATGGAAATGCCTTTCAATTTCAAAAAAATAGTTTTTATCTCTTGTTCTACAATTTTTTACCTTTTTTTTTAAATCCGATTTTTTCCCAATTTTTGAATGTATGGGGTTATGTTTCAGAGCTTTAATGCCACTATTGTTGTACATCCCAATGTATTTCACCTTCACCTTGCAACAGTAGTAGTAGTGCTCTCATATTGCGTGCATGGTAATGTAGTGTTTATATTTGTGGCCTTTGTATTTGATTAACATGAAGCTAATAGTAACATTGTAGGCAATGTAATGAGTGTTAGTTTTTTAGTAAATTAGATTGATCATTGCAATTATTTTTGAAAATTTCCTTTTGAAATTATTTTAACACACACATGCAAGTACTATTTAAGTAAGTAATGGTTGTTTTATTATGCAAACAAGGGTAATCATTACCTATGTAATATAATGTGTTATTTTTATTTTTTTTGCAGGAATGTATTGATAAACTCAAAGAAGCAGATAAAGTTAGGGAGTCAACTTGAAAGGAACAAGAGATGCAAATGTAAACATTCTAAAGGTCACAAGTAACATACCCCTTGTTTATGAAGACAAAATAGATGGAGTTGTTCGTCTGAAAGAGAAAGAGGGAATCTTCACATAGTGGCCACTAAAATATTTGTAGAAAATGACATAGTTGAACATGTTTATCATGTACTAGTTAATGTTAAACATCTTGACTCACTGCTTTATGCAGTATTTTGAATGTGTTGTTCAGGGATCTTAATTATCATGGTGTATTTGAAAGAGTTGGAAACTCTTAGAAAGCTTTGAGATTTTTTATTATATTTACATATATACTTTTAGACAGCTTTGACATCTTGTAACTTGATATATATATATATATGCATTAAAATTTTTATTGCAGATTACCTTTATTTATCATGATGTTGAATCAATCTTTTAGTTCTAGCATGTTGTAGCTTGTTCGTATATGTAATATTTTTATTTGCTTTTATGTTTTAGTTCAAGTTTAATATTATGTTAGTTTTTCATTATAAAATTTATGGTACTTAAATTATTCATTTCATGACTATATTTACTACCAATTAATGGAAACCAGTAAATAAAAATGACTAAATATATGACTAAAGTAATGACTAAATTAATGACTAAATATATGACTAAATTAATGACTAAATATATGACTAAAGTAATGACTAAATTAATGACTACCATGACTAAAGAAATGACCAGTTAACAACAATCAATGACTAAATTAATGATTAAATTAATAACTAAATATATGACTAAATAAATGACTAGCATGACTAAATTAATGATTAAATCAATGACTAAATCAATGACCAAATCAATGACCAAATCAATGACTAAATAAATGACTAAAATAGTTTAGTCATAAATTTAATAGTGTTATAAATGACTACAAATAAACCACTAATAGTCACATGACTAAACTTAGTCATTTATATAAAAAAATTAGTAGTTTATTTAGTCATATATTACTGTTTGTGTACTAGTGAGATATGCAACTATTGTGCGTACTAACATTGTCATGCAAATTTAATTTGCGGATGCTAAATTGAGGACACTGCCAGCCAGGGAATTATTCAAAGTTCAAAGGAGGTTGATGGTAGAAGATTCCCCATGCAAACCAAATGTAACCACCTTGAAGTGGATTTTAATGCTATTGAGCAGCGCAGGCATTACTGTTGTGCTAAATTTGTGTTTACACCTACATGTCTGACCAGATTCCATGCATGTATAACCATTGCTACTCCACTTTCCCTATTTTCCTTAAATAGGTGCCCTCCCAGTTTGTGGAGTTGACCGTGTTGTTTAGCTGATAAAGTAAATAAGGATCAAATGCTTCTTCTCTAGAGCTTGCACGATTTGATATTGTACTTACATTCTTGAGTTTCAGTAATACAAATATACTACTCTTTTGTATTCATGATTTACAGTGAATGAAATAAAGTTATGAGTTTGAGCATTTGAGTTCTCATTAGTTTTAGAGGATACTTATCCAAGGGGGCCCACTTGGTGAGTAATTCGTCCTTTAGTTTAGTACTAGTTTAGTATTACCTTTTGTTTAGTAATTAGTTAAGAATTTGGCACTGACTATTCCTGCAGCCACTAGAATTCCATTTTGTGACTGTTCCTATAGCCAAAGAAGACAAAGTAGCATCCTATTTGTTTGCTTAGATTTTCATCTGTTATGCATTTCATCTTAGTATGGTTATTGATTGATGATTTGCATTCGCGTCTTTCCTTTTCAAGCAATTTACTTTTAGCATTGTGTCTTTCTTAGCTATAGAATGAAAATGGCTACTTTGAGTTCCTAGTGCACATACTGTGCTAGCCCATTTCAAGTTCACTTCCTTGGGTTGAAAAGTTAAATGCAGCTTCATGATGATTGAATGGCTATTCAGTTTAGATGTCCAATCTCTGAATCACAACTGTAAGAACTTAGTTGTTAACTCATTGTAGGAGGCAGGCATTTTTGGCTCGTTGTCGGGGATGGTGTCAAACTAGGAAGTTATTGAGAGTCATTGATAGTTTTCTTGTTGTAGTATTTCTGAAATTTGTTCTTAGTATACCCCTCATTTAGGAAGTAATGACCCCCCTTATTCTTTACTGATTCTTTGTGTGAGCTGGCTGATAGTGAGTTGATACCACATGCATAGAGGAAGGAGAAGAGATGCTTATGGGAGATTCCTTCCTAACAATCCTAATCCATTCGAGTTAGTTGAATATCATAACCTACCAGGAGAAGAAGAAGAAGATCCATAACCCTTTGTTGATGCAATCCCTGATCTAAATAGCTCTGAAGTCTCCTTTGAGGACCAAAATCAGCTTGAGAACCCTTTCACTTTGGAACTGCATCAAGCAGGCATGGGTGATGCAAATGGAAACAGACCTAACCAACCATCCTTTCCTTTCCCCATTACGCATCAGAATGAAGTTGACAATATCAAAATATCCCTACTTCAGCACTCCCCAAGTTTTATGGACTTGTCATAGAAGATCCTAATACCTTTTTGTTTGAGTTTTACATACTCTGCAGGAGTTATGATTATACCACTGATGCCCATAGGCTCAAGCTATTTCCTACCACTCTGAAAGAAGCTGCATTAAGATGGTTCATGAGCCTTGGCAGAGATACTGTGGAAACTTGGGAAGACATGAAGACAAAATTCCTTGAGAAATACAAGGAGTATTGCAGGGTCAGTGACATGAGAGGAGGTGACATTTTTAGGATGCAGCAAAAGGAGGCTGAGAGACTAGAAGATTATATTTCAAGGTTTCTATTTTTCTTACATAAATCTCCACACCATACCCTCAATGAGCAATCACATAAGCTAATTTTCTTGAGAGGAATGAATGAGAGTTGCACTAATGCCTTGGACCTGATGGTAGGAGGAGATATCACCCAAGCTCCTTGGGAAGACATCAAGAAAATATGCCAAAACTACTCTAGGGAAGCTTTAAAGAAAGGGGGGGCTTACCAATCTTCCATGGGTGAGTCATCTACTGGTGGAGTTTTAAGAATGGAGATTACTCATTTGTTGGCATATTTCAAGCAAGACATTATAAACCATCTATCTACTCAGCTAGATACACTTCAGGCCAAGAAGAAACAAGAGGAGGTAGAGGCAATGTTGGTAGAGTATTGCCCCCATTGCAGATAGAAGAAGGACTGCAAATACAAGATGGTAGCTAATATTGAAGGAAAGCAGATAGCACCCAAGTTCAGGCCAATCTAGATTGAAGAAGATCAAGTCTATTATGTTACACAAAGGAGGCCTTTGGCTCCAAGACAAGGTATGCCACTAGATCCACTATCTTATGTTGGGCCATATTTTAATTCCTCTTCATCTGGCAACCAATGGCAGCCCCCATATCCATCCAGCTATGGAGGATATCCACCACATCCTTGGAGTAACCCTCTAAATGCTTGGCCCAATCAGAAAAACTCTCCACCCTAGTGGCAGCAACCTCAAGGGCATTGGCAACTACCTCCAGGAAATTGGAAGCAAAAAAATCAATAGAGAGGAGGACAACAATGGCCTACCTAGAAAAAATAGTTACATGCAGCCACCTTCTTAGCCCCAACAACATGCTATAATGCCTCCACCTGCTAATTCAAGCTCAAATGCACCTAAACATACCCAGATACCAGCTCAACCCACACCTAATCCAAATAACAGACCACAAAAACAACTTGTATACTCTGTCGATTCAAATCAATTCTCTACATATGTTGTGAGTGTAGGTGACATCCACTTGCATTCAGGAGCTACTCTACCAACCCCTTCCAAGCCCATTATCACTGAGCTTCATGTGGAAGAGGAAGAGGAACCTCTGAATGATCTCATTCAGCCAAGTGCACCTAAAAATCCTGAACCAATTCCAGTCAAGCAGACTAAACAAGAATCACCATTTCCTCATAGATTGGAAGTTTCCAAGAAGAAGGAAGAAAAGGAGGATACAAATTTTGAAATCTTGGATCAGTTGAAGCATATATGTGTCCATATCCCCCTATTCCAGGCCATAAAGTATGTCCCAATCTATGGCAAGGCAATCAAAGAAGCATGCCTCAAGAAGCTAGGTAGGAAGAAGAAAGACCCCACTATGGTTCATGCGGTGGGACAACTAGCTGACATCATGCTTGGAAAAGTGACTATCCCTAAGTACAATGACCCAGGTAGTCCTGTGGTAGTAGTTATAAATGGGATCCAAAGCAAGAATGCTCTGATTGATTTAGGGGCAGAAATAAATGTAATGACCAAGGACATCCTGCAGCAACTAAATGTTGCAAACATGAGATCTACTCCTACCATCCTGTAGCTCACTGATAGTTCTACTGTTAAGCCTGATGGTATAGTGGAGGATCTTGTGGTAATTCTAGACTCTTGGGAGTACCCAGTAGACTTCATGATTCTTTCTCCTAAAGCTACACTAGGTGGGTATCCCATTATTTTTGGAAGTCCATGGTTAGCGACTACAGATGCATATATCAGATGTTGTTTAGGAGACATGACCATTTCTGATGGGAGGAGCACCAAAAAATTTATTATTTATCCTCCTACTCATCCATCCCATGATGAAGATAACCTTGTATGGCCACATGTTGGTGAAGAGGCCGATGAAGTTAATTATGTGGCGCAGCTTATTATGTTAGGTAGAAAGTCCTTCATGTAGCTTCAAGATGAAGATGAAGTATTGGTTAACATTATTCAGAACCATTGTGAAGTGGAGGAAGCATCATCTTATCATTTTGATACTCTAGTCAAGACACTTCTACTTGTTCTTCCTACAGCCACTATTCCTACAGATGTTCTTTCTGCAACCACTCTTCCTGTAGCCATTTTTTCTATAGATAGACTTCCTACAACAATAGGTATGTCTCATAAATTGTTTCCATATGAACTCAAGGTACCATGTGTTAATGAAGCATCCATGATAGAGTCAATTACACAAATATAGGTGTTAGAAGGGAAGTATCTGAATTTTAACAACAAACTGAGTGAAGAACAACAATTGTTATTGGAAAACTTATTAAGGAACCACCAGCATGCATTTGTGTGGGAATATCATGATATGAAGGGATTGGCTATTAAGCCTTGCACCCATAGAATTTATACCAGAGATTATTGCACCCCAGTGAGGTGGTCACAAAGAAGAATTAACCCTGCACTGAGAGAAATTGTAAAAGGAGAATTGTAGAAGTTGCTAAATGTAGGATTTATCTACCCCATTTCAAATAGCCAATGGGTGTCTCCATTAGTGATTGTGCCTAAAAAAGGAGTAAAATGGAAAGTTTGTGTTGATTATAGAGAGCTTAATGTTGCCACCAAAAAGGACCATTTTCCCTTACCCTTCATAGATCAAGTTTTGGACACACTTGCAGGAAAATAATACTTTTCTTTTCTAGATGGATTCAGCAGCTACAACTAGATCCAAATTGCACCCAATTCAGTGTGTACACAACAGCACTCATAGCTTCTCTCCAGTAGATATGAGGTAAATTTCCTTCCAACATCATGGTTCTAGCAGCATCTAGAACTATTTTGTTCTTCCTTTACACAAATTCATTTTTTTGAGGGTCCACAATGCAAATAACTGTCTCTAAATTCCATGTTCTTCACAAAAAGAATTAAACTCACCAAAAGTGAATTCACCACCTCTATCTGATCTCAGACATTTAATCTTCTGACCTGTCTATTTCTCAACCATAGCCTTAAAGATCTTGAACTTTTCCAAAGCTTTAGATTTCTCCCTTAAGAAAGTAGCCCACATCATCCTTGAATAGTCATCAATAAGCAACATAAAATACATGTATCCTTGTAAACTTCTAGCTCTAGCAGGACCACACAAATCAGTATGCACAAGATCCAACAATTCATTTGAATTTTGTTGTTTACTTCAAAATTAAATTCTTGTTTTCTTTCCTAACTAACATTCCTTGCATATGGCATTAGTAGATTTAATCAACTTAGGAAGATCTCTCATAGCCTTAGTAGAACGTATCTTGACAATATTAGCAAAGTTAACATGACACATTCTCCTATTCCACAACCATATTTCATCAATTTGAGCAATCAAATAACTTTTACTAGTAGCACTCAGGTGGAAAATATTACCTTTTATTTTTGTACCTGATGCAATCACATTTCCATAAGTTCCCAATATTTTGCACTTACCATCCATGAACTGAAGATCGTATCCCTTATCAACCATCTATCCAACACTTAAAATATTATGCTTCAAAACTTCAACATACATGACATCATCAGTATTATGCATACCATCAAGAGAAATGCATCCTCTTCCACGAATCACACCAACTTTGTCATCGCCAAATCTCACAACACCACCATCATACTTTTCCAAACTCGCAAACTTACTTTTATCTCCTGTCATATGATGAGAACATCCACTGTCAATTACCCATTCATCTTTCTCTTCAACTCGAGCAACTAGGGCTTTCTCCACATTTGTACAACTAGCAGGTTCAATAGATACAGGATTATTTTTCCTGATACCAATAAATACAAATTCATCTTCACTTGCATTTCCTTTGTTAGATTCATCATCTGTCACACCTTCATCAACAGCATAGTAACACTTCTTTTGGAATTTAGGCTTGTTAAATCTTGGCTTGGAAACTCTCTTAGGACACCTTGATGCAAAATGACCTATCTTATTGCAAGAGAAACATTTAATAGGTAACTTCCCCTTATACTTACCTTGTCCTCTAGCTTCTCTTTTCACAATCAATGCTTCAAGTTCTTCTAGATCTCTTTCTTCTTCATCGAGCTATTTCATTTCATCCTCATACTTGAATGTCTTTCTTGAACTTTCACCCAAATCATATCTTTGTTTATCTCTTCCAGAAGTTTTGGCCTTGAATGCAGATTCAACCTTAGGAAGGGCATTACCAAACTCACTCAACTCAAAAGTAGTAAGCTTACCAATCAACATATCTTTGGTAACAGTTGTCACAGTTCAGAGCTCTTCAATAGCACTAGCTTTGACTTTGTAAGAATCAGGTAAGGATCTAAGCACTTTAGCAACAATCTTTGATTTGTCTATTTGTCCACTAGCACATCTGATATCACACACAAGTTCATTCACTCTTTGCATGAAAGTAGTAACATTTTCATCGTCACCCATTTTCAACTTTTCATATTTCCCTTTCAGACTTTGTAGCTTAGCAATCTTCACATTAGCATCAACTTCATACAACGTCTCCAACTTTTTCCAGATCTCATAAGCAGTCTTCAGATCCATCACATTTGTCATCTCAGTATCAGTCAAAGCACTCAACAATGCTTCCTTAGCCTTGGTATTATACTCAGCATAAGTACTATTCAATGGAATAACATATCTATTACTTGTAATGCTCCAGTAGGGTTCACCAATGCATCTTAGATGGCACTCCATTCAATTCTTCCACAAAGAATAGTTTGTTCCATCAAATCTAGGACTATCCTTCTTACAAGTCGCCATCCCAGATCACCTAAAGTTGTAAAACTTCTTCCAAGGAACCTGCTCTGATACCAATTGTTGGAAACTCAAGGGAAAACAACTTAGAGGGGGGGTGAATCAGTTGTCACCGAATTTAAAACTTATTCAACTTATTAACCTTATTCTCAAATATGGTCATTAATCATGAAAGCATAAATGAACAACACATCAAAAGCACACATAACACCAAGATTTTTACGTGGAAACCCTGTTAGGGGAAAAACCACAGTGGAGGTCAGTCCACAAGATTATACCCTATTAAAAGTATAAGGAAATATGAATGGGGAATACACATGCATTCAGGCACACTTCCTAGTGCTCACTGCTCAATTACAAAGGAAGACACACTGTCTTACATAAAGGTTCTAATTAAATCCATCAAATTTTGAGCTGAGAAAATAGCATCTACTAATGCCTTATTACAGTTCTGGTTAAGCACATGAACACTTCTTCATTCTTCTTCACTCTCTCCTCTACCTTTAAATGATCTGAACAATATTTTCACATAGGACTCACACACTTCATACTTTCACACTCTTGCACACTTCCAAATGATAAAAAAAAATTGCTCTTATATATCTGCAACAAGAAATTACATCGCTATAAGTCGGATCCAAAGAAATAATAAAATGAATACAAACAGTCAGCTCAGATCAATAAATATTAATCATATGAATCAACCAAGGTTAGCCACAACATAGTGAAGACTGAAAACAACATCCTCAAACATGAACCACTTCAATTAATTACTCCTCAAAGATCCACAACATGCTTCAACACCTTATCATCCAAGTACATGAAAATATGAACACGCAAGAGAAAATCTTGGATCGCGAGCACAACGATCAATGTGAATGTGCTACCACAAAAACTAAACTAACTAAAAACACATAATCTTCATTTTCTCAACCTGTAGCACTTCTTATTACAATTTTCTCAATATCCTTGACATATACAGCTTCTAATGCATTAATGCTAATAGTGTTGACATCAATGACAACCACATATCAACAACATAACCACAACATCCAACAGAAAAAAGAAATCATCAGATTGAAAGTGCTAGTGGAATAAAAGAAGAGAATTGAAGAGTGCCTGAATACTATGGTACAAAGCAAGACTGATGAGTTCTCTAGACTTGAACAAGAGGTGGTGAACCTAAAAGTAGAACTGGAGAAAGAAAAACTCTATGAAAATAATTTCAAATCTAGCTCTGACAAGCTTGATGAATTGATTATAGGACAGAAACCAATTAAAGACAAAGGTGGCTTGGGAAATGAAACAAGTGAAAGTTCAAAGGATAATCAAAAGACTCAAGACAAAGGGAAGAAGAAAATAAATTCAAGAAACTTTGCTAGAAGACCACCTACCAGACAACAAAATGCTCAAAGGTACCCATCTTTCAATGGTGTTTGCTTTTCATGTAACAAATTTGGTTAGAAGGCAACTAAGTGCAGAAGTAGAATGAATTAGTTTTCTAGTTCCTTCTATGGACAATGTTTTTCATGCAAGAAAGTTAGACATAAAGCTACTAAATGCAGATCTTAGGTGAGAATGATTAGTTGGGTGATGATGAATAGGTTTAATGGATGCAGAATGAATCAATATTTTGATGGCTATTGCTATAAATGCAACAAGTTTGGACACAAAGCAAATCAATGTAGATCAAGGGTTAATGGAGGTCAAAAAAATTAGAGAAGTGTTGTCTACTATAACTGCAACAAACTCAAACATATCTCAAGAGTTTGCAGAAGTAAAAAGGGAAAATAGTTTGCTCTGGTAGAGAAGAATGAGGTAGTGAAGAAAATTGACAAAGATGAGGTGAAGCAAGAAATGAATAAGATATGGAGGAAGAAAGAAGAAGAGCCAAAGATGACAGATGTGTTTGTGCTCTCATCTGGTACAGACAATTCCTCTAGGAATTAGACCCAACATGGTCTTAGTGGGAGCATTAATAGAAAATTGTTCGAACCCCCCCTTGAGTATATGGCATGTCAGGTGTTGGCACAAAGATATGTTGCAGAGAATGAATAGACAAAGGTTATGCAAAAGAATAAAGAAGAAGAGAAGAATGAAGAAGAATTTATGTCTAAATCTGACTCCTTTGATCCAAAGGATATACCGACGATGTTAGATAGAGATGAGATGAAGAAGGTTGGTGAAATGTGGTGTGCTTGCTCTTCGATCAAGAGACTTAAAATTGATGATGTGTTGGTTGATTATTTTCTCAAAAAGGTTATTTCAGTTTCGGATATGTTTGACTCATTACTAGATGATCTAGTAGAAGTTATTGAAGAAAGAACATAGTTGGAAGGACCTTAAGGTCATAAGTATGAAGCTATGATTGAGAGAAGATGTACCAAATCCAAACAAATGTTATCTAAACACATTAATGAGACAAAATAATGCATCAAGGAAATATCTGACATCTACAAGTATTATCTCTAGTGGCTTGCAGTTGTTGACAATTTTAGAAGCATAATTGAAGCCATTGAATCTATGGTAAATAGTATTGGAAAGAGTTTCGACTTCTTCAAATACAAAAATGGAAAACAGAGAATAAGAGTTGGAGAATTGTAAGTGGAGTTTCTGATTGCTTAGAGACAAAGAGAAGACTTGGTTAAAACCTTCTAGTTGATTAAAGAAATTGTTGGGGTCTGATTGGATCATCTCTCCAGAATACTCTCTGATGTAGAAGATTGTGAACAACAATGTCTATCTTCAGACCAGACATCCTCTTTTACACAATTGTTGTTATTGGATGGTATGAGTGCAAGAATGAGTTCGTAAGTGCTTGCTTGGAAGAGGATTCTTCCAACCATAAGAAAAAGGTACAAGAAAATCTTCCATGTAAAAAGCATTATTTTCATTTGAATGTTTGAAATGGGGAGTTGGAATTCCTTTGTATATACAATGTTACCATGTACATACATTTACATCCTACTTTTTGGTCACCCTTTGCCATTAATGTCAAAGAGGGAGAGAGTCATGTGAAGAACTGTAAAAAGGAAAGAATACTAGTGATAGGGGGAAAGAATATTGTGGCACATGTTGCCATCAATGACAAAGGGGGAGATTGTTGGAAGAATGAAGAAGAATGGCTAACCATACAATTTTTGTGTTTTCATTGATGTCACCATGTTATTTGAGTTACAAATACAAGAATAAGTCTTTGTTTGATCTGGTATTTTGGACCAGTATCTAAACTGGTATACAAGTTACATCCTTCAATATTTTGGTCTACAATCCTCTACAATTGATTGTTGTTGCTTGTGGTTTTGGGAAATGGTTTATGGATGTTGGAAACTTGTACATTCAAAATCTCTCATGCACAGGTGATCATATGGTGTATCAACTTTATTTTTTTGATTGCATTTTGCTATTAAGCCTATCTATGGCCGGCCTCATGGATAATTGGTGTTATGGTGAATTAATTTTGTTATGCGGATATATCTGTGACCTATCTTAGGTCTATGCCGACATGATGTAGTGTGCTACATGTTTTGATTTATTGTTTGGAAAGATTTTGTAAATACTTGAAGTCGACAATTAGTCTTTTTGGTTGCATCTAATTAGGCTGACCTAATTGATGATTATGTATAGGTCATATATATGTCAAACAATTTTGAAGATTGTGGTGTGATGGTGAGAGACGAATGGCATTGATGTGAATGTGAAGAAGTGCGAAAAAGATGAAGTGTGTTAAGTCAATTTATTGAGCATCACTAGAACTTAATCAACAAGTGTTAGGTGCACTCTTACCAGTTCATTCTGGCTGTAAAGCCATTTTAGTTTGTAATCCTTTTGTAGGAAATGAGCTCTTTATCTAGATAGTGAGTCCTCTTGTAAGCAGCAAGCTTTTGTATCCGAAAAGTAAGTCCTATTCTGGATAGTGAGCCCCTTGGCAATGAGCCTTATATATTCAGTTTTGGAATCACTTTATAATGTGAGTTAATCCTCACTGTGGTTTTTCCCTTATTGGGGTTTCCACGTAAAATCTGGTGTTCATTGTGTTGATATTGCTTTCTATTATTTACATTTCATGTTCATACTTAATAATAGAATTGTGTGGTTTTGAAGTTGATAAGTGTTTGAAGTTTGAATTTTTATTTGGCAACAACTAATTTAACCCCCCTCTCATTTGTCTTGTGCCTTTTAACATATATATGTTTAATATAGTCATGTGTCTCATTGTGCCTTTATTGGTTTTTCCATGAGATCTTAAATCTTGGGGGATTGATCTCCCTCCTTGACCTTTGTTGTCTTATCCTTCCAACTATTGTACAATTAGACCTCTCTTGATTGTCTACTTTAGTGTGAGTTTTAACATAGGGTCATCCTCTCACTAAAGTGGGGGCTAAATGTAGTGTAAAAAATGTAACGCTTTACATTTTCTCACTTGTTTGGGCCCTCCTATTTAAATTGGACTTAATAATGCCTTAATTTAGTATTGTTAAATGTACCCCTTTACATTTACACACTTATTTGGGCCCTCTTAATTAAATGAGCTTAATTATGCCTTAATTATCCCTTTAATTCATTTATAGAGCCTATTAAATTACATTTTCCGAAGAGGAAACCCGACATTAATTAATGTCTAAACATAACACTTTACATTGAGCAATGTGTGCTCCAGGTATAGGGACTTGTTCCTCTCTAGACCTTTGGACCTAAATTTAAATTATGTTTTTGGTGGTATTTTAACATCTTCAAAGCCATAATTCAATGTCGGCTTGTGATGTTTGAATTTCGGGAAATTAAGGATACATACCTATAAGTACAAGATCATTTCACTAAGTTTCACCTACAATTTTTATGTGACTTCATAAGAGCTAAGGTTTATGATCAAGGGCATTCAAGAGCAGATATATTAGAGATTTATTGTAGCATTCAAGATCTATCCATCATGTCAATGTCTTCTTGCATCATGCATGCTTTTGGAGCTAACATTATGATGTAGGTTTCATGATCAAGTCAAGCATTCAAAGTATCATTTCAAGAAAGATTCAAGTGTCAATATCCACATCCAATTCAGCGATTTCATGTAAGTTGTAGACTTCCTAAGATCTCCATTATCAAGGTTTCATTCAAGGGTTTGTTGAGTGGTAACATAGCTTTGTTCATTCTTCATTACCTCCTTCATTTCATTATTTCAATTCAAGGTTTGATTACCAAAATGGGGTTTGACCAAGGTAAACCCCCATTCACCCAAAAACAAACATTTTTCTCTCTTGTATGTGTGATAGTAGATTTAGGTTGAAGAAGACTTGAAGACCTTCTGAAGTGCAATATTTACAAAGTTGTCAAAGTTGCAAAAAGTTGTCAAAGTTATCGTCAAATCACGAAATCTAGCCTACATATCAGATTTATGACCTTTCAACATTGAAAACCTAGTCAAATCATAAGCTTCAGATCTGCACGAGAGGCTCTCAAAAGATTGTTGCAACCCCTATACTTGGACCCATTCACCCATGGGTGAATGAGTCTTAGATGAACTTCTAAAAAGCACTTTTGGTGACTGATACACAAGTTTCTACCCTTCTCTGGTCTGTATTCTATTTTCTGGTTCTACAAATATTGAATTTAATATTGTTGTTTCAATTATTATATTGCATTTTGGTGTTGATTTGTTATTTTTAGTTTTTCTCCCCAAAGTGTTGTTTGACCTTGACCCCTATCCTTCAGTCATAAGGAAATTTGAAGATTCTCACTTTGACTTGATTCACCTAAGGGTTGATAATCAATTCATTGTGTGGATCTCATTTCCTAATGAAATAAAGGAAAATAGGTCTCATCACATCACATTTACCTCACCCCTTTAGTATCGCACCTATTTTTCATTGTTTCAGATATTAATAAATTTGTCAATGATTTCATTTTCTTGTGTTAAGATACTCTCACTATTAGGAGGGATATTATGAGAATAGCTACTATGGTTATTGTGAGTATAAATGATTGCATTTGTTGGAATGTTAGAAGCCTTAGTGGATGATCTAGGTGAGATGAAGTCCCCAAGGGTATCATCTAACATGTCAAAGTCATCACAACTAAAGGGCTTGCTAAATATACAATGCACTTGTGGAAAGAGATCTAACATGATTAGATTACTATGCTTTCTCCAAGATTAATCACAAAATTTCAATTACAATTTAAGTTTATGCACATTAAAGTGAATTAAAACTAAAAGTAGACTTACAAACCTATTACAAACACATTTAGAAATCAAAATTTAGATTTGCAAATAGATAACATGTATTTTTTTGCACCTAAAATTTGAGGCAGATTTAGGAAGACAAAGGCACCCAAGGGGCCTATGTCCAACTAGGGCTCTATCTAAAATTTTAGTTTTAGAGGCACTAGTGACAGAAAGTGACTGTGTAATAGTGTTGAAACCCAAATTTGGAATTAATTGTGTTGATGTTTTGAAATTTTTAAGTTTGCAATGTGTTGTAATAGCTCAGGGTTTTGAAATTTTTCCAAAATGAAAACCAATTTACCTAGATTATGCAAAGTTTCAAAAAATGTATATAATTGTCCTATAGATCTGATGAATATCAATATTGAAATGCAACAATTTTTCAAATTTTCAATGAGCTAGGAAAATTAACACTTTCTTTTCAAATGTAACGTTACTTTTTTGCAATTAAACAATCCAAATTAGAAATCAGACAAAAGAAATAGATTGAGAGCACAAAAATAGAAATCTAAGCCAAATTTGAACCAAAAATAGGATATAGGTGCCCAAGGTGTCTATGTCCTGGATAGGGTTTTAGGAAATTCAAAGTTTGACTATATTATTGCTTAAGGTTATCAGATTTGTGTGCAAATAGGTCTAACAGTGAATGTTTTTCCAAATTTTGTTGAATTTATGATTGTGAACTTGAAAATGCAAATGTGCAACAATGTTGAAAATGTTTGAATAGTAAATGGTAATTTTGAATGCAATTTACAAATCTAATATGAACTAATTGATTGATTTCAAGATGCAAAATTCTGAAAATGATGA
Source organism: Sequoia sempervirens (assembly GCA_007258455.2). Lineage (NCBI taxonomy): Eukaryota > Viridiplantae > Streptophyta > Pinopsida > Cupressales > Cupressaceae > Sequoia > Sequoia sempervirens. The sequence goes on from VDFB02000003.1 coordinate 353,220,269, forward strand.
TTTGATGCAATTTTGAAAGAAAGAAAAAATGCAATTTTTCACTTTTTGACCTAAATGAAAGATGCAATTTGAATGCAATGAACAATTTCATACTTTAATGATCTATTGAATGCAATTTGAATGTAAATCTGATCTAAGATGACTGAAACAAACCCTATTGAAACTTTTAATGCAATATGATATGCAATTTTTTGAATTTTTATGACTTTTTATGATGCAAACATAAAACCATAAATGAGAAATGCAATATGATGTAATGCAAGACATAGATCTAGGGTGAATTATATTAGATAATTTTAGAAGGTTTATGATGTCAAAATGTCGAGTTCACCAAAATGAAATGTAGAAAAATGGATCCCTTAAGTTTAGTATCCAAAACCTAGGGTTAATTCCATAATTTCTAGGATTTTATTAGGATGTAAATCTACAAGGCAATTAGACTGACTTTCAACCATAAAGGTGAGTCAATCAGACTTGGATCTGATCCTTTTGAGTCTTGGAAATTGATTGGTATTGAATTGCCTCAAATGGACCTATGAAATTATGTGCCCTAGACTAAAAATGCAAGATTCTGATAACTAGAAAACTGTAATAGAAATTCAGACAACATATCTGAGAAAGGTGGAGTCTTGTACACCTGTGATTCAAATTTGGGGTAGAAAATGGAGGACACAAACACCTAGGGTGTGAGTATCCTTGTAGAGTTTTTTTGGATCTATTTTCGAGGTCCTCTAATGTCAGATCTAAGCTTTAGATTCATGCCTACAAATTTTTTAGAACACTATCAGATATTTCTATAATTGAGTCTCTATGGATTGACAAGGTGTAGGGTTTTGAATGCAACAATGAATAAATTTCCTTCAAGATCTTTTTAATCTCCCTCAAACCTAAGATCTATACATTCACATAGAGAGGAAATGTTGGGTCATTTAGGGGCTTTCCTCAGTCAAACCTTGTGTAAGTGTTTCAACTTCTATAATGGTATACCAATGATAAATGGATAATTGAAAGGAAGGAATGATGAAATCACAAATTATTGCAACTCACCAGCCTTCAATGACTTCCTTGAAGGACTGAAGTCATACACATCACATCAAGGTCTTAGATCTTTCTTTGCTTGATTGATTGAATGCTTGAATTTCTTGGAGACCTACAAAAGTGTTAGCATTCACAAAATAGTGATAACGTAAACACACATAAACTCACATAGAATTTGACATTATGTTAGGATCTTGAATTGCTGCAATAAAGCTATGAAAATGTTGCTCTTGACTTGCTTTTGAGTTCTCTTGATGATAGTAATTTCTCTTAATGTTCACCTCTTTCTAGTTGATATTCAAATGATGCAATAACTAGAAAGAGGTGAACATATTTGAATTTGGAGGGAAAATAGGACACTCACATCTAGGGTGTGAGTGTCCTAGACCTATTTTCTAGGGCATTTAGTGTCAATGGAAAGGTATTGGATAAATGTAATTGTTTCCCACTTGAAATTCCTCATTAATTGTTAAAAATGGGCCATAGAATGCATAATTTAGGAAATTAAGTACTTGATTAGGTCCAATAATTTAAGTGGGGACCAAAACATAACGTGAAATTGTCAAGGGTGACAATTTACGATCGTACAACCTTGTATAGACTTGTACCAGTGTGATTTTTTGGAATGTTGGGTAGTTCATGCAAAATGTCTAAATTGTAATTAGGGCTAAAAAGGGTTTTAATAATCATGTGACTTTGATAAACCTAATTATTTTATTCAAATTATTGGAATTGTTGAAAAGGAAATTAAAAATATCATGTAGTTTTATTTAGAATCAAATGCACAATTCTTCTGATAGAATTCCTTAGTAATTTTTGGAGGATTGTATTCAATCTTGTTTTATATTTAATAAATGAAAACATCACTTAGTGGATTGAAAAATATATAATTTTGAAATTATCCAACTTCAATGTGAAAAGGGGGAGAAAGACACTTGTAGTTTTGGGATTTTTTATAATGAAGAGATAAAAGGGTTTGTAGATTTTATTCATTATTCTTACTTATTACTTGAGAGTGTTTGGGAAAAGATAACTTTTTGTCCTTGAAACCCTTATATGGTGTGGAGGATTTTTGAAGAGGTTTTCTTATTTATGCAAAAATTTCTTGAGTTGAATGTATTGGAGAAAGGATTGCTATACTTGCTTGTGTTGAACAAGACAACTGAGGGAGGTGAATCAGTTGTAGAAATTTTAACCTTTAAAACTTTCACCAGAAGTTAGATCAACTAGCATTCACAAAACCCTTACTCTGTTACTGTGTTTAATCATTGAATACAAAAACATAAACTGAAAGTAATAAAACCATGTAGACAATAACACCAGATTTATGTGGAAAACCTAATGAGGGAAAAACCATAGTGAGGATTAGCTCACAATATAAAGAATTCCAAAACCGAATATTAAGGCTCACTTCCAAAAGGGCTCACTACCACAAAATTACAAAGAAGATAGAAAAGGATTTTTACAAGGAGAAAACTATCTCAATGCAATAGAGATTCCACCACAATTCTCTCACTCACTTGTAGACATGCTTGAAAGAGAGAGTACACCTTCAACTCACTTTGACCTTCAGGAACTCAACACTTGAAATTTTCATCGATCTACCTAAATTCGCATCACACACACTATCTCGCATCTATCTCGCATCTATCTTGCATCTATCTTTCCATTCACCAACATCTCAAATTGTACTTATATTGTCTTCAACCTTGAAACCCATCTAAGGTCGGCCACACACCATTTATATTTACAAATTCAAATTAGGTCGGAACCAAAAAATTCTATGATGGAATTAGAATGAGGGCGACCCAAAAATATTGTTAATGAGGACCTAAATGAGTCCCAACATGCCTCAGCACACTTCTATAATGTTTGCTAGTAGTGTTTAATACAAGGTTGCCCAACACCTGTGCAAAACACATAAAACACTTAAGCACACACATCCTTAACATGATCCAATCTTTCCAGACAACAAACTTCACTTGAACGTGACCTTATCAACTTATTCTTAGAATTGAAAGTCATGAAACCAAAATTTGGAGAAGTCTAGAGCAACTACATTTCTCCCAGACAACAACTAGACACACCAAAATGCACAGTTCACGTACTGGTGAAGATATCTTGCACTGTACAATGATCCATAAGCCAAAATTTTGGATACAACAACTACCAACAATCATGAACAATATTTCAAGATCATACAAGCATAGAGGCAATACGGAGCACATCTCGGAGCATACACTGAATACCTGCATGACACTGTTTTCCCCATTTATTAAATTTTCTCAAAAGCACTTGAAACCCAAGTACCAGAGACATCATTGTAGCACATTACTTCACTCTAATATATCTCCAAACATAGCAACATAAAGATAACTCTATGTACTCACAACACTTCTTCAACATCCCAACTATGCATGTACAACCTACAAACCTTCTTTATTACAATTTTCTCAATATACTTGACATATACAACTAGCAACCAGATTACATACACATAGTTGAAATCAATGGGAATAGAAACCAGTTGACATCAATGACAACAGAAAGCAGTTGAAATCAATGACAATAGAAACTAGTTGACATTAATGACAACACCTTCATACTTGCAACAACTTGCTCATAATTGAATTATACCTCAAGAATCTTCATTGAAAATATTGCATGATATAGGGGTATTTTCCCCTTTTATTAAATAATGCTATTTATTTATATGATTTAATTTGTGTAGCTATGTTGCACCTTATGTCGATTTGCATATAACCTTGTAGGGCATGCTTGTTTTGGATTTAAAATTTGAAAATTAGTTTGGTTATGTAAATTTAGTTGTAATATTTCATAATTTTGAAATATATAATTTCCCCAAAACTATCACAAAATTTCCCACAAATTTATGTGAAATTTTTTTCATGATGTTGTGTAGTATAAGAAGTAAAGGGTAGTGTTATAAATTTAATTGAGTATTTTTCTAATTTTATTGAAAAACATAAACTGACCCAAAAACCATTAAAAACATATTATAAATTTTATGTGAATGAAAATGTACATGATCCCTCCCTATTAATCAGGTCATCAAATTTAATTCTCTTGTAAATCAAGGGGGTGGAGTAAAATGGATGCCACCACCACTTAGATGAATGCAGCTAAATTTTATGGCACTTCTCAGGGTAATCTAAGGGTATAAAGTGTACAATGCTTGATTTGGGATCAAAATAAGAAGTTCATTGGTGTGGCCATGAAGAAACTAAAAAATTGGCACAAACAATGAAGCCAAGGCTCAAACCTTTCTTTGAGGTCTCCAAGTGTGTGCTCACTATGATATTAAAAGTATTACAATAAAATGAGACTCTATGCTGGTAGTAAATGTTATATGCTAGAGGGTTTCACTTAATTGGAAGATAAATAATATTTTTCTACATGCTTGGCCACTATTGGACTCTTTTCCTTTTCAATTCAACATAGTTTCAAATAAATACATCAAGAAGTGGATTTCCTAGTAGAACTTTCAATTGAAAAAGAGGGAAAAAATTGATTATTAATCATGTAGTGGGGAAATGTGACTCCTTTAATTCTAAATTTAATATGTAATCATATAACTAACAACCCACCATAATTATTTTATTGTCTTTGCATCACTTTCCAAGCTAACCAATATATTTGATTATTATTGGTAGGACTATAATCATGTGAAGGGTCATGATCTAAATCCCCTTGATTATTTTGAGAGTATTTAAAAATCATAGGAAGGATTGGTTTCTAGTATATTCCAATGGGATTTAATACCTATAAACATGGGTTTGGAGAATAAGAGAGCCACAAACCTAGTGGTGGATACAAATATGAGATTGTTAGTAAAAAAGAGGAAAATTCTAGTAACACCAAAAATTGCACATTCTTTTAATTTGATGTTATATTTTGGGATTGATTTAGTGACCATTTCCATAACATGTTTAAGGGATAATTCTAGCCTTATCCTTGATCCTTTTCTTCACCAAATTTCTAAAATTTGTTAAACACATTCCCATTCTTCTTGTCCAAGATGTAAGCATGGCACATATATATTTCTATCATCACTAATGTCCTATGAATTTTCAAAATTTAAATGTTGGTGTTACCCAATTTTCATCTACGGGCTCAATCAGAGGAAATTATGTTTTAAATTCAGCACATGGATTAAATATGGCTCCCATAAGGGTTGAGCCCAGCATGCAGGTTTTCGGTTTTCATTGGGAAGGTCTCCATTTGATGATTTATTAAGGAGCTCAGTTGGAAAGCCTGCCTTAGTCAAGTTGGGCATAAAATTCCTCTAAGGAGAAAGTCGGCAAGACCTTCCAGATGTCTTTCCGACTAGCAGGGGTTCTATTCATTTTTGAAATGTCCCAGTTGGCCAGGCATTTTAATCATCGTGGGTTTTCATATGTCTCCCCGACATGCTGAAGTCTCACTGACTGACTACACCATTGGAGTCTCGCCGAAGGATTTTTCCTTCAGCACAAGGTCCTACCAATGGATGGAGGTCTCGGTGAAAGCTTGTGCCTTCACTATGATGTCTCCCCGACTGAGGGTGGTCTCACCGAAACAAAAGGCCTCGGTGTAATGTTTGGTGCTTGGTGTAAGGTCTTATCGACCATTGAACGTCTTGCCGAGAAAGAAAGGGCCATCGGTAAGACTCTTGTCGTCCACTGTGAAGTTTTCTCGACCGGTGGGAGTCACACCAACAGTTGTTCACCAGGCCATCATCGGAGATAAAGTTTTACATTCGCCATGAGGTTTCACCAATAGTGAAAGATCTCGCCAAGAGGGATTGATATCAAGGTAATGTTTTGCCGAAGGCTGGGAATCTCGTCGAAGAAATAGGAGCTCAGGGAGATGTCTTGACAACCGAATGATGTCTCATTGACATAGAATTCCTTCAGTGTAGGAATGTGGTCTCAGGGAGATGTCCTACCGACACAAAGAAGTCTCGGTGAAAGAAAGGAAGCATTTTTGACATGATGTCTGGCCGACTATTGATGGTCTCGCCAAAGGTTTTTCCTTCGGCATAAAGTCTTGCTAACATAGTAATGTCTCCCCGACAAATGAAGGAGATCGGGGAGAATGAGGAAGCTCGCCGTGATGTCTCGCCGACATAGGGATGTCTCCCTAAAAGGTTCCTTCGGTATAATATTTTGTGTTCGCTATGATGTTTTGCCGATAGTGATGGTCTCGGCGAAGTAGTTGTCGTTGGGATAATGTCTCACCAATGGGGTGAAGTTACACCAAAGTAAAGTGGCGTTAGCAAAGGAAAGGAGCTCGGTGAGAGGTCTTGCCGACCCGTGGGAGTCTCATCGAGAAGAATGATCAGTGCTTGGGGAGAGCGGAATGCACTAGGATAAGGTCTCACTGAATGATGGAGGTCTCAACAATGGAAAGGGATATTGGTATGACTCCTGATGGCTCGCCATGAGGTCTTCCCAAAATCAATAAGTCTTGTCGATGGTCTGGGTGACAACCACTGTGGATGTTGATATGACTTTTGGGCTCGCTATAAACTCTTGCCGACGGTTGTGAGCTATGCCGATAACCACTGAAGGGCATAATCGCATCAGGGAGACACAATTAGTGTCTCACCGACATGCGATTTTGTCTGAAAACTTTCGACCAATCAGAGGAAGCTACAGGTGAGCTGTGGCAGTTTGACCGGTGAGAAGAAGATCAACATAATGAAAGCGATGTGGATTTTCTCTGAGCTCAGGAGCATTCAAGGTAGCTCGGCAAGGAGATTAGAAGAGGGACACAAGGACCAAAAGTTAATCCTGCAAAAGATCTTAAGGCTTCCCTTGAGGGTGATCTGTCACCATGATGGACACGGGGATGGATGCAATGGGACGCAACATTAATTTCATAAAAGAGATCTAAGAGGCAGATCTTTTTGAAGGTTGATATTTTGTAAGCCCTAGGGGCCGACATCTTTTTGTATATAAGGCATTTTTGCCTCTTTGTAAAGGAGTTCTTCTTATGCTTTTTCTGAATTTTTGTGACTTTTGCAGTCCTCTCTCAGATTAGCAAACTTTTTTAACTCAATTTTGGAGATGAAATTTAGTAAAGACCTTGATAGCTATTGATTTGAAGCTCTTGCCTACTTTCTCTTTGCATTTTTGTGTTTTTCCAGCTGATTGATCAAGCTTTCAGTGAGGTAAATGTTTATTTCCTTTGAGCTTTGTCTCAAATTTTAGAACCTTTATGCAGAAAGCATGTTTTTGCAGGTTAAAAATTGTGTCAAAAGATGTAATGAATTTTCGATGTGAAATTAACTTTCCTTCTAGGAATCTTAGCACCAAGACCTGTTTGTGAAACACTTTTGCAAAAATATATACAGAAGCGAGTTGTGCAAATTTATCTTCAGTCATTGCAAGCAAGTGTATGAAGTCTGGTTTGAAATCCAAGTAACGTTTAGGTGCATCACCATAGTATTTAGTTTTAATTTTAAAGCATTCTCCTTCTCCCTTTTCCTTACAGAATCAGTAGTTTTAGGTGACACCATAGGAAGTCGGCCTTCTCTGGAGGTTGATCTCTGTTTACAAGAAACCCACATCTTTAGAGGTCTTCCCATGTTACATTGAGGTGTTGAACATCAGGTTCAACAAGGGTGCAATTTCAAGTGATAACAGTTTTGGCACGCTCGGTGGGACCGTGAACTACTTCTCAGTTCATGTTTATGCATTTTATTGCTGTTGTTTGGTGTGTGCAGCAGTAGTTTCAGCCTTTTGGAGGCATTTTCTTTACATACCTGGTGACTCCATGCCCGAAGTAGCTGGTTTCAATAGTCTAAGTGTTGGTTTGATGGTAGTATGTCTTACCATTCACCATTTCATGAAGGTATTGTGCCTACATCTTTTTATCAGTCATACCCAATTGAAGATACTGTTAGTTTTCCTCAAAATAACTATGTGGCAGCGGGTTACCAACAAGTTCAATTGGCCTACCACCCACCCACCCCTGCACAAGTTCAGTAGCGACATGCTTATGCTCATCAACAAACCCAGGAGGGTTATTTTATCTCCAATCATCAAATTTATTCTTCATATGAGCCTCAAAATTTGGATAAAATGAGTTTGGAGAATATGTCTTTATATTTCCAAAAGCAGTTTGAAGAAATTGAAAATCAACAAGAGGTGAATAGGCAGCAGGAGGAGTTTTCCTATCAAGCTTATATTCATCAGTAGGAGGTTGAGACACAAAGAGAATCCCATTTAGTACAAGAATTTGAACAAAGTCAATCTAACTCTCTTGAAGAGCAACTTTCTCAAATGCCCCAATCAGTTGCTACCTTTTCAAATCCTTTCTTTGAAGGACTTCACTACATGGGATTCAATGTTCCAATCTTTGAACATAATGAAACTTCTATTGGAAAAAAAGTAGAGGAGGAGCAACTTATTGATCAAGATAACTTAATCCTCTAGGAAAAGCTTAAGAATGTGAATCCTTTGCATTTAGCCATTAAGTGTCATCAATTGCAGCAAAAAATAATTGGACAGGAGGAAATCTCTCAAGTTCAAGTTGGATGACAAGAGGACGAAATGGAAGTAGTTGTTGAGAAAGGTCAATTTACAGCTTGGAACAAGGGACTATCTCTATTCTCCCAGCTTGATGGAGAGGAGGTACTTGTCGAGTTTTGCTCAACACTGGAAAATGAGGAGTCTAAGCTTTTACAAGAAGGTGAGGAGAATCAGGATGAGCAGCTTGTTGTAATGAACATAGCTGAGGATCAAAAGGAAGGGTTAATCTTCTCATTTGATGATCTGCCTTACTTCATTGATGAGGATGAAGAATTGGACCAACATGAGGTTGATGGAGGTAATGTTGAAGGTGATTTTGAAGTCTTTACTCGCGAACAAGGAGGTTTAAGTAGCACTATTCAAGGAGAGCCACATTTTGATGTGCATGAAAATACCCATCAAGTTGAACAAGTCCCTGAACTGGACTTGTTGTTTTGCCAAGAGGGTGATTTTGATGCTTTATCAAAGCTAGATGAGAACTGCATGAGGCTTGAAATTAGTATTTATGTTTAAAAAATTAAAGAAGAAATTGAGGAGGATATGTTTTGGAATGATTTAGAAGCTTTTTGTACTAATTTCGGTGTTGAACTATTACCTCTTGATGAAGTTAATCATGAAAAACTCGAGCTAACTGAAGGAACTTATTTTTTCTCACTAATTCAGTCACAGGGGTTAGACTTTTCTAGCCAAGGCTATAAAACAATTGTGAATGGGCAAGAGACCAGCAAGGAGAGCTCAATTTTTGTCTTTACAAGGGGCTGTCCGATCAGAGATTTAGCCCAGATGGAGTTCAATAAAGTGCCAATGGTTAATCAAGCATTCACACATGGAGCCACAGCTGAAAGTGGCATAAAGGATGTACTTGCAGTTGAAAAAGAGTGTGTTCAATTTACTTATCCTCCTTTAAATATAAATTCATCTGATTAGTTTAAAGAGGTAAGTAAACTTGTTACACTCTTTCATGAAGCAGTGCATTGCTTTTTTAAACATTTTCAGTGTACCATTTTTATTCAACTGCCATTAAGCTTGAGAGTCATTGCATATTGAGGAGAAAGGGTAGCTATTTCAACCATCCTGTGAGTGGTTTTGTTTTACCAATTTCTTACTGGTTGGTGTAGGGTAGGATAGGTTTTATGCTTTCAATAAGTGCTTCTGCACTTTAGTTTAATTGTTGTTTCATTTCCTAGGTGTTGTTCCAACACTGTTAGATAGTTTCCTTTCTTGAGTTTTCCTGTTTTCATGAGTTTCCAAGTGTTCTAATGAGTTATAAATAAGTTACAGCCATGTACAAGATGCTCTAGATCAGTTTCTGAGTTTTCCTAATGACCTCGTATCCAATGGATAGGCCTAGGCTACTAGTTTCTGTGTTTAGCAGGCAAACATCCAGCTGAGGTTGCCAGAAATGTTACCCAATTTTCATCTACGGGCTCAATTAGGGGAAATTATGTTTTAAATTCAGCACATGGATTAAATGTGGCTCCCATAAGGGTTGAGCCCAGCGTGCAGGTTTTCAGTTTCATTGGGAAGGTCTCCATTTGATGATTTATCAAGGAGCTCAGTTGGAAAGCCTGCCTTAGTCAAGTTGGGCATAAAATTCCTCTAAGGAGAAAGTCGGCAAGACCGTCTAGATGTCTTGCCGACTAGCAGGGGTTCTATTCATTTTTGAAATGTCCCGGTCGGCCAAACATTTTAATCACCATGGGTTTTCATATGTCTCCCTGACATGTTGAAGTCTCACTAACCGACTGCACCATTGGAGTCTCACCGAAGGATTTTTCCTTCGGCATAAGGTCCTACCAACGGATGGAGGTCTTAGTGAAAGCTTGTGCCTTCGCTATGATGTCTCCCCAACCGAGGGTGGTCTCACCGAAACAAAAGGCCTTGGTGTAATGTTTGGCGCTTGGTGTAAGGTCTTTCTGAGAAAGAAAGGGCCATTTGTAAGACTCTTGTCATCTGCTGTGAAGTCTTCCCGATCGGTGGGAGTCACCTTGATAGTTGTTCACCAGGCCATCATCGGAGATAAAGTTTTACATTCGCCATGAGGTTTCACTGATAGCGAATGATCTTGCCGAAAGAGATTGATATCGGCGTAATGTTTTACCGAAGGCCGAGGATCTTGCTGAAGAAATAGGAGCTTGGGGAGATGTCTTGGCAACCGAATGATGTCTCACCAACACAGAATTCCTTCAGCGTAGGACAATGGTCTCAGGGAGATGTCCTACTGACACAAAGAAGTCTCGGCCAATGAAAGGAAGCATTTTCGACATGATTTATGTCGACTACTGATGGTCTCGCCGAAGGTTTTTCCTTCAGTGTAAAGTCTTGCCGACATAGCGATGTCTCCCTAACAAATGAAGGAGCTCGGGGAGAATGAGGGAGCTCACCGTGACATCTTGTCAACACAGGGATGTCTCCCCGAAATGAGGTGAGATCTCGGTGAAGGAAAGTGAGCTTGCCGAGAGAGTTTGACATCAGTATAACGTCTGGCCAACACGGCAAGGTCTGGCCAATAGGGCGAGGTCTTTCCAATAGCGAGGTTCCTTCAGTATAATATTTTATGTTCGCTATGATGTTTTTCTAATAGTGATGGTCTCGGTGAAGCAGCTGTTGTTGGGATAATGTCTCATCGACGGGGTGAAGTCTCGCCGAAGTAAAGTGGCGTCAACAAAGGAAAGGAGCTTGACGAGAGGTCTTGCCGACCCATGGGAGTCTCATCGAGAAGAATGATTAGAGCTCGGGGAGAGTGGAATGCGCTAGGATAAGGTCTTGCCAAAGGATGGAGGTCTCAGCGATGGAAAGGGATATTAGTATGACTCCTGATGGCTCAAGATGAGGTCTTCCCAAAAGTGATAAGTCTTGCCGATGGTCTGGGTGACAGCCACTGTGGATGACTTTTGGGCTCGCTATGAACTCTTGTTGATGGTTGTGAGCTATGTTGATAACTGCTGAAGGGCATAATCACATTAGGGAGACATGATTAGTGTCTCACCGACATGTGATTTTGTCTGAAAACTTTTGACCAATTGGAGGAAGCTACAGGCGAGCCATGGTAGTTTGACCGGTGAGAGGAAGATCAACAGAATGAAAGCGACGTGGATTTGCTCTGAGCTCAGGAGCATTCAAGGCAGCTCGGCAAGGAGATTCGAAGAGGAACACGAGGACCAGAAGTTAATGCTACAAAAGATCTTAAGGCTTCCCTTGAGGGCGATATGTCACCATGATGGACACGAGGATGGATGCAATGGGATGCATCATTAATTTCATAAAAGAGATCTAAGAGGCAGATCTTTCTGAAGGCTGATATTTTGTAAGCCCTAGGGGCCGACATCTTTTTGTATATAAGGTATTTTTGCCTCTTTGTAAAGGAGTTCTTCTTATGCTTTTTCTGAAGTTTTGTGACTTTTGTAGTCCTCTCTCAGATTAGCAAACTTTTTTAACTCAATTTTGGAGATGAAATTCAGTAAAGACCTTGATTGCTATTGATTTGAAGCTCTTGCCTACTTTCTCTTTGCATTTTTGTGTTTAGCCAGCTGATTGATCAAGATTTTAGTGAGGTAAATGTTTATTTCCTTCGAGCTTTGTCTCAGATTTTAGAACCTTTATGCAGAAAGCATGTTTTTGCAGGTTAAAAATTGTGTCAAAAGATGTAATGAAATTTAGATGTGAAATTAACTTTCCTTCTAGGAATCTTAGCACCAAGACCTGTTTGTGAAACACTTTTTGCAAAAATATATACAAAAGCGAGTTGTGCAAATATATACAGAAGCAAGTGTTTGAAGTCTGTTTTCAAATCCAAGTAACGTTTAGGTGCATCACCATAGGATTTAGTTTTAATTTTAAAGCATTCTCCTTCTCCCTTTTCCTTACAGAATCAGTAGTTTTAGGTGACACCATAGGAAGTCAGCCTTCTCTGGAGGTTGATCTCTGTTTACAAGAAACCCACATCTTTAGAGGTCTTCCCATGTTACATTGAGGTGTTGAACATTAGGTTCAACAAGGGTGCAATTTCAGGTGATAACAGTTGGTTTACCACCTAACTACCTAACTAACTATTGTTTCCTATTGTAACATTTACCTCTATGAATTTTTTTTTTGCATCTAAATTTTATGCTTTAGCTTTTGAGGAACTCTTTTGAAAATATATAGTTGAGTTTTTTTTCATCTCCAACAATATAAATATTTTTCTTCTCTCTCTTAGATATTTGTGGCTAAATACACCTCCATTGTCAAAGTTGGTTGAGGCTTCACGTTATTAGATTCATATTAACAAATCTATGTTCTCACTTATCCCTTCTACATCATGTTGGTAATATTATTTAATAAGTTATTATTCTTGTTTGAATAATATTATAGATATTAATTTATCATTTACTTCTACATTTCTATTGGAAAATATCTTGGTGACTATCACCATCCCTTATGCAATCTCATACGCACACTATTCTTTCAATCCTTGTAGACCTAGGCTTTGATATTCATAGATTTATTTTGATTTTTATTCTTAGTCCTAGATGCACATAGGATAAGATAACACACTATTATAATCTCCATTTTTTAATGACTACTTGTGAAGGTTGAAAGACCAAACTAGGGGCTTGACCATTCTTGAAAAGCTACCAAGCACTCCCAATCATTTTTCTTGTTCTATCTATAGGTACTTAAAAGACTACAACCACATGGATGTTTCATTCTCTCTCTTGCTTTCTCATTTTATTTTGTTATCCTCAAATTTAGTTGTGCTCAATTCGTGGGATAACCCCTATGAAACCTGTCCATTTCATTGCCCATGTACTTTAAGCACACAAAACAAGGTAGATTATACTTGCCCTTGTGCATGGTTCCCTAGCCTCGAAACATCATTTTGAGCGTTAACCTTTTTTGGTTTTTTAAAATTTGCAAATTGGTCAAAGTGGAAAATTTCACTTTTCAATGTTGATAAATTTTTCACTCATGCAGGAGCACTGAATTTCAACGCCCCTGCATGCCTAATGCAAAAAATAAAATTGCAAGGTTGGTGAATTTCATTGACCCTACATATCTTCTGCCAACTTTTTGAAGGTTGCATAAGTGGAGAATTTTGTTGACTTTGCAACTACAGTTCACACGAGTGTCATTAATGTGAGTTGTAATTGCAATTTGAGGGTGTTTAAATCATTATTAGTTGCTGTTTTTTTCATTTTATTTTCATTTTTACCCTCCATTACTAACTGTGCTCTCGTTTTGAGGACTTGGATTGATCATGCTTGGATATTGAGCAGATTTTTTTTATTCAACTAGGGTTTCGTCATGTTTCTCTCATTTCAATGGGTATGTTCTTTTCTTTCGCCTTTCTCCATTTGTTTAGATTTGATTTCTAGGGTTTATGTTTGGTTTTATCCCCATTTTGTATTGTTAAATCTTTTAGGGTTTGATTCAAGTGCATTTGATTTGTTTGAATCTTGTTTTGCGGGGTGTTGCTTTCATTATTTGAAATGTCCTAACACTATACCCTGAGTTTTTTGTGTGAGATACCTTGAGGTTGTTGAACTTGTGAAAAACCTATCAAAACTCTAATTTTTGGTTCTAGTTTTTATAAAACACGTTGTTGCATCGTAGGTATTAAATCCTGCGATGCAATATATAACCTAGTTTTTAATATACCTTCAAGGTTTTTCACCTATTTGATGTTCAAATTTCAACCCATCGAACTTGTATGAAGCAACGGTGAAAATCACCGTCAATGCACACAAGTTTTGATCTACCAAATGACTTGTTGAGTTCATCATTTTCTCTACTATCCATGACATGCAATGTCAGTGATTTTTGTCGACATTTCATATGTAAATGATCTAGCCAAAAGTGTTGTAGAAGTGGTAAAAAATATCACTTGAACTTTTAAAGACCTGTCCCATCACATATATAGAAGTGGTATTTTACGCCGCTAGTGTATGAAAGTCTATTGCAAGATGTAGGGTTAGTGGATTTCATTGACCCGACATCAAATATCAAGTCAAGTGTAAAAGAAAAAAAAATCGCATGTTTTCACTTGATCAAATTTACCCACATGAAAAGTCAGAGATTCTTACCAACTTTGCACAAACTAAAGTTTTTCCCCACATCTAAGGTCATTATTTGTCAGTTACCTTACATTGCAAAATTCTACCATATGCAAAGTCGTTAAAATTTACCAGCTTTGTAACTTGTTGATCTATCTATATGCATAAGTGCTACTTTTCAGCACATGTACAACAAAAGCAAACATTCACCTGCAATGGCGCTAAAATTCAGCAACCTTACATTCCACTTTGAAATTTTTTGCTAACACTGGAAAAAAATTTCCACTTTGCATTCCACTAACTTCCAAATTCCTGCTTTCACTCCATTTTTCACCTCCATCACACTTAATCCCTCCAAGCTCATGTAATTGCTCAAAAAATTTCCACTACTACAATTTCCAAATATGCAAGCTTTTCTAACATTAGAAAACATTGAAATTTGTAATGCAGTTGTTTGTGCATGCATTTCAAGATTCTCATATCTGCCTTTTTGGGAAGATGCAGTGTTTGCTAACTACTCTTCAAATGTTGGATCCTTCTCTGAGCAAAGCCAAAGCCATGAAGTAAAAATACCGAGGTGTTTTCTCGCCAACTTCAGTATCCTCAAACATTGATGAGATAAAGGATACTAAAATCAGACACGTGGATATGTTCTAATTTGTGGAAAGAACTCAAAAGCAACCATTGGATACTGGTATAAGACATATGGTTTTTAGTAACATATAGATAGTAGTTGCTTTCCCTATAGCTTCTCATAATCTTGAATTTGTACTCCAAGCTGCAACACACTACAATACGGATGATTGAAGTGTTAGGGATGCAAATGGAAGTGTGGCCATAAGATTAGATCGAGAGCTCTTTGATAAAGCTTTCTTATGTCCTAGTACTGATTCATACGTAGATGTCACTAAGCAATATGCACAAGAGGAATATGAGAAAGATACAGATGCTTGCAAAAGAGTGATTAATAGTAAGTGGTTGAAGAATCCACAGTCAAGTGTTTCAAGGTGGCCTATAAGCTTTCCATGCAGTGACTTCATTGAAGAAGTGAATAATTTGATCACTCTTCTCAGAAGAGTGAAAGGGTTACCTACCTAATCCACCTTTCAAGAATGGATGTATGTATACATCAAGATCATATTGAGGGAAAACAACAAATCCTTTGGAGTCAACAGATTAGTGATGCAATTCACGATCAACTAATCAAAAAGAATACTTCACTTAAATTCTACATGACATCTTATTTGGTATATGCTACTGCTGCAATGAGAAATTTTTCTCAGTTGACATCGAAAGGGAACACAAGGGTAACTCCAATGTACAAGTACTTCCCCTAGATAACTCTTTATGGAAGCATTCATCACTTCTAAAGAGTTAATGATGCTTTCTTTGCTCCTTTCTTATGTGCATTTGATCCTGATAGGGAGGGGTTGGAGGAATCACTCACTGATTCCTGCTTTGGGTCTTGCTTGCAAGACCTCCTTGGTGTCTTACTTCACCACCTTAACCTTTAGGACCTTCCTCATGTTTAGGTACCCATGGTTCTCCTGGCCAGCCCCACTACCATCACAATTCAACCTACTAAGTCGATCTTGGTGCAATCTCTTCCTTAGCCCTTAATCTACCCTAAAGACTAACATTCCCCAAGAACTAAAGCTTAGTTTTGTAAGGGTGTGGAGATGCTTCTACTAACTTCATTCCACCCTGTTAAGGCTCAGAAAGATCCACCTAACTTCATCTTTTCATCGCTTCCACCAAACCCTCATTTAGGGTTAAAAAGGCTACTAGCCTAGGAGCCCCAATTAGGTCTCCACTTCTGAGAAAGTAGGTTGTCTCTCCTAACTTTCCCAAAGAACACAGAATCTTTCCTTTGGCTTCTTGGTCCTTATGCCTACCACTTGAATATTTTAAAGGTCTTAACCCTCAACTGATCGTACACAGACCTAAACCACAATTTGGCAATAATTAGGTCTTTTTAAGCCATTTTCTTGTCCTTCCTACAACTGTTAGAGATTACTAACACCAAACGGTTAGATGGAGCTCCCTCCTACATTCAATACCTTTTCAAGGCTCATGTCTTCCCTCTCCACACCGTGTTTTTCCAAGAGATGAACACCCCTGCAACCCAAGTGCTCTGCACTTCTTGTCTTCTCTAGTCGGACTCTTCTTAGCTCGCCTATGAGAAGACAATCACAGTGATACCCTATCTACTAAAGACTCCTAACCCTACCATATTTACAATCATGGAGTCTAGCCATAATTCCCAAAATCTTGTACACTAGGTACAGTGGAAATGTGAACTAAACCTCCATTTTTCACAATCTTCCAGTTAGAACAACAACTAAAAGAAACAAACTAATTACACAAGATTGCTTGAAACGAATAAAATAGATACCTATTGTTCCACACACTGCTTGGAAGATAAATGCACTACTTCCTACATGTTACATAGTGTCAGGATCACTCCATTAACACAATTCAAAGCAAAAACAGAAACCAAAAAATTTACACCAATTTATCACTATCTTCTCTTGTATTCATAAGTTTCCATTAATGCAAAAGCTTCCAAACCTGCTCTCAGGTCGGGTCACACCCTATATAGGTCAAAAAAAGTAGTTATTCCTTCCCTTGGTCGGACATGTTAGTTACATTGTGGCAAAGTTTCAAAAATGCACCATTTTGCAACTTTTGCCAATTTCTAGTAAAATGAGTTTTTAAACTCATCAGTAAAATGAGTTTCTAAACTCATCCACCCTTTCCACTCCTCAATCTTCTGATCACTACTAAGCAAGACATACTCTTAAACCTCTAATTCTATCTCAATGGTCAACATGACCTTCATGGTAACACATCAAAAACAAAAATTCATCCTAGACTTCCTAATTGCCTAGTGTTTCCTAGGTGCTCCTGCACCATTCTCCCCCTCTCTGCACAAATACTAGGGAATGTGAGGAGAGATCAGGGACACATCAATGCCTTGCTTCTTAAACTGAGCTTCATCTACCCATGTAGCCTTAGACTCTGGCTTCTCCTTCCACTTGATGAGGTGCTCCATGTACACTTTATGCCTTGTAGATTTCTTCACCCTTGACTCCAAGATCCTTTCTGCCTGAAGCTTGTCTTGATTAGGTAAGGCTATGTTGCTTACATCCTTGAAGATATCCCTATTGTTCTGATCCATGTCATTGACTGTTCCCTTATATCTTATCAGATTAGCTACATTGAACACTAGTGAAATCCCTAAATCTGCAGGTAGTTCCACCTTGTAGGCATTCTTTCCATATTTGGCTAATACCTTGCATGGTCCCACTCTTTTCATCTGCAACTTGGTTGATATCCCCTTCTGCAACCTAGATTTTTTGAGGTGGACCATAACATAGTCTCCTACTGCAAATTGTAGATCCTTTCTAGATAAATCCACCTTCTCTTTCAACTTTTGAGTAGCCTCAGTGACTGTCTTCTTCACCTGCTCCTAAATATCCTTCATGGTTTGAAAGAAATCCTCTGCATGTCCACTCCTATGCTCCATAGCTCCTAGATCCCTGAGCTCACACACACCTCTTGGGTGCATCCCATACACTATTTCAAAAGGACTTCTGTCTGTGGTCCAATTCACACTGTCATTGTAGGCATATTCAGCCTGTGATATTACCAAGTCCCATGTCTATCCATACTCCTTGGTTAGGCATCTGAGAAGGTTACCTATCACTCTATTAACCACCTCAATTTTTCTATCAGTGTGAGGATGGTAAGATGATGCAAAAGACAAGTTGGTACCTAATATGCTCCATAGAGTCTTCCAAAAATGACTCATGAACTTCACATCCCTGTCCGATACAATGCTCAAAGGCAATCCATGGATCCTTACAATTTCCTTGAAGAAAAGGTGAGCAATGTAGCTAGCATCATGTGTGGTCTTACAAGGGATAAAGTGACTCATCTTGCTGAATCTATCTACCACCACATAGACACTATCAAACCCTATCTTAGTCTTAGGGAGTCCCACAACAAAATCCATGCTAACACACTCCCATGGTCTGTTGGGAATGGGTAGAGGTTGATACAAACCTGCATTACTAGCTCCCCCTTTAGCTTTCATACAAACTACACACTACTCCACATACCTCCTGACATCCCTTGGCAACTTGGGCCAATAGTAGAACCTCTGCACTAGTTCCATTATCTTGTTGATGCCAAAATGACCACTAAAACTACCATTGTGCTTCTCTTGGATGAGATTCTCTCTCATAGAACCTTTTGGAACACATAACTGATTTCCTTTGAATAAAATTCCACTTTGCAATGTATACTCTAAGTATTGACTATGAAAGTGATTCTCAAAGTCAGAACATACCTTGTATGCCTCCGAGAAGTCTTCATCTTCACCATAGAGATCTTTGAAAATCTCTATCCCAATGCTCTTTATCTGTATTTCTTGCATTGTCAACAGCCTCCTACTTAGTGCATCTGCCACCTTGTTCAACTATCCCTTCTTGTGCTTGATGGTGAAAGTGAAAGCTTGGAGGTATTCCATCCATTTTGAATGTCTATTACTCAACTTTTCCTATGTGTTGTGTAGCTAAGTGCTTGGTTATCAGTAAACACCACAAACTCTTTGGGTAGGAGATAATGCCTCCACTTCCTAAGTGACTGTACTAGAGCATATAGTTCCAAGTCATAGGTAGAATACTTTGTCTTAGCTTCGTTGAGTTTTTCACTAAATAAATCTATAGGCCTACCTTCTTGGCTTAGCACTCCTCCTACTACAATTCCACTAGCATCACATTCCACAGTAGACAACTTGTCAAAACTAGGTAATAAAAGAATAGGTTGAGTTGATACTTCTTGTTTTAGTTTCTCAAAACCTTTCTTATCTTCTCGAGTCCACTTAAACTTAGTCTTGAAGCCATCTTTGATTGTATCTAGGACTGGTGCACATATACTAAAGTTTCTTATAAACTTCCTATAAAACTGATCCAATCCATGAAAACTTCTTACCTCTATCCCTGTGGTTGGTTTAAGCCAGTTTAGGATAGCTTCCACCTTGCTTGGATCCATCTTCAATGATCCTTGGGATACTACAAACCCCAAATACACAAGCTCCTGTTTGAAGAACTCACATTTCTCTAGGTTGATGGCTAACTTCTCTTCTTGCAATCTTCTAAGAACCAACTCCACATGCTTTAGGTGTTCTTTTGTTGTCTTACTAAAGATGAGTATATCATCAAGATATACCACCACAAATATCCCTGTAAAGTCTTTGAGCACTTCATTCATGAGCCTCATGAATGTGCTAGGGGCATTAGAGAGGCCAAATGGCATAACTCTCCACTCATACAACCCATCATTTGTCTTAAAGGTTGTTTTCCACTCATCCCCATCTTTAATTCTGATATGATGGTAACCACTTTTGAGATCCAACTTGGTGAAATACTGAGCCTCCAAGACAATCCATCAAGTCCTCAATCCTAGGAATAGGGAACCTATACCTGATTGTGATTCTATTTATTGCTCTTGAATCAGTGCATAACCTCCACTTACCACCTTTCTTGGTTGCTAAGACCACTGGTACTGCACATGGACTGATGCTCTTTCTAATTAATCCTTGATCTAACAACTCCTGCACTTGTCTAGCTACCTCTAGGTTCTGATCTAGTGTAAGCTTGTATGCTGCTTGGTTTGGCAAAGAAGCTCCTGGTATGAAGTCAATCTGATGGCTAATGGCTCTCTTTGGAGGTAAGGTTACTGGTGCACCATCACTCACTATGTCCTTATATTTCTCAAGCAACTTTAGGACTGCTTCGGGTATGACTATTTTCTTTTCTTTTTCTTCTTCCTTGGGTTGCACCATAACCACATATCCTTCACCTCCTTGATGTAGAGTGTTAAGGAACTCCTTTCCACTGCTTAATAAGACACTAGGGGTCTTTGACTGTCCTTCTTCCTCATCTGACAATGACTGCAACTTGAATGTATTTCCATCCTTTTTGAATGAGATAGTATTTTCCTTTCCATCATAGATGGCACCTTTGTCATACTGCCATGGTCTTCCCAATAGAATATGGCATGCATCCATGGGTAACACATCACAAAACAACTCTTGTACCCTCCAATGGAGAACTCCATCGTTGTTTGTTCATTGAAAAGAACACTTTGTCCTTTGTTCAACCATGTCACCTTGTAGGGATTAGTGTGGGGTATTTTCTCTAATTTCAACTTCCTTACTACCTCCTTAGAGATGATGTTATCAATTGAACATGAATCCACAATAACCTTGCATACTTTCCCAAGTATTTTGCATCTTTCCCTGAATAAGCCTCTCCTTTGCTTTGGCTCTTCTTTGACTAGTTATCTGATTAGAACCCTGTTAAACATCAAGTTCTCCCCCATTTCTGATTCTATGTGACTAACCTTTAGTGACTTGACACTCATGGTGTCCTCTTGTGCATATGCCACTCTCTTCTCAGTGTTTGATGAAGATGCTTTCTTTGGGAACCTATAAGTTGGATGACCTACTTGACCACAGTTGTAACACTTCATACTAGCAAAGTATGAGTTACTTCTGCCCGCTCCTCTTCCTCTATTTGAACCTCCTTGAGGTCCTCTACCTCTTCCATAGCCTCCTCTAGAAGTTGTTTCACCTCCATGCTCTGTGAGTTTAGACTCTCCCTGATTTCTTTGTTCATTCCCTCTACCTTGGTATCCTCCTCTATGTCCTCTTTGATATCTGCCTTTTCCTCTGCTCTTAGAAGCTTGATCTTGTTTCCTCTTGCTTCTTTCCTCAATCTTTATAGCCAATTGGTAACATTGGTGTACTGTCTTGGGACTTAGAAGAGTCATCTCCTCTTGAATGTTCCACTTCAAGTCGTTAAGATACCTAGCCACCTTAAGATTCTCATCCTCTAAAAAATTAGATCTCATGCAAATTTTTTGGAACTCCTTAGTGTAGGAATTCACATCTTGGTCTCTTTGTCTCAAAGTCTGTCTTTTCTTGTGCAACTGAATTTCATAATCATCAGGCCTATATGCTTCTCTCACTTTGGAAACCATTCCCTTCCAAGTAGAAATAGGCTTCTTTCCTTCCTTTTCCCTCTTTGTCTGAATGAACTTCCACCATGTCAAGGCAGAACCTCTCAATCTTGATTTGGCCACCTTTACCTTCTGTGCTTCAGTGACTCCATCACATTCAAAATGGTTTTCCATTCCCTCTATCCAATTCATGACTAGATCAACTTCCATTTTCCCACTAAACAGTGGTATGCCTTCAAGTGCTTTTCCACTCAAAGCCTTCAATGCCTTCAAGAAAGGCTCTTCTTTCAAAACAGGGTCAGGTTCAGGGATCTTGTTTTCCTCTGCTACCTCTTCTTTCTTTGGTACCCTTCCTTCGAATTGCACATCATTGAATGCTTGCTCAAGTTGGTTTATTCTTTCCCTCAATAGCCTATTGTCTTCCTCCTGTCCTTTGACCATCTTGGCTAATTATTCATTTATCACCATGATGGTGGAGCCACTAGACTCAATCTCAGACATACAATAGTCAATCCCAAATCTTTTGCTTGCTCTGATACCAATCTGATAGGGAGGGGTTGGAGGAATCACTCACTGATTCCTGCTTTGGGTCTTGCTTGCAAGACCTCCTTGGTGTCTTACTTCACCACCTTAACCTTTAGGACCTTCCTCATGTTTAGGTACCCCTGGTTCTCCTGGCCAACCCCACTACCATCACAATTCAACCTACCAAGTCAATCTTGGTGCAATATCTCTAACTCTTCCTTAGCCCTTAATCTAGCCTAAAGACTAACATTCCCCAAGAACTAAAGCTTAGTTTTTCAAGGGTGTGGAGATGCTTCTAATAACTTCATTCCACTATGTTAAGGCTCAGAAAGATCCATCTAACTCCATCTTTTCATCACTTCCACCAAACCCTCATTTAGGGTTAAAAAGGCTACTAGCCCAGGAGCCCCAATTAGGTCTCCACTTCCGAGAAAATAGGTTGTCTCTCCTAAATTTCCCAAAGAACACAAAATATTTCCTTTGGATTCTTGGTCCTTATGCCTACCACTTGAATATTTTAAAGGTCTTAACCCTCAACTGACCGTACACGGACCTAAACCACAATTTGGCAATAATTAGGTCTTTTTAAGCCATTTTCATGTCCTTCCTGCAACTGTTAGAGATTACTAACACCAAACAGTTAGATGGAGCTCCCTCCTACATTCAATACCTTGTCAAGGCTCATTTCTTCCCTCTCCACACCATTTTTTTCCAGGAGATGAACACCCCTATAACCCAAGTGCTCTGTACTTCTTGTCTTCCCTAGCCGAACTCTTCTTAGCTCACCTAGGAGAAGACTCTCACAGTGATACCCTGTCTACTAAAGACTCCTAACACTACCATATTTACAATCATGGAGTCTAGCCACAATTTCAAAAATCCCATACACTAGGTACAGTGGAAATGTGAACTAAACCTCCAGTTTTCATAGTCTGCGAGTCAAAACAGCAACTAAAAGAAACAAACTAATTACACAAGATTGCTTGAAATGAATAAACTAGCTACCTACTGTTCCACACAATGCTTGGAATATAAATGCACTACTTCCTACATGTTACACAGTGTTAGGATCACTCCATTAACACACAATTCAAAGCAAAAACAAAAACCAAAAAATTTACACCAATTTATCACTGTCTTCTCTTGTATTCATAAGTTTCCAATAATGCAAAAGCTTCCAACCCTGCTCTCAGGTCGAGGCACACCCTATATAGGTCAAAAAAAGTAGTTATGCCTTCCCTTGGTTGGAAATGTTAGTTACATTGTGGCAAAGTTGCAAAAATGCACCATTTTGCAACTTTTGCCAATTTCTAGTAAAATGAGTTTTTAAACTCATCAATAAAATGAGTTTCTAAACTCATCCACCCTTTCCACTCCTTAACCTATTGATCACTACTGAGCAAGACATACTCTTAAACCTCTAACTCTATCTCAATGGTCAACATGACCTTCATGGTAACACATCAAAAACAAAAATTCATCCTAGACTTCCTAATTGCCTAGTGTTTCCTAGGTGCTCTTGCACCAGATCCTAAATTGGAGAGGAAAAGGGTTTCTGATGAGGCATGGACCATGGTAAACAAATATGGTTACTTATATTTTTAGTTCCCCACATTCACCTACTTAAGAGTTGGTTGCTTCATGGGTTATCCATACATGCTCCTAAGATACCCTAGTGACAGGATTATCCTAATGGAGATTTGTAGGTAGATAATGGTTGTTCATAGCAAGCAAATGGAATCACACAAACCAGACTTCAAGTTTCCTCTCATGATCGGCAAGTATTACATTCAAACATCTCCAAGAGCTAAGGCTATAAAATATGAGATGCATTGGGTTACCTTAAATACTTTCAAAATAAGGCATGATTTTAACTATTGTGGAGTGAAGGACAAGATCAAGAAATCCCACACCCATGTGCATAGAATTGAACATATGTGGGAAAATCAAAGGATAAAGGAGGAGATAAGGAAAATGAACTACTATCGAATAAATCTAGAACAAATTGAAAATCTTGATTTGGTAGATATTCCTGAAGGTATGGAGGATGATGGAAACATCTTGGACCCTGCCTATGAGTGGAATAATATTGCAGGATCTGCTCTGTCAGCTATCTAATGGTCAAAGAAAGAAATGACATCAATCATAGAAAGGTTTGAACCAATCCTTGCTAGAGGAGAAGGGGATTCGTTTGAAATGATTTGTTACTGGATCAAAGGAGGAGGAACCTAAAGGTCTTGCAAGTAATAAATCTAAGTTGAGGACGAAGAGCAAGGATGATGTACCTAGTTCTAGCAAGACTTCCAGGCTAAAAATAAAGTTTTTTTTAAAAGGGAATAAGTGTCAAGCAACTGAAGGGCTATCAAATATGGTAGAAGAGGCATCAACCTAGGAGGAAGAAGAAGAAGAAGAACATGAGGAAGAATGATTATCTCCTCAAGAAAATATCTCAAAGTAACCACCTATCTCTTCTTCTCCCATTGCTACTACTGTTTTTGCTCCCACTCCTCCCATTGTTTCTGCTGAGTAATCTTTACCTGTCATTGTTGAGGTCATTCCTACTGCTACAATCAGTCCTACCATGTATATCCAATCAATTCATTCATCATCGTCTTCATGGTCAATTTTTGAGAGTCCTAAACATGGTTTGGAAAATATTTTGGGGTCTCCCATATCTTTTCTGAGTCTGTCATCACCTTCTTTTGAGGTGAACTCTCAATCTAATTTGGAACAATATATTACTGAGACTACTCAAGTTACATGTGCAGAAATTCTTGGTGCAATTTTGACTAATACTCCACCAATTGTAACAACAACTTTTGTGAGTGCAGCTACATCAATGCAAGATATAACTATTAGTTTAGAAGAAAGTGCTTCTCCATTGCCCCCTTGGTTTTCATCCTAGACACCAAAAAGGAAGAAGCAAGTCATCTCTCCAAATGACTTTGACTTTGCACAATTGGCACCTGTAAAGGAAAAATACAAGAAAAAGGTAAAGACTCTTTCTAGGTTGTTGGTAGATAAAGCAAGAAATAGGTATGCAGAGGCCAATTAAGGATGTGGATATTTCTAAATATTCTATAACAAGAGTTGAGTTAGGAAAGGTAACTCACGAAAGTTCCAAGGTAGATGTACAGGCTACTTTGAATTCTCTCATCTAGAAATTTGATGAAGTGAAGAAGAGTAAAGATCAATATAAGGCCAAAGTAGAATAGTTAACTATGGTGCTCCAGAATATTACCCAATCTTTGGAGTCAATAGATCTTGTGGCCATTAGTATTGAAGAACCAATTATTCAAAAAGTTGGAAAGGTGCATTCAAGAGGTAAAGCAGTCTATGAATTTTTTGATAGAATGATAGCGTAGGGAACATAACTCCTAAGATCTTCTGTAGAGATAATGGGGAATATGGAAAGCATAAGATTAGATTTAGATAAAACTTCTGATACATTTTCCCAAAAGCAACAAAAAATAGAAGACAGTTTGGAAGCTTGGTTCAAGATGAAGAATCTCAAGCTTGATACATTGGTGAAAATTGGGATATTCCCAACAAAGATATGTTTGTGGAGGCAAAGGAAACAATGATACACAAAATCAATATCATCAAGGAATTAATCAAGGACTTGTAGGATGCTCATGAAATCAGCAAAGAAAATGATTTTGATCTTATCCACAAAATTGAGGAGTTGCCTTGTAAACTACTTAATGATAATTGAAAATCCTTTCCTCAAATGAAGTTGTTCAAGAATTCACGTCTATGATCCAAAAATAATTTGAAGATCAAGCCTTCTCGGTGGCTTCGATGAAAAAATTGATGCATATCCAATTAACCCTGGATAACCTCAATGTGTATTTAGAAAGGAACGAGAAAGCTTGCAAAACTATGAAGGATTCAATCATGAGAGTCCTTGCTATCTCCAAGCATACTTCAAGTCCAAATAATGAAGAGGTTCAAGAAATCATGAAGAAGTACGAGGATTTCTTGGAGAAAGATGACAGAGAAAGTTGAAGGTGCCTTAGTTCATTTTTCAATATTTTTCATGCTTTATGTAATTAGTTTTCAACATTTTATATGTCTTTTTTTGAAATATAATTACATGTAAAAATGTAGAGAAGTCCTAAATCAAATCGGACTCTCCTATTAAATAAGTCAAATTAGATATTACTTTCCTAGATTAGCTCTCAACTCTCCTCTATAAATATGAGGGAGTTTCTTTTGTAATGGACCTTTGATGTTTTGAAGCTAAAAGCTACCCATTGTGAGAACGCATACTTGAATCTTTTTGTTGAATGTGCCTATCAAAATTAATCAATAAAAGAAGAAGATTGCCTCCAACCTTTGATTTGGAGCATATTTGTTGGATGTAAGATTGTTCTTATGTCTCTCTTATCATATTATCTTGAAATTGGTTTCTAAGTGGCATGATATTTCATTATTGAAGGGAATTCAGATTTGGTACTGATAGACTTTGTGCTATCATATTGTATTTGGAGATATATGTTTTGTGCACGAATTTGGTTGAGAACTCAAAGTCTTTGTGTTGATATTGTTAGCTATATTCTTGTGGATATTTGGTGTTGTTCATTGGTAGTCTTTGAGGTATAACTTGTTGCACTTGTTACCATTCAAAATTATCATGGAAAGTGACATAAGACTTTTGGATTTTGTGGATTTTCTTGTTATCATCACATGTTGGTATCATTATAGTGATTCTTACATCTAACTAAATTGGATATTGGTCATTATTGCTCCAACTAGTGTTTTGTAGTTTGTTACATGTTTTAAACATCAAGGGAATATCATTGTAACTTCGTAAAAGGAAACATCTATTCTGAAAGAAGAGAATAGGATGATGGAAACACCCCTATGGATAGTTGTAGTGTACATAAGCATAGTTTAATTACTATTTTATTTAGTGAGCAATAAGAAGGGAGCCTTCCCTTTATGAGAGGAGAGATTAATTTCTCATCATAGCTATGGCTGAAACTACCATTTTGTAATTGTTAAAGGAATTACAAAATATTCACCCAACATATTTCATTTTTTATTGTTAGATTAACTTCATTTATGTATTGTTTTGTCTCCTCTAGTTTTATATTTTTATTATCATTATGTCCTACTGTGTAGGCGGGCCCCAAATCTGGTGTAAATTTTGAATTTTAATTTTTTGGATGAAAATGTGAGAGTAGGATGATTGAACATAAAAATAATGATAGCGAATCATACAAATGTTCATACACCATGATATAAACTTAGATAGAGATATCCCTATTCTAGTCATCATTACCTTTCTTTTTTTCATTTATAGTTCTAAATTTAGTTCATCAATTCTACATTTTAGTCTCTTGTAAATTAGAATTTTTGAGCCTAGATCGCATTAATGTAAAGTAAAATTTAACTATAAATTATTTTCAACTTTGAAATTTCCTTCTTAGGAGAAATTATTGACCTTAAGTTGAAAATAATTTTTAGGTCCAATGTCACTATAATGATCCATGTTATTAAAATTGAAAGGAAATTTGAACCCATCTATGACAATTTACACAACTCAAATAGAGAAAATAATGAAAAAAAATCATAATCCATGTGGAAAAGAATAGACAACATAACATAAAATATGATACAAGATATACTCTGGAAAAACCTTCAAGAGGGAAAATCCCAATTTCCAAAATCATTTATCACTCTTGTGTTATTTAGCAATGAAATCATTACAATACATCCCATAAGCGGCCCTAAGAATTTCTAAACCATGTGATGCACACATAACTAGATCCCCTAGGTGCACCGAAAATAATAATAAATTACATTATAAAATTATGCAAGGTTTAACAAACTCCTTATCCTAACATTCTCCCAGTTGTATACATTACATAAGGGGTAAAAAGTAAACTCGAATATCAAGAGAACAAACTCTATAATCAACATGTAAATAAAGGAATCAAAGTGATCCATGTGCTCCATCAAGATACCTAAGACAATAATCAAGGTGACCACCATCTCAAACATGAATCCTATCATCCTCCATCATGCCAATGCACAAAAGATAAGATCCAATCCAAAGATATTCCATACTATCTATCACATAGAAGTATAAGTCCCACCTCAAACTAATATCCAAACACAAACAATACATCTAATTGTAACAAATATGCATCAATAGATGTCAAGAACCAATCACCATAGCTGAAATAACAACCAAATGTAGTTGCTAGCAAATCCAACCAACAAGTCTATTTTTATTTCTTTAATAATTTGCATCTCCTAGTCGTAGGTTTTTTCCTCAAATTTTTCCTAAGTGTTAATTCATCAACAAATTTGAGAAGCCAACTGAACCATTTTCGAAATGAGTCGTGGGTGGGACTCAAGTGTTGGGTGAGAATCTCTTGGTTCTTGGGATTCCTCTCTGGTGCATTGTAGTGGTGAGTTTGTTATTGCTAGTTAGTTTGTGCCTTCCAATGGGTTTCATGGGCTTGGTGGGACACCCCCTTTCCCCTCACCTCTTGTGGCCAAAACCCCCTCTAGTCAAAACCCTTTGTCCTGTTGGAAAGATCTCTTTTTGAGAAACAAAAAGAGATTATCTAATGGGGTTCAAATTTTCCTCTTCAAAGAAGGAACCACTATCAAAATTAAAGATCCCTCTCTTGATCACACTTTGGGGAAAATGGATAACTTGCTAATAGGTAGGTTTGTTGGCAGGCATCCCAATATCAAATTAGTGAGAAAGTGAGCTTCTTCAAGGTGGCTAGTTAAAGGTTCTCTATCAATTTCGGTGCTTCCTAAGGGTCTTTTCTACTTCACCTTATCCCTCTAGGAGGACTATCTGAAGGCTCTTACATATGGCCCTTGATTCTTCAAGAAGTAGAGTCTAGCACTCTACAAATGGAATCCTAGTTTTGACCCCTCTACGCATATGGATACTACCCTCCCAACCTAGGTAAGGATTCTAGGCCTCCCCTTAGAATTCTGGGATGAGGAGATCATTGTAGGAGTGGGAAAATCCATTGGGAACTTTATTTCTCTAGATAAAGTCACCAAGGATTGGTCTGAAATGGTGTTCACCCATTTCTATGTTAGTATTGTGTTGGGAAAATGTGTCTCAACCTTGCAATTACATAGGGTACTATTGATACTTCCGTGAGGGGGGCGTAGGGGGGTTCCCCCCCTCAGGGGTCCAAGGGGATCATCCCCCCGGCTGGGGGTTGGGGATAGCATGCCCTAATGAGGGCTCGAGGATAGCGCCCTTGAAAGGAAAACTTTATTTATACTTTATTATTGTAAATCTAGACCATTCATCATTAGTTCTTAGATTTGATGGCTGATATTTTATTAGCTTGACTTTCCCTAGAAGGAAACTCTATTTTATGAGGGAATTGTATTACAACTGTGTATTGTGATGTATTCTAAAAGTCTGATAGTGGTCGTATTGCCTCTAGATCTCTAGTTGATGATACTCTTGTAAGAAGCTTGCTCTGTAAGTATATTGTAATCTTTGTGATTTCTAAATAATATATTGGGCAACTTTTGGAGTGTGGGGTTTTTCTCTCAAAATGGTTTTCCCCATGTAAATCACTGTGTTGTGGTATGCATGATATTTATATTTATTTTTGTTTATTTTTTGTAACTGAAAAAAATCTATAAATTTTTGCATTATTCTCCTCTCAAGATTATTGTAGGAAGTTGTTCCACTACCTTAGCTTCCTTAAACATTGAACCCAATGAGATCTTGCCAACCTTTATCACTCTAGATTCTAGGCTTGGGAAGTGGACTCAACCAATCAAATATGAGAACTTGAATCTCTTTTTTCAAAACTGTTCTTTAGTGGGTCACCCCAAAAAGTGGTAAAGATCTCAAACACTCCTAATAAAGATAAGAGTGTGTTCATCTCCCCCTCAGAGCTATCTGGCTAGTTGAAGATCAACCCATTAAACTCCCCTCCCTCCCAGTCAACTATGAAGGCTTCCGGGTCTTTGATTATGGAACCCCCTTCTTATCCCTCTCTTCATGCAAAGGTGTCCATAGGTGTTTTTGTACCTATTCCTCCTTTAGTTAATACCCCCTTTCTAAGGGGGTGTCTATAGGTGAAGCTCCTATGTATGTCCCTACTGATAATGGAATCTTGAAGTTAGCTCAAATGACCCCTCCCTCCTCTCTTGTGTTTGATTTGGGTTTGGTTCTAGAGGTCTCATTTGTGCCCATGGCACACACGCCTCGTTCAAAATGGGGACCCTCTCTTTTTCTCCTTCGTTGGGTCACTTTTTTCCTTCACCTTGCTTTGCATGCCCCCTAATTTTGATTTCCAAGTGGTGAAGAAGTCCAAAGTCATCATCTTTAGTTGACCAAAGTTCATTACCCAAAAAAATTTCCAAGTCCTAGGCCTTTGCGAGGTTTCCTTGGCAGATTTCCCTTAAGCTTTCAAACTGGCATCCTTTACCTCTTGCGGGTCCGCCCTTGTGGGATTCTCCTTGTGCATCACTCTTCTGCCTTTGTCATTTCACTAACGGTCAGCGCCTAATGTCATCCCACATGTTGGGTCCTGCAGCCTTCGTGGCCACCCTCTTTCGCCAACCTGTCTGACGGTGACTCCCAGGGTCCATCCACAGTGCGAGACTAACTTTCCCACTGTTGTTTTTTGAAACCCACGCCTAGCTACCTAGCTAGTCATCGTACGAGCAATAAATGTGGGTCATTAATGCAAAATTTCCTATAAATAGGAGGGTCGACCTGTCATTTTTGCCAATACAAGTCAAAGAATTGTTAGAGCTCAAACAGTCATTGCCTTCTCTGTGCCCGCATGATCTCCCAACTAATCTCTAGTGTTGCATTCATCAAATTATTTGGGTTTCTCAAGTATTTTCACCATCACCCAGTTGAAAACGTCTATTTCAATTAAGTCTTTCAAAATCAATAAACCTTTAAGGAAAACATCTAAAATTTCTTAGGTGGTCGATTCACCACAAAATTCTGTGCAAACTGATCTAAACATTCCTCAAAAAATTGATCAAATTCAGCCTCTAAGGGTCATGCAGAACCTTTCCTCTCCATAGCCATTTTTAACCAGAGCTTTGAGACCTATGTGGCCCACAAGCCCTTCATCACCACTCGAAAAAACTTTCAAATGAAAACCCAAGTAATGCGACCTTGCGGGTTCACCTTTGCAGGTGGACACCTTGCCATCGCTGCCGAGAATACTCAAACAAAAAACCTAAGTGAAAATGTTTAGCCTAAGGCCCATGCAGGTCCACCCTTGCACACCACCGTCTACGGGCCACCCTCATTTGGTTGCCGTTTTTAAATGGTCATCTACTCCCAAGCCCCTATCGAATGATAAAAAAAGCTAAGTCTCCAATGCGAATCTTTCCTCGTGGACTTCTGCCTCGCCCTCACCGTCGTTTGGAAATAGCCGAGAAATCTCATCAGCCCGCCTTGCGGGCTTCAACCTCACCATCTCCATTCAGGCCATTTAAGCGAAAATGATTAAGTAAAGTTGCATTGCGGGTGTCCCTTGGCAGGCTGCCACCTGCAGACTGCCGCCATCCGATTGCCGCTTGCAAATGGTTGCATCTTGCCTTCCACCCACCTTGCAGGGCCCAATCCCTTTGTCATCGTTTGAGTCCCTCCAAGCCAAAACGCCTAAATACTGGCACCCTTTTTGCGGACCCGCCGGTGCGGGCCACCTCTTGCGAGTCACCATGCCATTATTGTCGCCCTTGAACTGCCTTCACACAATGGCCTTCCAATGATCCCTACCCGCAAACTTCAAGCGGATGAAACCAAAAGAGATGCTCGGGCCATCCAAGCTGCTTGCAGACCCCACATGCAGGATTCCTATTACAGGTCTTCGTCCTATGAACATCTTTCTAAATGGTTGAGCCCTAAATGTCCAAGGTGTCCCCTACCTCCGTATGCCTCATACCAACATAAGAAAAATGATCAATTGAACACCTCCAAACCTCATGGATGATTTCCTGATGTACCTAAGGCCTTGGATCCTTGACCAACCTCCAAGCTCTAAATGAATAATTTTGAGTGTGGGTGGTCATCTGTGGGCTGCCATGCTCTCGGTGTCGTTTCCCTTCTACTTCCTCTAGATGGTTGCTAGCCCAGGGAAACTTGCATCCATTGGCCTGCATTGCTATAACTGACCCAAATGAGTGTCAAACAATGAACATTAATAAACTTTATGATCTTTGAGGGATGAATTACTAGACCTAACCTTCGTTTGTAGGATTTTATTAATGCTTCCTTGATTTCTATATGAATATGCTTAGTCTACCCTTATTTGGAGGATTTATGGAATCTATTGTGGGCACTCCGTAGAAAAGGAAAAGGGAAAGAAGACTACCAAGGGGAAAAGAGGAAAAGGACCAAATGAAGTATTAGTTCCACGGGGTGGAAATAACCTCCAATGTTACCTCAATATGGGATTCAATATCAGATACCAACTTGGGACACATGGACATAGATGAATTTATAAGAAGAATCACAAGCAACCCCATCACCGAGAATGCACAGAAGATTCAAAAGAGCGGTCTAGCCAAGGCAGTTGGCTTCCCACCTATGCTTGTAGCCCCAGAGCTTGTAATGGCATGTAGGGAATGCTATTAGAGTGGTAACAAAAAAATCATAGATCACGAGGGCAGGGTATTGGCAGACCTATCTGCTTAGTCCATAGGTGAAACTTTTCATATCCCAACATTCGACCCCATTGAGGAAAAAGAGAAAGGATGCACCAAGAATATGTGGAAGGAAGACCCCCTGACATGCAAGAATTTAATCAACCAACATTGATTGAAGGAGAAGAGGGGAAGTGCTGCCAAGGTGCCACAAAGAGCTTTTTCGAAGTGACTTCCATGAAGATTACCAGGATCTGGTCACTCTACTAAGCAGAGTAATGGGCCTCCCTGGTGTAGCCTTCTTCCAAGAGTGGATGTTTTATTTCATTGAATAGATTATACATGGAAAGGAAAAATTCCATTGCGCCAAGATCATCAGGGACACCATGCACACACAGTTTATGGTTGTGAAAAAGACATCACAATTTTGCATGACCTCCTATCTGGTATACCTACTAGCGAAGGAATTCCTATATAAAAGTCTCTTCATTGCATGAAATCCAAATCCAGGAGGCAGGGAGATCAAAGTATATGACCGCTACCCACAATTATAGTATAGGAACTTCAAAAGGGAGTACAAAAGGGTGAATGATGCCTTCATCGGGCATATTATCAAACTCCTTAGAGGGTATTTTTAGAGGAGAGTCTCACATAGTGATTTTTCATTAATTCAGAGGTTCAATTTCCTATTCATTCAATTCCCAAAGTTCACCTACATTAGAATGGAGGGTTTCTTCGAAAGACCCTACAAGTTGCCCTGATACCCCAATGACCAGATGATTATACTGGAAGTCTCCTCAAAGCTATAGAATGCTCACACTCTACTAAGTGATAAACACTGGGTAGCAATTCCATACCCTCTCACATTTGGGCAAGGCATGTACACTATCCCCACGGCCCAGTGCATGGAATACTTAGAAAAGGAGATAGTGGAGTACCATCTAGACCTCCACACAACCCGACAGAGTATGGACCCCTACGGAAAACTAAAGTAGTTTGTTAGAAAACAATATACCCATTTGCCTCATATAGAATATTTTTGGGCCAACTGCCAAGACAACAAGGAGGTGAGAATGAGGCATTACATCAGGATGATGGCCCAATTTGTGCGGTCAATTAACTTGTTCCTATTACCTGACCAGATTGCAGAAGAGGAGGAAACCATCCTATATGAAAGGTTTGATGTTGTAGTCAAGTTGTCATTATAGTTGATTGATTGGAATGAAGAAGAGGTCAATGACCTCGACATTGTGACCAGGCCCATAGAGAACATAACAAGATAGTGGTCGGATGCTCAAATCACCCAACTAAAGCACAAGGTGTTGTGCTAACATATGGTGAGCTCATAGATGAGCTCAAAAGTGAAACAGATAGTGGAATAGTTGTTGCCCCAGCAAAAGAAGCTCCCAAATCCCCTCCGAAAACCAGATCGAGGAAGAGGAAAGATGTGTCTGAGCGTCAACCCAAACACAAGGTTTGTATACAAAAGGCCTCATAAGGAGAATCCTCAGAGAAGGTCAAAAATTCTGGAGGATTCAACGAAATTCCTACTATTAAGGAGGATCCTCAACATGAGGGAGAAGAAGAGGTTGAGCAACCAAAGTCACCACCTACTATGTCTGCTCCCACCATAACTATTGTTGTTTCCACTCCACCACCTCTCACATCTCAAGTGTTGCATGTTTCCTCTTCGTCTACCATGGACATCTCTCTCCACCTTGCCTCCACTTCACCAATGGCCTTGATCATGGTGTTAGACTCCTCTTTGGCCATGACATCCCAATTGTCATCTACCTCACTACCCCCGCCATTGCCTACCCTCTCTACTGCAGTATCTTCAATTACAACAACCACTATGCCTCCTCTCACCTTTCCTGAAGCATTTTCCAAGTACATGCCAGGAATACCATCTAAGCTCTCTGGGGTGATATTAAACCCTGTTGTCCAAGCTGTGATGGCCCAAATTGTTGTTGGCCTACCTGTCCCTCCTCCACCCACCGAGCCCCCAAAAATGGAGGCAACTATGCAGATATCAAAGGAAATGGAGAAACAAAAGAGGGAAGTTTCCAAAGGAATAGTGGAGGAACCCAAAGACCCTTTCAAGGAAGAATATATTGAACATCCAAAGGGCGGGTTGAACATAAATGTAGACAAGGTGGCAACTGATGAGGAGAAGTCACAATATTTTGAGGAGGATGTTGAATCCCTCAATGCAAAGTACATCATAGAGACTTCTAATCATGAGCTTGAAGAGGAGTTGTCTCAATAGCTCAGGGATGTCAGAGAAGAGGTTGAATATGAGAAACAACCTCCTGAAGAGAAGGGAGAGGACACTGAAGTTAATGCGGAGATACTCGAAGAGCCTCCACTAGTCAGGCAAGACAAAGGCCTTGTCTAAAAGGAAGAGGTACTACCTGAGAAAGAACAAAAGGAAGAGGATGTCCCAAAGAAGAGCCTTGAGCTGGAACACCATGAAGATCTTAAACACGAAGAAGAAATGGAACCTCAAACATAAGGTGTCACTGCGGAGAAAGCAACCCCCACTGAGTCAGAAAGGAAAAAGACCATACATATTGAGGACTCAAATGAGGAAGAAGAAAGAACCAGACACGAGACCCCAAGCCATAAAGAGAAATAGCCCCAACATGAGCAAAAAGAGGAAGGCAATCATGAATCACTGAAAGGAGAGACTCAGATGCCTGATTGGCTCAAGAAGCAACTACAGAAGAAAACCCTAGCCCTCGTCGATCTGAAGTCCCAACTTGAGGCCATACTTTCCAGGGAACAAACAAAGACAAAGAAAGAAAAGAAGCCAATGGTACATTCTCGTAGCATAGTAGATGCATCAGGATCAAGAACAATACAGATAGCCACCCTAGTGATAGACAAAGGAGAGGGGGTCAGTTATAGCATCTCCACCATCAACTTGGGCACTACTACAAGAGAGCAGAAAATTGACGAATTCCAGGGATTAGTGGCCAGAATAGTGGAGTAGATGAATAAGGATCAGTCCTCTAAAGAGGAACTGAAGGAACAAGTGGCAGACCTCAATACCTATATTCAACAATGGACATCTTTGGAGGAAGAAGCTCCAACTACATCTATTTCACCCCTGCTCCTCTCCTAGGAAGAACTCTCCAAGATAGAGAGGATGAAGAACTGGACCAAGGCTA
The DNA here is from genome assembly GCA_007258455.2 of Sequoia sempervirens. NCBI lineage: Eukaryota > Viridiplantae > Streptophyta > Pinopsida > Cupressales > Cupressaceae > Sequoia > Sequoia sempervirens. Next base: position 353,256,224 of record VDFB02000003.1, read on the forward strand.
CTGCAGATTGTTTCAAATGAGTGTTCTATAATGGTGATATGGGCATAGGCCATGTTGTCCGAACGACCAACAAATTCTAGGATGTGTAGAAGTAGCTAGAGGGCACGAAAAATATATGTCACCAATTCACCGACCTATATAGGATTACCTATCCTAAGCTCAAATCCATTCTCAAAATTCCTGAGAAGACCTGGGAGAAGGAGCTGGCCCTTGTAAAGGACAATCACTGGCTCGTAGAAACATGGAAAATGGGCCTAGATCATAGGAGGGACATTTTGGAGAGAGTGTTGCATGAAATTGAACTCAACCTCAAGTGGGCCAAGGAACACAGGATGGACAGTGAAGATTATTTGAAGTTGATGACAGATTATGATATGCCTACTGTGGAGCTAGATCCAAAGAAGATCATACCATACTTCCACAAGAAGATGGAGCAAGGGGCAATAGATTCACTAATGTCAGACTTCATGAATTTTGTTGTAAGAGCCTCCATCCAGTTGCAACAGGTGATTAAGGCCACACCAAAATGCACAAAGAATTGGGAGCTAATCACTAGTAGATCTAAGAAGCTAACCTTCCAAGTTCTCCAATCTAATATCATGGAATGGAATAAGCTTCAGGTGTTGATTGAGAAATTTTTGGAGCATGCTACTCTTCAGAAGAATGAAGGAAAGCCAGTGATAGATGATGAGTTCTTGACAGTATTGTGTACCTTAGAATTTTACCCTACTCTAGTGTGCAAAATAACTAAAAATGCGAATGATAAAAGACTAAGGACACTTCAAGATTAGCCTAAAGAGTGATAAAACAAGAAGGAAAGTAGATAAAACAAGATGCAAATGATTATACCTTCCTTGTTGTTGGAGACTCCTTGGTTGGCCCTTGATTTGGATGACTTTGTGTGCTCCTTAGATGACTTCTTGAGTGACTAAATGCAAGATCAACTTATGCAAAATGATTAGAATGGATGACTAGATGATAGTGAATGAGTGAGAATGCAAATTGGCAACATGTAGTTATAAAATGGCTAAGTGTTGAAAATGGCCTTGAGGAGGGGGTATTTATAGGAGAATTTGAATTCTCTAGAGAATTCAATGGTTGAGATTGATCCAACAAGGTCAAGATGAAGGGCTATGGTGGGTTGAGAACCCACAAGCCCTCACATCTTGACATGTGGATGGTGAAGTGGCTAAGGGAGGTGAGGTGTAAATGAGATGGCCAAAAGGTACATGAGGTGGGGGAAGGACAAGTACCTTCCAAGTACTTTGGGGAGTGAGAAGATCTCCTCAAAAAGGAATTTGTTGTCCCCAAGTGAGAGTGAAAGGGACATTTGAGGAATTTTGGAATTCCTCAAAAATCTCCATGGAAAAAAGGAGAGGTGGTTGGAGGAATAAATGTGAATTAAAAATTCACATTCTTAGGAGAGTCTAAAGGATAAGAAAGGGTCTCCAAAAAGGTGGGAATTTGTCACATGTGACTTGATGTGACAAGTCAAAGGTCCTAGAAGATGCATGGGAAAAGGGGATTCTAGGAGGAATAAAAGGTGAATTAAAAATTCACATGGGGAAGAGGGGAGCTTAGGGTGAATAAAAAGGAATTAAAAATTCCTTGGGGGATGGGGAGAATTGACCAAGGTACTAATTAGGTTTAACTAATTAGTAATTAGAGGATAATTAGGGGTTAATTAGGATTAAAAGCCAACTTGCAAAAGTTGGAGGATGTGACACATCCTAATCAAGGATTAGGCATGTGCACATCCTTAATGAATTAGGAAATGGATTAGGATTAGATGAAAATGACATGTGAGGAATTAAATAAATATAATATTTATTTAATTTATTTGATGAAAAGAGGATTAAGGAGGGTAAGGTATTTAATATTTAATTATTAATTAAATACCTTAGGGATTTGGCAGAATTAAGGATATTAATTAAATAATAGTAATATTACTTAATTAACTTGGATAAGAGGTTGTTTAGATGAAAAGTGATAAATTTGGATAAATTAAGTGTCCAAATTTGGATGTCTACAAGTATAAGCTAAGAAAAGAAGGCAATCACTAGAAGACAAAACTACTACAGTGTCAGGACACTACAAGACAAAATAGGGAAACTTACAAAATTACATTTTATATTAGTAAATTTTGGGGGTAGGTAAAACCCTAATGTAAAAAGAATCTTGGCCACACAATGAGAGGAAATCCTGGACATTCATTTCAGTTTTGAAAAACTATAAATAGGGGGTCTCCTCTCATTTTCAAAGAGAGAGTTGAGTTGTTGTAAAGACATGCTGTAGAAATTTTAATGGAATTTCATTGCTTTTGGTGGATTCTTGTTTTCTCTCATGTTGCATGATTCATCTCCTCAAATTTGATAGATTTAGATAGATTTAGTTTGATGTTCTAAATGCTTTCAAGTAGCTTTAGTAGTTTAGTTCATGTTGTCCATTGATGTTGAAGAATGCTATGGTGTTGATGCTTTCCATGTTCATGTTTTTTGCTAGTTATTGATGATAAATAGCAATGTAAAGCTAGTCTCAACATTAATTCATTGTTGCACTTAAAATTCATCTTTTATTCATGCTTTATGGTGAATGAACAACTGAAAATCTATAGACCTTAGAAGATAGCACTAGTTTCATGAGACTGTATGTTATTTGGTTAAGTGGAACTCAGTTATAGGAAGGTTGTCCACTATAGCATCCTCCATTATCATTGTTCATTAGTAGTTGCAGGTCTAGGAAATCTTACCTCCCCTTTTCCTTTTGACCTTTATTTGAAATAGTAGTTTAGGCAAAGTTCCAGCATTATTGTAAAGCCAAATCTGATGTAGTACATGGAGTTTTAGACTGTTGTTCTGAATTTGCAACAATTGCACATCATTGTTTAGAATCTCATAAACTCAATTCAAAGATCCAATATCTTTCCAACTTAACAATTGTCCATGTCCCTCATGATTACCAAAAAATCACATCAATCCACTGAGTTTTTTTTGCAAGTCATGACTTGACACCCGAGAGACCTTGGGGTAATTTTCTACAACTTGCTTGTAGGGAGTTTCCTTTCAAGAGAGGTGGTGCACTTGTGTGCTACCTATGTTGAGAAGTGAAAAAACACCCATCAACAGTCTCCATTCCTTCCCTAGAAGAAGGTTTGATTATGAAGGACAAAGCTACCTATCCCCTTGGAAATTCTATGCAGGAGTCCTTAAAGTCCACCCCTTTCTCTGTAATCCTTGGAGAGGTTTGGGTTGGTCTTATTTGCTCTCCTTCAATCTTGTCTACAAAACTTGTAAAATGGTTATGTAAATCATAAGATGTGAGAACCAACTCCAAACCAAGTCAAAAATTTGTTTGAGAATCAAGATAGAGGAGCACAATGAAAGATATAGCAAATGGGAACTAGAGCATCTTGGAGTAGTTAGGCTCCAAAAGATCTAAAAAATGTTAATTCTCTCTTGGAATGTCAAGGGGATAAATAGCCTCCATAAAAAGAATATTGTTAGGGACCTCATCAAGGATTTAAAGCCTAAAATGTTTCTCATTCAAGAAACCAAAATGAGTGCTTGTGAATTCGATAAAACTTGTCAATATATTTGGCCTAATGCTCTTTATTTTGTTGTTAATACAGATGGGGCTTCAAGAGGATTAACTACTATGCGGAAACCATTCTTCCATGGTTCCCTCATATCAAATTAATTTTTTTCTCAATATCCTCTTTTCTAGTAGTCTTGGACTCTCATATTGGGTTCTCTTCAATATATATGCCTCAAATAAAATCATACTTAGAAGGGAGACTTGGTCTAACCTTATAAGTAGTAGAATCTCCTTTTCAAAGTATCATTGGATGTTTTTTGGTGATTTCAAAATTCCCCTCTATTCCTTGGAGAAGATGGAGGCCTTTAAGATCTTTCTGACAACATGATGGATCTCAATATAACCTTCTCTTGAATGGTGGTCTTTAGATCTTGACCTTGAAGGAAACTAATATACTTGATACAATAAAAGAACGAGAGATAACTTGACTCAAGTTAGGCTTGAAAAATGCCTAGTTTCATCTAATTGGTATTTTCCTCCTACTTTTCCCTCTCTTCCTAACTTAGGGTTGGATCCGATCACACCCCTATGCTTCTCAAATAGAACACTCCTAATTTAAAATCCAAATATCCCTTCTTCTTTGAATTGATGTGGAATTATCATCCTAACCTTAGAAGGATCCTATTGGAATGGTGGAATATTAATCTTAGTGGAACTACAATGTTTAGATTAACCTTCAAGCTCAAAATCATAAAGACAAATATGAAAGAATGGAACAAAACTCCTTTGGAAACATCTTCACTCAAAATTTGACTTTAAAGGACCAGGTCAAGTAATTTCCAAAGGAAATTGATGGGTAGGGAGCTTTAGAGGCTCTATTTAGTAAGGATAAATCTCTACTAAGTGACCTACATAACATAATTGAAAAAAATAATTATATTAAAAATAATGTTCCAAAAATATGTGGTTAAAAGGAGACAAGAACACCAGGTTCTTCTACCTTTCGCCCATCAAACATAGGAAGAGGAATAGAATAATCAATTTTATTAGAGAGGATTAATCTCATTTATCCATAGATGATGAGATATCTCAAGAAGGAGTTAGCTTTTTCAAGGACCTTCTCAACCCTTCCCTAGTAAACCCTCCTCTTTTGGAGGCTTCTACTAACCACTTTCTTAAGGAGGTCCCCTGCTTTATTTCTACTTCTAATCTCAAGATTGTGGAAAGAAGGGCCACTGATGAAGAAATAAACGCAATTTTTTTCTCCCTCAACCCCTCCAAAGCTCTAGGTCTTGATGGGTTCACCCCTTTTTCTTCCAAAAATATTGGGAAATTGTTGGTTGAGATGTGATCCAAGTTGTTAAAGAATTTCAATCATCAATAGGTATCCTCAAGGATTTGAATAATACATTCATTGTCCTTATTCCCAAAAAAATAGGGGTGAACAAATTGTTTTATTTTGAACCTATTTGTCTATGCAACACCATATATAAGATATGTTCTAAATTGTTGGTTAACAGAATAGAACCTTTCCTAGATAAAATGATCCATAATGCTCAAAAAGGTTTTATGTCGGGGAGGAAAACAACTGATGTTGTCCTCCTTGTTCATGAAACCCTCCATTCAATGAGTAAAATTAACAAAGAAAGAAAAGCCCTTAAGCTAGATATATTTAAATTGTATGATAAAGTTTCATGGAGTTTTCTTTTTGAAGTCATGTAGAGATTTGCATTTAAAGGTAAAATTCTCAAACTTATCAAAGTTTTTGTTTCCTCCCCAAAGTTCTCAATGATTATTAATGGTTCTCCCCATAAACACCTCTTGGTGTTAGGAGGCATAAGGCAAGGGGATCCTATTTCTCCCTAGCTATTCATTATGTTGGCAGAGGTTCTTGGTTGCAATATTTCTAAAGGTGTTTTAAGAGGAAACCTAAAAGGTTTCTCTCCTTCCTCCACCTCTGTGTCAGTTTCTCATCAACAATTTTTTGATGATACTATCCTTCTAGGGGAAGCTATGGTTGTGGAGGCTAAGGGATGGATTAAAATTCTCTCGTATTTTGCTTCAGCTTCAAGTCAAAACATAAACTTTGATAAAAGTGTCCTTTTCTTCCTAAATGTGCCCCTTTCTCTTCAAATCAAAATATACAATTTCCTCAAACGTCAATCTCATATCCTCCCTTCCTCTTAGTTGGGAATGCCTCTCATAGTTGGTAAAGTGGATAATTTTTTTTGGTCTAACCTATTAGAAAGGGTTCAAATGAATATTGTGGCATGGAAGGGAGCCCTACTCAGTAATGCCAAAAAGATCCAACTCCTGAAAGCTACTCTTCAGAGCATTTCTATTTATATCCTCTCTCTCTTCATCATGCCTGCTATCTAGATTGATAAGTTGGAACAAATTTAAAGAAGGTTTATCTAGTTGGGAACTAAAGAAAATAATTGCTTCTCTCTAGTGAATTGGGACATGGTGTTATTACAAAAAAAGTATGGAGGTTTAGATATAAGAAAGACTAGGCAAATGAATTTGGCACTCCTATCCAAAGTTAGGTGGCACTTGATAAACCAAATAAACAAAATGGATCAATCTTCTAAGAGCCAAGTAATTGAATGGCGGGGAAGGTATCTCTCTCCTACACAACAACCATATCCCTAAAGGTTCCATAATTTGGAATAACCTTCACAAAACCAAGGAAATTATAAGACAAGTTGTATTTTGGGAGATTGGTAATGAGTTTTAGGTGAGGTTTTGGGAATATTCTTGGATAGTTAGCTTCGGAGATCAACTCGGTCTGCTCTTCTATTGAAACAAAACTCTATAGAAGATTGGGTTTCAAAATGAATGATTACTTGGACCACTCCTCTGACCCTCCTATATAGAGGATAGACCCTAATTGGTATCATCCCTCGATTCACTTGGCCACTGTTGAGATTCTTTGGATAATACAAAATTAAAGATTCTATAGAACAAACCCTCATGACTCCTTGGTTTGGGTGGATTCAAAAGATGGAAATTACATGGTCAAGTCTAAATATAATCTATTGGATACTAATTAGGATTCCCAGTTTGATTGGTTGAATATTTGGTAGAACAAGACTATTCCCAAGGTCAGATTCTTCTTGTGTGTTAGAACTGTCAAAATCTGCATAAACTTAGCCTTAAAAAACCCAAAATCCAAGCTAGAAACAAATTATGTTTTTCTATGATTCCTTTATACACCCTGTTATTCAATGTGTTACATAAGTTTTCCATTATAAATGTCCCATTGTTATTTCCTTAAGATCACACTTATTGTCAAATCCTAATATAAACTATATCAAAGAGATAATGCCATATCGGTAGGACTTGCTTCAAAGTCCCTTTGATAATCTGAAAGAAACATCATTGAAGAAACATAGACATATTAGGAGACAATTTTGAGTCCCTTCGATGAAATGATTTGCATTGAAAATATAACAATTTATTGCCCTAGATTTGATAATATGAAAGAAAAGGACTTCATCGGCCAAAATCAAAAAATATCATCTAATATGAATGGGCCCGTAAATATATCAAAGTAACGAAGGGATATCAAAGAGATGGATTGTAAGAATTCTCTGAGGAAAAGTTCAAAGAGTCTTCGGGATATCAAAATGAGTAATTTTAAGTCCCTTCGATATCCCAAAAAACAAAAAAGCATATGATTGGTTTGAGGATTCTATCAAAGGGAGAAGTAAATATTGACAAGAACAAAGTATTAGTCCCTTTGAAATCCTGAAAGATAGGGGAAGCATATTATTGAGGAGATTATCAGGGATAGAGATAGATATCGACAAGAATGAAGTATCAGTCCCTTTGATGCAACAAAAACACCTCCCTACCTTATTGGCATGACAACACTATGACAAAGAGAAAATTGGTGACAATGATAATTTGATCAATGGTCGATATTCAAAATGTTGATGATACTTTTGATGACATGAAAGCTACCATTAGGTAACATTTATGAACTAGAGCTGAATGAATTATAGACCAAATCCTAGCTTATTTGGTACTAAAGATCCTTGAGCATCCAGAAAAGAGGGAGACAGGGAATGCAGTAGTGGTTGACAGCGAAGGAACCAAAGAAGGCATTGCTGGTTCAAGTAAATAATTGATCTTGAATTAATTTTTTTCAGTTTCCAGACCAGTTGAAATAGCAAGTACAAAGTAGGGTTTGATTTATTCTACAAATTTATGGCGAGCACATCCGAAACACCTAAACTAAGATACAAAAATTAGAGACTCGACATTTGAATCAAGACTTGGTTGTTCAATTCCCTAGCTCTGGACCAAGGTCCAAGAGAAGTGCACAATTAAATACTGGTGTCAAGAAATTAGAAGATAGAAAAAGGGAATTAGGTGACACATGGACTCCAATAAGGGGTTACGACTTGTTTATATATCATTACAAGAAAATGTATAGGCACCAACCTGTGTCCAACCCATGGAGACTCAATCTAGGGAGATTAGTAGTACCCAACATGTTTGTCAATGTAGAATTGATCAAGGCATTCACAAAAAAAATATGACCAACAAACACATATGATCTACTTTGCAGATGGGTCCTCTTTTGTTCCTATCACCAAGAATTATATTTCCACGGTGTTTAAATTGGACACCAGTACAAATATGAAATTTATAATTAGAGACCTTCTAGAGGAGTATCAAAAAATGGATACTAGTTACAAGAGATGGAGGTTGCCATTGCATACACCACATGCTAAAGGAAATTGACTTAAAGTATTTTCAAATGAGGAATGCCCTCCATTCTCTATGAGCTTGTTTGAAGAATATTTTCCAGTACACTTATTAATCTACTTGTCAATACTGGGTCTGGACGCTCTTGCATTGATGGCCATAGCTCCAATAGTCTTAGGAGCTGATATAAAAAACTAGGATTCCATACCATTCAACTATGTTGAATACATAGCAAACAATCTCAACAATGCCCTCACCTCTATTAAAAGCAACAATGAATGTATCTGTTTCAAGCATTATTCATTATTTATGCATCTCATCTTGGACGAAGGATAGAACATGGGAATATGGAGAAATCATTTGAAGATAAGAGATATAGATGATACTGGATATCCTGTGCAAATGTAGACTGCAATATGGGATAGTAGGTGTGTCAGGTTGCATTACTTATGCTTTGAAGAGTATTTTGTAAAACCTCTTTAAAAACTTTTAGGTCATCCTTTTGACTATAATTTTTCACTATAAGTACAAATATTTCTCCAACCCAAAGAAAAGGATGAAAGAAGGAAGGTCAACCATAATTGGGGAGACTAGTATGCATACGATGATTGCACAAAGATTCGAGTGTATGGTTTTGAGGGAGCCTCATTTCTCCTACCAAAAACTTGTCCAGATAGGATTGCATATTTGGAAATTGTGAGGCAAATGGCCTATTCAAATTTTATGCACCTCAAGTGTTATAAAAAACAATCACTTATTTATGGTAGATTTTTCTTTGGAGAATTTTTTATTGTTTCTGAAAAGGGGTATGAAATAATTGAAAAGAAGCTAGAACATTATAATTTTCCAAAAGGAAATGAGAGGAAGGATTTTGATCCTGAATAATTTATAAATAATGGCAAGGTGAAATAAAGGTTGAAAGGATATCAACACATGCTTCTTGTAGAAGATGATCTAATTAGGAATGTTGATGAACATCATGCAACTAGAAGAAGAAATTTGTACAATAAGTGATGGAAGCTGAGGCCTGGAAAATGTACAATAATTTATTATACACAGCTGCTTTTTCAAAAGTTGAGGATCCTATAGAAATTTTGGATAAACTGCTTTCACATGAAGTTGAATTAACTAAGGACGTACCACCCTCTGTATGTAAAAAAAAGAAATGCTCCTGCAATAGAAGATATTATGGGAATGCAACCTGAGAATGAAATCCCATTATGCCATATCTCTCCATAGCCTACCCCAGATATTAATTTTTCTTTCAATGCATCTGTGGCAGGAGAAGAAGAGGTGGAAGATGAAGATGAAGGTGTATAGGTAATCAAACCTGTTATTGAAAACTATGAGCCTCCACCAAAAAGAAATATGGTCATGATAGAATCCTCATAGCAACTTTCTGATGATGTAAGACACCTTGCAAACCAAAAATTCATTTATGATGATTATTTTGTTAAGTCTCCAGAATTCAAATCATTTGTTTATGAGTATATAAGGAAAATTAAGGTTAAGGAGATCACTCCTGAGAGAGAAGCAGAGGCCCTAAAGGAGCTACAGGAGGAAGTAGATAAGGAGATGGAGAATATTACCCTGAAGAAAGTAAGGGAATTGCTAGAAGAGGGTGATGTTATGCTCCTCTCAGGATGGGACATAAGCTCTACCATTATGTTTGATAGCTTTAGAAGGAGTCAAAATAAGACTTTAAAATTGAGCATCAAAGGAGTGGACAAAATATACATAGGGTCAAGATACAATCCTGATAATACAACTCTACAAATTTGGGCCCTGTATCCACCAAATAAGAGATTGGAAATCGTTGATGATCCAAACAAGGTCTTTGGCCATCTCCTTGTGCATAGAGTGGGAGATACTGATCCAATTGAGACTATAGATTTAAACATTAATGTTGCTAAATTTATTAAGGTTCAGATTGAGAATTTGATGAGGGATAACAAAAAATGTGTTATTGAAAATGAAAGTTTGAGGTAGGAAATAGCCAGGTACAAAGACAACTTACCATATTCTTGAAGCTCAACTCACAAGAGCTAGATCGTGATGTCAGGTTATTGGAAGCAGTAACTAAAAATGAGTATTGGAAGTATAAGGTTGAAAAGTCCCAAAAGAAATGTGACAAGTTGGAAGAAGAAATGAAATCTGTTAAATTTAAGATTGTTTTGGAGTTGATAAGAAGAAGATTTGAAAAGGTGCTCGAGAAGGTTGATAGGTTTTGGATGACTTACACCAAAACTTACATTTCTCTTCAAGAAAATAATCGACTCCAACATAGGTTGATAGAAAAAAGGGAGGAGCTGATGACTAAAGGAAATACTAATGGTCAAGCACTTAAGGCCTAGGACAAGTTGATTGATACTCACAATCAATTTCATGTTGTGCTTACAAAAGAACTTAGCGACTTTGATCAACCATTAGATATGCCTTTTCCTAACTTCTTTAACAATGAAGGTGATCTTAAGGAACAAAGTGTGTGGAAAGAAGAATTGGCTCAGTTACTACCTCAAGCTCTCAACATGGTAAATGATGAATTAATGGTGGTTAACAACACACACTTGCAGCCGGATGGGATGTCTTCTCTAGAGTTCACTATGAAGGATTTGATTGTTGTCACTGATACATGGACCAACAAAAAATATGTTGAACATCTCTCCCACACCAACTTTTTCATTGCACGAGCAACATAAGGACAAAAAACCTCATTGGATTCGAGAATATGGAGACGTCAAACTTTTTATGTTTTCTAAACTCTTAATTATGTTTTAAAATGTAATTTGACATTAACAAACCATTGTGTCTCCTTGTAACGGTCTGTAGCTTGTGTGCTTCCTTTGTTTTGTATAAGAAGGAAACCGAGACCAAAATGAAGAATATATATAGTTAGATAGATAGATAGGGTCATAAAAAGAGAAGGAATTAATAGAATATCATTTTGAAATGAAAGAAGACTTTTGATACTCACTGTAATATCATTTGAAGTAAATTAATGGACAAGAAGTTATAATTTGGTGGCTAAAAATTTGGTCTTCAATTATTTGTTGAGATTAATTGATAAACGTTATCTTATTGTCTCCAGTTTGGTCTTTCCTTGTTATTTAAATCACTATATCAAGGATATATCTGATTTATCAAGGCACATTTTTTGTTCTTGTGTGATTAAAACTGGTCCCTTCAAGGAAGGATTTTTTTTTAAGTGAATCATAGTAACCTAAGGAGTATCATTGGGATCAATAAGAAGATCCTAGTAACTATAATCTTGAACATTTGTACAAGGTATAAACATCTAAAAGTGCCAAAAAAAATCAAGTTTAGCCAAAAGGAGGACACATACCACTCACATCTTGACTCCATAAAAGACATTGATCATACTTATTCAAAACACAAAATTTCATAAAATCTTATTTGCACATTTTAATTTTTTACAATAGGAGTAGGAGTAGAAGTTAGTTTCACATTTAGATCATCTATTTCAAAACCCTCATGCCATATTGAAATAGATTGATAATAAATCATTTAATTGAAGATGTGATCACATGAGATAATATAATTAAAGGAATTGAGGATGCTTTAATTGAAAAAATTGATCACACAAGTTTTAAATTTGCTCAATCATCACCATAAATTGTTCTTGGAAAGTTTGTATTCAATGGTGATCAAGGTAAACCCACCTAGGCATAACCGAGCCTGAAGAGTAGGGAAGTCTAACCATATTGGTCAATTTCATTCATTGGCCAAAACATTGCTAAACCTGATCATAGAACTTGGAATACTCTTAGGGTTTGCAATCTACAATTTTGGGAACCAACATGGTGGATGACCTGTCATGGGAAAATTCTCACCCTGGACAATCTCCAAAAGAGAGGTTTGCAACTGGTTAACAAGTGTTTCTTTTGTGAGAAATAGGAAGAATATAATACTCATCTTCTCTTTCATTGCAATTATTCTTGGAGTGTTCATAAAAAAATTCATTCCTTATTTCTACTTAGCTAGGTTTGGAATAAGAACACCAAAAATGTTGTGGATAGTTGGACCCCTCCTTTCAACCATTCCCTGCTTTCAAAGCTTTGGTGGCAGGCCCTCATCCTCATTCACTTTAGGAGTGTAACAACCGGATTTTCAAAGGGAAAAATTCCCTTGGTATTTTCTAGTTGATCAAACCATCAAAAAGGTTAAGGAGAATATCAAGACTATGTCTTTCAACCATAAAAGGAACCCCTCCAATTTGGAATTAAATATCATTGTTTCTTGGGATTTAATTGAAGTTCCAAACACTCTAAGCTCTAAAATTCCTTCAGGCCGTAGTAATATCTATTGGTGCCCCTAGACCTCATATGGATTAAATTAAACTTTGATGGTTCGACTAAAGGGAACTTGGCTTGGGCGGGAGGGGGTGATATCTTATGGGATCATAGACGTAAAATTATTCTAGCTTATGCTATTAATCTTGGTAGACAGATCTCTAGTTTTGTTGAGGTGGCTATGCCTTATCACAAGATACAAATAGCCAATAGTAGAGGCTTTACCAACTTGGAAATATAAGGAGACTCCTAGAAAAACATCATGATGTTAAAAGGTGATGCATCACCTAACTGGTCCCTTTGGGATCTCATAGCTTTGGATAACCCTGATATAATGAGAATAGGACAATGTTAGATAAAACACGTCTTCCGAGAAGGGAATATGGCTACGAATAGGATGGATAATCTTGGAGCCTTTGTGGGTAAGATTAAAGTTTGGAAAGATCTCCTAATGATACCAGATAATGTAAGGAATTTAATTCATAATGAAGAAAATGCACTTCATGTTAGGAACTAACCTGAATCCCCATCAGGTTCATTATGGTAACATGTATCATCCTAGCTGCTTAAAGGATAATAATTACTACTCACCTCATCCATTACATGTTTGAGCCACCAACCATTTCCTTTTGCAACTAGATTCTTTTGATTGTGAATCTTAATAAAAATTCTATTGCTATTATGTCTATTGAGATTGGTGGGGAACTGGTTCAAGAGGAGTCCAATTCCTATGACAATATGAGGAATGACAATGAATTATGGCTTATCTTATAGAAAGGAAAGTTATATTCCTACGTTGAGGCCATGAAGGGTCATGACCCCAACCTGTCTATGGAGTTTTCCAATTCTTGGAAGGAAAAGTTCATTGAAGTTAGGGGTCTCTTGATTGTGGTTTCGAGGGATCTGATATCAACAACTACTTTTCTTCCCATGGAAGGTGCTTGCATTCCCAAAAAGCCCAAAGTTCACTATCAAAATTTATGGAGAGATTCCTTAAAAAATGGGAGAAAGTGAACAAGCTTTAGAATGGGTTCAATAGAGAAGATTTTTTAGGTATCTGGAAGAAGGAGGCTTTAATGAGGTATGTAACATTGGAAGGTACATTTAAAATATTTCATGTCCACCTCTTTCCAATGTTAAATTATTTTCTTCACAATGTTAAGATGATCTTTTCTTTTTGGATTCATTCTTCCCTTGAGAAATCTATAAAGTTGGTTTAGTAAAAATGGAAGTTGATGCCTCTTCTTTAGGGCCTAATTTATAGGCTTTACTGACACAATATGGTGCTCTCCTTAGCTATTTCTTGTCTCTTGTGGATGACTAACCCTGCCATGGTTCACAAAAGTGCTTCTAAGATTTTGGAGAGGAATCCCACTACCCTTGCCTCTACTAAATTTTCTACCCCTTTCCATCAACCTAAAATCACTAGGTCAAACCCTCACCACACTTCTAAAGGATAAAATCCCTTGTTGTTAAGGACCATACCCCTTCAAGTAAGAAAAAGGTGGCCTTTTTTGACCCCTCCAAGTCTCCATTTCAGAAGATAACTTTGGATTCTCGCTTTCTGCTACCCTAGAGGATTTCCTTGTTGACTCCCCTCCCATCTCTCTTATGAATACCTCTCCTACTGGCCTCCTAGCTTCCCCTAATCAGAATATTGACCATGCTCAAGAGCCTAAGACACCCCATTGGATACTTTTGGTAATTTTAAGAATTGTGCTCCCCTAAGGGAGAAACTAGATGAAATTTGCAAGGCCACCAACATACAAAATGACATTCTCAAATGGATGTTGTCTTAAATCATAACTTCCAAAAAGAAATCCAAACTTTGGAGTCTTTCATGCTCAATAAAACCATGCACTAGCCAGGTGAGGTGGAAGACTTTGACCATTGGGATTTATTGACTGGAATGTCCAAGACCTTTGAGAATTGGGAAAACATTAAAAAAAAGTTACAAAGATTAAGACTATTGTTGGGTCCACCGAGGAGAGCATGACTAAAGGAAGAGGTTGCTAATTGGTAATGCAACCGAGATAAAATTCTCCACAATCTGTAGCAGATAGTTGACTATAGCAAAGAAATGGTCAAAAACACTTTTGGATAAACACTACTATAACCATTTAGGTTTCCCAACATGAGCTGAAGAGTTTCCAAGGTAAGCATACAAGAGATGATCATCTAGATGCAGCTCAAACCAATTCCAAGAAGAAGGGAAAGAATGTGGAAAGTTCTCCTAGCCCCCATATACGACATTGGAAGAAAGAACCAAAAGGCTCTATCCTTTGAAGAGAAGCTCCAATTCCTTCTTGGAGATCAGTAGTCGGTTATGTGTTTGTGCTAGTCATTGTCTATTTCTATGTCTTTTTGTTGTTTGTTTCTCTTATCTTTAGTTATTATTTTTTAGTTTTTTAGTTGCCTCATAGCTTGTGAGCTCCTTTTGTTTGGCCTTTATGGCCATTTTTTAATGGGTACATTCCCTTTCCATTCTATCTTAATCAAAACAAATCCAACCAACCATACATCAAAATCAAGGCATACACATCATACCAGGTAAACTTCATGCATCCAACATATCCAACTCATGAAATGCAATCATAAGATCCATGTATCAAACTTGTCAATTAGGAACATACACATATAGGAACTCCCACTTCATAGGTAATGTCAAATATGTAAACAATCAAGGCATCCAAAGATCCACTAACAACACCACATAGAAGGTTTAATAAAAATCATGTAGTATCAAGGAATATCCAAAAATATATGCAAAACCTACAAACAAATATGATGCAATACATCTCTCACCACTAGTTTCCATAGATCTCCCAATTTATCTACACTCAACAAAGGAAAGAGATCAAGAAGCCTCTATATTGTCATAAATAATACAGTAAAAATAATGACACATGACCACAAACATAGTGTTCACCATAGCTCAACACAAACCTCAACTCCAATGCCATGTGAATGCAAACATCCAAGACTTGTTGGGAAATACCAGTCATCTCAGAATGAACATCTAAGATTAGTAGTGGCTTCAGTAGTAGAGACATCCTACTATGCCATAAAGCGAAATCAGACATAGTTCATTTCCCACATTGACCCTTAGAGAAAAGTTAATGCTAATTAAACCAGTTCCAAAAAACACCATTAAACAAATTCAATCAAGCAGAACCATTAAACATGAAAGATGAAACAAAAGATATGAACACATAGATTTACATGGGGAAAACCCTTTTGAGTAAAAAACCCCACACTCCAAAAGCCCAAATCGCCATCGTATTATTCAACAACAAATTACAGTTATAATACAATATCAGGCTCACAACTTTTATAAGAAATTTACATCTTGTTCCATTCTGGAGAAAATTCGGAAGCATAACCCCTCGTGACCACCTCTCTTAGTGAGAGACATCTCTTTCAGCTACACAGCCTCACGACTCGACCACCAGCCTATCAGCTTCATTATCACACAACTGCTCAGCCTTCACCTTCTACAAGATTCATCTCTCTCTCGACTACCCAACCTCTTAGCCCCTTTGGTTACCACTGCTCTCTCTCCACTACCTAGCCTCTCGACCCAACCACCTAGTAACCTTAGCCTGCACCCAACCTCTCACCATGCCTGGCTTGATTGACTAACGCTCTATGTCCTCTAACTATTCAACTACTGCACCCCATTAGGGTTTCCACCTTGAGCCACATGACATCATCAAACATCCAATTATGGTCGTCGGATAAGCAATTGAACAAATCTCCAATGTCAAACTTAGGACTATCCACCTAACACCATGTCACCAAGTCAAAGAGACATTCATTACCATCTCACTGATATCCACCGAGGACATGGGCCCACATGCCATATGTTCTCCATGTCATCGCCACCTTTCGACCTTCACATGATCCACCATCATCACCTTCCTATCGGGTCCCACCACATTGAATGTCATCAGTCCATCAATGGGACAAAGAACAAGGTCCCACTAATAAAGAACTATTTGGCCGATGTTCACATTAGTGCTCCAAGTGGTCCCCACATCCATCGGCTTCCAAGTCGCTATATCACTAAAAAACTGAACTTCAAAACCTCATGTCGAAGGTTGTGAAATTCCTAGAACCTGTGACTCACTGACAACACAGGGATCACCATGTCACCCAAAACTCGAACTTCTGAACCTAATGTCAGAGGTTGCAAAGTTCTGAAAACCCGCAACATGCCGACAACAAAGGGATTTCTCTAAACCCAAACTTCCAAACCTCAAGTCGGAGGTTGCGAAGTTCACAAAACCTGTGACACGTTGGCAACAAAGGGATTAATCTTCACTTCACAGTCGCTAAGTCAGGAGGTTATGAAACTTTATAACCCCACGACTTCAGTTAGAAAAACTTGAAAACCAGCAACTTAACTCAAGCCGATGAAGGAGGAAAACACAACTGCTCCAGGAAGTTAATCAAGCCAGTAAATTTGAGTCACAATTCTCAACATTCTCCCACTTGACGAAGAAATTATTGGCTCCTTCCAAAGCAAAATCAATAATCTTAAACAATGCTTCTGCGCTCCAACCAAGACACCTGCAATGACATCCAAGATGTCCACCAACTCAGGCAACAGTTCTAGCCATCCACCACAAGAAAAAGGAATGAGCCAAGGTGTATATGCACCAATCTCAAGAACACAAGCATCAGAACCTATAGACAACAATGGCTTCAAAAATGACACCATTGCATTGTGCTCACAAGCTATACAAAAGCAACACAATTTCAACTTCAAATCCCTCAATCATGAACAAAACTGTGAAATCATTCTCCAGAAACAAGATAGAACATCAGCTAGAACAACAACCAAAAAAATGACTGCTCCCATCCAACTGATCAACCCATGTGAATGAAAAATAGCACACACAATAAGTTCTAATCCATCCAATCACACATACCTCCAAGGTATCCACATCAACAAATTCCTACCACTTACATATCCAACCCATCAACAACAAATACAATCTCCATGTGTCAACCAGTCAAAGAAGACCAAACACATCTAGAAACTCCCAATACATGGGTAATGCCAAATCAATCATAACGATTCTACCAACAACATCACATAGAGCATGTAAACATGTAGTTTCAAGGAACCATTCATAATGATATGCGCAACCTGTACAACCCTCACCACAAGTATCCATAACCAATACCATAGAGAGAAAGGTCTGCACATCATATACCTGTAGAAAATCCTTCTACATACACCTTTAAATGCCAAATTTGTCAAGTATGATCTCCTTCACAACACCCCAAAAGAAAGGCCTTAACAACATCCAACCATTCAATCACCAAGATCAAACATAACATATATTTCATGTAATTATATGGATGTAAGCTTCTCCAAGAAGATAAAACTATTTCATTTCCCATCTCAGGAAATCAGCCCACAACATCAATGAAAGTAATCACAATGCACAAGGAGATGACCATGCTATCCATCTCTCACAATGAATCCTTCAAAAACATCTAATAGTAGTTCAAGATCCATATCTATGAAAGAAAGCATAAAACACCTGAGAGAAACAATGGGAAATACCTCTCAAGCGATAAACTTCCAAGTAGACCAAGAGTGGGGAATGAGAATGCTCCTCCCAGATAACCAAGTCATCATGACTTCTCCAAGAGCAATCTCCTCGTTGGTCTCTGTTGAACTAACGTCCAACCAAGGTGAAGGCTCCTCATACTTTCTATTGAAATCTCATCAAGAGTAACCATCAACACTTTTCTCATAAGAGAAATATAGCCTCACCTTATTCTCCATGTATCCATGAGCACCTGTAAATGATCATCTCATGCTAAACTCTGAATGCATCACTACACCATCATGAAGTTATCAAGCATATGACCAATGCACCCAATACACAAAGAATTACCAGACCATTGTCAAAGCTCCAATCACTTGAACCAGGAACTTATCATGACATCATGATCTACACATCCCCCTTAGGAGATCACATGCTCCAGGTGAACATACCATGGTTTCAAGAGCAATGCATCATGCCAAAACTCTAATGTGCAATCAAGTGTATACCATGAAATGAAACACAACAAAATCTAAACCAACATCACCTGTCAAGCACTGCCAACACCTCAACCAAAGACTCCAAGAATCCTCCATGGCTACGAGATGTTGCACATCTTCAAATAGTGTCCATGCAAAATACAAAAGAGCTCTTCTGTAGCAATAGGATCTAAGAGCTCCTCCTAGCAACATCTATAACATGAAAGAAGATCATTCACCACCAAGTGATAAATCCACAGTCATTTCTAAAGCTCCCACTGAACCATGATACTGAGCTTTCCAAGTAAATGACCAAACATCTACTATAATGAAAAAACCTCTAGGTCAACTCATCAACATATCCATCTGACAACAACACCAAGCAACACCAAGGTCTCCAAAACCAAACAGAAAATTACCATCACTGTCAAAAGCTTACACAAAGTAGTGTATCCAAGCTATCCATGAAATCGTGATACAACATGCTATAGGTCCCCATAACTAACTATTCAGGTACTCAACACCATCCATCCTCTCATCTCAAAGAAACTACACCAATGCACAAGTGACCACAAACAAGGCCAACTAACAAGTCTACACTAACACTGAGTCAACCTCGTGGATATAGATAGTCCACTTCTGAGTTATCTCACTATAGCCAATGGGTAGCTAATCCACCAAACTCATAACTCAAAGATCAATCACATCAAATGTGCAAACCCATCATCGCATTGGAAACAACAACACTAAGATCTCAAAGAGAATAACCACACAAACAACATGACTCAAACACCAGATCAAATCCAAATCAGATTTGTCAATCATGTCCACCATGAGCACCATAGTCTAGGAAACCACCAAGCACCACCACAAGAATGTTGAGTGATGAATCACTTACCGACACTCCCATGTAGAGAAAGAAAACACACCTTCTCTTACCATGCATCAAGCATGCATGCAAAACTGCAACTATCTCATCTAGTCACACCTCAAAAGCTAGGGTCTAGAAAATAGCTTAACAACGGCTCCACATAACCACAAGTTTTCTTGACCATGTAAAAATTGAAAAACCACATAGCCATGTAAGTACAAACCATCCTTAAAAGGAAACAACAATTCGGGAACTCCAAGCCCATTTCAATCCAACTCCAAAACCACCAACATGCACATGCATTCGAGAGAGATAGGCTATTTCAGAAGCTTCCAAATCATCCATTGATCAACTCCATAGCCTACTTGCAATCAGGGTACCATAATATTGTGCCTTCCAATACCAGGAAAAACACCCAGCATAAGAATATTACTCCATGATTGAAGAACAACCCAAGCTTCTCCATATCATCAGGGAGCCTCTCACACAAACACCCAATATAAAAGCTTTGTTGCAACACAACCACAAAGAAATAATATTCCACCCCATGCATCAGGGTTATACCACTTCCAACTCATGAGCTTTAGGTCACATCATTTCAATATGACCAACTCAAGTTTCTCCATCTTCCATACTGAGTGTTGTCTCATGAAACTATAGCAAAAGAGAATGAACTTCCGCTCACCAAAGGATCAATATACCAGTCGATTCCTTCATATTTCCTCAAGCCTACCACACTAAGAAATCTTCATAGAAGGAATACACAGAACTAGCAACACACTAGGAAGAAACACATCCCAGAAGAAGGCTCTGATACCACTTGTTGGGAAATATTAGTCATCTCAGAATGAACATCTAAGATCAACAGTTCCTTCGATAGCAGACACATACTACTATGCCATAAAGCGGAATCAAACATAGTTCATTTCCCAAATTGACCCTTAGAGAAAAGTTAATGTTAATTAAACCAGTTCCAAACAACACCATTAAATAGATTCAATCAAGCATAACCATTAAACATGAAAGATGGAATAGAAGATATGAACACATAGATTTACGTGGGGAAAACCATTTTGGGTTAAAAACCCCACACTCCAAAAGCCCAAATTGTCATTGTATTATTCAACAACATAGTACAGTTACAATACAATATCAGGCTCATGGCCTTTACAGGAGATTTACATCTTATTCCATTTTGGAGAAAATTTGGCAGCATAACCCCTCGCGACCACCTCTCTCAACAAGAGACATCTCTTTTGGCTACCTAGCCTCTTGGCCCAACCACTTGGTAACCTCGACTTGCACCCAACCTCTCAGCCTGCCCAACTTGATTGACTAACACTCTATGTCCTCTGACTATTTAACTACCGCACCTCATTATGGTTTCCACCTTGAGCCACATGCCATCATCCAACATCCAATTATGGCTATCAAATGAGCAATCGAAAAAATCTTTAGTGTCGAACTTAGGGTTATCCACCTAACACCATGCCGACTAGTCAAAGAGACATTCATTACTTTCTCACCGATGTCCATCGAGCACATGGGGCCACATGCCATTTTTCCTCCACGTCATCGCCACCTTTCAGCCTTCACACGATCCACCATCGTCACCTTCCTATCGGATTTCACCACACTGAATGTCATCAGGCCATTGATAGGACACAAAACAAGATCCCACCAATAAAGAACTGTCTAGATGATGTTCACATTAGTGCTCCAAGTGGTCCCCACATCCATAAGCTTCCAAGTTGCTATATCGCTGAAAAACCAAACTTCAAAACCTCATGTTGGAGGTTGTGAAGTTCCTAGAACCCGTGACTCACCAACAACACAAGGATTGCCTTGTTTCCCAAAACTCAAACTTCTGAACCTCATGTCGAAGGTTGCGAAGTTATCAAAACCCATGATATGCCGACAACAAAGGGAACACTCTGTCACTCAAAACTTGAACTTTCGAACCTCAAGTCGGAGGTTGTGAAGTTTGAAAAACCTACGACATGCTGACAATAAAGGGATTAATCTTCGCTTCATAGTCGCTAAGTTGGGAGGTTATGAAACTTTAGAACCCCGCGACTTCAGTTAGATAAACTTGAAAACCAACGACTTAACTCAGGCCGATGAAGGAGGAAAACACAACTGCTCTAGGAAGTCGATCAAGCTAGTAAATTTGAGTCACATATCTCAACAAGACGAAGAAAAATACCAAAGAGAGAACCTGTAAATTAAAGCATGTAGCATTTCTTGCTACACATACCTCTAAATGATCTAGCTTTGATAAGTATTATCTCCTTCATAAAAACTCAAAGATAATATCAGTATCCACATCTAACCATAACCAATATGTAAGCATCTCAAACCAAAGGAAGATCAAACCAAATAATCTATTCCAAAACCAAGGGAACAAGCCCAATAAAATATCCTAAACTCCTCATCCATGGATGACATCATAAATAAACTCATATGAACAAGGAGATACACATTCCATACACTCCTCAAATGAACCCTCTAAAAATAAATAACCATAATTCAATACCTGTATGTATGAGAAGACAAAGCATAAAATATAATGCATCTAAAAAAAAGAATGGGAAATACCTCTTAGATGACTATTTGTTGAGTTGACCAAGGCTAGGAATGAGAATGCTTGTCTAGGATAACAAACTCATCATGAATCAATCCAAAAACAATATCCTCTATAGGTCCATGTTAAACTCACATCCAACCTAGGTGTGGGCTCCCCAATCTTCCTATTGAAACCTCATCAAAGAGTAATCATCTCAACACATGATCTATAAAAATGTAAGAGATATCCTAGCCTCACCCAAGCATCCAAGTATCTACGAGCACATATAACCAATCAATCCATGCTAAGATCCAAATGGAACAAAACATAATCACGAAGGTCCCAAGAAAATGACCAATATACTCAATACATGGAGAACCATCCAAATCAATGTCAAAGCTCTAATAGCTAAGTAAACAACTCAATCACGATATAATGATCTCACATGTCCTTAAAAGAAGATCATATGTTGAAATTGAAACATATTATGCTCCTAAGTGCACCTGTATCATATCAAAACTCCAACTAGTAATAAAGAGTAAACCAAGACACAATACCAAACCATCCTATCAAAAAAGGATCACTTGTCAAAGGCAAAAATTCTTAAACTCAAAACCTCAACCAAAAAATCCAAGCATCCTCCATGGTACCAAGATGTCAACATATGTAAATAAAATGAAGATAACTATCTCCTATCAATAGAACCCAATATGTCAATGAACTCTCATTGTAGCAATAGGATCCAGGAGCTCCTCTATGACACTGACAACCACTGTAGAAAATAATCCATCATCAAATGATGAATCCACATCATCACCGAAATCTCTCATTGAATCATGATACTGAGCTACACATGGAATCATGATAAAAATTAAAATGGTGGGAAAAAGAGAGGGGAGGAAACCCTAACTCGCTTAATGGTGTAAAGGAGAATTATGATTTAAAGTCCCTCTTTCTCCAAGAATTTCATTAAGAATACAAATCAACGAGACCAATAGATTGACTTTCAACCTCAAAGGTGAGTCAATCAGGCCTGGGTTTGTGATTCTTTAATGAGAGAAAATGATTAGGAATGATTTTAAACAATGCAACTAAATAAAATATATGACCTAAGATGCAAATCACAAATTCCTAAATGTATAGAAACTAAAACAATAATTTGCAGGTAGATCTAAGAAGGATTTGATAGCATGTACTTGTCACCAAAAGTTGATTCTAAGTAGTGCAGGAGGACTAGTTTTCCACTGGGTGAATGGGTCCTCGATAGGGCTTTTGAAAACACTTTTTATAGTCCTCTGATGTCAGATCTGAGGTACTAATTTCTACTTGCAAACTTGTCAGAGTAAAGGAAATAAATTCTGCAACTTAGTTTCCATAGCTTGGCAGAATGATGACAACAAATGTTGTTGCAAGTATTCTAAAAGTGTTGTCATTGATGTCAACAATATGGAGATGGTTGGATATGGAGATTGATAGATGGTTGGATATGTGTATGCTACAAATGTTATCATTGATGTATAGTGTGAAGAGATATTTGAGTAGGAAGATTGATGAAGGTTGATAAGCATAGTAGTATATGGTGTTGTCACTAATGATAACCTATTGAATAGATGTAAAAGTGTTGGTATGGAGAAGATCAAATGTTTGGATAATTGTCTAAGTCTAGAATGCAATTCCAGTGTTTAGAGAATCAGTCTTTTCAATTTTGCAGTGCTTCGCCTTGAAGAATTTGGTTATGTTATTTTGAGGTAATGATGGTATATGTTGAAAGACTCTAAATCCAAAGTTTCATAATCTAATTTTTTCCATAGTCAAAGATAATAGTGATAGAGTATTGGTCTAGAAATACCAGTGTAACTGTGACAAAATGAATGATTAGAATACTCTACATTCCACCGCTGATGATTGTTCTGCTATGCAGTATTGAAGAAGTGTTTATAGGTTTCTGAAGTGTCTTTGTTCCAAGTGGCAAGTGTTTTGGTTGTTTGCATGTCAAGTTGTGAGTAAACAGATGGTTCCTTCTATTGTTACTTCACTAGTGGTGTCGACCTAAGTATTTTGGGTTGTGCAGAGATGAGTAGATTTTGGAGTGGAATTATGGGAATAATTATAGGTCATTTCGACCTATCTTAGTGTGTTATATGCTTTGGTTTCGTTCACAAGGCATATATGGTTGAGTTTTAAGCTGACAAGATGAAGTATTGCACAGTACATCAGTTAGGACGACCTAAGTATTGCACAGTACATCATTTAGGCTGACCTAATTGATGATTTGGTTGATTATGATATATATACAAGGTTAATTCCTTGTGTTTTGAGGTAATTGAGATGCGAGATAATTAAGTGTGAGTGAAATTTAGAGCAGAGAAGTGTGAATTGGTTTTAGGTAAAGAATGAAGTGTGTTAAGTCAATCGTTTGAGCTTCAGTGGAACTATATCTTTAGCATAGGTCAAATGCATTATTAGCAGTTCATATTTGACAAAGAGCCACCTTTATTCTATCTCTTTCTATTCTAGGCAGTGAGCCCTTTGGAAATGAGCCTTTCTTCTTTTGGATAGTGAGTCCACACATTGTATCAAACTTTGTAACCGATTATAATATCTATATTGTGAGCTAATCCTCACAGTGGTTTTTCCCTTTTTGGGTTTTCCACGTAAATCTAGTGTTCTTGTGTTCCTTGATGTGATGCATGCTTTCTATGTTCCTTTCAATTACTGCAAGTTTAATGTGATGAATTGAATAAATGTTTAAGTTATTAAGAATACTGATTCACCCTCCCTCTCAGTATTTCAGGTGTTCAACAAATGCAACAATGCAAAATTGTTCTTCAAGACCTTCAATTTTCTTCAACCTGTAATCTGCACATACACAAAGAGGGAAAATTTGTTTGTTTTTTTGTTTGGGGGTTTTCCTTGGTCAAACCCCAGTCTGGTAATTAAACCTTGATAAAAATATAATGAAAGGGAAGGAAATGATGAATGAACACTTGCTATAACTCACCACCCTTCAATGGTTTCCTTGAAGGATTGAAGTCATACACATCTCTTCAAAGGAATTAGATCTTTCTTGCTTTATTTTCTTGAATGCTTGAATACTTGGATGCTTGAGGATCTACAATGCATGTTAGCCTTCACAAGACAACATGAACACAAATAAACTTGGACATGAGATCAATGTTAGGATATTGATTGTTGCTACAAATGATTGATAATGCTACTCTTGAATGCTCAATTATGCTCTTGATAATAATATTTTCTCAATTGATCTTCTTTTCTAGCTTGTTAGATTTTAAACGATAAAATAACTAGGTATTTATAGGTGTTTATCTAATTTCCTGAAAATTAGATTCCAAAAGCCAACACTTACAATTTGAATTTGGATCATTAAAATATCGTCAAAAACATATTTTAAATGGGTCCTAGCACTTAAAGGGGACCCCCAGGGTGAATGGGTCCTGGCCTATATTTCCAAGACACTCATAATCCATGGTAATTAAAATATTAAATGCATTTATTTATTGTTGGTTCTCCTTTTGTAAAGTGGTAAGAATAAGGCTTTGGAATGCATAATTTGGTACATTAGAAGCTTAATTAAGTCCAATAAGTTAAGGGACCCAAACATAGTGTGAAATTGTAAAGGTATACAATTTCCTACACTACAAAAATATCCCAATTTAATATCCTCCATGGCCCCAACACAATCAAATAACTCAACACCAAGAGCTCAAAAAGGGTATATTACAACCACAATCTCCAAAACTAAGAAGATACAACACTCGAAAACTATTATTATCAAAAACTCCCATTGAATAGTGTAATCAAAATATCCATAAAATAATGATAACCATGTCCTAACTAAAGATCAACCAAATTCCCTCAGATAATCAAATAACTCAACTACAACACCAGGAGCACCTAAAAGGAAAAGTAAAACCATGATCATCAAACAAAAGATACATTGCCACAAATAATTAGGAACCAATCCAACACCACCAAAAATGAATTTGCATAAGCAATCTTGTCATGTCAAAGTCATAAAGGCCTATAAGGAACACCCATGACACCATGATCATCATAAAATGTACTGTGAATGGTTGATCTAGACCTGCTCAAACATGGAAAAACAAAACAATGTTAGTCTTCAAACACATTTAAAACAATCATTCCCCATGCAATTCATTCAAATGCAAAGAACAATAAAAAAAGAAAATTTGATCTAATGAAAGCTAATAAAACTCATTCTAAGCATTCAAACCAACATCCCATGGGGGAATTGGTGCTACTTTGATGTGGAAAGTAGCCCTTTCCCAATTCCTTTCAAAGCTTTGATGAACTTGATGATGATTGTGTGCTCCTTGATGAAATTTGTCAATAACCTAGCTAAGATTGATAAAAAACTATGAGAACTTGGATGGAAATATGGATGAACTTGCTCAAAACCTATAGATAGTAATCTTGCATCAAGTTGTGGATCCAAAATCAATAGGAGAACTCTCCATTTATAGGAAAGAAGGATGGAGGATTGCAAAACATGAAGGATGTGGGATTAAAGATGAACCAATAACAAAGTGTCAACATGCTAGTGGAGAAAGGTGGAGTGCATTCTGATCAATGTGCAAATAAATGCAATTAGGTGGAAATTTGAAATTTGAAAGATGGCTTGTGGAGGAAGATGTGAAAGAGGAGTTAATGCTACTTGGCTCAAGAAAAAGGACATGTAAGAGGCTTTAATGCCATGTTGGAGGACAAGTCCTTTTGGGAGGGAGGTTTCAAAATGGAGGAATATTCCAATGAGATGCCCTTTTGAGTGAAAATAAAAGAATTTATAAATCAATTAAATTGATTTACATGTGCAAGTTGCAAAATTTTAGAGGATTTGATGGATTAGAGTTAGAGTTACTTAAGATTTAATTAACTTAGATGAAGATTAGTTTGATTTGACATTTGACTTAGATTTTTGGATTTATTTAAATCAAATGGGAGGAATAATGAATATTAGATTAAATAAAGTTTGATTTATTTAATAAAAGGGGATGATGTTAGATTTAATCAAATAAAGGTTAATTTATTTAATTAAAGGAAAAAATATGATTTAATCAAATAAAGGTGATTTATTTAATCAAAAGAGGAAATATGATTTAATCAAATAAAGTGATTTATCTAATTAAGAGAAGATAATGATTTAATCAAATAAAGTTGATTTATTTAATTAACAGAGGAATTAGGATGAATTTAATCAAATAAAGATTCGATTAAATGGTTAGTAAAGAAGTGATTTAGGCATAATTGGTGTTAGTAAATCAAGATCAGGTGCACGATATCAATCAGTATAATTTGTGTGTCTAATTTTTTCCCCTCTTTGAAGCAATGTACCTGTTGCGTTGGTTCAAATAATAACCTTTCCGAGATCGAAATTCAAAAAAAATCTAATTTTTTTTATGCCGCAGCGGAAAGAAGTATACTAATACACTACCCCCTCGAGAGATCGAGAATTTTTTTTGAATTGAGGGTCGATCTCACGACAAAGAGGTTTAAGATGGAAATATGGATGGTTATATGATTATGCAAATGAGACGGTTCTAAGATGCTTAGAATAACCAATCTACATTATCCTAAACAACTGAAATGACGATGCAATGCATGTGAGATGGATGATGTGATATGCTATGATTATAAGATGTATGTATGCTAATGGTTTGTGGATGCAAGATGGATGCATTGGTGATGTTTTGGTCGACTATTTTGGTCGATTGTCATGGTACCATGTTAGTGCAGAGAGAAGAAATAAGAAATGATGATGAAGAAAGAGGATCCAACAAGTCCATGATCTACGAGACTTTATTAGAGATGAGGATGATGATGATGAATTGCTTATCAGGAATTGGGATTTTAAAAAGGCTTACCTTATGTTTGATAACACATGTAGGCACAATGCATCAAGGTATAAAGAACTAGGATGGTGTTCACCTAGTGTGATGGACTTTGACTCGACAATCAAATAGGAGTATCCCTGTTCACACCTAGTATACAAAATCTTATTTAAAATCCAATTCAGGTATTCAAAACATCTTATACCAAAACATAGAAAGGCAAGCCTTCCTATGTGGTCAACAAGACACCTAAAACACCTTCCCTATAGACCAAACAAAGCACACATGACCAAGGTTATATTACAATAACATCCAACAAGCACAACAGATAAAAAGATAATTATTGTTGCCCCATTCCTTTCTCTCTAAATCCCTTTGTTTGGACATCATTGAGAGGTCATTGAAATGAGCACAATAAGATAAGTCAAAAGAC
This sequence comes from Sequoia sempervirens, assembly GCA_007258455.2. Classification (NCBI taxonomy): domain Eukaryota; kingdom Viridiplantae; phylum Streptophyta; class Pinopsida; order Cupressales; family Cupressaceae; genus Sequoia; species Sequoia sempervirens. Next base: position 353,284,567 of record VDFB02000003.1, read on the forward strand.
AAAGATCAAGTAAACAAACAAGCTAATGTTCTTCATACCGCTAGCCAAGGCTAAACTACGGTGATGCCTGATGTTGATGTCCATTGTAGGAAGGATGCATCCTAGGACATGATGTCATCAAATGATTTGGGATAGATTGGATGATGGGAATTTGATACCAAGACTTGACCAACTTGTTTACCTATTGACCTAGACTTGAGACCTTTGACATTTAAGTTTTCACTTTTAACCTGCTAGACTTGTTTCTGACTATTTTACCAAAGGTTGAGGATGATGATGATTTATTATGAGTGAATGTTTATTGCAAGTGAAAATGAGATGGGATAGATGGGGTTTTTTCAAATATTTGGATGTTTTTGAAATGTTTTGAGGCTATTTTTGGCATTTTCAAGATGTTTTACAAATGTTTTGATTTTCAAAATTTCCAATGTTTTTATGTTTTCTGAGATTTATGAATGTTTTGAATTTTGTGTCTCGGGGGCTGATCAAAGATTAGCCTTTCCTATGTTTAAGCTCATAGATGACGTAGTTCAGATTCCATGTTTTTGATTTCTTTCTGACTTTTTGACTTGTTTTGGGATTTTGATATGTTTTGAATGTTTTCGGATTTTTCACATGATTTTGACGATTTGGATATGGATATGTGTGATGATAGTAGTGCTCTATTTTGGGATTTTGTTGAAACCCAGGCTAGGGTTGATTGATCGGATTGATGGATTGATGATGCTAACATTGTTGAGGATACACAACAATGCAAGGATAGTGTTAAGCAACACAAGGATTAGGATGGATATCCCCAGATGATGAGGGATTGATTGGATTTGATTGATGGGTTGATGATGATAACATTGTTGAGGATACACAACAATACAAGGATAGTGTTAAGCAACACAAGGATTGGGAAAGATATCTCGAGATGATGATGGATTGATTGGATTTGATTGATCAAGATTTTGAAGCTTGATTTGGAACAAAAATTTGTTTGAATGATTTGATGTGATGTTGAAGAACACGTTAGATGCAACTAATATTGATTGTTTGGATCGATGTTCGATGAAAGATAAAACTTGATAAGGAACATCTTCTCGTCAAAATATTCCATGGGCTAGTGATTTGGATTTTTTGGCTTGCAAATGCTTTGACCAATTTGATTTCATGTTTTCCAATATTCGGATCACCACATAAGTTGGAGGATATAGATCAAGATTTATTCTCGAAGCAAGATTTAAATATTTGCCACCAGTGTCTAGCAATGTATGGAATGACATGGGTGGATGCTTGGATAGATGTATGGAAGGATGGATCTAGTAAGGACACAAAGGATGCCAAGTATTATCTTGTGATACGATAAGGTGTTCGAATAGAGGAATGCTTCATGACTCAGATAACATTGGGTAGGATAGGATCAATGAAAATGACCCATGTCAAGATGTTTACCATAAGAAAGTGTAAAGTGTACACCAAACTTTGTCAAGACCAAGATAATGTAGATAGATGGAAATGGGTTGGATAAATGGTTTATGGATGAATGGATTTATTATGGATAAGATGGATGGAATGCTGGATTTATTATGGATGGGATGAGATGCTTCCACCTGAAGTGGTGCACGTAGATGCTCAATTCTACACATGATGCCTATTTGCCAGGTTTTCATCATTGTACCTGCCCAAAGCACCACCAAAGTGGTTTTCACTGGAGGACGATTTTTTTTTCTTTACTGTTTTGAATCCTTTGTTTGATTTTTTCTGGATTTTTTTTTTTTTTGGAAGATTTTAAGCTCATGTTGAACCACTTGGTGGTGTTGATGTAGATGATTTTTTCATATTGTTCCATTGATATCTTGCTTGAAGAAACTGCTTTGCTAAGATACGTGCACTTGAATGCAACTTTTGAGATTCTTGATCTACTTTGTTTATACCAGAGTTAACTTTGTCTTTGTGCGCACATCGTAATAGAATGCCTTCTGAATCATTATGATGAAGGGTGGCTACCAATACATGGTTAATGTGAGAATTGGATATCATGTGTGGAGGCATGGATGGAGTTGTGTTTTTAGGAATAGGAGATGGATTGGTTGATAGTTTGGAACCTTTGACTCTCCAAACTTGGGAAGATGAGCAATGATGGGAAGATACAAAAGTGTGCATGGAATTAGGACCAACTACTTGATATACTTTGTACGTTGCTTGAGAAGCCTGCTTTTTCCTTTATGGAAATCTTTGATGGATACTTTTCCCTTCTTTATTTTTCCCCATAGTTTCTTTGACTAATGGAGTTTGATAGGGATAATCTTTCTTTGTATTCTTTGGTATCCACTTGTATTTGATTTGTCTTTTATGCTTCTCAGCTTCTTTTGATTTGATAACATTCTTCTTGCTTTGATTCACATCCTTCTTTTGATGTTGGTCCCAATTTGTGGATGGGCTGATGGGTGGATGAAGATTAATGACGTGGCTGGTTGTAGTATTTGCATTGGTTTCATCATAAGGATTCTTTGTGCTTCCTATGTTGATGCTTGCACTAGATAAAGTTTCCCCCAATATTATAGAGGTGTCATTGATATGTTTAGATCCCTTAATTGTCAAATAACAAAGACCTTGATGCTTAGGATTTCCAATAATTTTCACTGGTTCTAGGATACCCTATTCATGTAGGCCTAATCCTCTGCCTTGATAATTCATCTGTTGAAACATTGTATTTAGGGTATGATTTACCTTGGAAACAAGGTGCTAATCCTTCTTTGCTCTATCGTGGATCTTCAAAGGTGATAGCTTCTTAGTTGATAAGATAGCTTGCCCTTAAAAAGGTAAGTGATCCAAGTTTATGAGTGATAGGATCCTCCACATGTGGGATGACTTCTTGATTGATATCTTTGTCTTGATCTTGTGGAATATTAGATTTTAATGCTTCTTCAAGAGGTGTCGATGATTCACTGTCCTCGTAAAAGTATTCCTTACGATTCATTTTTGATATGCCTTCACAAGATGTTCTTGATTCACTTCTGTAGAAGCCCTCTTCATGACCCATTTCTGATATGTCTCTAGATTTTTGTATATCTTGATCATGTGTGCAAATGTTAAGAGTAGGAGAATCTTGTTCCTTGGTAATGATATCAAGAGTATGAGACTCTTGTTTTGAATGAAGATCATCTACATGCCCATTAGGAGTAAGCATCTCATGGATAAATGGGGGAATATGTGCTATATGGATATGATCATCATTTGTGACATCTTCTTTAGATAGGAGAGTGTCTATTAGATCCTTGTAGTATCTTGGAGATAGAAATTCTTGATCTTGAATGATTTCAGAATTGCTTTCAACATACTTTGGATCAAGTTCTTGACATGGGTCAGTTTCAAAGGATGGATTGCTTATAAAGGTTTCTTGGATATCTTCATTAGGAATGGGAAGTGGCTCAATATACTCTTGATCTTTGAGTGGACTTGGATCAAATGGTGGGTTGAAGTTTCCTTCAATATCTGCAACCATGAGGTCAAAGGATGTCAATGTCTTGGAAAGTACCATTGCTAGACTTTGGTGAAAGATGTTGATCATGATTTGGAATGAATTCTTGAGATATGTCCTCGAACTCATTGGATGAGGTAGAGGTATTGTCAAAATGATCATTGGTGGAAGGATCACTGATTATAGGATCAAATAATGTTAACACTCCTTGAAATAGATCATTGTCCGATATTGTCAGGGGGTTTTCATCATGATCAAAAAGTGACTCTTGATGTATGTTGAGTTGATCTTTAGATGAGGTAGAAACATCTTCAAGGTGCTCATTGATGGATAGATCTTGATCATTGTTTTCAACAATTGTAGTGGAGAGATTGCCAATGCTATCACTAGTGGTTGAATCTTCATCATTATCCTCAATAGTTATTTGTTTGATCAATAAGGTCTTGGATGATATTTTTGAGTCAAATATAATTTGATGTTGTGTGTCCCTTTATTTTGTGAAAATAACAAAGGTGATTCTCATTATACCATGGTGGTTTAACTTGAGGCTCTTGATAATTTTCATAAACGGGGATTTTGATGAGATTTTCTTGTACCAATTGTTGCATGACTGATTCGATTGGTTCCCCTAGTGGTGTGTATTTTTGTTTGTTACCTTGTGATATTTTTACTTTAAATTGACCTTGTGGTGATTGATTTTGGAGATGTGATGATTGATCTTTGAGATGTGGTGATTGATCTTCGAGATGTGGAGGTTGTGTTTGTTGTTGATCTTGATATCCAACTTCTTGGCATTGGAGATATTGTTCTTGATGTGGTTGTGGACACAACTCAGTGCTTTGATGACATGGTTTAACCAATGGAAGAGTGTATTGATTTTGGGGTGGAGATGTCTCTTGGCGCAATGAATCAACTATTTTGGCAAGTGAAGCAATTTGATCTCACAAAATTTGATCTTAATTTTGATCTTGACACCCTTGATATAGTTGATTTGTTTTTTCTTCAAGCAGATTTGGAATGTATACTTGTGGTGTTTGTATGGGATCATGGACAAATTGATTTTGGACAACGTTCTGATTTGGGATGATGCTTAGATTTAGCATGATAGGTTGAAATTGAGCATTGATGTGGTTGGGAATCACATTGCCTTGATTTAGGTAACTTTGATTTTGCATGGTGTTACCTTGACTTTGTTGGAGTTAAAATGACACTGAGAGGGGGGGGGGTGAATCAGTGTCTTAACAGATTTGAAAAATTTTAAAAATTCAAAAACATAGCTTAGATTTGATCTCAATGTTATTCTGATTAATGCATTCATGAGTTGAATGTAATCATTCATAAATAGAATTGAGAAAAATAATAATCCCAATAGTGTACTGAAACAACAACAACACAAGCAGTGAGAACACAGAAGAATAAAGTGACACAAAATTTGTCGAGTGGAAAACCCTCCTGGGGTATAAAAACCACTCCCTAAATGCCTTCCAGGCTTAATCTTTTTATCAACTGTTCACAATGCCTTATAGGCTAATTTTTTAGCACCCACTCAAGGAGCACCAACCCCTTGTTTAGAGATAACTATCTCAAGGAGTACCAACCCCTCAATTTATGTTTTGAAAAATAATAATAACTCAGAGGATTTCTCTGTTTTCAGTTAAGCACTTATTTCTTTGTTTTCTCATCTACAGAATACCTTAAAGATTCAGCAATTGAATCCCTAAAATACCTCATAGAGAAGAAATTTACAATCTCTGCATCTTGTTATTTAGATTTTATTGCAGAGTTTTATCCATATATTTTCATACATCCAAAGAATGATAATCTCAGAATTACAACCACAGTAGCAGAAAAGAGTTTTCTGCTTCTATTTATACATCTGCCAGATAGGTAACTGTCTTCAAGAGTGACGACAGAACAACCAACCCAGCTAGGAGCCATTCTTAACAAATCTGTAACGTATGAGTTCATTTTACTGCATAAAAAGCACAACTGTCCACCACAGAAAATCGTAGCCTCTAATGCATGAATGACAATACTCAGTCAGGGCATCATATTGACTGAGATGCAGAGAGCAGTTAGAATAAAATGGTGATTGTAAACCAGTATGAGCAGCATGAAACACATAAATAAAATACCAGACAAATCTGTAACTCCCATGGCTCCATCAACCACTGTCAAGCTTCCAGCCAAAAATGCACCAAATAGACCTTCCATAAAACCACTGTAAAAACCATTACAGTCAGCAACAATAGAAAAGAAAAGATTATGAAATTTTCTCATGATGGCGGCCAGGCTAGGGTTCAATACCCAGCTAAAAGAATAAACTCAGAAAGTATTCCCTATTCCCTTTTTATTTCCATCGATGACACGTTATGCCGAAGGCAACTTTAATGTTGCCAGACAACCTTATGTTTGTCGCTTTCGCCAAGACCCATCAGGGTCAGGAGAAGTCATATCGAATACATAATGTCACACCAAGAACTCATAACATCCTTCTGGTCGATGAGACAAAAAGGTTCTCTCACCGAAATGAAACCATCATTCGCTATCGCTATAGCTTTTGATATCGGAGAGACATCATAGATAACAACTTCGTTATACCGAAAGTCATTCATTTGAATTTTTCAAATGGACACACCATCCTTGCCATGACCTCACATCAATGAAAGAGTCTCACCAAAAAGACTTTTCAATTCTTATGAGTTGTAACCTACAACCTTTGGGGAGACCTCTCGAAGAATACTCTGTCATACTGAAAAGAAACATTATTCACTGAGTCGCTGAGACAGTGCCAATCTCTCACCAAACGCACTTCATAAGACTTATTCGGCAAGACCAAAGAGTTCGCTATGACATTCTACTGAAGCAAAACTCTTGCCGATACGCATCCATCCACCACCGGTCAGTGTGACATTGCATATTCATTATAACCTCACACCGAAGCCTTAAGCTCTTGCCGATGAGTTTCCCTTAAATCTTCGATCGGTGTGACATACCAATATCGCTGAGACCACATACCGACGGAATAACATATGCCAATAGAGATCACTTTCATTCGCTGAAACAAAAGACAAGTCTTGCCGAAAAAAAAAACTTTCTTGTGTCAGTCGCCAAGACACAAAATGCTCGATGAGACAACATGCCGATAGGGATTTCTTACACTGATGAACCACCTTATGAGTTAGTCGGTGAGACCCAACTCATTCGGTAAGACCTCCCAGTGGTGAACACAACTCATGCTGATAGATCTTTCCACTGTCGCCAAGACAACGGGATTGTTATGCCGAAAGCAGCATGTATGTTAAATTCAATCGACATGACATTAGAAATGTCTTGTCGACAGGAAACATAGACATTTCAAAGTGGATCGAGGAGACCCTACCATACTCATGCTGATATGTGTAAACTCGAATGAGAAACAACCAATACCTGTGATATGCAAAAAGAACCATACTGACAAGGAAACCAACTGAAAGAGATTTTGTCATCAAGGACAAACCATAAACACAACTGAGATCCAACAAACTCCCCCTTTGTCCTTAATGGCAAAACACAAATGAATCTCCCCCTTTTTGCCTCAAGGAAAAGAATAGAAGATGTGCATTTCCATAACACAACTGAAAGCCTACCAAAATACCATGAGAAATAGCTATAAAAAAAGAGTACCAGTGCAACAACCAAGATAGTAGGAGAGCTTTAAGTGAATCAAAACATATAACATGCTCCCCCTAAGCAGTAGCTTGGAGATTTAGTGAAGTAACGATTGAGAGATAACTCCCAATTGAAGTCTCAGCCTTTCAAATAACTCTTTCACTAAGGGCTTGGTAAAAATATCAGCCACCTGATCTTGAGATCCAACAAACTATAAGTAGACTTCATTAGCCAAAACCTTTTCTCGAAGAAAGTGAAACTTGATAGCAATATGTTTAATGCAAGAGTGCATAACAAGATTTTTTGAAATATTTATCGCACTAGTGTTATCACAAAGAATGGAATAGGTTTAGAAACATCAATACCCATATCTGAAAGAGTTTGACTTATCCACAGTACTTGAGTATAGCATGAAGTGGCAGTAATGTATTCTGCTTCAGCAGTAGAAAGAGAAACATATACTTGTTTCTTGTTGTGCCATGCAACTAAACGGTCACCAAGAAAGAATGCAACACTACTGGTGCTCTTCCTATCATCCAAATAACCAGCCCAGTCAGCATCAGTATAAGCAATCAAAGAGAAATCATTCTAGGATACCAAAGAACATAATCAACAATGCCCTGAATATATTTAAAAATCCTTTTAACAGCAGTGACATGGGATTCTTTAGGGGATGCCTGATATCGTGCAATAGTGCAAATTGCTTGCATAATGTCAGGTCTAGAGGCGATTAAATATAAAAGATTGTCGATCATTGATCTATATTCAGTTTGATTTGTATCAGGAGAATCATCAACCTTAGTAAGTTTGCATCCAGTAACCATTGGAGTGTTAACTGGATGGCATTCATCCATCTAAAATTTCTTAAGCATCTCTCTAGCATACTTGGTTTGAGAAAGAAATATTCCATTTTCACGTTGAGAGATTTGAAGACCCAAGAAGAAATTTAATTCTCCTAATAATGACATTTCAAATTCAGATTCCATTAGCTGAGAGAATTTTTTACTCAAAGTAACATTGTTGCAGCCAAAGATAGTGTCATCAACATAAATTTCAACAACCAAAATATCAGAACCTTCAGTTTTAACATAAAGATTACTGTCTACACCTCCTCTAACAAAGCCATTAGAAATTAAATGACTATCCAACCTAGAGTACCAAGCTCTAGGTGCTTGTTTTAAGCCATAGAGAGCCTTTTTCAACCTGTAAACATGGTTAGGATTATCTTTGCATATAAATCCTTCAAGTTGTTTAACATAGACTTCTTCATCTAAACAGGAATTCAAAAAAGTTGTTTTGACATCCATTTGATAAATAGTAAAAATTTTATAAACAGAATAAGCCAAGAATATTCTGATGGATTCTAATCTAGCAACGGGTGCAAAGGTTTCACCGAAATCAATACCTTCTTGTTGAGCATAGCCTTTGCAGACAAATCTTACTTTGTAGCGAATAACATTACCATTTTCATCAAGCTTATTTCTATAAATCCATTTTCCTCCAATGACATTCTTGTCATCTGGTCTTGGGACTAACTCCCAAGTCTGATTTTTCTCAATTTGATCAATTTCTTCCTGCATAGCATTAATCCAACATGAGTCTGTGAGAGATTCATTAAAAAATTTAGGCTCAAACTGAGTAACTAGACATAAAGCAATTTGTGCCTTTTCATCAGATTCTACAGCCTTTCTTCTTGTTTGAACTCCTACATTTTTATCCCCAATAATCTGATCTTTGGGGTGATATATAGCTAGAGTTTTCGAAGGAGCATTTGATGCAACCTTTTCAGGACTTTCTTTTTCATTTTTAGGGCTTGTTGATTTAGCTCCTTTTGAAATTATTTCAAGTTCAAGTTCTTCTTCCTCATTATCCTGCAGAGATTCAGCATACAAATGTGGTCTTTCATCAAATTTTACATTAACAACTTCAACAATCTTATTAAGCCTTTTGTTAAGGTATTTATAAGCTTTGTTTTGAGTTGAGTATCCCAAAAAGATACCCTCATCACTCTTTGATTGAAAGCTCCCAAGGTTATCATCATCTTTCTTGATAAAACACTTACTTCCAAAAATTTTAAAGTGTTTGATAGAAGCAATTTTTCCATACCAAAGTTCATAAGGAGTGTGTTTAGATTTCACCCTAAGCTACACTCTATTCAAAATGTATACAGTTATATGAACAACTTCTTTCCAATACATATCAGTCAACTTAGCTTCATCTAGCATGGTTCTAGCCATTTCTTTTACAGTTCTATTCAACGTTCAACTACCCTATTTTGTTGAGGTGTTTTTGTTGCAGCATATTGTCTTTTAATGTCGTGCTATTCACAGTAATCAATAAACTCTTGAGAAGTGAACTCACCTCCTTTGTTAGATCGCAGACATTTAAGTTTAAGATCAGATTCCTTTTCAACCATTTTACGGAAAATTTTGAACCTTCCAAAGGCTTCTGATTTGTGCTTAAGAAATGTGACCCATATCATTCTAGTATAATCATCCACAAACAGCATAAAATACCTTTCACCATTAATAGACCTTGTTCTGGTTGGTCCACATAAATCAGTGTGCACAGGTTGTAAAGGTTTTGAAGAAGAATGTTCTTTTGTTTTGAAGCTGATTTTAGTTTGTTTACCACTTAAGCATTCTTTGCACATGGAGTTTTCTGGCTTGCTAAGAACTGGTAGACCTCCAACATTCTAATTTTTACTAATTCTAATCAGATTTTCAAAGTTTATGTGTCCTAATCTTTTATGCCATAACCAGTTCTCTTCAATTTGGCCCATTAGACACATACCTTGATTATTGTCATTGCATGATGAGTCAAGAAGATTGTACACATTTCCTTTTGTCCTCCTTCCAGCCGCAACATCCTTTCCAAGCTTGTTCTTAATCTCACATCCTTGCGAAGTGAAAAGAACATGATAACCACTATCACAGATTTGACTAACACTTAGAAGATTGTGTTTGAGACCTTCCACATAGTACACATTATAGATAGGAGTGTCTTCATTCAGAAGAAGTGAACCTCTACCTTTAATTTGAATACCAGAGTTATCACCAAACTTAACATAACCACCTACATAATTTTCAATATTTATAAACTTATCCTTGTCGCTAGTCATATGGTTAGAACATCCACTGTCTAGGACCCATAAGTCCTTTTTCTTGGAATGAAAAGCAGTTTGAACCAACATAGTTTGTTCAATGTTGTTAACAGTCTTAGGTTTCCAAACTTTTTTAATTTTCTGTTGTTTCGATTGCAGATCAACTCTGCATTGTTTGACAAAATGTCCCAAAGTATTGCATTTAAAACACTGATCTGTCTAACAAAACCATGGTGTTGCTTAAGACCAAACCTGGGCAATCTAGAATTCATAAGCCTACAAGTGCTCACCTTATGACCAAATTTGTTGCAGAAAAAACAATAACCATAGACGAAAGGATTGACACTGTATGAAGATCTATTACCTCTTAAAGACTGAACATGATCCTTACCAAATTCCAAGTGATTTGAACCTAAACCTTTGACTTCAAAAGAGGGGTTTTGTTTTGCATGGTCAATTGAGCATTCACCCTTTTCAAAACCAACACCAGTTTTATCTTTGTACATCTTCTATTTGCTGAGCATCTCATGCAGTTTTAAAGTGCTTTCATATTTTTCAATTTCCTCCTAAGACAGACTACTTCTTGTTCCAGTTTTTGAATTTCATGATCTTTGCAGCTTACAGTCTCTCGAAGATAGTCTTCAACTCTTTTAGCTTCTTCAAGCTGAGTTTTCAGAGAGACCATTTCTTGATTAGGTTTATATTCTTGAGCAAGTACTTGTTTTTTGAGTTTTCTGATCTCTTGTAAAGCACATTTCAGCTCACTTTCAAGATCTACTTCACCTTCTTCAATGTCAATGGTGTTTGTATCTTCTTGCTAAGTAATCTCAGTCATGAACAAGGTTTCATCTTCTTCTGCTGATGAATCTTCAGACTCAAAACCAGTTTCATTTTTGCTAAACAAACTCTTCTTCTTTATGAAGTTGAAATTACATTTAGGTTTAAAGGCCTTCTTCTTAGGTTGTTTTTCAGTTGTCTCGTTGTCACAGATTTGATCATCATAGGGACACTTTGCAGCAAAGTGACCTATTTTGCCACAGTTAAAACATTTAAAGCGAAGTTTTCCCTTATATTTTCCTGATCCCTTTTTAAATCTTCTAACAAAATTGGATTCTTTAGAATTAGACAACTCTGATTCATAGACTTCGACTTTTTCTTTCTTTTTAGTGTTAAAGGCAGTTTCTTTTCCTGTTGAATTGTTTTTGCTAGTTCTCATTTAATAGGCAGTAAGTATTCCCTGTAGGCTATCTAAGGTAAGCTGATCAAAGTGTTTCTTTTCTTCTAGGGCTGAAACCTTAGATTCAAATTTGGATGGTAAGGTTCTAACAACCTTTGTGACAACATCAAACTCATTAACATCTTGACCTAGACCTTTCATTGCATTGGAAACTTCATCAACTCTTAGGAAATATTCAGTCACTTTTTCATCATCCTTCATTTTCAACTCCTCAAACTGATGCTTGAGTGTAATTATTTTTGACAATTTGACTTTCTCATTCCCTTGATATATAGTTTCAAGTTTTTCCTAGATATCATGAGCAGCTTTGCAATGCATGACTTTAATGAACACATCTTTAGTTAACCCACACAAGATGGAATGCTTAGCTTTGACATTTGTTTCATACCTCTTTTTTTCAGTAGGATCAGTGGGAATAGAGGCTGGTACATTGTAAGCATTTATAACCATGCTCCAAACATCAACATCAAAAGAAATAAGAAAAGCCTCCATTCTGATTTTCTAGAACACATAATTTGTTCCATCAAATAATGGGGCTCTGGTTACAGAGGCATCGTCTTGAGAATGTGCCATTAAAAAATAAACTCCAAGACCAAGATCAATCCAAGGTAATTAAACCTATCAGAGGACCCTACGCTCTAATACCAATTGTTGGAGTTAAAATGACACTGAGAGGGGGGGTGAATCAGTGTCTTAACAGATTTGACAAATTTTAAAAATTCAAAAACATAGCTTAGATTTGATCTCAATGTTATTCTGATTAATGCATTCATGAGTTGAATGTAATCATTCATAAACAGAATTAAGAAAAATAATAATCCCAATAGTGTATTGAAACAACAACAACACAGAAGCAGTGAGAACACAGAAGAATAAAGTGACACAAAATTTTCCGAGTGGAAAACCCTCCTAGGGTATAAAAACCACTCCCTAAATGCCTTCCAGGCTTAATCTTTTAATCAACTGTTCACAATGCCTTATAGGCTGATTTTTGAGCACCCATTCAAGGAGCACCAACCCCTCGTTTAAAGATAACCATCTCAAGGAGTACCAACCCCTCAAATTATGTTTTGAACAATAATAATAACTCAGAGGATTTCTCTATTTTCAGTTAAGCACATACTTCTTTGTTTTCTCGTCTACAAAATACCTTAAAGATTCATCAATTGAATCCCTAAAATACCTCATAGAGAAGAAATTTACAATCTTTGCATCTTGTTATTCAGATTTTATTGCAGAGTTTTATCCATATATTTTCATATAGCCAAAGAATGATAATCTCATAATTACAACCACAACAGCAGAAAAGAGTTTTTTGCTTCTATTTATACATCTGTCAGATAGGTAACTATCTTCAGAAGTGACGACAGAACAACCAACCCAACTAGGAGCCATTCTTAACAAATTTGTAACATATGAGTTCATTTTATTGCATAAAAAGCACAACTGTCCACCACAGAAAATCATAACCTCTAATGCATGAATGACAATACTCAATTAGGGCATCATATTGACTGAGATGCAGAGAGCAGTTAGAATAAAATGGTGATTATAAACCAGTATGAGCAGCATGAAACACATAAATAAAATACTAGACAAATCTGTAACTCCCATGGCTCCATCAACCACTGTCGAGCTTCCAGCCAAAAATGCACCAAATAGACCTTCCATAAAACCACTGTAAAAACCGTTACAATCAGCAACAATAGAAAAGAACAGATTATGAAACTTTCTCATGATGGCAGCCAGGCTAGGGTTTGATACCCAACTAAAAGAATAAACTCAGAAAGTATGCCCTATTCCCTTTTTATTTCCATCAATGACACATTATGCCGAAGGAAACTTTAACGTCGCCAGACAACCTTATGTTTGTCACTTTCGCCAAGACCCATCAGGGTCGGGAGAAGTCATATCAAACACATAATGTCACACCGAGAGCTCATAACATCCTTCTGGTCGATGAGACAAAAAGGTTCTCTCACCGAAATGAAACCATCATTTGCTATCGCTATAGCTTTTGATATCGAAGAGACATCATAGAGATCAACTTTGTTATACCGAAAGTCATTCATTTGACTTTGTCGACAAGACACACCATCCTCACCATGACCTCACATCGATGAAAGAGTCTCACCGAAAATACTTTTCAATTCTTATGAGTCGCTGTAACCTACAACCTTCAGGGAGACCTCTTGGAGAATACTTTGTCATATAGAAAATAAACTTTATTCGCTGAGTCGCTGAGACAATGCCAATCTCTCACCAAACGCACTCCATAAGACTTAGTCGGCAAGACCAAAGAGTTCACTATGACATTCCACCTAAGCAAAACTCTTGCCAATACGCATCCATCCACCACCGGTCGGTGTGACATTGCATATTTGTTATAACCTCACGCTGAATCCTTAAGCTCTTGCCGATGAGTTTCCATTAAATCTCCGATCGGTGTGACATACCAATATCGCTGAGACCACATACCGACGGAATAACATATGTCGATAGAGATCACTTTCAGTTGCTGAAACAAAAGACAAGTCTTGCCAAAAAAAAACTTTCTTGTGCCAGTCGCCAAGACACAAAACGCTCGATGAGACAACATGCCGATAAGGATTTCTTACACCGATGAACCACCTTATGAGTTAGTCGGTGAGACCCGACTCATTTGGTAAGACCTCCCAGCGGTGAACACAACTCATGCCGATAGATCTTTCCACTATCGCCAAGACAATGGGATTGTTACGCCGAAAGTAGCCTGTCTATTTAATTCAATTGACATGACATCATAAATGTCTTGTCGATAGGCAACACAGACATTTCAAAGTGGATTAGGGAGACCCTGCCATACTCATGCCGATATGTGTAAGCCTGAATGAGAAACAACCAATACTTGTGATATGCAAAAATAACCATCCTAACAAGGAAACCAACTAAAAGAGATTTTGTCATCAAGAACAAACCATAAACACAACTGAGATCCAACAGACTTGGATCAATATATGGATTCGTTAACATATTTTTTGGACTTTGAACAACATTTGTATGATTCACAAACATTTCTATCCCAAATTTTACCAAGTGTGGATTTGAAATGTTCATGTTTGGTAACTTGTACTTGGTATATTCACATTTGGAATGTATGGATTTGGTGGGATAATGTTGTTTTGTTGAAGACTCATGCATTGATTGTTTGGTTGATATATTTGTAGGTTTGGACTTTGATTTAAATCTACCTCAGGGAAAGGTGTTCCAAAATTTAGATTGGGCATACTCACATTTGTTGTACCATTGAAGTTTGCAGGAGATAATGATCCCATGTATGGATTGTATAAATGTGAGTTTTGATAATCCATTGGTTTTGTAAGGCTTTGATAGTTTGGTTGATTCAAACCACTCATGATGTATGAATCAAGTTTATATTCCATGTTCTTCTTGTGTTTTGACCTTGTTGACCTCTAAGGAATTTAGGACCAATGATGAGATGAAGGATGAAAGGGGTGAATGATATGGGTGTTGAACTTTTAGGAACTTTGGATCAATGCTATACTTTACGATTTAATTTTGATTGGTTTGATTTAATTTGGATAATGGAATTGTAAACCCCAAGATGTTGGATGTTATCTTAGAATAAACTTGTCCACAAGGGTGATAATTTAACTAAGTGTGTGAGGAAGGATTCATCCACACACACCTAACTAAACATATGATTTTGATTTGGTTTAAGGATGTACCCAAGTCTAGATAACGATGTTTCCAAAGCTCTAAAGTTTTTTGTGGGATGGAGATGATAAATGTTTGGGATGGATGAAGTGTTTGATTTTGATCCTAAATGGACCTAAGAATAACTTTGTTTATAAGACCAAGATAGAGAAGAACATGCTTTTCCCTAAGGGTAGTTCAAACCAAAAGATCAATGTTTGCATGCAAGATCATAAGACAAAAGATGACAAGCACATATGTGAGGTTTAATTTATCTTTTATCTTTGCTTAATGGATTCTTTTTACCACAAACACTTTCTTGATTAGCTTTTAAAACTAAATGTCTATGTCTCAATTTCTTTTCATCCCACAAGGTCCATTATCTAGAAATCAAGGGAATTAAGGCAATAGTTCCCTAATGTTGACTTTAGTGAGAGAAAATTGAGATATAAATCCAAATACTTAGAAACCTCTAAGGATGAAATCCCTAGGACAAACAGTAGCACTTGGATTTTTCAAAGATATTTTCTCCTCCTAAAGGGTCTGAAATTTTGATGATTTTTTTGAATGTTTGTTTTCCAATGTTTTAGATCCAAGCAAAGTGTTTTGATTCCAAAATGATGCACAACCCTAGGATAGAAAGAGAAAATATTTGTTGAGTTCCCACTTGGATAAATCCAACTGCACCTATTCTTAGCGGATGATTAGAAGCTTGATCACACTGGCTCCCCTCCACGACACACACTTCTTGGGTCAGCCAAGCTTCAGTACCCATGAAACTCCCATGCCATACTTCTCATCTCTACTAAAAACCACAAAAATGTGGGATGACTTCAAAATAACCATTCTTGCACCAACAAATAGTAAGGATTTTGGACTCTATACAAATTGGTTCTTAGTCAGGGTGGTCGGGGACATGGAACCTTGTGAGTGTCCAGCAAGCCACTAAAGGATTTAATCAATCCTACTAGGGGCTCTTATACCTTTTACGATAGCACCCCATTCTAAAAGACACTGTATGGATAAGGCCTACATACCATGAGGACTTGACAGTTTAGTCTTATCCATTTGTATACTGGCCCGAGTGAAAAACCGGTTAGAGTTGCCTTCAAATTGGTCTTAGGCAAGCCTCTCTAAGGGTAAAAAAAAGTGAGCAAGCACATCCATAGTTCGATCAATCTTTGTTTGTGTGAACAAAGAGAGAACACACGTGATATACCTAACTCACACTAACAAAATTTGTTCAATTTTAAAAGCCCAAATTGAAGTATGAAGGCAATCTTTTAGACAACTTAATATCATCAAAAGACTTTTGATTCTCAAGATCCTCGTGAGGCACAATGGAAGTGCATACGCCTTTTAAATGATATTATTTTGTAAAAAATATTACAAAAAAAGATAAGCACATGTTCATTTTAGACCTCAAAAGCAGTAAATGGATTATTTTTATAGCACCAAATCAAGTGTTTGAAGTTGTTTTGTTCAATTCTTAAAACCCAAAACAAAATCTAGTGAGTTTGTAATGTTATTTTTAACCCTTTGATTGTTCTTTTTAAAGCACAGACGAAATGTATTGGAGTCCTAAAACTGAAGATAACAAGATCCTAAAGATGGGATTATAAATGCTCCCAAAGTGTTTAAAAACACTTGTTACAATGAGTATCAAATGATTTTTCTTTCACTTCCATGCTCCATGATCATTTAAAACCTATAATACAAGCTCCAAATGTTAGATGAAATCAAGAAACAAGAAGATATGAGGGTTAGATAAATGATTACACATAGAAACCCTAAAATTTAGACCAAGTTACAATGTGATTTGACTTTAGGTGAAAATTTAAAAATTTTAACTCTATCAAAGTTGAGAAACACTTACACCATTGGATAGCTTATGAAATTCTACCCCATTTAAAAAAAAACTCCAAAAAATACCAAAATATGACCAAGATACGACCATTTTAAGATTGAGTGCAAAAACAAGAAAACAAAGGCATCACCATTTGAAACACAGAGGCAATGGTGCTATTTGAGTGCAAAAAATGACATTGGAATGATTGTGTCGTTGTTTGAGGATTTGAGTGTCGCTCTTTGGAAACCAGCGTCGCTCTGTGGAAAAACAGAGACCACGATTGCGTTGCTATTTCCTCTAGTGTCACTATTTGACTTAGAAAGACAAAAAAGAGAAAAAATGTGTTAATTTTGAGGTTTGTGCCCTCCTAGCACCAAAATGTGAATGGTTGATCTAGACCTGCTCAAACATGGAAAAACAACACAATGTTAGTCTTCAAACACATCTAAAATAATCATTCCCCATGCAATTCATTCAAATGCAAAGAACAATAAACAAAGCAAATTTGATCTAATGAAAGCTAATAAAACTCATTATAAGCATTCAAACTAGCATCCCATGGGGGAATTGGTGCTACTTTGATGCGGAAAGTAGTCATTTCCCAATTCCTTTCAAAGCTTTGATGAACTTGATAATGATTGTGTGTTCCTTGATGAAACTTGTCAATAACTTAGCTAAGATTGATGAAAACTATGAGAACTTGGATGGAAATATGGATGAACTTACTCAAAACCTGTAGATAGTAATATTGCATCAAGTTGTGGATCCAAAATCAATAGGAGAGCTCTCCATTTATAGGAAAGAAGGATGGAGGATTGCAAAACATGAAGGATGTGGGATTAAAGATGAACCAATAACAAAGTGTCATTTGTCAACATGCTAGTGGAGAAAGGTGGAGCACATTTTGATCAATGTGCAAATAAATGCAATTCGGTGGAAATTTGAAATTTGAAAGATGGCTTGTGGAGGAAGATGTGAAAGAGAAGTTAATGCTACTTGGCTCAAGAAAAAGGACATGTAAGAGGCTTTAATGCCATGTTGGAGGACAAGTCCTTTTGGGATTTAAATCAATTAAATTGGTTTACATGTGCAAGTTGCAAAATCTAGAGGATTTGATGGATTAGAGTTAGAGTTAATTAAGATTTAATTAACTTAGATGAAGATTAGTTTGATTTGACATTTGACTTAGATTTTTGGATTTATTTAAATCAAATGGGAGGAATAATGAATATTAGATTAAATAAAGTTTGATTTATTTAATTAAAGGGGATGATGTTAGATTTAATCAAATAAAGGTAAATTTATTTAATTAAAGGAAGAAATATGATTTAATCAAATAAAGGTGATTTATTTAATCAAAAGAAGAAATATGATTTAATCAAATAAAGTGATTTATTTAATTAAGGGAAGCTAATGATTTATTCAAATAAAGTTGATTTATTTAATTAACAAAGGAATTATGATGAATTTAATCAAATAAAGATTATTCGATTAAATGGTTAGTAAAGAAGTGATTTAGGTAGAATTGGTGTTAGTAAATCAAGACTAGGTGCATGATATCAATCAATATAATTTGTGTGTCTACATGTACCAACATCAAAGTCTCATTGTGTCACACATGTTTGCATCACATATTCAACAAGCATAGGCCCCACATCATAACTATACTAGGTAACACCATCTCTCCACCTCATAATGACAATCAAACCAAGGAAAACATGTGACCAAACCAAGCCACAAGTTTGAATCTACATCAACACTAAAACATCTATGGGTACATACAACCCACAACCAAATCATATATGCAACCTATAAGTATAGACAACCTATAACACTATACAAATCATAGATCTCACAATGCGACATAAAAGTTCAATAATATACTGGTAACCATGTCAAATAAGGATAATCAAACATGTACATGTAAGTATTCAATGATTCAAACACCAAAACACCATAGATTTGATTTTCCATAAACTCACAAATTGCCATAGTCATAGGAACCCTTAAACAACTTAGATGGAAATAACAACAAATAAATCACATCAAAACATCTCCAAACTTGATCCCTATGTATTCCTCTGAACAAAATTTCTATCAACTATAAGAATTCCAAAATTTGACTCTATATGCACAAATTATGTCCTTTTTATGTTTGAAAATAAAATCCAACTTATAGCAAAAATTTCTCTATCAAAATAGAAAAATATGTAAAAACCACTAATATCACAATGTAGTACTTAAAAACACCTTTCCAATGGCTATAAGAAGTCACATTTGACACTCGAGGAAAAATTTATTCCTCCTAGAAAAAAATTGCTCAATTTGGTTATATAGGTAATTGGTTGGTAGAAAATGGGTGACCTGCTAGTTGCCCACTAGCGATGTCACCTAATGAGTGATAGATTTTACCAGTGATTTAAAAAAGGTTTCAATTAAAGTTTTTTATAACCCTAGTGGGGATGGGGAACAAGAGCTAGGGGGATGAGGGTTGCTAACCGTTGGCCGATAACCTTTATGGAATTATCGTTGATGGTACCTTGATTGACATTGATAGAGGGGTATGGGGGATTTGTAGACCCCCCCGATCCCCCCATTTTTTAATTTAATTTAACTTTTTAATAAAAAAATTCAAAGGGCTATAAGAATTATTATTATTATTTTTCTTTGTAGAATAAATTGTATGATCATACAATAGGGGCCAGGAGGGCAATTCACTAACCAGTTGCGACTTAGTGCCTTTGCTTCATTCAGGTCTCTCAGAGCAAAATAAATTGTACAATCGTACAATTTGTAAGAAATTACCTTTGCTTCATTCAGGTCTCTCAGAGCAAAATAAATTGTACAATCGTACAATTTGTAAGAAATTAACATTGTGCAAATTGGGAGTTGAACAGTTGCGACTTTGTGAAGTGAGCATGCAACAGTGTGTGTGGGTGTTGAGCACGTATAGTGAAGAGAGTGCAATGTTGTGTTTGGTGCACATAACAAATTGCTGCAAGTTTGTGTAATACTTAACTCTGTTTTATTGGAGATTATAATTAAAATAGATGGCTGTTTGTGGACGTAACCCAAAAGAGTGAAGCACGTTAAAAAAAAATTGTGCATTTGAAAATTCATTTATACTCTGCCATTTAATTATGTATCTGCATTGATTAATTCTTTTATTTAATTGCTCCACCCGTGCATGAAAATCCCAACATATTCCCTACATTAAACTTTCACTATGCATCGTTTAAAATCATAACAAACAATTTAAAACACCAATAAATTTGTGTGGGTTGAAATAAAAATAAATAAAAATTCTAATGGGTTGATGTTGCATTATTTATTTGTTAAAAAATACAGCAGAATAATTTCTGAAATATTAATTAAATAATGAACAAAAAAACTCCAGCTGAAATAAAAATAAATAAAAATTCTAATGGGTTGGTGTTGCATTATTTATTTGTTAAAAAATACAGCAGAATAATTTCTGAAATATTAATAAAATAATGAATAAAAAACTCCCATTCACTCCTTAAACGTTAAATCTAAAGCAACTATCGTTAACGCTGCAGGCAAAGGGCGGCAAAAAAAAAGTGTCGTAACTGTAAGATCTGGGGTTTCTCTGATGCACAAACCCTCGCTCCCAGAACTAAATAGTATCGTCTCTGTCAGACTCCTGAAAAACAGGGTCTAAATCTGATCACATCCATTTAAAATATCTCCTCTGCTCTGAAAAATACTGAAAATGGCAGGGTTTATGTGGTGGATTATTCTCGGTGTTTTTGTACTGCAGCATGCCTTATTGGGTATGGCCTGGACTGGCGAGATCCATGGCAGAGTTTTCTGTGATGTCTGTGCAGATGGATCCATGGGCCCCGAAGACGATTTTCTAGAAGGTAAGAAAAATCCCTCTTTGTTTTTTCTAAAATTTCAAAGATCTTCAAGGCCATCTACCTTAGTCTGTTTTATGCTAGTTTACTTCTGTGTAATAGTAGAACTTGTGAAAAAATCATATCTTTGATCAGAACATAAGTCCATCCTATGAAATAGTTAGGTTTTGTCTAAAAAACAGACATGCCATTAATGAAACCCTAAAACAAAATTATTTTTATTGTATGCATATATTCATTATGTATATACACATATTTGTATATAAACATTTGGACGTATATACATGTATATCTAGTCTACATATATGGATACGCTTAAGATTATATTTTACCATGTTTATATATACATATGCGTGGACCTGTAGGATCTGCTAAAAGTGTATTTAAGTTTAATACCATCGATTTTATGATTATTTGGTTTTAGAATGAATTCCCCGGCCTAGTTTGATGTTTTGGTTTATTCATTCATGAACTAGGTTATAATTGCAAATACCTATGTTATTGATCCTAATGCCTTTGGATGAAAATGTACTTGATCTTCTGCTTCACTCAAAGCACATCTTACCAAAGTGCAGAGATTTTTTTCCCATAAAATGAAATTCTGGTCTTGCGCTTTGACAACACTGGTTCACTATTGATTCAGATATACTCTCCAATGGTGATTGGCAATGCATTATGCCAATGGATTAGTGGGTATTTTCGGGATACCTTCTTTTACTCCGCATACATAGAACACATTGTGTTATCTGATTGGCCAATTTTCAGACAAATTCTGAAAACTTGAATTTTCTAGTAGCCAGAGTTTGCATTTAACTTTGACAAAGAATCACAATAGCGAATATGTTAATGCACTAGATCTGTGAAATTTTGCATACAGCAGTACATGCATGTTCTTATAGATCAATTACTATTATCATGTATAACTCTCAATTTTACGCTTAAAATAATCATTTATCAGACTACACCTAGGCAAGTATTTCACTCTTCAAAATTTATAAAGGAAACGTGAATGAAAAGAGAGGAAATAAATGGAAAAAGTGGGAAGAACTTTGTTGATAATTGGTTATCTTGGTTGGCAGAAAAGCCAATGGGAGAATTTGATATTCGATAGATTGATCTTATTCTTACATAATATGAATGGAAAAGAGCAGGCTCGGTGGGAAAAGGGGGACTTGTTTCTTGTCCCCAAAAAGAAAGAGTCAAATGAATTGAAAGGTTTGTGTTCATGCAAGGGAATCAGAGATTTGTCTTCCATTTGGCTTTGTGAGTGTTTATGTAAACATCTGACAAATGTATCTTTTCCCTGGTTGGTTGTTTTGGTTTCAAATAAGTATCTTGTTTACTATTTTTTTTCTTTTAGTATCCTGTCATAAGATCTATCTCTTCAAGAGGTGATGTAGAGAACCTGAGGTTCTTTTGCTTTAAATGGTGTAGTAAGTATAGCTATTGATGTGTCTTTCCAATCAGTGATTTTGTATATCTCTGAAGTGGTTGATTAGATTTCCATCCAAACATCATGGACTTTTTGGGTTCATTGAATTTGATTTTAGAATGGAAGGAGGACGTTTTCTACAGGAAAGCATATGAGTCAAGTATATTTATATGACATGCTGGCTATATTTATGTGGTCACCTAATTCTTGCTAATCTTGGTAATTACTTCTTCTCTTGTAGGAGCTGAGGTTGCAGTGCTCTGTATGACCATATCAGGGGAGGTCCTCAATTATCAGGCATTTACAAACTCAAAGGGAATTTTCACAGTAGCAGAGACAATGTCTGAAAGCAACCGTTGGGATATGTGCTTGGCAAGGCCAATCAGTAGCATTCACCAAGACTGTAATCTACCAGGGATAAATAATTCTGCAACCAAGTTTTCTTACACTCTCTCCTCAGGCCATTCCTACACGGTTAGATCGTTTTCCTATCAGCCTGTAAAGACTCCCATGTACTGCAGTTAAATGTTCTTTGACCATGACAGAGGCCTTAAGCTAAGCCTCAAATTTATAGCTTTAGTCCAATAGGTAGTGAACCTGGAAAGTCTCTTTCCATCCCAAGAGTATTATTTTTCAACTGTGTAAAGTGTGTATTTTAATTATTATCTATGCTAGGGCTAAAGTCGCCATGCAAGTTTTGTGGTGATGTTGGAGGTGCCCGCCTAGTTTTATAATATTTTAATGGTGTATCTAGTTTATGTACATAGCAGATGCATGGCAAGCAAATACGGGGCAGCTGAAAGCTGCCCTTTTGGCTTTGATCTTCTAATGAAGAATCTGCCAATTATTAAAAGATGTAAATTAATATACAAGACAGATATATGGAGTGTATTCAACATTTTACATATAACAAGATGTGTCTTCTGTAGTTTCTGGATGTTGAACTTGATCAATGTTTGTGGCCTTGGTTTATTTTCTGCTAACTTTGTTCACGTTAAGACAGTTAAAATTATACAAGTTGCACATAAATCAGTAATATGGAATGGATAAATTGTGGATCGTTTTAGTTTGTTGAAGTATTAAGACATTATTGATGTCTTGTGTTTTTCATTGATTTATTTTTGAGAATTTTAATTTTGTTGAAGTTTTAAAACAGTATCAGTATCTTGTATTTTTTGTTCATATATTTTTGTGGCTGTACACTCTCTTGTGAGTAGGTTCACTGTAGACCTCAACTTAAGATCAAAATGTGTTTAAATTCATGAAAGAAAGATTGACTGTTTGTAAAGAGTTCCTTCAGAGATAGATGAGGACTTCAGCAGCTTTTTGTTGATGGCAAACCATGGTGGATTATCATAAGGAGTTTGTCAATATGCCTGTTATTCTAGAGGCATGTCAACCCAGAGGGTCCTATCTGTTTTTATACTTTAACCCCTCCAACTTCCAAAATATAGGAGCGCATGACCTTCACCTAGGTTATGGTGTTGATTGCTATAGGATCTGGGTACTGTGATCTTAACTCTCATTTGTTCATGGATGCTTATTACAGATGCACTTATGTTTATGGCTAACCCAATTTTTCACTTCTTTTAAGATTTCTTATGATGGGGAGTAGTGTTTTCCACGAGATAGCTGGCACGCTTTATGCCAGATCCAATCGTCTTTTGAGCACTTCAATCAACACTGCATTCTCACTTTACAATCCCTCAAAAACAGTGAATGGGTTTGCAGTAGTTGTAACTATTGCACTAATGTTTCTCCTCGTTCTCTTCATGTTCTTTCGGTACATATGTATATAGCAAGTCATGTTGCCTTGTTAGATGGACATAAAACTCAGAAAATATTCTCTCTAGCTTGCCTTTGATTTTGACACCATGTTTCTTCATTCACAATGTTTTACATAATGTCAATCCCTAAAGCAGTATCTCCATTTGCATCCATGACATGGCCTGGCATATTATCTTTGTTAATTATGTTGAGAGATATAATTCTTTTCATTTTAGATATATTAGAACTTAAGTTTTGGGTGGTCCATAAATCTTAAAACTATTAAAAATTTGATTGTAAAAATATTTTTTAATATTTAATATCATTTAATAATTAAAATATTTAAAGATATATATTAAGTATTTAAGCATTTTAATTATATCTTTTACATTGTCATGTTTAAAATTTAAAAATAAAATTATAATGTGGTATTGTTCAATATAAAAGATTATATAATTTTTTTTTTTATTATGTGCATAAAAAAAATTAATATATATTCTTTTAATTAATTAGTGAAAAATTACTAGGGTTCACACTCTATACAACAAATCATTAATGGAGACTATCATAATCAATATCTAATATAAAACTTGAATATACCACCCTGAAGTTAATTGTTGCACTATGAATTCAAACATATTAATATATTATATTAAAATATTAATTTATAATATTATCTAATATACAAAGTAATAAATTATCATATAATTTATTATAAATTAGTATATCAATCTTAAATATATCTTTTTAAGACTCCTCATAATAATAATTAGAGTTTTGTTATGTTTGAGTGCATAGTGCAACAATTAATTTGACTGTGGTATATTCAAGTTTTGTATTAGATATTGATTATATTGATTATGACAGTCTTCATTAATAATTTGTTGTATAGAGTGTGAATCTTAATAGTTTTTTCACTAATTAATTAAAAGAATATATATTAATGATTTTTATACATTTAATCAAAAAGTATTTTATGTAATCTTTTGCAATGAGTAATGACGCTTCATAATTTTATTTTTTAAATTTTAAACATGATAGTAATTTTGTCGAAAGAGTTTTGCTATAATGATGTGGAATGAGTTTGAATTTTTCTTTAAAAATTAAAGTAATATTTATATTGTAAGAATTATGTTTTGATTATATGGGAAAAATGGGTTTTGGGGGGACTCGAAACCCTTTACAAACAAGTTTTGAAGGGATCTAAAACCTGCCAAACAATACCTTGCAAAAAGATACAACAAAGCCAAACATCAACCTTACAACAACCATCAACAAATTAACATGACTACCCCAACTAAAGTAAACAGGTTTTGAAGGGGACCTGAAACCTTTTACAACCAGGTTTATCAGGAATTGAAACCCTAATTGAGCATATACTCTACTTGAATCAGCCAGGTAGATGCCAATCGAACACTCAAATAGGGCATTCCTGAGCCAGCACAACTTGAATCAGTTAGGCAACAACGAACCAACCGCTCAAAAAACCAATTTTTAGAGCCACCAAAAACATCCTTTTTGATGAAGTTGAGCACCCACAACAACAAACCTGCCCCTCCACCTATATAGGAGAAGAAACTAAGAACAACATTTTCACAAAAGAGACAACTCTCCAACAAATCCACACTCCACCTCCATAGGAATGGCCTCCAACTCAATAGAAGCAATAGGAGAGAAACCTCAACCCAAGGAACACCACTTCAAAAGAAGATGCCTCCACCTCTAAAGGAGAAGTCTCCATCTCTAAAGGAGACTCAAAATCCAAGGAAAAGGCAAAAACTCCTACAAAAACAATGAACTTAAAATCCAAGGGCAACAACAACACTGCAGGGACTAACTCAAACAAAAGGAAAGCCAAAGGACCAAAAAACTCCTGTATAGTAACCCCCTCCAACAAGAAGAGCTTCAAAGACCCAAAGGGGAACTAAACCATAGCAGTAAGAACGGGTGTCCCAACACCTTCCATGAAACCAATCAACTCACATATAACAACCCCCTCCAAAAAGAAGAGCTTCATAAACCCAAAGGGGAACCAAACCACAACAACATGAATGGGAGTTCCTTCACCTTCCAAGCAAAACCCCAAAGCAAAAACAAGGGGGGCACACGTCCACTCCACCACAACCTACAATGCATAAATAACAATAAGCACAACCTTCTCAAGGCCTACAATTTGCAAGGGAACAACAATAGAAGGCAAAAACCCAACCCATGCATAGAGAAGGCAAACTAGACAAAAAAAAACGCCAGAGTAGGCCACGAAGAGCCAAAAACCCCAACACAAGACAAGACAAAGGCAGTTAGAAAACCACCAACCTAGACAACCTCCTCACACAACGTGAGGAAGAAAACAACAAACATCAAACCTGTCACAAGGAAAAGTAAGGAGCAGGGGCAATGCCATGAAACCAGGAAGCCACGTCACAGAGAAGGTAACATATAAACTTGAATGCACCACCACACACTTCTCCATACGCAAAACTCCACATCACTAGCGAGCACAACACTCCAAAAGCTCCTCCATAGCACAAAAAAGCCGAAAGGCCTAGCAAAAACCAGAGGGGAAACTATAGGAAGAGACCCCTCCCACAGTCCACTCTCCTCCAAAGAAACCGCCAACCTAGCAAAGAGGAGGTCCACAAAGCAGAGGAAGTACTCATGCGGACCAAGGAAACCATCTACTTCATCATCGTCCTCATCATCAGTCGCTACCTTAGACCTGACCCCTCCTAAGTTTGAAATCACCTTCATCCCGCTCTTGCTCATCGCTTCACAAATGCATTTACTAAAAACTATGTTAAAATAATAAGCATGCCATCATTTATTTGTTAAAAAACTAAAAAAGTAGAATCATAATCAAAGTTGAAATGCTAATAAATTATTCAAGCATAAATAGTGTATTTTTAATAATTTCATCTATTTAATATAACCTTATAAGACATTAGATATAGTTGCATTCCATGCCTCTTCTATAATGTTAAATGATTGATTAGATCACAAAAGTAGAGATTTGACAATGAGTTGTAGGGGATTTCAAATTGATCTTCTTGGTGTTGTTGTGGTGGGCACTTCAATATAGCAATATATTGGGGCTTGATGAACTCATTGCTTGGATAGGTGGTGATTATTGATTCCTATGCACTCGACAACAAAAGGTTGGATAGTGGGATTTACCAACTTTCAATCAAGGGCCCATCCAAGTTGGTATCTCATATCTATGAAGATGAAAGCCCTAAAGAGCATTTAAAAAATTATGGATTACTTATATTTTGAAAGGCCCTATATTAGCCTAAGAAAGTGTTGAGATTATTATTTTACCTCTTCTTGTGGATAAATATCCACACCATTATAACAAAACAATGTCTAAGCCAAAAATATTAAATTAAAAGGTACAAATTTAACAATTTGTTATAACTATTTTTTAAATTTTTATTTATATTATGTAATGTTCCCTCCTAGCATTTGAGCAGTGTATGACCTTTAGCCTATTCTAGAGTTCTTGTTGGCTAAATGGTTCTGGTAAGGGAACTCAATTCTAGTTCTTTATGTTGGGTTTTTGATGTTTAGGGGGCACTTTTTATTTTTAGCAGGGAACCAGTCTAGTGCTTACTATCTACAATGAGCTCATTGGCATGTCAGTTATCTTTCCAACTTGTGTCTCTGATGTTTTTACTATTTTTAATACTTACTAAAAATGGTAAGTCTATTTTTAGGAGCTAGACCTGGTCAAGTTACATTTAACAACATTATTTCAGTTGAGGCTCTTGGTTGCTAAGGTTGGAATATTTAAATATTTGTTCTCCTCTTTGAAAGTGAATTAAAATAAAGTTAATTTATTTTTTTAAGTTGAGGGGTGGAGGGGACATTAAAAAAGTACCTTGGTGCCTAAGTGATAACTTTAAGTCATTTTAGCAGGTTACAAAAGTGCAAATAGTGTCCTTATGAGCATGATGCGTAGGAGGAGTAAAATGAAGTTTTAAAATGAAATTTAAAATAAAGTCTTAGCAAAAGGGGCGTAGTATTTTGGAGGGAGTTTAATTCAAACATAATTTTCACCCTAATTTCTTATTGAGGCTTTATAAGCTCATTTGGAAGCTTCATTTGGTTATGTTGATTTTGGTTGCATAAGGAGATGCTATTGGATTTCTTCGAGAAGGCTGAAAACAAGTGTT
>VDFB02000003.1:353972638-354096046 GCA_007258455.2 Sequoia sempervirens
TCAAGAAATTTTTATTTAATTTGGCAATAAAATTAAATAAATTTGTTTAAAAATTAAATGTTTTATCAAATATAATGAAATATTTAATATTTATCAAGCAATTTTTATTTAATTTGCCAAAAATCATTTTTTTTACTTTGACGAAAGGGGGACGCCCGTCCCCGATACAGTTGGGGGACTCCTACCCGTCCCTTGGCCGTTTCAGGAACGCCTAGGTTTCCCCTTTTTTTTTCCGGCCGTCCCCTTTTTTGGGGATGCGTTTCCTACCGTTTCCCAGTCTTCGAAAATCAGGGGGACGCCTGGGGGAAGTCCCCTGCTGTCCCCCCGTCCCCGAAACGCCACAGGGGACGGGGACGTAGGGTTTGGGAGGGGGGATGCATCCCCATGTAAATAGGTAATGGCATCTACTATATTTTTTTTGGTAATCCAAGGGTATCCCCACGACCTAGCCCAACAATTCCCGACTGACCTTGCCTTGGGCTTACATTTTGTTGAGTTTCAAGGTACAAAAGAGGCAAGTTGGGGTAAGACTAGTCCCTTGGAGGCTGAGGGGCAGGCCCAAACCGATCAACAACCAAGGTAAATCCGGGTGGAGAGAATCAAACTCGGGACCTATATGGAACGAACCCAAAGCCCTAAACCAACTACGCTACCCGTCCGAACTGCATCTACTATATTTTGTTAAAAAGGAGACCTAAAATAAACAAGATGAACATTTATAAAATTTAGAGATTAAAATTTAAATTCTACAAGTACAAACCTCTAAATTCAAAAATTCAAGAAAGAAAGAATTCAAATAGTATACTTTAAAACAAAAACAATAATTAAATGCCTAACAATATGAAATGGAATGGTACAATAAAACCAAAAGTCTTCATTTGCACTTCTTGTTGCATCATGTTTGTCCTTATTCCAATCGATGGTTGTAAATCTGGGGTAATGTGTGATATAGTATAGGCATGTAATTTAAATTCACAAACTCTAGGCCCAACACTAGCACTACTATTGTAACTCAAAAATCTAAAAAATTGAGGAATTTAGAAATAAAAGTTTCCAAAAATGATTGTTATCTCTTTTCCCTTTGCCTCTTTTTAGTTATTTTTGTTGCTCAAAAATCTCTAATTGGCTTTGTACTTTGTGTACAACTTTGAAAAGTGCTTTGGACACACTTAAGCATCTTAACATAGTATTTATGCAAGGTGATATTTGAACTAGTTAATGCCTCCTCTGACCATTTTTGTCTTGCAATGTATACAAGTTATCTTTCATTTTTCTGCCCCGAGGATAACATGTTTCCAACAAGATCCTTTCTAACTAGGGGCCAACATTGGAACAATTTAAAAAATAAAATAAGCTGCAATAAAAAATATAAATTAATATTTTCAATTTTTAGTTAAATTGAGATTGAAAAATCAGCAAAAAGAAAAAACGGTTAGGATTTATAGCTGTATAATAAATAAAAATATAAAAAACAGCAAGGATTTGCTCATAAGAAAACATTAATGATAGCTAGGGATTTTTCTTTGTTCTATGAATCTTAAAAAAATGAAGAAGACAAATGAAACTCAAAATACAAAATGATCTCTTCAATCTTGTTTGAGATCAATCATGGGTTGCTCCAAATCAATAATTGGCTTTTCTAAATACTCCATAGTATCCTCCAAATGCACCAAGGGTTGCTCCAAATCTGCCCAAACAGTATTCAATCAATATTTTTTTGCTCAACTTGTGTGTTCATTTTTCTTCTATTAGATGTAATTTTGACTACAATATTTTTTTTCTTTTCCTTATGCTTACAAATGAAATGAGTGTGATTTTAGAGTGTAGGAGTTTATATTAGTTGCTTAGATTTCATGTTTTTATTTGTTTTTTTTTACCTGATTTTTTTTTCATTTTTTTCCAATCATCAACCAAATCTATAAGACAAGACTCATCAGGTACCTCGGTCACAAGTCCTCGTGACCCACTTTGATCAGCCCACCTCAGGGCTCACTAAGTTCGAGCGAGTCTTGTAACAATTTTTTAAAGACTTTCAAAGGCTTCAAGCTTTTTATATGTGTTATAGAACTCACCTAGACCTGTCCAGACTCAACGAGTCTCGAGGCAGGTGGATTAAAACGGGTCAAGAAGACTCATGACCCAAGTACCTAATGAGTCTAAACAAACTTGCCAAGCCTACTAGACCAAGCAAGTCTCAAACTACAAACTCAACCAATGGTTGGAAAAAATAAAACAAACAAAAAACATGAAACCTAAACACTTAAATGAACTCCTACACTCTAAAAGTACACTCACTTCATTTGGAAGCACAAGAGGAAGGAAAAAAAAAGTATTGGACCCAAAATTAAATCTCATCGAAAAAACTCAAAAAGCCCAGCATACAAGCTGAATAAGAAATATTGATAGAATGTCATTTGGGCAGATTTGTAGCAACCTTTAGTGCATCTAAAGGATCCTACAGGGCATTTAGGTGAGCCCATTGTTGAATTGGTCTAGACTCAACGAGTCTCGATGCAGGTGGATAAAAAAAAGGTCACAAGGACTCATGACCCGAGTACCCAATGAGTCTAAACAAACTCGCCAAGCCTACTAGACCAAGCAAGTCTCAAACTACAAACTCGACCAATGGTTGGAAAAAATAAAACAAACAAAAAACATGAAACATAAACACTTACGATGAACTCTTATAATCTAAAAGTACACTCATTTCATTTGGAAGCACAAGAGGAAGGGAAAAAAAAGTATTGGACCCAAAATTAAATCTCGTAGAAAAAAACCCAGCATACAAGTTGAACAAGAAATATTGATAGAATGTCATTTGGGCAGATTTGTAGCAACCTTTGGTGCATCTAAAGGATCCTACAAGGCATTTAGGCGAGCCCATTGTTGAATTGGAGCAGCCCACCATTGATCTCAAGAAAGTTTGAAGAGGTAAATTTGTATTTTCAATCCTTTTTTGTTTTCATTTTTTTATTTAATTTCATTTGTCTTCTACATTTATTTTTTCTTTTATTAAAATTCATAAAATAAAGAAAAAACCTTACTATCATTATTTTTTTTAATGAATACCCCTTGGCTACTTTTTAATTTTTTTTCTATTTTATGGTTGTAAACTTTTTTTTACTTTTTTCTCATTTTTTTAATCTTAATTTCACTAAAAGTCATAAATCTTAACTTTTTTCCATTTGTTTTTTATTCATTAATCGATTAAAATATCACCTTGCACAAATACCATGTTGAGATGCTAAAGTGTGCCCAAAAGCACCTCTTGAAGTTGTACATGAAGTACAAATTCAATTAGAGACCTTTGAGCAAAAGAAGAAACTAAAAAATAGGCAAAGAGAAAAGATAGTAGTCATTCTTGAAGACTTCTTTTTCAATTCCTCTATTTCTTGGATCTTTGAGTGGCAATGGTAGTGTTAGTGTTGGGCTTTGAGTTTGTAGACTTAAATTAGATTCATATGTTTATACTATGCACTACTCTAGGGTCCCAACCATCACTTGAGAGAATGGATTGGAATAAGGACAAGCATGATGCAACAAGGAATGTAATCGAAGACTTTTGATTTTACTGTACCATTCCATTTCACATTCTCAGGTAATTAATTACTGTTTTTCTTTTTAAATATATTATTTGATTTAGTTTTCTCTTAAATTTTTGAATTTAGGGGTTTGTACTTGTAGAATTTAAATTTTATAAATACTTATTTTATATATTTGTTTTGTTTTAGGTCTCCTTATTGACAAAATATGGTGGATGCCATTATTGTTTGTGGGGTGGAGTTCAAAAAGCCCTAATGATGAGGAGATAAAAGGCTCCATTTTGACTTAAAAAATGGTTGATATGAATGGCATAATTAATGAACAATGTGAGTTATGGAAGAAGGGTTGCATCATCATGACCAACTGTTGGACACATAGAAAAAACAAAACATTGCTAAATTTCCTTGTTTCTTCAAGTGATTTTATTTTCTTAAACCTATTGATCTAGTGATTAAGATTTTTAATTTGTATTTTATTGATTAATGTTTTTGATTAAGGAAAAAGCAGGTTTTGAAGGGACCCGAAACCCTTTACAAACAGATTTTGAATGGATCTGGAACCCTCAAACAAAAAGTTGTCTTAACATGAAGACCATGAAAGCACAGACAACCAAGGGTAAAAAAGGCAACCAAAGCCAAAGAACCACAACCAAAAACAAAGCTGCAAGAAAAACAGCCTGCAGCCAGCCAAAAACCATCCCCCAAACAAGAACCATCAGGATTTACATTTAGAATCTGGATATTTGCAGCCTGGATATTGATTAATGTTAGTGTTTCAAATTTCATTGTTTATTTCCAAGTGGCATAGTTTTGCTGAAATCCATTGATGCTTCAAGAAACAAAAAGAATGTTGAATTCCTTTGTGAGGTTTTGGAGAGAGTCTTGGCCAAGGTGGGTGAGAAAAATGTTGTACAAATAGTAACATATAATGCAGCAAATCATGTTGTTGCAAGTAGGCTTCTCGTGGATAGGAACCCATCTTTATTTTGGATTCCTTGCACTACTCATTGCCTTGACCCCATATTAAAGGATTTTGCAAAAATCTCGTGGATCAAATCAAGGGTGGAACATAATAAAAATATTTGCAAATACATATATAACTATTCTTGGATCCTCAACCCAATGAGGAAATATATGAACAAAGAGTTGGCTCATCTTGAAATAACCCGCTTTGCAACAAACTTTATCACATTGTAATCTTTGTTTCAATCAAATGTTACTTTAAAATTCATGTTTGTTAGTGAGGAGTGGTCTACATCATCATATGTTAAGACCAATGCAAGGGTTGACATGGTTAATTGGATTTTTTATGAGCATAGCTTTTGGCTTGCTACAAAATAAATCGTAGAGGTTAGTTAATATTTGGTATTTCCATTATGTTTTGTTTGTATTTCCATTCTATTTGTTTATTTTGTCCACACTCAATTATATTAAATTTAATGTTTAATAATAATTACAATTCACAGAACCTTTAGTCATTCTCCTTCGAGTTGTTAATGGGGAGAAGCCTGCAATGGGCTATATATATGAGGGCATGGATGGGGCCAAGGAGGCCATTAAATCCATTTATGCTTGCATTAAGAATAAATATTGTTCCATATGGGCTGTCATTGATCAACAATAGCATCTTCAACTTTACAAGCCCCTACATGCAACTGTGTATTTCCTAAATCCAGCATTATAATTTTGTCTAAATTTCAAGGCCAATGAGGAGGTTCTGAGTGGGCTCTACACAATCATAGAGTGGATAGTACCCAGTCTTCATCTCAAAGTGAAGATAATATCTAAGATTAAGATCTATAGACTTGCACAAGGGGACCTCTTTGCGCAAGATGTACGCAAGACATTGCAACTAGGTAAATCTATTAAGGGTGTAATTTAAGTTTAAAAATGTCAATGCCAAGGAATAATATTCACATAAGACTCAATGACACCCATTATCATTTATGTAGAATAAAAGGACCACTGGCAAATCTGAGAAGCATAAAAAGAACCAAACAAGTAGAATACTTACAACATAAAAGCCTCGCCAAGAAAAGGAATTCTGTGCCAAACACAAATTGCTCGAAGAGAAACATTACCTTAGGTTTTTTAATCCTGCCAGCTTCTGCAACCAGCTGAGAAAGCTTCCTAGGTTGCTGCAGACTATCAAGATCTGGCTTATCTTCTTTTCTTGTGGTCAAATCAGCAACATCATCATCAAAGTCATCCAATGTATCAAGAAGCCTGCACAAGAAGAAGATGAAATACAAGATAAATCATGAGCTATCAGTTTTGCAAGATGTTAGAAGGCAGATCATATGACCCACCCATCTACATATACAGAAATGATAACTTAATCAGTCAAATATCACATGCATATGTTGTCCCACCCATTTCTTGAACGCTTAAGATGTTTGCTATTCTTTTTTTCATGTTTTGGAAGAACTTTACTAAGTCCATCCTTCAATTGCTTCATGTAAGCTTCAAGCTTTGCTCTTTCTTTAAGCATTTCTTTACTTTCAGCTCCAAACGTTTCTTTTGCCTGAATATGTTTGAAGTATGTGGTTAATATAGATTTCAAAATAATATACACCCTGCAATGAAGAAATGTAGTTAATAATTTAAATTTGTAATAAAATGTCCTTTGGACATACCTCTTTATTGTAACTACTTGTGATCTTCATGTTATTAGCCGTCGTCGTTAGATCATTTAATAATCCACTCTTATCTTCAGAACCCTGCACCTTAAATTCAAAATTTCTCAAGTAAATAATATGGAGTAAAAATTCCCTACAAACAACATGACAGTCATACTATAGGTAGCCTACCTGAATAATTTCATCTGTCCTGGACTTCCCTCCAAAGGAAACTGTTTTCACTTCTGTCAAAACACCATCAACTGAAACTGAGTTCATAACAGCATTTGTTGTAGCACTCTCAACTAAAACACTGTTATCTTCCTCAAGAAATCTTTCTATCTGGTTCCCCAGTCTAGTATCAATTGGTCGAATCTGTTTGGAGAAAAACCATTTTAGAATTAAACAGATTCACAAACACAATTAAAAAACTTTTTGCAATGCCACAATCAACATCTGATTGAAAACTATTGGTTCTACTTTGCACAAATAATTAAATAGAAGTAGCAATTCATAAGGTCTAAGATTCTAAGGATCCCAGTCAAAGTCATTGATTACATCAAAAATAAATTAGCACCCTTGTCACACCTTATCCAATATGTTGCGCATCTCAACAAGCCGGGCAATCACAGGATGATCTCGAACGGAATGGCCTTCTGCTTTTAAAAGCAAGTAGAAAACTATCGACTGGCAGTAACACAGGAGCACAAGTTGTTTCACCTCCAGATAATTTAGGCCTTCCTTAGTTGCATTTTTGTTTGCTTTCAACTATACCTCACAAGAATCTCACAAAAGCCAGATTAGATAATGTAAAAAAGGGATTTGGGATTTCTGCTCCCAATTATATCAGTGAGCATAAAATTCCCTAACATTACTAATATTTACCTTCTGCAGCAGAGGCTGAACATTTCTTAGCTGATCAAGTCCATCCTGGAATTCTGATAGCAGTCCAACTAGCTCTGGAGCATCACTATCAAGGAAATTGAAGTTAGACATAAAATGTAAGAATTGCTGTTAGGTTATTAATGGCCATTACAAACACCAACTTCATGCACAAGAGGTGTAATACAGAGAGAGAGAGAGAGAGATCATAGTAATTATAAATTGACAACTTGCTGTTTAAATCTGCATCTGCAGATGACAGAAGTATATGCTCCCTGAAACAGACTTCACACTTAAGTTAATGTACTAAATATTTACCAGTTAAAAACTAGAAGATCTAATCTCAATTAGTTAATGCCATATCTTCAATACATCTGCAAATATACCTTTTTCACTTAAATATTCCAACCAAGTCAAAACTTGATATATTTCTCTTCTGGCCATGCATTCAAAATCGGAGTTCAAATTTCACAATTTTAGTTCTGATGTATTATGCTTTTGAGGCTTGACAAGGGAACTTCTTCATGTCTCTCCATGTAGTCCTTTAGGAGGTTCAAGAATCTTCCTTGAACAATTCTGTTTGATTAACTCCTTATATGCTCACAAAATATATCCTTTAGAAAGGAAACATTTCTTTAGTGTTCAAATCATCAAAGACATCAGATATGTACTACTATAAAATTTTAATCCAGGGTGTAACCCTCACCAGTTTCAATAGTGATCATAAACTCTAGGAATGAGAAATACTAGTGCTACTAAAGAGCTTATTCCCTAAACTTGGGAACCTGTATTTTTGGGGACAATGGTAGAAGGGAGTGAAGTTTATCCTAGGTTCCCCCAATATCCCCAAAATAAGTGGACCCTGGAGGAACTCATCACCTATCTTTAACTAATTGTCCCCTAAAGTATGCTTGTAGGGATAATTCTGGCATTCAAATTCACCTTTCAAAAAAAATATTCTCTAAAATTCATGGACTTGCCAACCATGCAAAGGAGCACTCACCATATTTATTTTTCTCAAGCCTGCTGATATTAGGTTTGCCAGCTATTACATCTTATTGGAGAGGTGCTTGAGATGCAACAACCTTTCTAGATTACTCAGTGGTAGATGGTCCCAGTGGGGAATGTCTGTACTGCATGAACGTGAAAAGGTAAGGTTCAACTGTTAAATAATGATTAATGGGCAGAAAGTCGATATATGGTCTTATTTATTGAACTCATATCCTAGGCAATGATCAGTTATGCAGACTCGTACAATCCTACATAGTCATACAATCCTACACCTGGAAAAATGTACAAGAC
The DNA here is from genome assembly GCA_007258455.2 of Sequoia sempervirens. Lineage (NCBI taxonomy): Eukaryota > Viridiplantae > Streptophyta > Pinopsida > Cupressales > Cupressaceae > Sequoia > Sequoia sempervirens. The sequence continues at coordinate 353,980,983 of VDFB02000003.1, forward strand.
ATTAGATAGCATGCTGGGCCAAATGAGTAGATCCAATAATGCAACTTCTGATCACAGGATTAGACCAATTGATCAACATAGGTGAGATCATACACACACACAAGCTTGCACATGGAATTCTATGCATTATGTCCAAACAGAAGGATAGCTCTAGGAGTGTGGCTCAATCAAAGATAATGAGATAAATGCAGGTCCTTGCACTAGTTCCTCAGTAGCTGAGTAGAACTAGACAACTTATAGCAGTATTTCTCCAAGTTTTCAGGACAGAGAGATGCAAAGACATGGGGAGATAGTTTTAGAGATGGAAAAGAAATTCTCAATTTTTGACTGATTTTTCCGGCAAATTGCATTTTAATTGCAAAAAAGTCTCCCACAAGTTTTCAATGCATTTTTCACCTACCCACCAAAAATTTATTGTCATTTGGGGTTTTTCGTTTTCTGCGTGACATTTAGACAAATGTTCTAAGGCATCTCTGGACATGTTATTTACCATTTTTCTGGCAGGTTTTGGACAACACAAATGGGCATTTTTTATGCAGCTGGGTTGTTTTTCTGAACATTTTGGACAATGCAGTAACAGGCCACAAATTTGAGCCATATTATTTCAAAGGTAGTCTATAAGCTTTCCACTCCATTTTCTGATTTGATTAGAGAATGTTTGTTTCAAAGTTGTACTTGTAGAAGTCCATTAAAAACTCATTTCATACAGTATATAATGATATAAATCTACCTACCACAGTTCCATGAAAGGAATTTTAGCTATGATTTTATCTTTTCCATTTATGACTTTCCTGAACTACATGTAAGGACATGTTCCTGTCTTGAAATGTTTTGTGACAATTTAATTCTGGTGTAATTCACAGATTTATTTCATGATTTTTCTGTCCCATGATGCGTCTTGTCCATACTGCTGCTCTACTTCTTTCTTGTGTATAACTGTGCTGAATATGAATCCTCACCCTTCTAAAAACTAGAGCAAATCTACAATGAAAATATCTGGCAAGATGCTTACCTTAGAATTAGATTTTGGTATCTCAGAACTGTTTAGCTGCTGCCCCAAGGAGGCAACCTTGAGAGACGTTTTTTCTTCACATTTGAGACAAACTGTCAAAAGATATTTGCCCTTCTCAAGCATGATAAATGGAATATGAAAACAATAGAGCAGAACTCAACAAATTTGAGAAAAATCAGTGTTCCATGGGGACATGTCCCCCCGAAAAAAACACCCACATCCAAGATGGGGACGTTTCCGAGACGGGGAGATGCCTGGGAAACGTCCCTCTGCCATCGCCCCGCCGTCTCCAAGTTTCTCCGCTGTTTCCTAGAAGTCTCCTCCTGGAGGGAAACGTTTCCTAGCCGTTTCTGCCAGGGAGACTCCAAGGAAACTTCTAGGAGACTTCCAGACGTCCCCTCGACCCCAGGGAAACTTCTAGGAAACTTCTGGGAGACTCCAAGGAAACTTCTGGGAAACTTCTAGGAGACTGCCAGGTGTGTAGATTTTTAAAATTTTATTTTATTTGTATTTTAATTTTTGTTTAATTTTTTATTTACCCTAGGGCCTGTGCGGCTCTAGCGATTTACACTGTACAATATGCAAAATGTGGAAGTAGTGACAAGGCACGTGAGCTGCCTGATTGAATGCCTCAAAGAGCCGTCATCTCATGGAATGCAATGACTGAATGCCTCAAAGAGCTGTCATCTCATGGAATCCAATGACACGGGCAATGACTGAATTCCCATGTAGAGTGGAGACAGTTAACATGTTTGGTTTGTAAACCAAGTGTTTGGACAAAATTGTACCCAAACTATATGCGAAGTGCTTCAATATTTGGGATATCTTTCCACTCCAAATATCTTGCATATATCCTCCAACATCAAACATACATCTTGTAGGAACCTAATTTGGTCTTACATAGATGTTAAAAACTTAAAACCAATGTTAATCTATTATCTTAAAAAATATTGTAACATATATTTGAAATCAAGAATACTTCTGGATGTAACTTAGGCTTCTACATGTTAGAATATTATATTTATATTGTTAATGGTCAATGTTATTTTGTTTTGTTTGCTTGTTAACTATTGTTTCTACAGTAGTCTCTAGGTAGGTAGGTAGGTAGATATAGTTAATATCTACAGTATTATTTGTAACCTCTTTATTATGTAACATTTTTTCATGTTAATAGTAGAATGTTTTTTTTTTTTTTTTTCTCAACCATTCACATGGTATCAAAGCAGGAGGCTTTTGGTCGCCAATATTTTTCAGTTGTTTTCTGAAGAAAAAAAATTTCGTGGCTTTTTATTAGAGCTTTAATTCGAAAATTTTTCTAGGTGTTTCTAAATCGCGTTTTTTTTTCTTATAGAAAAATCAAGTTTGTTTTAAAAACACAAGGGTTTTCTGTGGGTTCGTCGAGGGTTTCTAGGGCTTCTGCACGATTTTTGGGCACGCGATTTTTTGTCTGACCACGATCTTTCTCAAGCTCTATTCGCGCGATTTCTAGGCGACCTCCTTTCTCAGTCCGCAACCCTCATTTCAGGAGCCATTTTTCTGCATTTTTAAGCTGCGATTTTTCTGTTTTTGGGCACCAAAAATCGCATTTTCTTCGAGACGCATTTTTCTGGTCTTCAAACCCGTGTTTTTTGACTTGCATTTGGCTGTGTTTCTCTTGCACGCATTTTGCCGTGAATTTCTCAGTCTCCTAGTCGCGAATTTTTCTGAAAATTGTCTGATTTCTTGGCACAATTTAGCTTTGCATTTGGTCGTGTTTTTTTTTCCTTGATCTTGGCGCAATTTAGGTCATTTTTTAGGGTTTTTAAAGACGTGTTTTTTTCAATAATATTCTACCCGCGATTTCCAATTGTTTTCTGCAAATTTCTGTTCATTAATGGTCGCCTAGGGTTTTTCTAAACTCGATTAGGGTTTTGACCGATCATCTGAAGTCAAAAAAGAAAATTTCAATTGCAGATTCCTTCTGGGTTTTTCGCGATCTCAATTGGGATGTCTTCCAATTTTTCTAGGTGTCACGTTTTTTGTGCCTCGAAATTTGTGCAAGTGGATGCTGACAAAATTTTCTAGGTTTTCATCATCATTTTCTGGGTAATCTCAGATCTTTTGGGTTTTGTCTTCAAAGTGCCTTGAAACCCGTGCTAGGGTTTCTACTTTGAGTTTGTGTTGTTTTTGTTTTTGTTTTGCCTTCACCAATTTAACTTCAATGTACGTGATGGCATCTCTGACAAATATAATGCTCGAAAGCAGCCAAAAGTTCAAGGGGAAGAATTACAACACCTGGAAGTAGCGCATGATTACGATCTTTGAATATTGTTGTCTCGATCAGGTCGTCCTGGGGAACTCAACTCGTCCCACTATAGCTGGAAAGGATCAAGGCAAATGGGATGAACGCAACTGGGAAGCTGTCATGCTCATCAAACTCTCAGTCACAAATGAGCAGCTACCTCAGGTGTCGTCTGGCAAAACTACTACGGAAATCTAGGATCACTTGAAGGCCCTTCATGAAACCTCCGACAAAAGCAGAGCGTTCTTTCTCAAGAACATGCTTTTTTCCATCATGATGGATGAAAAAATGTCCTTACAAGAACATCTAACGAAGATTAAGGACATTCGTGATCAACTGGAAGCTATTGGTCGAAAAATGGAGGAAGAAGATATGGTTGTCATTACTCTGAAGAGTCTCCCACGTTCATATGAGCATTTCATCGAGACGTTGAATATCACCTCCACCAATGTTGATCTCAAATTTGAAGATCTTTGCAACAAGCTCTTGCAGCAGGATCGCTGGAGACAGCAGTTTGGAAGCAATACTAGTTCCACCTCCATAGAGCAAGCGTTCTCTGCCAAATCTTCTACTAAGAACAAAGGGAAGGCTCAATGTTCTTAGTCGAAAGGCTCTGGTTCTTCTTAGGACAGCAAGAAGAAGAACATTCAATGCAATTATTGCCATAAATACGGTCACATGAAGGCTAACTGTCGCGTTTGTTTGGCTTTTGAACAAAAGAAGTAGGGAGGATCTCAACAAAAGGAAAATGTCGTTGAGCACACTAAGCAGAAAGAGTCTGCATTCTATGCGTTTATGGCCAAGAGAACAACAAATCCAGTACAATCTTCTACCTGGTATATTGATTTCGGGGCTTCGCGGCATTTTACTCATTGTCGGGATTGGTTCACAAAATTTGAACCATTCTCTGATTCTGTCATTTTTGGAGGAGGCAAAGAGTACACAGTTGTTGGTAAGGGCACTGTCCAGATTCACTCAGGTGGAAGAAATTTACTCTTTCTCGATGTCTACTATGTTCCCGGCATGGAACATAATCTCCTCTCAGTCAGTCAGATCATGCGGCATTCTCCCCAGTTGGATGTTGTCTTCAGTTCGTCCACCTGCAGCATCGTTGATAGGGAGACTTGTACTACAATCACTATGGGACTTGAGGATCACGGTCTGTACAAACTTGTTGATTCTGGTGATTCTCAGGAGCACACTTTGGCTGCCAGGAGTACAACCATCAACAAACTTTGGCATCAACGTTATAGGCACTTGAATGTGCACTACCTCTCTCAACTGTCTCGGGAGGGTTTGGTTGTTGGACTACCTGCGATCCAAACTCAAAATCATGGAGTTTGTGGAGCCTATCAAGCTAGCAAGCAGCATCGGACACCGTTCTCGGATGGTGATTCTTGGCGAGCCTCCAAGGTACTTCAATTGGTTCACGTTGATGTATGTGGCCCAATGAATACTCCTTTTGTTACTGGGTCCAGGTATTTTTTATTGTTTGTTGATGATTTGAGTCAAAAAATGTGGATGTATTTTTTGAAACATAAATCAGATGTGTTCAACACATTTCAACAGTTTAAGGCCTTAGTTGAGAAGGAATCAGGTTCTCAAATTGTTACTCTAAGGTCAGATAATGGGGGGGAATTTTGTTCAGCTGACTTCTCTACTTTTTGTGTTGCACACGACATTAAGCGCCAACTTACCACACCCTACACTCCTCAGCAGAATGGTGTCATTGAACGTAGGAATCGCACCATTACTGAAATGGCTTGTTCTATGTTGGAGTACATAAATGTACCTAAGAAATACTAGGCTGAAGCAGTTTACACTGCAATCTACCTCCTGAATCGGTCACCTACACAGGTCGTTAAGAAGATGACTCCTAAAGAAGCCTGGTCAGGATGTAAGCCTAAGGTGGGCCATCTGAAATTCTTCGGTTCTACAGCTCATGTATGGATTCCAGATGCCAAGCGTACCAAGTTGAACTCCAAGAGCCAGACACTTATGTTTACTGGTTACAGCGACAATCACAAGGCATATAGGATGATTGATGTGGAGACAAATCGTCTCATATTCAGTCGTGATGTTGTGATTGATGAGACTACTGGTCCATTTGTTCCTACTACCAATCCTGTGGATCAGCCTATGAAGGTTCCTAATGAGGGTGTTCGTCTTCCTCTTGGTTCCCCTAATGGGAGGGCTTCAGAGCATTCTGACTCTAAAGATGAGGAGTCTTCCAGTCATGACATTGCACCATCTGATTTTCCTCAGGACTCACATCTAGATGACTTTGTTCCAAAAATCCCAGGAGCTGTTGTTACTCCTATTTCAGATGTTGGCACTTCTACTCGTCGGCCTAAATGGTGGCTCAAGACTATTAGGGATCTTCATGATGATGAACTCATTGAGGGCAGATCAACTCGTAGCAAGAGCAAGCAGCAACACACCGTCAATTTTGCTCTTATGGCCAACATCCACAGCATCTATGAGCCTCATACATACTCAGAGGCTAAAGGAATTCCAGAGTGGGAAAAGGCTATGCAAACAGAATATCATAGTCTTCTAAAGAATCACACTTGGGTTCTTTTTGATCTTCCTCCTGGGAAGAAACCTATCAGCTGCAAATGGGTTTATAAGGTCAAGTATCATGCCGATGGTACTTTGGATAAGTACAAGGCCAGATTAATTGCTCGAGGATTCACACAACGAGAGGGCATTGATTACAAGGAGACTTTTGCTCCTACTGCCAAGATGAGCACAATTCGTCTTCTTCTCGCTATTGCAGCCCAATTTGGATGGACAGTTCATCAGATGGACGTCAAGAGTGCCTTTCTCAACGGTGAGTTGCAGGAAGAAGTCTACATGACATAGCCTCCTGGTTTCAAGGTTGTCGGCAAAGAACATCAGGTATGCAGGCTCGTGAAAGCACTTTATGGACTGAAACAGGCTCCTCGTGCATGGTACATCAAGATTGATCAGTACTTGGTTGATCATGGTTTTCAGCGCAACCCTTCTGACACTAATATGTATGTCAAACACTCTAGTGATGATATTCTCTTTCTTGTTGTCTATGTTGATGACTTGATCATTACTAGTAGTTCAGCACATTTGATTGCGGCAATCAAACAAGATTTGTATTAGGTCTTTGACATGACAGATCTGGGGCTTCTCCATTATTGTTTGGGTATTGAAGTTTGGCAGACCGCTGGTAGCATCTTTATTTCTTAGTCTAAATATACCAGAAGTTTGCTTGACAAATTTCGGATGTAGGACTGCAAACCTACCTCCACACCTATGGAGAAGGGGCTGAAGTTGTCAGCCAACTCTGATTCACCTCCAGTCGATGAAACAACATTCAAGCAACTAGTGGGCAGTCTCATCTACCTCACTGCCACTAGACCTAACATCAGTTTTGCAATGAGCTACATTTCTCGCTTCATGATAGCTCCAAAAGCTGATCATTGGATTGCAGCGAAGCGAGTGCTGAGATATGTTAAGGTCACTTCATATTATGGCATTCTGTATGGCAGATGCAAGGATCCAAAGCTGATTGGTTTTACAGACTCAGATTGGGCAGGTTCAATGGATGACAGAAAATCTACTTCTAGGTATGTATTCAGTTTGGGTACAGGTGTTGTAACATGGACCAGCAAGAAGCAACAAGCCGTGGCTCTTTCCTCAACTGAAGCTAAATATCGAGGAACCGTTAAAGCGGCATGTGAGGCAGTTTGGATCCGCAGGATGTTTTCTAACATGCATATGTCACAAGCACGACCTTCACCCTTGTACACTGATAATCAAGGGGTGCTCAAACTAGCCAAAAATCCAATCTTCCATGAACGTACCAAGCATGTCGAGCTTCATTGTCATTACATCCACAAGCTGGTAGAAGACGGATCAGTTCAGCTGCAGTATGTTCCAACAGCAGATCAGACTGCAGATATTCTCACCAAGTCTCTGAGCCCGGATAAGTTTGTCAAATTCAGGGGGCAACTTGGTATTGCTGACGGAATGACCATTAAGGGAGGGTGTTAGAATATTATATTTATATTGTTAATGGTCAATGTTATTTTGTTTTGTTTGCTTGTTAACTATTGTTTCTACAGTAGTCTCTAGGTAGGTAGGTAGGTAGATATAGTTAATATCTACAGTATTATTTGTAACCTCTTTATTATGTAACCTTTTTTCATGTTAATAGTAGAATTTTTTTTTTTTTCTCAACCATTCATACTACAGTTATATAATTATATTGTTATACATATTTTTATAACTAATTTTTCAAGTATTATATGTATTTCAGCACTGCCCCCCACCACCGTCCCCTTGCCGCCTCCAAACTTAGACCCCGTGTCTTCCCGTCCCCGAAACGCGTCCCCCGCCGTCCCCCTATCCTCGTCCCCAAAACTCCGTGGAACACTGAGAAAAATAGAAAATGATAGGTAGTGAAACTTGTAGCCTTCATTTTGGACTTATCTAACTCTTGTTTTAGTTAAAACATGTAAATGTATTACACGGGCAAACTACCTGATTTTCTTTCAACCCTTTTGAAATCAATAGAGTAATATCAAACCAATAATTAGTTCGGATTATTAATTATTTAAACTACTCAACGCATAACCAATAATCAGTTAGTTCATAACTAATATGGTCATAGAAAACCATCTACTACCTAAGTTTGACAATAACAAACTATGCTATGTGACAATCTAACAATACATGTAATGACACTATTGCAAATGGAAAGCATAGCTTAACAACCTATCTATCTTCTATGTACTTCCCAACTACACAATGTCTTCTTTGGCTTATATATTGTGTCTCTCAAATGAAGTCATGCTGCAGAATGGAGGCATTTAAATTGGGTGCAAAGGTTCTGGATCTAAGGGCATGAATCGCTCAGATCTGACCCAATTTCTTGTACGGCAACAACGCCAAAAGCTTACTATTCTATCTGATAAAATAAATACATGAATTAATAATAGAGATGATAATGCATATCAAATACAAGAGTAAAATATATCTTTATTCGCACATGAAATTATTACAAATGAAAACCAAAGATGGTCAGCCAAGGATCAAAGTTGGTTTGACTAGATCATATCCTTTCCTTAACGATACACAATCTATTTAAAAGACCTGACGATTGCTAAGAGGAACACAACCGTCATCAAACCAATGCTTATAATTACCCGAAGCCGACAAACAATTAATACATATTCGAATAACCAATATTACTAAAACATAATAATAGACATTGTACACTGACTACAATGTTCAAATCTAGAGATGTGAAGAATCCTGCCACCTTCAAACTTAGAATTCTTTGTTTTTTATGGTATTAATATTATATTATCTTACTTGCGTTACTTTGTAAATCCTACAAAGTCTTGGTTAAGTCAACTTTTGACAATAAACTATTGCAAACTGGACTAATTGTTGTGATGTTATTAAAAACTTATTTAACCTATACATGCTTGACTTTATTTTCTTGTAAAGGACTAATGTTTGCAAGGATTCCAATATACTCAACTGAAAAAGATTGTTCTTAAGCCCCTATATAGGCCATTAAACATAGAATTTGGCAAGATTACGCTCTCATACCCTAGGAAGTGATACCCTACAAGTATATTCAATAGATATGGAGGTTAGAGTGATAAGGAGACTGCAAATACTTTTCCCTACAATTTGTCTTCTCTTATATTCTTTCTAGACTGCCCTTTGTGAGAAAATATGCCATTAGATAGGTCTAAGACCTCTCACATGCCATTTCTTATGATGCCACTCTACTCTCTCATACCACTCTACTCTCATATACATCAATCTTCCACGTACTATCACTCTTCCATAGACCTTTGGGTATATAGGAAAGTGAGGTATATCAAGAGGTTTGGTATATTGAGAGAATTGCACTTTTGTACTATTGCTTTGATATATTGGGCAATTCGACGGTGGGTTCTATCTATATCGAAAGGTGGGAGTGATAAGGATATCTTCTAGGAGTTAATAAGGCAAAATTTATAACCTCAGAACATATGAAAGACTAAATTTAGGTGTTTTTGTAAATTGTGTCATCATGTCACATCAAAGAGAGTGTGTGTGCACAGTGTGTGCACATTGCACGTTAGTCTTGGGTATAACCAACCTCAAGTACACTTTTTGTTTGAAAAATGTCAATAAAGGCTTTTATCACTTCAAATGGCATTTGACAAAGGTGCCAAGGCATGAGACCACTACTTGCATGATGTGCCCAACAAATGTCACATAGTAAGCAAAATAGGCTCTTCAAACAATTTTTGATGGTACGGCTACAAAAGTAAGAATTGGGGTTAAAGTGGCTTCTAATTTTTCAAATGGTAGGGGCAATCCTTTGAATGAGACAATTGGTGCACAAGAATCTTGTAAGGAGTCTCAAACAACACCAACTTCTACAGCACATAGCTCAACATAGGTGGGGGAAACATTAGTTCTTTTTTTAAACCTAGTACTACACTAGGATCGCAAACCATTTTGGAGAGTAAAAGGCTTGGGAAAAGGGAAGTAGTGTCTAGAGGAATGCCTAGTGATCTACAAGCAAAAAGAGAAAAAAAACGTGTAATTTGTTGTTGCAATGGAGCGAATTTGCACCCCTAGGAAAATTCCCAATTTACATCACCCCTACCTTAGAAAACAAAAAATCCGATGATGCAAATTCACATCCGCCACCTTTTTCCATCCAGTTGGCAGCTCGTTTCCACGTCGATGGAGGAATCCCTATCAAGGACGCGCGCATGCCGTGCGGATGTCCACGCTGTCGTCCTAACAGGATTCCTGCCTCTGGAGTCCGCAAAGGCATTATGTTTCTCCACAGGCGATGAAATGTAATGTCTCTTCCTCCCTTGACCAACGAGAAACGGGTCTCTTGCCTCCTTTTTGCCATTCAAATGTTTTATCTCTCCATTCTTTCATTCCTTCTTGACGCTTCTTGGATTTTTGAGCATTCTACTTCACTCTCTTAGCTTCATTCTCACACTCTCAAGCTTCTACATCACTCATTTGTGGCTGCAAGCTGTTGGTTTTTGGCTCCTACACTCCGTTTGTTGTGACAACATTGTTGTTTAAGGACTTGCAAGCTCTCCCCTTCCACTACTTGCCTTGAGTGCTCATGAGTGTGGAGGTGATATTGTTCATTACCATTACCACTTGCATCACTTTGTGTATTTTGTGTAGCATACTTGTTGTTGGCGATTCCTCTTAGTACTATTTCCTTTTTATTTCTACATTATTCTCCATATATTGTTGCTATTTGGCTGTCCGTGGAGGTGGAAACACCCAAGCAAGGGACTAACTAAGGCAGTCCTCTAAAAACAACCCCAACATTTTCCTTGGTCTTGTGTGTGTAGGTGTGTTTGTGTGGAGCTTTTGGAAGATTCAACTCTCGGGTAGAAAGATCCGCTTTTCTCACCTCCTCTTTGTCAATTTTAGCTTAGCTTAGAAGTAGTATTCTTCTTGTTGTTCTTCAGTTTTACACTTTTCAAATATTTTGTCGTAGTATAAAACCTTAGCAGTTAGGTAGTTAGTTGATTTTTTGGTGTTTTAATCTGTTCCTAAGACTTTCTGTCCATACAGACCCCAACGCACATTTGAGACACCAGCGCGCCACACTAGAGTCCATAGTCCGCGCTATCGTCCTCAAATAGTGAGCTATCTGGGCAACGGATTGAACCCCCGAAATCAGCTCTCCTAACCCCATGAAATATTCGGTTTAGCAAAAGGACAGTAGCACCTAGATTGTTCTTTCTTTTCAACCTTAATGTCTTAACCTTGTCAATTCTAGCAAAGCTTGAGGTAGTTTAAGGCAGCCTGTTGTTTAGGACTCTCTTGTGACCTGGAGTCCCGAAGCAGCCAGTCCTCCTTCTCTACAGTTGTTAAGTGCATTCTCTACCTACGAAGTTAAAGTCCTGTTTTGTGTCCATGGCTGCCCATTTTCTCTGTCAACATTAATCTTAGTCATTATTGTGCGTAGAATCAAGTACAGCTATAAAGTTGTTTATTCACAATGATTGATTGAACATATTTACATAAGGCATAAAGTTGCAAGAAGTTTGAATATTTAGGGAATCTTTATAAAAAGTTCTTATTGATATTTACAAGGCTTGATCAAACATTTTATGCAAGAAAATAATGCAAGCATACAAAGAGGATGGTAAAGATGTGATGCAAAGTTAGTTTTTTGTTTGGGCAACTATGTTAAAGTTCTTCATTTTTTGTGAAATTAAACATGGCTATATATGGTGCCGGTACTGTTGCCACCCATGCTACACCTAATAGGGCCTTCAAAGACTCACATGCTACAATATGCACATAGAGCATAAAGGGGACAAAGAGGAGGTTAGAGGCACCAAAGGCTAGAGAAATTTCTCCACCTCAAGCTAGAATTTTGCTCCAAGATGGTTGAATGTTTGAGTAGTACCATTTTTTTTATTTGTGTTCTTTCCACTATATAGTAACTGTTACACCCCATTTTTAAGTTACCAAATTACTTTTACCTTTATGAGTAAATATGTTTTTAATGCATGATTATGTTTTGAAGATGTTCAATGGATGAATGAAATGTATGAATATGCATTATAATGAAATTACTTCTTAAATGCTTTAACGATGCTTATAATATACAATGAATTTGATTTATATGTTATCAACTAACTACATACATGTTGCTCTAAGTTGGATGCAAGAAAGGTTTGAATCCTCCAGAGGGGTAGGGAGAGTGTCACCCAAGAGAAGAGGTTGGTATGGGAACCATTGGTATATATATCTAAGTAGACACACACACTCACTGCACAAGATAGGGAGACCTTGTCGAGTTATTCTAAGTTTTTGTATTGGTAAGTGCTAAGCCTAGGTTGTTAGCTTCTTGGTTGTTAAGAAAGTTAGGTTTAGTTGTCTTTCAACCTTCCTTGATTGTTTAAGCCAATTTGAGTGTTAACACTCTTGTGTTTGAGGATATGTTATTTATTGTGTATTTATATATATATATATATATATATGGATACGTATATAATGAATGTCCATATGTATGTATATGTGGTGGCGCATATATATGTACATATGTAGGTATGAGCATACATAGATAGAAATATCAACGAATGTCCATATGTATGTATATGTGGTGGCGCATATATATGTACATATGTAGGTATGAGCATACGTAGATAGAAATATCTACGTATACTCATACATAGATACGTAGTACATATGCAAACATTCACATCGATATATATATATGTGTGTGTGTGTGTGTGTATGTGTGTATTATTATGTTAATATATATATATATATATAAAGTTAAGTGATCGATATATATATACACAATTACATATGTATATTTAAGTAATTAGTAAATTACTATACATATATATATTATAATAAAACGGAGTGAACGTATTATAATAAATATATATATAAATATATATACATATGTAATACTATGCATATTATTGTTATTCTAAATATAGGATGGTAGCCATATTAAATGGCAAGTTAAACCACATGATATAGTGGTATATATGCCACACAAAAGGCAATAGATATAACTGCAATGCATAGCTATTGCTAAACATGAGAACTATGCGCCATATCTTGCATTGTATAAATGCTAATCTGCTATGCCAAGATAAGAATGTTTGACTGAGTAAAAAAAGGTATAATGCAGCCCACAAATGGGGCGTAGGAACAAGATTTTTAATTGCATTTGTATTGGCTTTTCAATGTGCCAGGAGTAAGACTTATTCTCCCATGTTTTAACTGCCAGTAAATTGAAAAGGGATTATTCTCCCATGTTTTAACTTCCAGCAAATTGAAAAGGGTTGCGCCCAGCAAGCCATGTCAAATTGGAAGGAGTTAAAGTTGGTTTGCAAGTCATTATGCAACTGATTTTTCACAACTAATTCCCACGGCTAACAAAGAGGTTTGAGAGGTGGCAGCAAATAAGCAAAAATATAGCTTTCTTTAAGAGATCGACCACTTCTTTGCAGTATAAAAGAGGAACAGCAGCTCACTATTTGGCTGTTCAGTTGCAATTCATTTTCAATTCATTTTGTGCATTCACTTTGTCATTTGAGAGCAGCGGTATATTTGAGAGTTAGAGAGCATAGATTATAGTGAAGTTTGTGAGGAGATTATTGTTTGAGTGCAAGTGCATTGGAAGTTTGTATTCCAATTTGTTTTAAGTGGGAGGAAAGGCTGCGCGGAGTAGCCGTGGTTATCATTTGATGCAATAGCAGAGAAGAGAGCTGAGAATAGAGAAGGCAGCAGACTGAGACATTGAGTGCATTGAGCAAGGAGTTGCAGAAAACTTGATTTGAGCTATTTTAATCTAGGCGTGCTTAAGATATCTCTCTCTTTCTTATTTTAATTCTGAAACCAAGTTTTACTACTGTCTGAATATGTTTGTGCTATCATTGTGTGCATATTAAAACTATTAGAAAGTGTGTGAGTGCATGTAGAAATGGCTAGATTATCTATGCATAGAGATAAATTAGAGAGACAAGAGATAAGCTGGATTAGGGAGTTTGAAGAGCATAATAAGTAGTTATCTTGAATTATGTGATTATAAGCATTATTTATGAATATATTCAAGAGAAAGCAAACCCATTGGAAGGTTAATTTTCTCTGAAGCTGTGTGAAACTCAAACCACCAGCTCGTTAGAATAACATAGCAAGAGAAGCTAAGTAGGGTTTAATATGATATTATTCAATTAATACAAGTATGGTATTTATAATATTTGAATGAGTTATATTGGTTTTCAACAAGAGGGTTGAACACGTATTAGAAATAAATACGTCCTCATTATCTTTTGAATGATATTATCTTACATTTTAACCAAGAGTCTATACCTATTCACAGTAATCTAATCTTAAAGAAGAGGACTTTACGTCTTGGCAAACCGAAGCCATAATGGGAGGAGATTTTAAGGTGCAGAAGCACAGACTCCTCTCAAGCAGAAAATATTCTCCATATTAGATATTAACTTATCATACATTTTAAAATGTGAAAATATGTGTCATATTGAAGGAAAAGATATATGAATGTCTATGTACATACAGACATAGGTATCTTATATCAATTATGCAAAGGATAACTTGGAAGGAACCGTGAGGAATCTGGAGATTAGTCGAACAGTTATTAATTGAGTTATCAGAAGTTTAAAAGCTTAAATATGCTGACTTATTATGGAACATTACTATGAACATAAGAATTCTATATTGAATCAAACTAAATGATATTCAATGTCATGAATAACCAGATTAGTTATGGCGTCTTGAGAGGACGGAGCCATACTAGGTATAACATAGAGTTTGAAACTTTATATGAAGAAGTAATCTTCAAATCAAGTTTAATACTAGATTATTATTCATACCGATATATTGTCAATACTTCAGATTGAGATCTGGTGTGTCTAGCCAATAATATTGTATCATCAATATTAACTAATTATGCATAAACTAGGAGAGTTGTTACTACCATGATTAAAAGAAATAACTTGAATAAGAGGCAGTTTCCAGACCCAGAATGTTACAAGTATGTAACAAGGTATTCAAGAGATTATGTCAAACCTTTTTGGGTCTATTAAATCAATATTAGTGTGTCATCACTTTTGAATGAATTCTTGTTTATGATTGTTAACCTTGGGGGAAAACCAAGAGAAGAGTTAACCAGAGTTTCCAAGTCAAGTAGGGGTGGATGAACATACGACATTGCTTCATAGAAAGTGGATTTATTATATATATCAACACTTTGGCCAAAGTAGGTGTAAAAGTCGTTGCTTACACTTTGTCGGTTCACTGTGATTCGGGTTTGCATAGCTAGTTAGTAGTGTCATGCATGATTGGAGGGTATCCATAGTTGTATTGCTATACTAGATATGTAGGACATAACACCAGATACACAGATGTGCATTAATAGAGGTTTCCATACCAAACTCTTTGTTGAAGGGTAGGGCCACTCTTGGTTAGAAAGATGTGTGGGGGACCACTAAGTCCATGGTTGGAGGAAAAGCACTTGGGTGATGCTCTCCCTCTTGCAAACGGCAGTCGAGGCTTGTGAAACAAAAGAAGTGTGATCCAAATGAGGACACCTTGACCATTGAACTCTTGGGAGTTATGAATTTGTATATGAATATGATCATGAATCAACTGTAATCTGTATTTGAAAAGATGAGTTTCATTCACTTGGAATTATGTAATGTTATTTCATTTATGCAATGGCACGTGGAAATTATTTATGCAGTGTACAATTATGTTATTGAAAAGGAAAAAATTTATTTCTCTATTTTTGGAAAACTTGTGTTATTCACTTTCTGAGTTAAAACTTAGGTGAAAACTGTTGAGTAAACATTGGGTATGTTACAGTAATAGTGATGAAGCATTCATATATAAGAATGCCTATTTTTCCAAAAATAGGAGGGGGTCTACTGTAGATTAAACTCAACATGGATTGTTGCCCAAATAGTTCAAGAGTTTGTAGATCTTGGGGATTATACCCTAACAAGGGTTGTGGAGACAACTGGATGGAGCTGCAGCTCAACATGGATTGTTGTCAAATAATTTGGGAGATCCATTATTTTGGAGGCCAAGGAGGGTGAAATCCAAGATCTTGAGAATTCAGCTTGGGAGCTACACCTTTACAAGAGTTACTAGGCAGCTAGATGAAGTTCTACCTGGTCCAAAAACTGTTTTCAAAGTGAAGCTTCGAAAGAATACAAGGTTATGATTGGTCAGCATGTTTTGTTGTTTGTGTTGTAAACCTTAGGAGGAGGTATTGGAAATTAATGTTTACATTTTGTAATAAAGTCACCTTAGGGACTTAGTGGCGTTAGTTTTATGTTAGTTGTCAGGGGCTTAGTTTCCCGTAGGGAAGTTTTGGGAAGTTATATGGGAATGCAATGCTTTATAAGTATGTGTAAGACTTTGTAATGTATCCCCGATTAACTTAATATTATTATTATTTGTGTTATTGGTAATATTATAGTTTAATATATTTCACCATTCAGCACTGCCATTTTTCAACAATTTAAACAAAAAATTATAAAGACCACCAAAACAATTTACTACATTTGTAACAGAATTAAATGAATCCCTACATCTGAACAGCCAATAAAGCATTAGATAATGTATTAGAGAAGATATAAAGAGACTTGAGCCAGATTTATTCAAACTAAATAAAATTTGAAGCAATTACACACAAAGGATACCAAACGTCAGCAATTATAAAACAGCATCAGGGATACTATTCTAAACAAAAGCAATTTATGTCAATTGTACCTCATAACGACTTCCATCTGCTGTTCTTTTGACAAAGCATTGATATCCTTCTTGACTTCCTCAAATGCTACAATTTTATCATCATCAACTTGTTTTCCTGGATCTCCACTTGAAATTTCCTTTATTTTTTTCTGCCCATGCCCCCTTTCCTGCCGTTTAACAGCTTCCTGGTTGAAAGAACAACATAAACAAATGGTAAGAGAATAACATGAACAACACATAAGCTTCACCCCACATAGAAAATCTCGTTTACTTGTAGTGTTTCTTCATGGCCATCTGAATCAGCATCACTTGCATCTTCCTCATCCTCATCAATACCAAAGTCTTCAGGCCGAAGTGATTCTGCCTTTTTCCTTTGTAATCTTAGTACTTCAGCTTCCTCCTCTGCAGGTAATTCTTCATCGCTAGATTGGATCTAAGTAATAAAGAAGTATACAAGACACATTAGCATGGCATACAAAATATGATACATCAAAAACAGTTTCTTAAATTTTACACCTGTTTTTACCTCAAAGTCAACATTATCAGCATTATAATATGACTTCTTCCCTTTTCCCCAAATTGCCTTCCTTTCCTCCTCCTCTTCAACTGGTTCTTCTTCCATCTCATCCTCAACTCCACCTGCTTTCTGCCTCAAAAACTTTGCTTGCCTTGCAACTATTCAAGGTAATCATCACAAGATGATAAGAACAATTTATTATGAAAATTTGCTCAAATAATAACAACAGAGACACCAGCAAGTTTTAAGCATTAAAGAAAACACATGAATAAAAAAGAGAAAGAACAATCCGCATAGAGAACAAGGATGTTATAGAACCCTTAAAAGTGTGATACCACTGCCCTGTAAAAAACAGACCTTATGCACAGGCAAGATAAGAATATCCTTACTTTTTGCAGCAAGACCAGTAAGCTGTTCCTCATCCTCGCTATCCTGTAAAAGGGAACAATAAGCTCATGTTTGAGAAACTATCGATACCCACTTCAATTTTCATCCAAAATAAAATGGAACTGTTGAAAAATACTAGAAGCCTATAAATCAAGGTTATATATGTTGCTTAAAATTACAAGAACATAAGGAAAATGCAAACGAGTCTTGTTCAGAGGTTGAAATTAGCTTTTGAAGATTCAATTATTGATTCACAATTTGCTAACAATACTTATATTTGAGCTGAAATTAATGACAATGATTTGAATAATTTGGATAAAAAACTTAAAATTTATTGTGACTTCTAGTTCAAAGATTGCAATTCAAAAAACGAGTTTTCTCAAGTAGAATGATTCCTTTCCTAATTGGATTGTAAATAATGGATGGAAATGCGTTGGCCCTAATGTTATTGTGAAATATTTAGGGATTCATTTCTCTCTCAATCCCTCCCTAAAGGACATGTGGGATTGGGTAATGGATAAAGTTAATCTGAAAATTGTGAAATGGCAAGGCAAGTTTCTCTCTTGGGTATGGCAGTTTCAAGAGTATCAAAAAAATATTTTCTCCCTATGTTATCTATTTCTCTTCTTGTTGGTTGGTGGTTTCCTCTAAGATTAATCAGTTAAATAAGCTCATTAGGAGCTTCCTTTGGTTTAATGATGAAGGTAATAGAAAGTGCCATGCTGTATCTTGGTGTCATGCCCCCAAAATTATGACACTAAAAACCCTAACATTGAATACAAATGAATAAATAAAATGAATAATAATATAAATATAAATATTAGCAATTTAAATATTATTATAACTATAAACATTATATATATGATACTAAAAATATTAACAATGAATTAAATTTGTAAACATATTAATAAAATAAGATACATATAATAATCACTATATAGTATGGATTAAGAGCAGCAATTAGAGGGCACAAAGGCTGTGATTGATGATAGAAGGCAGTGATTGATTCCTATGAATAAGACAAAAGGAGGCTGACATGTAAGTAAAGACAAAAATCCCTAATAAAAGTAGGAGGCAGCAACGAATATCAAGGCAGCAATTTAATATACATATCCCAGCAATTAATATAATGCAGTGTTTCCATTACTAAAAGGCGGCGATTAAGGAAACTAAAAAGCAGCGATTATGTTTGGAAAAAAGAAAACTAAAATGATGTTATGAAAGGGTGCTTGCATGAAACAAGATGTCTTCTGATGAGCTGACTCTCTTAGAAGATATATAAAAGATTTTGTGAAATGAATTTGGAGAGGAGAAGTAGGGTAAGAAAAGAAGGGTACAGGTCTAAATATTGAGAGAGAAGATAATGCAGATGTAGAGAAAAGGCTAATGCTTATACATGCAGATATAATTAAGAGAAGGAAGTCATATACACCAGCAGAGGAAAAGCAGCAACTACAGATATAATCAGTAATTGATATACACGGCAGAGAAAAGTGAAAACATGCAGATCTAAAAGATGTATATGCAGCAGGGAAGGAAAGAAAGGAAATAGAAATCTGTACCTTCTAAATTAGAAATAATTAATTGTTTAGCATATGTGCAGCAGTCTGGTTTTCTCAGTTTTGTGGTATGAAATCCGATTTATAATTATGCAGTTGCAGTATAATCTAGTATAAATAATTGTGATTGTTTATTAGATATTTGAAATACTAATGATACATTGCTGTTATGACTGTTTGCATATATCAGTGTATATTAAGTATGACTGAATTAATGTTTTTTCCACAGTTTATTCGTTATATGTCCTGAATGTTTTCAGCCATGGTTGAGGAGATGAGGGATTGCAAGAGGGGTACGGTGATGGGGCACTCTCCTAGGTATGCCACCTCAAGGTGGGGACCAGATGAGCTCCATGAGGCCAAGGGGGTACAGAGGGTATTGCCCTTGGGCTTAGGAGAGATGGGCTTCCGGGGCACCCTACTGTAACCACACTCCACCATGGTGAATCAACACAAGAAGTCCAATCATAGGGAGAGGGAAATGGATGGCAAGATGAGGGGATAACGGGATGTGGGCACCTCACTGGGTACACCACCTCATATGGATGGCACAGGCCACATGAGGCCAAGAGGGATGGTATATCCACTCTTGGGCCTATGGCAGAGGATCTAGAGACACCCTATCGAGGTCACCTTACCCTATGTTCTCCTATGGTTGAGCTTCTTAAACAAATTTAAAACACCTTATGATCCATTTTATATTTTTGATGAGAATTTAATATTTATTGAATTTTTGGTTGTGAATGGTTTCTAACCTGTTTGCAGGGCTTCAATCAGATAAAGGTAATCCTAACCCAGGGGCACTTACAAATTGGGGACATTACACTTGGGAGCAATATGTCAGAGCTAGAAGTTTAGGGGTATGGATTTAAGGAATATTTTTCCACATTGTGTTTCTCTTGCTGTTAAATGGGTTATTAAAGCTCTGCAGGACAATGAGCCTTGGAAGCTACTTTTGAGAAATAATATTTCCAACAATATCCCTAACCATAGTCAAAACTGGTCAGGGTTCCATTTTTGGAACATTTTGTTTGGTAAGTTTGATATTAATCCTTTTAGCTCTGCTATCTTTTGTTCTATTATAAAGGCTTCATTATTTGTTAAGGAATCCACAAAGAATCATGAGGTTTTCCATGAAAATAAGAATAAAGTTTTAAGCTTCAGTCCTTTGTTCTACTAGAGGTTGCACCTCTAAAGCCTGGGTTATTAAAGGTATTAAGAATATTGAAAATGTCTTGGTTAATGGAAGCTTAATTCCTTGGGACACTTTTTAATGCAAGTTCAATATTCCTAAGCAGCAGAAAAGAACATATTTTATGGTTAAGAATGCTGGATTGGGTGAAAGTTTTGATAAAAAAAAATTCTTTGGAATAACATCCATTGGTTAGTTGATAAAAAATTCTTTCAGGCCACTCCTAAGTTTTTCTATACTATTCTGTCTTACTCAGATTTTTTGGTTGGGCAAGCTAAATAAGCTGTGGTGCCTCCATGATCCTATACATGCTTGGTCCAAAAAATTGCAAAAGATTTGATCTAAAGGGACCTCCATGATCCTAAGAAGTCCCTTTATAGGTGGACGCTTTTGTTTAACAAGTTAGTTATCGGTGCTGTTAAGTCATGAGTTTAGATCTTGTTCTATCTGTGGTAATGTTAAGTCCATTTATCATTTGTTTTTTGAGTGTCCATATGCTAAGATTTGTTTGAAACTGTTCTCTCCCTTCTTGGAATAAAAGTGCTAGTAAGAAGTCAGTTAGCTGGTTTGATATTTTATTTGGAAAAATTGTTGGTTTTTTTCACCTTGATAAGTCTTTAGATAAGTTGTGCCTGGTTATGTCTACTCAGATTCTTTGTTTTTTATGGATTGCTAGAAATAATGAAGTTTTTTCAAGACAAGAATCATTGGCTAAATGGCTTTTTAAAAAAGTTGCAATTTTTATGGTGGTCAACGATGTGGTTTTGCAAGTGCATAAAAGGAGGGAAGACATAAACAAGTTTATTGATGGTGATCCCCAGGCTCTTGTTAACCTCAGCTCTCATAAGGAAGGCAGCTCTAATAATTTCTCCCTTGACAATAATAATTGGCAATATTGTGATTATTGATAATGATGACTCCGATAATCCAAATCCTGTTCATTCTTTTGAGAATTATGAGCGCCCTTCTCTTTCAAAAAATGTTTGGCAGAATGGATGGCAATGATGTTCCAGCTCCATTTTACCCAAGTCTTCTGAATTTTGAGGCTAAGAAGGTCCATCATCCTTTAATTCATGCTGCTCCTGGTGTCTCCTCTCCGACTGTTGGTGGTGTTGCTCCCAAGGTTGTTGGTGATCTTAACAATATTTCTGATGTAGCTGTTGAGAGTGATTCTGCATTTGATGTAAGTATATTTCTAGCACATTTGCCAGCTCTGGTTACTTCTAGGAAGGGAAAGAATGTTGCTCTTGAATCCTTCATGACTCTGTCCCTGTAGCTGTTCATGGTGGTGTGAGTGATGCTTTCGATTCTAGTAGTGGTGATTCTTCTTTGCCTACCCCAGCCGTTCCTATCAGGATGTACCCAGAAGACTGGCTTCAAAAGTGGATTGATTTTAGAGTGAACACTTTGAGAAGGAATGTTGAGTAGATGGTTGTTAAAATTGATAAGAAAAAGATAAGCCCACTTCTGTTAGGTGCTTGTTCAGATTGAGTATGCTACCAGTATACTATTGATGGACTCTTTTTCATATGATCTCAGTCTGAATTTTACATTTTTTGGTGGTTGTAGCTAATTAATTTAGTCTTGATGATATTTTTGGGGGGCTTAGTGTGTACAGCTCATTGTATGGGTGGGTTCTGTCATGTCCCTCCTTTAGCTGGGTCAGCCAACAAGTACTTAAAGGTGTTTTTAAACAACAATTATTTAATTTATAAATAAATAATAAAATAATAATAATAATAATAATAAAGTAAAATTTAAATTTTGATTTTAGACGCCACTTTTGGGCCCTAGTGCCTCTTCCTATGCTGCTATATATTCAAGTTTGATTGCTCGGTGCCAACATCTGGAGAATTCGCTTTGAATTTTTGGGAGAAATCCTGATAATTGGCTGGCTGGGTTGCAAACCCCAGTTATCCCCTATGGTTTGGAAGAAACTCCAAACCTTAGCCTATCAAATTTTCCTTTTAAATAGTGCTTTTAGATCTGGAATTCCTATTATAACCTAACACGGGTCTGTTTCAGGAGTTAATCACCATATCTAGGAGTTTGGGGACTATAGCAGATTTCTGGGCACATTAGGAGTGGATTGCAGGTTAGGAACCAGTTCAGCAGTAATCAGCAAACCTCATTCTATCCAACCTGCACATTGCCACTCCAGGAAACCCTCAATAACATCTATTTTTGGGGCTACCAGGTCTAGCACAGGTGTGCTGCAGGCAGATCTGAGGACTTTGAGATCTAGGGTTTTGTATAGCTGCAAGGGAAGCAACATCTATAGGGCGCCAGACAAGTGGATCCTTTCTGAAGTTTTCGCCACCTATTCAGGAGTATCGCTGCTAGGAGGTAGCAGCAGATCTTAAGTGACCCAAAGGGCCAAAACCCTACCATTTAGGCAGCGAAGGGAATTCTGCTCTGTTACAGTGCATCCAAATCGCAGACCTAGTCCATCATTCCCATAAAGAAAACGCAGTCCAGATCTGACGTGTCTGAGAGATCTAAGGCAATTTGCTGACTGTCCATTTCCAGGTGCATTGTGCAGTCATAATGTCGTTTTTCTGAATTCTAAACTAAGTTGGTGATCCTCTGGGTCAGACTGACCTAAATCTTTGTACTCAAAATACTGTAGCTGTTTAAATTTATCAGAAAGCTATTAAGTTTGCTCAGTGTTCCATATATTCTGCAGTGAATGTTTATTAAGATCTGAATTCATAGGATCAAAAGAATTTCTTAAATATAATCAGGTATCTTACAGGTTCTTCATTGATGTCATGATGATGTAGCTATCTTTGTTAGATTTTGGATAATCTTCATTCACTTTGTGATCCAGTGCTCTACATGAGCTATATTTGTAAACTTATTTCAATATATAAAAAAAAAGCAAAAGTGAGAAAACTATACTCAGTAGGAGATAGAACTGTATATTTATAAAAATCACAAATTTGTCTCATCAGGATAATTAAGCAGTTTGTAAGATGAAAGGTATAGTATGAGAATTTTTACCGATTCTTCCATCTCCTCACTGCTTTCACCCTGTCACCATAAATAGTGGATTAGAATCATCTCATATTATTGCAAAAACTTAAGTAGTTTTAAAACTGGTGAAGAGTTACTCTAGTTTACACTAAAGTCTCACCAGTGCAGATCTTCAGTGACCATAATCATGAAAGATAGACACAAAATCATGCATTTTCCATCTCAAAAAGAATATAATATAAATTGCATCATTTTTTCACTTGCCTACTTAAACCTTTCTAAGGACAAACTTTCAGTATCAAGTTAAACATCTATTTATATTATTTTCATATCTTTATGGACTTCAGTACATTCACACCTGAAGATCAAAGACAGGTTGCTCCATTTCTTCATCTGATGTATCTGTAAAATAATAAAATGTTAGACAACCAGCTTGAAAAATCACATATTCTAATTTAAAATTTATTGAAACACATAGAGGGGTGAAATAAAACCTACCATCATCTTCATTCAAGTCCAGAGGAATCTTATCCTGCTGCTTGTGAACTGCAAGCACAACAAAAGGAGAGGAAAAGGAAATATCAATTTATTTTTCAATTAGGGGCAGAATCTAGGGTTAATGTAAATGAAATCAATGAGCTATAACCATTTTGTAAGTCTACATCAAGCTTAAAAAGAAAAGAATAGTGAATTAGAATAACTCAAAAAGATTTCGAGAAAACTTGATCCAATTCTACAAGGATCAAACATTCCTATTGCTCAACGTGGAAAATAGCGGAATGTATGTGTTGATGTGATTTTTGTGACCAACACCAAACAGCAGAATAAAGTATCCAACAGCTACTCCATTCTCTCTTGATCAAAGTATCCCATACGCTAAGATTGCAAGAGAGATTGTACGTTCAACTCCAAGGTTCCTTCAATGCAATGGAATACACTCAGTTGGTTCGTTGTGATACGTTGTTTTCACGAGAGGACTTACACAATTGTTCAGAAATTAGCAACTGACAGCAGATTAATGATGAAAGGGATTTTCATGCGTTGCGGATGATTTAGCAATAAGGTACGAGCTTCCTATACTAACCAGAATTGTGCGGAATTTAAATGAGTGCAGGGTTTAGAAGATCTAAGTTCTATCCTAAAGCGGGACGTGGGATCGATTTCAACAGGCTTCAACCAAAATTTGCTTCGCCTCGCGTTGGACAGCTGTTACAAAGTCGGTGCAATCTTCAAAGGGATAGCAAGAAATGTTCAAATCACAATTCAGCATAAGGACACCGTCACGACGACACATGCCAAGACGTGAATCATAACTGAAGTTAAGCTTAAAAAAATATTTCACTCGACCACACAAGGCAAGCTTACCGTCAGCAAGCTCACTAGTGGTATGGATTAAGCGAAGCTGCTTTGATCAAACACCACAATCCACAATTAACTACTCGCATGAAAATGAAAACTACTCTAATTTAAGTCCTACTTGAAGTAGAAGGACGAAAAAATCTTGCTAGCTGCTCATAACAAAAGACGAAATCACCATCAATGAAACTCTTTTTATTATGATAGTTTTCACAACAACTTCTTACAAAGTTCTCAAAGGAAAACTTTCCTTCTCCTTCAAAATATGCTATGCTAAGCTATCTCAACTACACTATCAGTCTCTCTGCTCTATTCTCTGATCTCTAATCTCTAATCTAATAATAATGTACAAATGAGGGGGAGTCCCCTTTATATAGCTGGCCAATCTCAATGGACGGTCCAGATTAAATTACAATGGATGGCTCAGATCGAGCCACACATGCCCTAGACTAGATTCTGCCCTAGTAACCGCTAGAAGGTGGAGTGGTGCAATTAATGAGCACAAAAATGGCAGATTCCTCCTTTGACCACTATGGGCAATTAATGCCCACTACCCTTCTAGAAGATTCTCGTCCAGGATCCTGTTCCCATTGTTCTTCTCTCTGACCGCGAAAGCAACAAACCGGGCCAACACTGCATCAACCTCCTACTCAGAAATGGCCGGGGTAAGATTAAGCTGATATTTGAGGATGGCAATTGTTTGCTCTTGTCGGATACAATATTTTCTCCAGGCCTCGATGGATTCCTGCGTGCTCTGAATAATAGCGGAGAATGTGGAGATATTCTCAAAGTCAACTTGAGCAAATACTCTCATCTCAAAGAAGAATGGGTGCAATCTGCCCTTCAATCCATCCACTGTCACCTCCTCAGGAGTTAGCCATTTTGTGAACAATGCCTCCAGCGTGTTGAAGATGCCCTCCTGAATGTTTCCCATGGCCTTCCTGATCTTGACTGACTATGTTCTTGCTGTGGCAAAGAAACCTCGACCGGTGAATGCCGCAGAGTACCAGCCTGGAAAATCATATCTATCTCCAGCCTGAATCACCCCTCCTTCAATCAAAGTTTGCACTGGCATATGCATCAGAGCAACTAGGCGTGGAATAGTCTTATCTTGAAAAATGTGAGTATCACTCCATGCCTGTTCAATGTTCTCCATACGAGAGAGGATGCTAGAAGCATGCTGGAAAGAGGAGACAAGATCCTCAATGAATCTCTTAGCCTCAACACGAACACCGCCAATCCACTTGTCTCCTTCCTGAATTGCCCTCTTCATCTCCTCGAGCCCGCTAATTGATTCTCGTGGAAGCTCGATTGGAAGATCCACCGCTGGGTTCTCTTGAGCACATGGACGTGCTAGATGTTGCACATACCCAATTAACGCCTTATGCTCCCTTTTCAACCTCTTGTATTTTTCTCCCTTTCGAAGCAGTCTATCCTTCAATGCCTGGGAGGAGTTTTCAGCTTCCTCAATCACTTGTGCTCCAGTAGGGCACCCCAGTTCAACTGTAGTGATCGCGTAATTTTCAGGCATTGCTTCATCTAGATCACATTCTTCCCTTGGAACCGCAACATGAAGAGTGCGAGAACCGAACTCATCTGTCTCCATCCTAGAGTACTTTTTGGCTCTTTTCCTCTTAGGTGACCCGCTTATTCTATTAAGGAGCTCTTCCATCTCTATTGTTGGGTCGGTGTCATCCTCCTGATCTCTTCTTATTGCACTTGTGAGCCAATTTGGAACATCTTGTTGAGCGCTATAGACGACAAGTGGCTGCTCTTTTGTTGCTTCTACTTCATGAGCTTCCTCTTCAGCAACATTCAGTTGAGGCTCGTCCATCTCCATGTGTTGCCTATCCTCCTCAAGCTCCCGAACTTCAGGCTTTGTAGTGTTTTCATCTTCAAAGGCTGCCTCAATTGCACGATCCAGGCGAGTGTCTATTTTTGTTTCCTCATCTTCATCTGGCTGGTTAGCACTCCTAGGAGCATTAGCGCTTTGACTATCGGGCTCCCTAGGCAATGGCTAGTTGACTTCCTCCATTTCTTGCTCTTCATTCACTCTAACCCTCTGACTTGCAAATATTGAAACTTCTTGTATGTTGGAAGAGTGAGTCAATAGTTGTGTAGACGATGCTTCCTCCCTCCTCTGAGGCTCTGGAAAAACTGGTTCCTCTTCCTGTGGCTCTGTAGCTTGGGCGGCCAGTTGTCTCTTCCTTGTTGATGTTGGTGTCCTTTGATCGCCCATGAGGTTGTACATGAGGGGAATTGACTTGCTTTTAAACCTGTGAACATGTCTATCATCCCAGCTCCTTGTGAATGTTAAGACTGGCATAGACAATGTGTCCAAGTCTGTGATCTCCGGTTCTGCCCAATCAGGTGGTGGGATCGGTGTGTCCTTTATAGACTCATAATCTAGGTGAATAATACTGGCATCCTCATCCACCTGGTCTGGAACTTGGACAACCTCGCATTCCCTGATCAGCTTCAGAGGTAATCTAGAGAACATCCTCCTTTTGATCTCAGCTTCATCATCTGCATTCGCCCAAAAATCTTCATCATGGGCCTTGTGTCGATATTCTTCACCTTGTACCACTCCAATCCTTCCGTGAGGATCAAAATCTTGTCGGCTGGTGTGGAGAGTGAGGTGATAGAATTGTAACTCCTCTGCTTCCTTGGCTGCTTGCAAAGATGGGCACTCCTCAAGTGAATTTCCCATAACAATAGGGAAGTGTAATCCTCCTTTCTTCTTCTTCCTTATGATTTTGTCGTAGGCCATGAGTTGCCTAGACACTTCAAGCATTACCGTCCTGTCTGTGGGGTACCTTGGCAATCTGTAAGCATATGAATGGAACCCTGGCAGCCTTATGTAAGTGAACTTCGAGAACTGGATGAACCAATACCCGTACTCTTCAATCAACTTTTGTGCATCCTTGGATATTTTTTGTTGCGTTCTCCGTTGAAGAGTCCTCATGATGTGCATAGTGAAAGCATCGTTCACTCTCTTGAAGCTAGAGGTACTTGCCAGATGCAGCTGCCTGCAAGCTTCATAGATTTTAAATTGACTGAAACCACATCCAATCGGCTCCTGGTATATCAATCCTTTATACTTCGTCATCCGAGCTAGCATATAGATGACATACGAGCTCATGTAAAATGTCTTCGTTCTCCTCAAACTTCTAAATTGTTCATCTATGTTGTCGTTGATCATTCTTGCCCAATCTACATACTCTCTTCCTTCCAACACTACGCTGATGTAGAAGAACATCCAAGGCTCAAAAGCGTACGCCTGTGGGCTGCCATTCACCCGACTGAGCATCATGATTAAATCACAATACTCCTGTTTCAGCTCCTTTGAGATAATTTGCTTTGGCAATTTGGCGCCAGGAGGTTTTGGCTTCCTCATCCACGATGTATTAATTCTCTTTGCACACCTATCGAAAGATGAGGCATACATTTTATCAGCCCTTTCCTTTGACTTGTACAACATTCTCTCCATAGCTGGAATCCTGAATGCCTCTCCAATAGCTTCAGGTGTGAACTTAGCCAGCAACTTGCTGTCTGAAGAGACAATCGTTCGGTGGTCTGGCCTATAATGATTTGCACACTCCATTATCAACTCAGGACATCGAATTGCTAGTGGAAAACCAGCAGCTGCATACAATCCATTTGTCACGATGTTGTACGATGTCACTAATGGAGGATGACCAACCTGTCCGTATATTCTCCTTTTGAATGCCTTGAGGTTGAACGAACCAAGGTTGGTACCAGTCAAACCTCCAAGCTTTGACACGAACCTCAATTCAAGAAGGAATGACTTCTTCAGCTGCTTGATGATTGCCTGCTTGGAGGCAACATCTCCTCTTCAAACTTCAGCCATCTGCAGAATAAAATTCAAGGATTACAATTCTAACTTAGAAAATAAAATCACCACGAGATGGCTGGCATGTGGAGTTAGCTTCAAAAATCAAAATCTTCAGCACTAAACTACCAACTCCAAACCTCGAGATTTCTGACCTTGAAACTCAAAATTCAAACTTCAGCTTCCTTCAGCAATATCACCTTCAGCACTTAAAAATATCTAGCTCAACTCCCTTACTTCAAAATACTCACTCACTTTAACTTCAGCACCCTAATAATTCACACTTCAGCACTTAGAAAAAATATTTCACTCAACTCAGAAATTTCTCACTCATTCAGCAGCCACTTTCAGCTTCAGCACTCTCACAATCTCAACTCTGCAACTTGTGAAGAAAAATGAATAGCTTCAGAGTTTATATAATTGAGAGGGGACGCCTAGTTTAGCAGTTACCATTAATTCATTCCCCCACTACTTAGAAGATTTCCTATTCGAGAGGGATGACTAGCGAGTTGTCACAGAAGTTATGCCCAGTCGTCATAGAGTTGTCATAAGAATTTACTATTGTCGGAGATTCCTTCCTCATTCAAAATTTGAATTTTCCCTCCTTAACTGCATGTAACTCTCAGGTGACTCAACATTTTTGGGAAATTGATTAAAATTACTCCAGCATAAAAAATCTCATCCTTGAACAATGGCGTACTTCTCATTGAAATTTAATCTCAATGCCTTAGGAGAATTTTATTTCATTTGGGAAAATTTTATTCCACCTTCCAATGCCTTAGAAAAAATGTATATCTCTTTCCCCAAGCTTCATCAATTGCAATCTCTAGTATTTTAAAATCACAAGGCGTAATTATTTTCTTTCCAGAACATCCCCCTTAGAAAAATATTTCTCAACTTGATTAATTCATGTGTCTAAACGAAGGGGGACATTTAATTTTTCAACCCTTGAAAATAATTTTTTTTTCAAAGCTTATTCAACTTCTCCAACCTTGGGCGTTTTTGCCTAGAACAATCTCCTCCAACCCCCCTATCCACCTAGGTGCATTCATCACCTTACACTTTCAATTTTTCTCACTTAGAAAAATTTCCAATTGATTCTTCATGTTAGGCGCATCTAGAAGGTGGTACTTAACACTTAGACGTTCTATCAACTTTTAATGTTACCTTGTTCAAGCCAGGCGCATTTGGAGTATTGAGCATTCAATTTTCATGTAATTAGAATATTTTCTTTGACTTCCTCTTACTTTAGGTGCATATGATGGTAGCTACTTCAAGTTTCATGTACTTAGAAAAATTTCCCATGCCATCTCCTCCCAAGGGCGCATTCAAGGGTAGCTACTTCCAATTTGTGAGACTTAGAATATTTCACTACCAACTCCTCTCAAGGTGAGGCGCATATAGGGGTCTCTTCTTTCAATTTTCAAGACTTAGTCAATTTTTCAACTCAGCCTCTCAAGCTAAGGCGCATTTCACCACCTTTACTTTCAATTTGGGTGCCTTAGACAAATTTCTTGATGACACCAATCTTCTCTTCAACCTAGGCGCATATGAGGATAGCTGCCTCAAGTTTTCAACACTTAGTTAAAATTTCCAGCTCTTTATCTTAGCTAGGGCACATTTAGCATAGTGGGCTCTCAATTTGCTTGCCTTAGAAAAATTTGAATGGCCTCTCTCAAGTTTAGGCGCATATAAGGGTGGCAACTTTCAATTTCAAGGACTTAGTCAACTTTCAAGTTAGCTCCAAGCTTAGGCGCATATGAGGGCATGAGCTTTCATTTTACCATACTTGGAAATTTTCAACTCCCTTGAAGCTTGCAAGGGCGCATTTTAGAGGGTGTACTTTCAATTTCAAGTACTTGGAAACTTTCATGATCTTCCTCTTCTCCCCAAGGCGCATTTTGACCCTGGAGCTTCCAATTTCAATGCCCTAGTAGAATTTTCGTCCATCTTCAGCTTCTCAAGGTGCATTTGGCAGGTCAAGCTTCCACTTTCCCAGACTTAGATGGATTTTCAACTCATTTCAGCTTGTTAAGGCGGATTTAGGGAGGTGTTCTTCTGACTGCTCATGATGCCTTTAGCTTGCCCTAGTTTTCTATTTTTAGAAAGTTTTGCATTCTTCGTGTTTCAAGCTGATTTCTAGCTCCGGAAGGCTTGATTTTCGCTTTGCCTCGATCCTCATGACGTGACTGAGCTGCTAGCACCTAATGCTTGCATGCACCTACTATTTTTAGCAACTTACTAAAAATAGTAACTATTTAGAATGAGCTCAAACTTTGCGTGCAAATTGCCTGAAGGATGTTGATTGTGACTGGATGTTGCTTCCGTGTGACCCTCGTGTTTCGCCCTACTTTTTAGGAAACCCTAATTCCTCTATAGGGACCTGCTAAAAATAGTAAGTGCTTGATTTTCGAACCTCTGCAACTCCATTTGATCTGAAATTTGCTCCATGGGGTCCTCGTCACTTGCTTGACTTGCTCACACTGGTGTCTCACGCTAACCTGCTATTTATAGCCCTGTTTCAAAAGTGACTTACTATAAATAGTAAGTGCTCATATCGCCTTCAAATTTTACCAGTGGACTCCTTGAAAGATGCTGATCGCAATGGGATACCCCGGTTTTTGGAGATTCTGGCATTTGATCCCTAATTTTGGGTCCCAAAGCCGAAAACCCTAATTTGACTTGCATGTTGCTCAAATGATCTTCGTTTGACCCCGTCCCTGTCGCATGTCACTGCGTTCGCGATTCTAAAGTGTTGGGCAGCTGTCGGAGTGATCCTGCTAAAAATAGTAAGTGTCTAAAAAAGTGACCAATCAGCTTTCGGATGAGTTTGCATGTCACACAGCCTGAGAGATCTCAAAAAACCTAGAAAAACCCAGAAAAATGATCAACATGCGAGCACTAGCTAAAAATAGTAAGTCCCAGAAAAGTGATCAAATCTGCTTGCATGTTACCTCGTTGCGAAGCTCTCGGAAAACCCAGAAAGAATCTCCAGACATGCATCTGAAAGTCCAACATGCAAACCCTAAAAGTGGCTCTCGGAGCCTGAATCATTAAAAGTTAACATCTCGTTTTGCATGTTACATTACCGCGAAGGTTTTGAAAAACCCAGAAAGAATCTCTAGACATGCATTTGAAAGTCCAACATGCACACCTTAAAAATGACCCTCGAAGGCAGAACTGCTAAAAATAGTAAGTTGTCCTTTTCAGCTCAAATTTTGCAAGTAGGTAGCTCACAGTGTTCTAAGTGCAGTGCAGTCATCAGAATTTGAAAATCCCAAGAAAATTGGCCCCAAATTGGCACTTACTAAAAATAGCAAGTTGTCAGAATTCAGTGAAAATTCAGTGGGAGCCTACTCAAAGCATCTTAACAGCAGTGCTAAGCTCAGAATTTGATTAGCCAACTCAATTTGACCTTAAAGTAGCCTGAAGAATGTAAACCCTAATTCATCATAAAGTCCTCCAGACTTAGCCAAAATTCAAATCTAGGTCAAATGGTAAGTACATCACCAGACAAAAAGAACCGACAGAGAGAGAGAGAGACCCAAAACCAAAGCCAAAAGACAGGAACGGAGCAAAAATTAGGGGGTCCCCATTTTGAATGGGGTGATGTGTGAAAAGGTCACAACAGTATGTTGCTATCATTCAATAACAACAGGAACCACCAAAGTAAAGCTTGGACCTAATTATTCAATAAAATTGATCTCAAAACAACAAAATTCTATTTTCGATCAAACAATTTGATCCATATAATGGATTGAGATAGTATTTCACATAAAATGGAGAGAGAAAATAGACGGCTCAAAAAGTGGAGAGAAATGTTTCTCTTTTAGTAATATTCTCTTATTTTTTAAGATAACTCAAGCATACTTGAGTTAAGAGTACAAATTCTATCTGTTATTCTCCTTAATAAGTAAAAGGACAATTAGATTGATGAAGAAATCTTATCTCCTTCTATTTTCTAAGTAAAGGGAAAAAAAGGGTAATTATCACACTTTATTCAAACACTTTTCATTGAATCTGAAATATGGGAAAAACAAACTTCATTAGCTGCCCACAGAAAATAATCATTTTATTACATGTGAGTATCCCAAGTTCTAACCAATAACTAGATGAAAGAGTGACCATACTTACTCCAAATAAAGTAAATTCAAGTGCAATTAAGATCTACAAAAAGTTAAACAAAATTGACTGAAAGTGATAAATTGCTATTTGACATGACCTTTTTCAGCAGGTGACAATAACATGGGAACCTTTCCTTATTACAAAGTATATGTCAATGGTTTCTTTGACAGCTATTCACATGGGATCATGGATTAATATATTATACAATACATAATTCATGTTTACAACATCCAAATCCAACAAGTTTAAAACATAAAGTTTTTAATCCTTTCTACCAATCAATGACAAACAAAAAGAGAAAACATCAATGACACCTAAGTCACAAGGTTCAAATTTGAATTCAAATTCAGCAACAATGAAATTTGGATGAAGTTCAGCAAGGAAAAAATTTGGGAAAAAAAAATCGGCACCAAATTTACCTTATGTAAATTTTTGTTTTTTAAATATAAATAATATATCCACAAAATTGTCAAAATAGTTTAACATTGATGAATACATTTAGTTAACTTGAATCTTTAGTGTATTTTGACTTTATCAATTTGACAAATTCCCCAAAGGTATTACTAAATATTGTCATCCTTACACATGATTCATCCATCAAAGATTGCAAAAAATTAGGTTGTAGAAGTCCATATTCTCAAGACAACCTTATAGCTTACAAATCAACTCCATGCACTAGATCATTTTCGTGGAGCTTGCATTCAGCCTTAAAGGGATAATATATGACCTATATATATTTTCAGAAACTATACAAATCCTAAATCATTCTATAGACTCCAAACATTTTTTTTACCTAAATAATTATTTCTTACACAACATCGACATATATTCTTTATTCTAATTCCTAAAACTAAAAACCTTATCTCCTTACATTTAATACTCTAAATATTCATTTATTGCAATTATCAAATGATTCAAATCCATATAAAAACATATAAAATTATAAATATATACATATTTATAGAGTAAAATTAGCAATTAATTTAAAACATCACTACATAACATGTATTATGTATATAATAAGCAAAATCACCAAACAAATTAAATTCATAATTATAAATGAAATAATCTTAAATTTTAAACATATATAATATTATGTTAATAAATTAAAAAGATTGAACTTTACATATAATATTTTAAACATATATAATATTATATTAATAAATTAGAAATATTGAACTTTAAAATATATTTGTATTAAATATTAAAATATTAAATTCCTAAATAACAATAAAACTATCACACCCCATTTTAACCTGTCTCAACCAAGGCAGCAAACCAGAATACACAGGGACAAGTCAATTAAGTGGTTCTCATTCAGGCACAGGGCTGAGTAAATGAACCGGGGGATCAAACAAGGGAAAGGCAAAGCCTAGTTCAATATAGATGGGGATTGGTTGGTAGTTCAAAGTGCCCATTCACAGATTGTAGTGCTTGGAATGCTGCTATAATTGGAATGTTTGTATGTCAGTCGATAAAAGGCGGAATAAATCCTAACAAACCCTAAAAATGGTGGAAAAATCCTCCCGAACCCTAAAAAAGCCAGAAAAAACGTTTTTCTGAAATATATTTTGTTAAAAAGGGTACGCCATTTTCTCCATACGAATATGGAGCAAATTTCAACGAATTTTCAGTAATTCTTTGAAGTTCGCTGAATTTCGAACTCCGTGGTTGAAATGCGGCGAACTCTATGACTTAGATGACACCCATAGTCAGTTTTGATTTGGCTTCCTCAAGTTACTTTCAGATCAAAATCAATAGTGAATCAAAAATTGATCTTATCTGGAGAGAATGAGAGTGTTTTAAAGGATTCAGTAAGGAATGTCGATCCATCTTATAGCAGATGACCAGTCAGGCTCAAAATAATGAAACTAAACTTTGGACCTAACCGATGGCATTAACTTGCTTTTAGTTGATCAGGTTGTCAAAAGACATACCTAAGAATGAGAAATTTTATTTAAGAGTTATATATTTTGTGGAGGCAAGTAAGATCTACTCAAACATTTGCAAGAACTTATTTAAACCATACAAATTTCTTGTTTGGGTGCACCAAACAGTTTTTGGGACATAAATTACTCTGTTAAGATGCCAACTTATAAACTGGATTTCAACATTCAAGCATCAACATCTAGTTCGTTTGTATATAAAGCTTGAGGTAAATAGGTGTGCTTGTTGGTCAGTCACCGACTATGTAATAGCTTTAAGCTTGTTTCCTAGTGCATTTGGCAATTGATATCCTATTGTCTGACTGCTCTTGTAAATATTATGATATTTATAGCATTGTTCTTTTTACACATCATATAACAGACTTTTGTGCCTTATGAACAGGAATCAGACATATCCTTGACAAAAATGGAAATTCAAAAACTAAGGTCATTCAATTTGCATAGAGTTCTTGTTTATCTGGTTCAATTCCTGTGTTTGATGCATTGAGTCCTTGTCTCTTTAGATGAGCACGTTGGCAAAAATGTTTTTAAAAAATCAGGGAATTTCAGTAGCAATAACAAGCTGCTATAGCAAATGTATACTATCAACACAGCAGAGGGAAATGGCAGGATGATTTTGCTGTTTGCAGAAATTGCTTCTTACTCAATTTGTTAACCAGGAGTGCTAACAAGCAAGTATTTGGCATGCAAATGTCCTCAGATAATATTTAAGTTGGACCAAAGTAGGCATTGCAATTCTTGTTGTCAGGGAACTTCCAGACACTGTTAGCTCTGATTCCAGTTTGAATATTTACAGGAACAAAAAGGAGTGAAACTTAAGTGCAGGTTGTCAAAGTGAGGTTTGGCTGTAATGTTGGACACTTATTGCAAAACTGACCCAGACTTAAAATGGGCAGTCATGCTTCCCACATTAAATAGTTTACATGTTAAAAGGGTTTGCTGGATGTGGCAGAGGGAGTCAGCTTTCAACAAAACCTTCATAAACAAAATTAAAGCATAACAAACAGCCAACCTCAAAAAAATAACAGGCCAACTTATCTAGAATAAAAAGGTGTAACCTCAGTGCAAACTCTGCAACATGATGAAGTCACCAAGGGTATCTAGCAATAAGGAAACAAATATATGATGTTAGGATGGTGTGAATGCACACTAATGCATGCATGCATGCACTCATAACATAGTCCAATCTGTTCTGTCACCAATGGCACAAGATTCATTCAAATTGGATCCAATTATTCTTTTGTAAAGATTCTGTCTTTGTCATATCAGTCATTTTGATAACTCAAAGAGGTTTACCATTTGTATGACCCTTGCAGCACCATTCTTCACTCCTAGACCTCTAAATGGCTAAGGTAGAATTGTGCAGGTGTCTGGAACATGTTGCAAAAAGGCTGTAAAGCATCTGGAAGGAAGTAGGTTGGCCTAAGAAAACTTTCTACATTTTATGTTTTCAAAAAATAAAAGTCCCAAAAAACACATGATGGATACAGTCATGACCAAACCTGTCCTAACATCAGCCAAACAGAGACGGGCAAGACCGTGGCCAAACCCATTACCATAACACTACTAAAGAGCTTGTTCAGAATTGAAACACTCTCAAATAAGACAGGAATGAAAAGCAAACATCCAGATTGGAAGTTAGAGTGATTGGTCTGCTGGCCATTGAGTTGGTTTCTGATTAAGAGTTTTTTGCTTCAGGTTTTGTGTATACTTTCATTAAAGAGTCTTAGAAAGCCATAGTCATCTAGGTTTTGAGTTCAAATTTGCAAAGCATAGGAAATGGAGAGATAGCAAAGAACAAGATAGCAGGATGAATAACAAGAAAGATGCCGTCGGTTGTATTCCATAGTGTTGTGAGCTTGAACCCTTGAATTCATCGATCTGTTGCAAGAAATGCAACAGCTGGGCTGCATTCCACATTTTTTGCCCTGCAAACCATTTGAATTGCCAATGGGAAAGCTGTGTTTCAGTGGACAAATGCACCAGCATGGCCATGCAACAGAAACGACTCAGTTCCAGAGCGTTGCCTTCACTCTAGGATATTGCCTCTAGGAATTTTCACCTGAGTTCACAAAAGGGCATTCATTCCAATCATGAGAATAAGCTCTACATACTGTTCATGATATCCAGGAGAATAATCAACAACAAATTCCTTATTTCCACTACTGTTATAGAATTAAAAATTATTTTGTTATTTGTGAAGAAATTGGTGATGCCTGATAATATGAATTTGGAGATGGTGGGATTGTTGCTTCAGCAGATGCCAAAAGAGGCAATGAGATATGCACAGAGACAAATTCCTTACCGTTAGCAAAATTGCAAAATATATTTTGAACAAGCAAACATAATACAATTTGCAGCCTGCCATAGTTCTCAGTTTTTATGGAACTGAAAGTCGTGAAAACCTGATAGTTGTACTGAAAATAGGGCAAGAGCTTGAACCACAGACTTCCAGGCCCTTAAGTATTGCATGATGCTGCTTCCAATATATGCAATATGTTTTATTCAAGTTTAGCAAAAATAAATGTCACAGCATGCACTCAAAAGGTTTTCTTAAGTATGCCCAAAATGTTGTGGAATGATAAGAGTACAAATTCCCGAGTACAAATTCCCCACACTGCAATAAGGCATCCCATAACTTGAACTGATGCTACAGAGAATATGGAGTATTAAAAATAAGTAGGCAAGGTTGAGGCTAACAGACATAAGAGAGCAACATTTTTTTCATTTTGATTTTGAGCTAGTAAGGCTCAAAATTCAAACACACATTGCACTTATTTTACCCATCTTCAAATCCTGGCTACAGGAGACATGCACTTGGTTCTGCCACAGTCCTGGAGAATATCTAGCAGGTTGATATGCACAGACTGCTTGCAAATGATCCCAGAAACTATACCATGTCCACCAACCACTCAGAAGCGATCCCAGCAACTTAGGGATTATACCCATTTGCAAGAGGAATCACCCCAGCACTGCAAAGAATAAAGTCCTCATAGTCTCATCACTGTGTACCCGAAATGAGAGTTTGCAACACCCAATTAAGTGTTGCCCATCCATATAGTCATCTCTCCCTCACCCCAACACAACAATTAACCAACCCAAAGTCTCAGTGGCCAACCCCAAGCTGATAAAAAGAAAAGGCATAAACTGTACTTTTGGTAGCTGAGTGAATAATGTTGCTTGAATTGCAATACTGTCTGCTTAGTTCATTTGTATGTCGAACATTTACATGCCCATTTTACCTAATTGTATGGTTTGCATTGGGATTCAAAGATTTCACATCAATTTTATTTATAAAAAATGCTTTGGAAAGAAATTGCATAGAAAGAGATATCATTAATAACTGTGTATCCAACATCAATTAAAAATCTTCCATGCAATTTCTTCCCAGAGCTGGTCTCATAAACAATATGGGCTGCCAAAGCTTGAAATATATAATCTATAAGTTCTTAAAACCTTGACGATGAATCTTGTAGAACACTGTTGTGAAACAACCTATTCAATTTTATCCACTAATTCTTAAATATTTTTTTTTAAAATAGGGCTAGGGTTTAAAAATTTAAATTAAAAATTGAAGCCAAGTACGCAAAGGGATTTTCAAAATTGAACTTACAGATGTCAACTTCATCGTCCATGTCTTCTTCAGTGAAAATCTTCATATGATCGCCTTGTGATTTTTCTCCTTTATTTTTTCCTGCTTCGCCAATGAATTGTTGTTTCTGTTTATTCTTACCTCGCCCCATTGCTGATAGCTCCTCAACGAGGTCTCTGTCAAAGTAGAAATTTATAATGCTGCGCTGCAGATTCAAAAAAATGTGAGATAAAAATCTCGGAAGAGTGTATTTTGTGTGTTTCTCGAGTTACCCGGGGTTTAGGGTTTAGAGGTATGGTATGTTAAAAATTATTTGCGAAGTGACTTATATAGGTATCTTTATTTCGTTTTGACCGTTAAAATTATTTTTATGTTTTTTTTTAAATTGTTTATAGATTGAAGGTATTTATTCTACTATATTTATAAATAATATAATTTGGTTCAATTTTTGTGGAATTGAATTTTGGTGGATTTTTTTGAATTATTCAATTTTAAGAGAGTTTCTTCTGGATTTAACTGTGTGTTATTTTTTGCATCAACATTTCAATCATATTTTGTGATCCATCATGAAGATGAAAGAGAGTTGTAAGAGTAAAAGTAAGTGATTGACCGAGATAAGATAAATAGAGGGGGGAGGGATAATGAAATTAATAATTAATACGAATAAAAAAAATGAGAAGAAACAAGAACAATTAAAATATACTACAAATTGTGAAATAAAAAATGATATATTTGAATTTATGAAAAGGAAGAAAGGATAAATAGAGGTGGGGAGGGATAATAAAATTAATAAGAATAAAGAAAAATGAGAAGAAACAAGACCAATTAAAATATACTACAAATTGTGAAATAAAAAATGATATATTCGAATTTATGAAAAGGAAGAGTTAGATGATTATTATCCCTCCCCACCTCTATTTATCCTTTCTTCCTTTTCATAAACTCAAATATATCATTTTTTATTTCACAATTTGTAGTATATTTTAATTGGTCTTGTTTCTTCTCATTAACAAAAAAAGAGTACTCTTTATCTTAAATTTGAGAGTCATTTGCATGTCAATTTATTAATATTTAAGAATAGATCTAATGTTTCGAAAATAAGCAATACATAAAATTTATGTTTCCATGTATGTAGTAAATAAAATAATTCCAAAGTCAAATAAAATAACTTTAAAGTAAAAAAATCAAATTGATATCTCTTCATTTTTTAGATAGATATATTAAAAATATTTAGATAGACTAAACTCACCTTTTTCAATTTGCAAATACCTAGAGGAGAGGGAAAATCTAGTCCTCGATTAACTTAAGAGCATATTTTCTTGAGGAAATCTAGGAATTGAAACTTCAAGCCGCATTCAAGGTGTGCTCAACATCAGAAAACTTGACATTTATACAACCATTCAAAGTTGTTAATTTTGATACACAATTATAACACGAGGAAGAACTAGATACTCTTGTCTAAGGTATTTATTTCATATATTTTCTTTCCTAGAAGCATTTTCTAAGTCATTTAAGTTATGAATGGTGGGAAGCCATCCCTTTTCAATAATATTACATACAACTACAAAGCCCACTTTATCTTTACTCGACTTGCAAAGACCAGTCACTAAGCTTTGATAATTCTTATCAATGGGGTTATGATTATTTATATTCTAAACCATCATATCAAGAACTTGAAAACATTTCATCTTCTTCAAAAAGACTATTAATAAGCACATTATAGATGAGTGCCTCAAGCTCTATGTTGTTACTTTTCATATTGTGCAAGAAATCGAAGGCAGGTTTTGCCTTATTACATTTACAAATTCCTTCAATCAAAGTTGTATACGCAACTATATATTAGGATGACATTTTTTTGGTTGCATTTCGTTCTATAAGGCAAGAGCTTCTATGTCTCTTCCTGCATTAAAAAGACCATTTATTAAGGTTGTATATGTAACAACATTGGGAGGTCGACCTTCTCAAACCATCTCAAGAAGGTAAAGGAGTGTCAGGTCAACTTCACCAATTTTGCACAATCCATTCATCATTACATTATAGGTCACCACACTTGGTGCATGTCCTCTTTCCAACATTTCATTAAGGATTTGTTGGACAACCTTTCAAAACTTGTTTATTAGAATATTATAAGTAATCATATGCAGTAAGAACATTGAAGTGCTTGCTATTATACCTCTAAATGTCTATAATCCAACT
Source organism: Sequoia sempervirens (assembly GCA_007258455.2). Taxonomy (NCBI): domain Eukaryota; kingdom Viridiplantae; phylum Streptophyta; class Pinopsida; order Cupressales; family Cupressaceae; genus Sequoia; species Sequoia sempervirens. Next base: position 354,021,253 of record VDFB02000003.1, read on the forward strand.
ATTTCAGCAATTGTCTTAGTCTTGTCAAGTCCTTTTGCATGGTCCCATGATGTCATCCTCGCAACACTCCTTCGTGATTCCTTATCTTTTATGTTATCATTCACTATGATTTATTTGAACTTATTTTTTGCCTTATGTCAACTTGCTTTAGTCCTTAACCTTTCCTTATGTGCTAACAACGTCATTTTAGCTACTTATGTTTTGAAATAAATTAAATATTTTTTATGAGTATCCCTTCACATTGTCATTTGACTTCCCTAGTTACCTTATACTAGCTCCTAAATGAATAATCTTGATACATCAATTTTATCCTCATTGTATTGAGTTTGTTGCACTTTATTTAGCTACCACCTAAAAATATTTCCTAATTACATAACTTACCTATATAATTATGACATACATATTTCCTTCATGTTGCAAGAAGCAATCAAATTCCATATAGTTACCTACTCAATTCGATGCATAACCCATATTAGTGCCCCACACAAAAATCACTATATTTTCCCATAATGTTTGGTGTCTTTTAAAATATTTAAAATTTCCTCTTGCAATGGTATTTTCAAATTAAATTGTGACTGGATGCTTGCACCCAAGTGATGAATCTAATGCTTTTCTTTCTTTCCTTCACACAAGTTACCTCAAGGTAGTACTTATTGAAAGACTCCCCCATCTATGTTGTCTTGGAGTCAGGTTTGATTGGGTAATGAGGTATTGTAGAATGTGACTGTCTTTTCTTATTCATATTTTCTTCCAAGCAATTGAGTTGCATATTTTTTCCACACATGTATGTATAGTAATTGTTAAGAAACTCAAGCTCTTGATCATTGCCAAGTGTTTTGAAATCTTCTTTCTTACATAAACACACTTCAATTATTATGTACATATCAACTAAACAAGTTTATTTGTTACATTTGTTTATAATTTTATGTTCTTAACAAGACAACAGTTGATAAACATTTATGAAACCTGTTGTGACTAAAAAATTGTAGCTGAAAATATTACTATTAATTAATTTTTATTTGTGTTTATTATAATATAAATTTAATAGTATAATTATTAGATTATGGGAAATGTTATTTTATTTTTGCATGATTTTACTTACAATAAACTAAATTACAATTAAAAATAAAAATTAGTTAGTTATGATAAATGATTGTATAATGATATAATCAATTATACAATCAAACGATATTATAATATTATACCTTTTAATATGTGATTATTATTATATATAGTCTTATATTAAATTAAACTATTAAATGCAATATTTAGTATAATATTATTAGCTTTAAAATTATGATTTGACTTGCAATAAATTAAATTACAATTAAAAATAACAATTAGTCAATTATGATAAATGATTGTCTAATGATACAATCAATTATATAATCACATGATATTATTATATTACAATTTATAATATGTTATTATTATTTTATATGTATTATATTAGATTATATTGTTAAATTCAATATTTAGTATAATGTTATTAATTTGTTTTTTTCATTATATTAGTAACATTTTATGTTGAAATTGGAAAATTCTAATAAGTGTAAAGTAAAATTATCACTGTTATTTTTATATCAAGAATTAATTAATTTAATATGATTGCTACAACATACTATTCCACTCTTATGGGGTGATCCCACAATAGTGGTTTACACTTTTTGGCCTAACTGGACACTGATATTTTTTTTCTTAACACAATCTTCACATTCGGGCACCTATAGCGATTAAACCGTAAGGAATTTGAAGATGATATAAACTAGAGTTTTGTCACATTTTGTCTGTATATTCTAAAAATATTTTTTTCAATTTTTTTGGAATTAGATTGCACTTCTTTTTCCATCTCCCACAAAAATTGGTTTTTTTCAAAAAATAGCATTTTTAAAAAGTGACGCACACCGTATAACGCATAACTTTTTTTCCATGAAGGATAAAATTCCAATTCTTTCAAATTTAGATTTATAACTCTGATATCTAGTGCTTCCACTTGGTTAGATAGTTTTTTATTGAATATTTTTTCTTTAATCAAGTTTGAAGTCAATCAAATGATAATTCAGACATAGCGACCGTTATAGCATAACTTTTACTTTGTATGTATCAAAATTCTTCTCTTTTTTTTGTTGGATCAAGGACTTCAATATCTGGTGCACTCATATTTTTAAATCTTTTTTTTTTATAATCTTCTATTTTTCCACTTGTGCAGACGAGATTTTTGTTTTCAATGAAAAACCTATATTTAATAAAACTTAAAAATAGATAGATAATAAAACCAAAACATACTAAAATTATATTCATTGGATAGCTCATTCGAAGGCTACTCGATTCCAAGCTTGGTTTCTAAATATTCCCCCATTTTCATCCCCAAGAGCTTGAAAGCATAAAATTTTAGGTTTTTTGTGTGAACAAATTAAAAAATTAGGGAAAAAGGGGGTTCGCTAGAACCAGGGGGTTCGCTAGAACCAGGGTTCATTCGAACCCCCACTAATATGCATTTTTCTTTTGTTTTTTGGGCAGGAAATGTGGGCCCAATAGTTAATGGGTTCGCTCGAACCCTAGTTCGGTCGAACCCCTTTATGGTTCGGTCGAACATGTAGGTTCATGCGAACCCCTAAAACCAATTTTTTTGCCATGGGGTCATTTTTTCTCAATTTTCCTTCCTCCATCAAATTGTAAACCACTATTATGGCTTCACCCTATGGCGAGTGTATATTTAAATTTTTTGAAATATTGATTATCGTGATTCATTTTCTAGATCATGGCAATAGTGAATGAATCAAATGCACTGGACAACTTCATAACAAAGCCATTAACAATAGAGAAATATGTTGATTCAAATACATTTATAGAAACCCCTATAGAGAAACTCACCAAAGCAATTGCAGATCACTCATAAAAGATCATTCAAGAAATGGAAGATGTTGCCTTGCTTATGGTCGCAGTTGAAGAAAATGAGATTGTTCAAATACAAGACACGACAAACAAGTTTCACAAAACGTGCAAAAAAGTCGTAAGCTTTTGCTCATTTCTAAAAGAAATGTTTTATGATGAACAATATGAATAGGGATCTTCTAGACAAATAATAGAAGAATTTATGTTATTTTTAAATGATAATTAGCATACAAAAAACAAGGATATTATATAACTTGTTGTGTTAGCATTGAATAACTCATATGAATAGTTTTTTGATGAAGACTTTGATGTATATTTCTATAAAAAATGATGTTCATATATCTTCTATGTAAATGGATTATAAGCTATGTAAATAGTTGAACTTGTTTTCTTTAATATTTGTTACTAATTTTACCAATATATATATATGTTACTAATTTTAAATAATGTAAATTCTTGTACCTATTTTTTTTATCAAATCAAATAAGGAAAAAAATTGTAATATATCTGTATTTATCATCTATATCATGTGTTTGATATACAAATTGGAAGTCGTCTATAGACATTTATAATAAAAGAAAGCAACCATATATAATCCTTGCATGTGCTTCTTAATCAAAAAACAAGGAATTACAAATATAAATATCAAGTAAAATATTTAACTTGCTATTTCATATTTTTTATATTCTACTAAGTTGAAGAAACATATTTTCTTTCTAATGTTGGAAAAGTTGGCTCAACAACTGATCCATTTGAACCATCAGTAAAAAATAGGTGAGTTGCAAACACATTCTTGTATATGATTAGTCCTCTAGTTATATCATGATTTCTTCCATTATATATAGCCATAAAATAATCGTACGACAACGTTGATCATGTTTAATTATATTTTTCATCATTCAAATTTAGATTTATGTTTGTCTAAATATAATGGAAGATTCAATGGGCTATATTGTAAATTGTTAGAAAGATATAAAATAATATTCATCAACTAATCTAACAACGAACATAACATGTTCCAAATGTAATGTTTTGATGTATTTACTAAGGAAACAAGCATGCACACTGTTTAAAAATTAGTTATATTTGAACAATGCTAATTTGATGACTATTTGTTCTACAGTATTATAAAGTAGGGATGAATCTTCCAAACAATACATATTATCACCAACATGTTGCAAGAAATGAAGATTCAACAAGACTCGTGTCTATAAGAGCATTAAATCCTTACCAAAAATGATGGACACTAAAGGCTAGAGTGATGACAAAATGTCAACTTCATCATTTCAAAAATGCAAATGGAGGTGGAAAAGTTTTTAGTTTCGACCTTCTTGACTCTAATGGTGATGAAATAAGAGAAACATGTTTTAATTGTAATGCAAAACTATTTTATTACCGTATAGAGATTGGGAAAGTGTGAGATCACAATTTCCAATGAGACCCTCAAACCTGCAAAAAAATCAAATTGAATAATGATTGGGAGATTTTTTGAGAAAGTAATTCCATAGTTGAGTTATGTTCAAATGAGGATACACCAATCCTGAAGCTTCACTTCAATTTCAAACTAATCAATGATATTAAGGACATGGAAAACAATTCCATTGTTGATATCATTAGTATAGTTCTATCAATTAGTCAATCTAATACAATCTTCAAAACGAATGCCACAAAAATTCAACAAAAAAACTCTACAAATTAAGGATATGTCACATTACATAGTTTACTTGAAAATGTGGAGTGACTTCTACAACAATGAAGGTCACAAACTTCAAGAACTATGTGTTACCCATTTTTCACCTATGGGCTCAATCAGGCAGGGTAACCCATGTTTTCAGGGGTTCTCAAAGACCAAATGGAAGAACACTTGCATCAGGATCAATTTTTTCTAACTTGTTTGCTTCTTGTGTAGATGCAAGGGAAAATGATGTTTTAATTCAGCATGTGGATTAAATGTGGCTCCCAAGAGGGTTGAGCCCAGTGTGCAGATCTTCAGCTTGGGGGTGGGTTTTCTTTCTGTTTATGTTTTTCCTTGTCTTTTCCCTCTTTCCTTTTCACTTTCTTCTTGCCTTTTTCTTTGTTCTGTCGGGGGCGGAATCGGGTCGGAACCTGGACTTCGAACTTTTCCAAGGTTTTGGTTCCTATTTCTATTCCGGTTTTGACCCCGCTTCCGCCTTTTCTGCTTTTGTCGGGCTCCTTTTCCTTTGTTTCCGCCGGAGGCGGAACCAGACCGAAACCAAACTTGAAACTTTTCTGAAAGTTCCAATTTTCGTTTTAGTTCCGGGTCCGGTTCCGGTTCCGCGCTCGTGTGCATCTTGTTCTCTTCTTTGGCCTTGTGTTTTAATGTGGGGTAGTTTTTCCATTTCTTTTCTTCCTTGTCCTTTTTTCCTCCCTTCTTTGCCTTCATCAGAGGCGGGTTTGGAACAGATTCCGAACTTGAAACTTGATGAACATTTCTATTTTGGGTTTATTTCCGCTCCCGCCCCCACTCTGTTTTACCCGGGATTGGATATAGTTCCAATCCCGCCCTTCTTTCTTTCTGTCCTTTGCCTTGTGCATTTTCTTTCCTTCTCTGGCGGGCCCCGGAACCGAGTCGGAACCTAAACTTGGAACTTTTCCAAGGTTCTGGTTCCTGTTTTCATTTCGCTTCTGGCCCCGGTCCTGCTCTTTCTTCTTTCCTTTTCTTCCTGGCTTTTGATCGAGGGATGTCTCCCCCTTAGTTCCCCTTTATATTTTTTTCCTATTTCCTTTTCTCCTCGTATGTTGCCGGAGGCGGGATCGGAACCAAATCCGAACTTGAAACTTAAGGAAAGTTTCAGGTCTAGATTTAGCCCCGGTCCCAGTTCCGCTTTTTTGCTTTGTTTTTTCTCGTTTTGGTCTCGATCCCGATTCCACCAGGATTCATCTGTCTTTGCTTCCCCCTTTCTCCCCCCAGTCTCGATTTCGTTTTTGTCTTGGCCCCGCCCTTGCCAGTTTTTTGAAAACTCAGTGTAAAGGAGTGCCTTTGCAGAAGATGAGGAGTTCACCGTAAGGTCTCCCTGACCTGATGGGGTCTTGTCGATGGCTTTTTGTGAAATTGATATAACTCTAGCTGCTCGCCATGAGATCTTGCCGACCGACGGATGTCTTGCCGAGTGAAGGTGTCATCGGTATGACTTCATCCACCCGCTATGACTTCTTGCCAATAGGCTAATGTCTCGCTGACAGAAAGGAGGGGCCTCGCCAAGAGTTGAAGCCATCGCCATAAGGTCCCAGCAACTTACCAAAGTCTTGTCGAAAGGAAAGAAGAGCTTGATAGAATAAAGCACGTTCAGGGTGACATTGAAGATGTATCACCGACAGAAGACACAAGGTCTTGGAATAACGTTTTGTCTTCGATAAAGAGTCTCACCGACACCCAGGTGTCTTGCCGAATGAAGGGAAGCTCAGGGTGAGAGATTCAACATCGCTAGGAGGTCTCGCCGAGTGTAGTGGGTCTCTCCGAAACTAATGCCTTCGCTAAGTGTGGAGTTTTTGCCATGATATCCTAGCGACATAATTGTGTCTTGCCAACGGCCTCAGTGGTATCGGTATGACTGATCGAGCTCGCTATGAGGTCCTACCAAAAGGGGGAGTCTTGCTGATAGCGGTCACCTTGCCCACATAAATGAACATCGGTCTAACTTCCACAGTTCGGCAAGAAGTCTCACCGATAGTCCTAAGTTACGCCAACAGCTGCAGGGGTGATCAGTCAGTAATGATGCTAAAGCTAATGGATAGATATGATGCTGCTTCTCGAAGGGGAGGTAGCCGTGAGTCACTATAGCAGCTAGAGATGACAGCTGGAGGAGCAAGGGGACATTAATGACCCTGTCGCAGAGCATTCAAGGCGACTCTGACGAAGTCTTAATGGCAGACTCGAAGGCTGCAAGATAACAACGACAGTTGTAAAAGATCTGAAGGTCATGCCCAGGGACGAGCTTTCACCGACATGAGCAGGGGATGTGCATTAAATGTTTTATTGACTTCTTTCCAAGGCACTTTTAGGGCCGACGTGTCCAGCGCCGACTCATTTTGGAAACCCTAATGCAGGGGGTCGACCTTTGGTTGTATATATGGCATTTGTGCCTTTTTGTAAGGGAGTTCTTGGTTAGGAGACTGCTGAAAGAGCATTATTCAAACTTTGTAACTCATTTTTTCATAATATTGCAGACCTGTAACACAGGGACTCCTTATTTTATTAATAGAAAGTCATTTCCTTTCAGTTTTTCTTTGTTGTTTTCAGTATTGCTTGTGAGTCACATGATAAAATCCTATGTAATCCTTTATTTTATCAGATTCCTTCAGTATTGGATGCAAAGAATGTTATGCCATAAAGCTGGTTAATGTTAGTGATCTCTTTCTACTGCATTTATATATGTGAAGACACCTTGTTTTCCTTGTGTTAAGCACTAGAACAGTCAGAACCTTACATAGACTCATTTTTATAAGCATAAATCTCTGTATTGTGAGATTATTTAGTTCTATTGAGATTTTCTGTGAGTTCTCTGCAGTGTTGTCATATTTTATCTTTAGTGTATCACTTGTTAGTGATAGGTTTTAAATTCGAGTTCATCCTCCTTACTCTTTCCCTTATTATTTTTTGGTTTTTCTCAAAGTATCTTAAGGGGAACCATCCCACAATCTGGAGGTTCACTTCATTCCCAGGTCACCCACAACCTCAAAGTGTTCCCATGTGTCAATAGGTTGCTACAGTTGATAGCTTGGCAAGGGTGCAAACTTTATTTGACAACAATTTTTAGCATGCCCGGTGGGACTGAGAGTTGTTTTCAGTCTCAAATCAAAATTATCATACTGCTATTTGGTATGTGCAGCAGAAATTGTAGTCTTTAACAGACAAATTTAGCATACTTGGCGACTCTGAGATCAGGTTTAGCAGTTCCAGCGCATTATTGCTCACGAGAAGAGTGCAGACTAGGAGTAATTCATCCGTTTTTGAGTATTTGCAGTTGTCCCTGCCTAGAAGTAGGGGGAGAGAAATCCAAAAGGTTTAGAAGACAATTATTTATTTTAGAAGATCCAAGTCGCATCTTGTTGTTGGAGGACATACTGTTGTTCCTATTATTACTAAGAGCATCCTAGCAACAATTATTCCAGCAGTGAGAAACCAGCCATTTGTTGCCTTTAACCAAGGCAGCCCACTGAATCTAACTCAGCATGATGACATTCCAGTTGTTGCCTTAAGAGGGTTGCCATATTTTTATGGGGAGGATCATACCACCCTAACAAAGCACATAAAAGATGTTGCCAACCTGTGTGTTGTTCACCATGTGATTGAAGAAAATGTTGCACTCAGATTGCTAGCGGCGTCCTTCAAGGAAAAAGCCTTACAATGGTTCAAAGGTCTACCTATCAACTCCATAACCACATGGGATGAGTTAGGCAGCCAGTTGTGCAAGTTTTTTGAAGATAAATCGGACCACTTGTCATTGGTGGAGTAGCTGTCTATGATCAAAAGAGCTCCACATGAAGATATGTCTTATTTCAATCACCGTTTCCAAAGGACGTGGGATAGAATCCCACAAACGGTAACACCTACTGCTAATCATGCATTTTTATACTATTTAAGAGCTTTAAATAGTGATATTTCTATAATGATTCAATCAATGGGAGTTGATACACTTCCTGCGGCATATGTTGTAGCTATTAGAGCTGAAAATAGCCTCATACAGGCTGGTAAAATTGCCCCAAGACCACCTATGCCAATATTTCCTACTCTTCAGCTTCCAATCCCTATGCAAGTTCCTCCTTTGGCTGTTATTCCAAGTGCACCTGCATTACCAGCACCTGATACCCAGCCTAATGGTCAATCAAACACATTTCCAGTTTAGTCTAACGAACTGCAAGAGATTAAAGGCCTTCTGACAACCTTTGGCAATGAGATGGTCAATCTAAGAAAACAACAAAATCAAGGTTTTAAGTTGTATCAACCTTGATTCTAGTCTAATTACCAGCAAAGTCAGACCAGTAGACCATCTTATTAGCCTTATAATCAAGGCCAAAAGTTTGCTCCTAACCAAAGGACACATCAAGCTTATGACTCCAGCACTGCGAGCACTTCCAAAGAGCTTGCACCTGTCCAGAACAATTTAGTTCAAGATTATGAGTGGTGCTTCCCATGTAATCAACCCCATAATCAAAGTACCTGTGTAAATGGGATGCTTAACCAAGCTTTGATGGTTCAGGACAATAGTGTGGCTGTAACAATTGAAGTACAGCAGCAAGAGCAACAGACACATGAGTCTACATTCCTAAATTGGCAAGGGGAAGAATTTTGTGGAGTGGTCCACTCTGATTCTTCAATTGCAGACAATACATGCAGCAACAAGAGGGAAATAAATGAGGGACATCAACCTAATACAGTTCAAACTCAATCGAAGCAAGGGCTGGACCTGGATCAAAGTACCCCTAGCTCATCAAAAGCTGACCAGATCTGGATGCTACCAAGGGGCCAACCTTTGGTAGTCAACCATCGGTCTGATTCATCAGCCCAGGCTCCTTCAGTGAAAGGTAATGTTATCCCCCCTAAAAGTCAAGTTAAACCTGCTACATCTTTCAATGTACTTAAGCATATGAAGAAAATTAATGGACCCATGTCAATATAGGATTCTCTGAGTATTCCAGGTCAAAGGGACCTTCTTCAATCCGCCTTATTAGGTTTAAGTGTCTCAGATGAGCCTAGTGTAGAAAAGTAGAAGGTTGTGTTGGCTAATGTTATAGTTGGTAATAAAGAACAGCAAGCTGCTAAGGCCAAGCCACCTCCTTTTTATTTATCATTAATCATAGGAGATCATCTGGTTCACAATTGTATGATTGACTCAGGGGCTAGTACTTCAGTTATGCCCAAAAAAATTATTGATAAGTTGGGAATTGAGTATGAGCCACTAGAAAAGGGGGTAGTGCAATTGGATGGTACTGCTGTGAACACAGTAGGGGTCATTAAAAATTTGAGTTTAACTCTACATGCCTGTCCCAATTTTGCAATACCACAGGATATATACATTATTGAGTTGCCCCCATACTTTGCCCTTTGTTTATCCAGGGATTTTACGGCCAAGATAGGTGGTTACCTATCCTCTGATTAGTCTCACATGCTATTCAAAACTAGATATGGCACTAGAGCTACTATTAAATCAGAACCCATAGCCAAGGTTCATGTTGAGCCTTACAATCCTTCCCCTATCAATGCCAACTTGGTTACGAATGAACAAGTGGAGCAGCCTACGGTTCAAGAGGCCGAGATTCAAATAGAAAGAACATCAAATGTTCTTCCTAAAGAGTGGGCACCTCAGGCTCATGAGGCAGATACGGGCAAGCAGTTGGAAGAGGTTGACATCAGTGTTTATATAATGCACGAGACTGACTCTTTTGTGCCTAATATTGAAAAGAGTAAGGAACATCATGGTGAGCAGCATGAAAATGATTTATGGGAGTTGTACTTTGATGGTTCAAGAAGTAGAATAGGTACTGGTGGTGGATGTATGCTGGTATCACCAGAAGGAAAAAAGTACTATCAAGCTTTCAGATTCTATTTTAGCTACTCTAGTAATGCTGCTGAATATGAAGCTCTAGTCCAAGGCTTGGAGTGGGCAAGACAGAGAAGTATTCGTTGTCTAAAAGTTTATGGTGACAGTGAGTTGGTCGTCAATCAGGTGAGAAAGTTGAATGTTGTTAAAAATAATATGCTCAGGGCTTATAGGAATAGGGTATGGGACCTCTTAGAGGGATTTGAGGCATTTAATCTGATTTCCATTCCTAGAGCTCAAAATAAACATGCTAATAGATTAGCTATTGTGGGAGCCGAACACGATATTCCAAAGGAGATTTGCAGTGATAAAGCTAACAAGCATATCAAGATTATAGTTAGGCCTGCCATGCCTGATAACGACATCCACTGGCAAGTCTTTAATAGTGACCAACAGATTGTCAGATTTTTGAGAGAAGAAGTCGAATTCTCACATACCAATCAGAAAAAATTACAACGCCAGTACATTGAACAAATTATTCAGCTAAAAAACAACAAGTTGCCCAAGGGCCTGGTCACTTTAGAATCTGTTTTTAATACTGATGATGAAGCTAGAAAGCCCAAGGGGAGTATTCAAGTTCAGCAAGATCACTACGAAGAGGTTGAAGTCTTCAAAGAAAGGCTTCTTAAGTTAGGCAAGGTATGTACAGCTGAAGAGAAGCATGTTTTTATTCAGCTTTGTCAAGAATTTAATGATATCTTTGCCTAGAAATATAGTGATTTAAAAGGATTTAATCCCCAGCTTGCTCAACATACCATTGAACTTGAGCCTAATGTCAAACCGGTTAGGCAAAAGCAGAGGCCCTTGAATCCTAAGTTAGAACCTTTGATGAAAAAGGAGCTAGATAAGTTGATTGAAAGCAGCATCATTTTCCCCATCAAGCATACCTCATGGGTTTCAAACCTAGTGCCAGTAAGAAAGAAAAACGGTGAAATAATACTCTGTGTAGATTTTCGTGATTTAAATATGGCCTCCTTAAGAGACCTTCATCCTCTACCTTCTATGGAGTAGATACTTCAAGTAGTCTCAGGGTCTAAAAGGTTTTCTTTACTAGATGGCTATTCTGGCTACAACCAAATATTGGTGAAGAGAGAAGATCGGTACAAAACAGCTTTCACCACAAAATGGGGAGCCATGGCTTATCTGAAAATGCCCTTTGGTCTATCTAATGTCAGGGAAACCTTTCAAAAGGCCATGGATATGGCCTTTCAGGGTTTAATGTACAAGATAGTTTTAGTCTATCTTGATGATATCACTATTTTTTCTAAGGAGGCTAGGATCATCTGAAGCGTTTAAGGCAGATTTTTGAAAAGTGCAGGGAATTTGGGATATCACTTAATCCCAAAAAATGTGTATTTATTGTTCATGAAAGATTGCTCGGTTATGTGGTATCTAAACAGGGTATTACTATTGACCCTGAAAGAATAAGTGCCATCTTAGCTCTTCCCTTACCAGTGCATAAAAAGGGTCTACAAAGTTTTATTGGTAGAATTAACTTTGTTAGGAGGTTTATCCCTGACATTGCTGATTTGTTAAGTCCATTAACTCACATGCTGAGAAAGAATGTACCTTTTAGCTGGACTAAGGATGGAAAAAGAAGTTTTGAGCTTATAAAAGAAGCATTAGCAACCGCAACTACACTTCTGAATCCTGACTTTTCTAAGGATTTCATTTTATATGCTTATGAAAATATTGATTCACTTTTAGCTATACTCGTGCAGCAAAATAATGAAGGATCTGAATAGCCCCTGGCATTCTTCAGTCAGGGATTCAAAGATTACGAGTTCAAGTACACTTTTGTAGAAAGACATGTTCTTGCTATCATAAGAAGCTTAAAAAAGTTTAGGCACATGCTCTCCAATAACAAGATTATACTAATGGTTGCTCATCCCAGTGTGAAGGAATTTTTGTTAAACAAAGATTTGAGTGATAGAAGAGTTGGTTGGGTCACCAAGGTGATGGAGTATGACTTTGAAATAAAGGTTACCAAACTAGTTAGAGGGAGAAGTCTCTGCGAACAACTTACTGAAGACAACAACAACAGTATAACGGAGGAGGACAATTTTGTTTTAGCACTCCAAGATGGACAACAAACTTCCATACCTGCTCCTATTGGTTGGATCACAAAAATGACGCATTTTTTATTGACTAGTGAGTGCCCTCCTGATCTGACTAGATCTAGAAGAAGGTATTATCGGCTGTAGTTCATACCTTATGTTCTTTTAAAAGGTTTGTTGTTTAGAAGAGATTTTCATGGTGTCCTGTTAAGGTGTATCAAAGCTGATCAAGTTGATAGAGTATTGTATGAATTCCATCAAGGATCAGCTGGCAGACACTTTTCTCTAAGAGCCACGGCTCTTAAAATAATGAAAGGAGGCTATTACTGGCCTACCATATTCAAAGATGCTCATGCATGGGTAAGAAGGTGCAAAGAATGTGCTATGTTTGCTGGAAAAGAGAGGTTGGAAACCCTCCCACTACAACTGGTTAAGGTTGATCAACCCTTCATGAAATAGGGTTTGGATTTTATTGGGGTTATAAACCCGCCATCAAGTGTAGGCCACAAATGGATACTCACAACCACTGATTATTTCTCAAAATGGACTAAAGCTGTGGCACTCAAAGAAGCTAATGAATCTGTTGTCCTAAATTTTTACGAAGAACTGGTTACCAGATTTGGTGTCCCGGATTCTATTGTATTAGACAATGCCCTGGCTTTTGTGAGTGTTAAAATTTATGACTGGGCCGTCAAAAATGGTATATATCTGAGTACATCCTCTAATTATTATCCGTAGGGAAATGGACAGGCTGAGTCCACTAACAAGAACCTCCTAAGGATCATTAAGAGAACTATGGAGAGCAATCAAAAGGCCTGGCACACCAAGTTAAAGTCAGCCTTGTGGGCGGATAGGATTACGTCAAAAAGATCTACAGGACTTTCTCCATACATGTTAGTGTATGGAAAAGAGGCGAGGCTGCCCATTTCAGTTGAACTCCCAGCCCTCGATCTGGTAAATTAGCTTGATATGATTGGAGAGGAGCCTATGACAGCAAGGTTAGCTCAATTAATCGAGCTTGAAGAACTCAGAGCTGAAGCAGTGAAAAGGATTGAGCAATATCAGGCTCAAATGAAAAGGTCATTCGATAAAAAGGCATTTCCCAGAGTGTTCTAGGAAGGTGATATAGTGCTAAAGTGGGATGAATTTAAAAGTAGGCCTGGGAGGCACTCCAAATTTGATGCACTTTGGACTGGCCCATATATCATTACCAAGGAGAAGCAGCATAATGCTTTCCAGCTATCCAAGTTGGATAGTGTAGTGGAACCAATCCCAGTAAATGGGATTCACCTCAAACATTGCTTCTGAGGTAGGGACCTAAATCTGTACATAACTGTTAGAGTTTTAAAAGATAGTTGTTTTTTTATTCCCTAAGTGTTGTCCCAGCACGGTAAATAGTTTCACTTTAGTTCTTTTTTCCTATCTTCAATAAATTTTCAATGGCCTGCTATGTCTTATGAGTCTCAAATGAGTTACAGCCATGCACAAGGTTGCTCCAGGTCTATTTCTGAGTTGTCCCAATGACTTCGTACCCAATGGATAGGCCTAGGCTACTGGTCTTCATTTTTAGCAGGCAAACATCCAGCAAAGGTCGCCAAAAATGTTACCCATTTTTCACCTATGGGCTCAATCAGGTAGGGTAACCCATGTTTTCAGGGGTTCTCGAAGACCAAATGGAAGAACACTTGCATCAGGATCACTTTTTTCTAACTTGTTTGCTTCTTGTGTAGATGCAGGGGAAAATGATGTTTTAATTCAGCACGTGGATTAAATGCGGCTCCCAAGAGGGTTGAGCCCAGCGTGCAGGTCTTCAGCTTGGGGGTGGGTTTTCTTTCTGTTTATGTTTTGCCTTGTCTTTTCCCTCTTTCCTTTTTGCTTTCTTCTTGCCTTTTTCTTTGTTTTGTCGGGGGCGGAACCAGGTCAGAACCTGGACTTGGAACTTTTCCAAGGTTTCGGTTCCTGTTTCTGTTTCGGTTTCGACCCTGCTTCCGCCTTTTCAGCTTTTGTCGGGCCCCTTTTCATTTGTTTCCGCCGAAGGCGGAACCAGACTGAAACCAAACTTGGAACTTTTCTGAAAGTTCCAGTTTCCATTTTAGTTTCGGGTCTGGTTCCGGTTCTGCGCTTGTGTGCGTCTTGTTCTCTTCTTTGGCCTTGCATTTTACCATGGGGTAGTTTTTCCCTTTCTTTTCTTCCTTGTCCTTTTTTCCTCCCTTCCTTGCCTTCGTCGGAGGTGGGTTCATAACGGATTCCAAACTTGAAACTTGATGAACATTTCTGTTTTGGGTTTATTTCCGCCCCCGCCCCCACTCTGTTTTACCCGGGATCGGATATAGTTTCGATCCTACCCTTCTTTCTTTCTGTCTTTTTCCTTGTGTGTTTTCTTTCCTTCCCTGGCAGGCCCAGAACGGGGTCAGAACCTGAACTTGGAACTTTTCCAAGGTTCTAGTTCTTGTTTTTGTTCCGCTTTTGGCCTCGGTCCTGCTCTTTCTTCTTTCCTTTTCTTCCTGGCTTTTGATCGAGGGATGTCTCCCCCTTGGTTCCCCTTTATATTTTTTTCCTCTTTCTTTTTCTCCTTGTATGTTGCTAGAGGCAAGATCGGAACCAAATCTGAACTTGAAACTTGAGGAACGTTTCAGGTCCGAATTTAGCCCCGGTCCCGGTTCCACTTTTTTGCTTTGTTTTCTCTCATTTTGGTCTCGATCCCGGTTCTGCTAGGATTCGTCTGTCTTTGCTTCTCCCCTTTCTCCCCCCGGTCCCAGTTTTGTTTTTGTCTTGGCCCCGCCCCCGCCAGTTTTTTGAAAACTCAATGTAAAGGAGTGCCTTCACCAGAAGATGAGGAGTTCGCCGTAACGTCTCCCTGACCCGATGGGGTCTTGCCGATGGCTTTTTGTGAAATCGATATAACTCTGGCTGCTCACCATGAGATCTTGCCGACCGACGAATGTCTTGCCAAGTGAAGGTGTCATCGGTATGACTTCATCCGCCCGCTATGACTTCTCGCCAATAGGCTAATGTCTCGTTGACAGAAAGGAGGGGCCTTGCCAAGAGTTGAAGCTGTCGCCATAAGGTCCCAACAACTTACCAGAGTTTTGCTGAAAGGAAAGAAGAGCTCGATAGAATAAAGCGCGTTCGGGGTGACATTGAAGATGTATCACCGACAAAAGACACAGGGTCTTGGAATAATGTTTTGTCTTTGATAAAGAGTCTCACCGACACCCAAGTGTCTTGCTGAATGAAGGGAAGCTCGGGGTGAGAGATTCTACATCGCCAAGAGGTCTCGCCGAGTGTAGTGGGTCTCTCTGAAACTGATGCCTTCGCTAAGCATGGAGTTTTCGCCATGATATCCCAGTGATAGAATTGTGTCTTGCCGACGACCTCAGTGGTATCGGTATGACTGATCAAGCTCGCTATGAGGTCCTACCGAAAGGGGGAGTCTTGCTGATAGCGGTCACCTTGCCCATAGAAATGAACATCGGTCTAACTTCCGCAGTTCGGCGAGAAGTCCCGTCGACAGTCCTAAGTTACGCCGACAGCTGCAGAGGTGATCAGTCAGTAATGACGCTGAAGCTAATGGATAGATCTGATGTTGCTTCTTGAAGGGGAGGTAGCCGTGAGTCACTATAGTAGCTGGAGATGACGGCTGGAGGAGCAAGGGGACATTAATGACCTTGTCGCAGAGCATTCAAGGTGACTTTGACAAAGTCTTAATGGCGGACTCAAAGGCTGCAAGATAACAACGACGACCGTAAAAGATCTGGAGGCCATGCCCAGGGACGATCTTTCACCGACATGAGTAGGGGATGTGCATTAAATGTTTCATTGGCTTCATTCCAAGGCACTTCTAGGGCCGACGTGTCCAGTGCTGACTCATTTTTGAAACCCTAATGCAGGGGGTCGACCTTTGGTTGTATATATGGCATTTTTTCCTTTTTGTAAGGAAGTTCTTGGTTAGGAGACTGCTGAAAGAGCATTATTCAGACTTTGTAACTCATTTTTTCATAATATTGCAGACCTGTAACACAGGGACTCCTGATTTTCTTAATAGAAAGTCATTTCCTTTCAGTTTTTCTTTGTTGTTTCAGTATTGCTTGTGAGTCACATGATAAAATCCTATGTAATCCTTTATTTTATCAGATTCCTTCAGTATTGGATGCAAAGAATGTTATGCCATAAAGCTGGTTTATGCTAGTGATCTCTTTCTACTACGTTTATATATGTGAAGATACCTTGTTTTCCTTGTGCTAAGCACTAGAACAGTCGAAACCTTACATAGACTCATTTTTATAAGCATAAATCTCTGTATTGTGAGATTATTTAGTTCTATTGAGATTTTTTGTGAGTTCTCTGCAGTGTTGTCATATTTTATCTTTGGTGTATCACCTGTTAGTGATAGGTTTTAAATTCGAGTTCATCCTCCTTACTCTTTCCCTTATCATTTTTTGATTTTTCTCAAAGTATCTTAAGGGGAACCAGCCCATAATCTGGAGGTTCACTTCATTCCCAGGTCACCCACAACCTCGAAGTGTTCCCATGTGTCAATAGGTTGCTACAGTTGATAGCTTAGCAAGGGTGGAAACTTTATTTGACAACACTATGTAGTGTAGGGAATTTTCCAATTCTTCTTGCAAAGGTTGCATGAACTAGTGATTATGGTGAGAAATTTGTAGGCACAATCCCCACAACTGAACTACTAATAAATTTGCATCTTCTTCAGTCTAAACAATTGAGCTCCTAGTTTGATGATAAAGGAAAGAATGTTGCTTCTCAATCTATTACAAAGAATAACTCATTTGTTAGAGAAGCTCCAAAGTTGAAAATTGTGGCTAAAATATATGTTGGAACACAATAGTCTACTAAGAGGGGGGGTGAATCAGTATATATTAAATTTTCATCACTTAAAACCTTTATGCAGATTACTTCCTTAAACCCTTAATGTGTAGATTGAAACTTAATATGTAGCACTATAAACATGCAAACACACAACCATCACGCAACACAAGATATACGTGGAAAACTCAAGATGGGAAAAACCATGGTGATAAATGATGCTAGGATCTACTGTCCTAATCCAACCTCACAAACTAAATGTTCAGTTACAAGGTTTAAGGGCACCAACCCTAAGGAGACACCAATCCCCTGGTTTTAGGAGAACCTACTCGAAGGAAGCACCCACTCCCTAATCCGAGCACCTACCCAAATATTTGATGGCACCAACCAATTTGATTTACAATTCAATATATTACACTGTGATTACAAGAAATCAGTTGAATGTTGCAACTTACTTTACAACTACAAAATGTTCTACACCCCTCTTGTTTTGATCTACTCTTCCTCTTTTCTATTAGTGCATACTTTGTCTACCTCAAGAAGCTCAAAATACTCTTCTGCAATATGCAGTATTTCTTCTGCAACTCTCTTCTCACTCCCTGTTCCACTACATTCCACACTTCGTCAAAATTTGATATACTATTTTGTATCTCCTTCATCGACCTACAGTAATTACCTCAAGATTCTCATCCATGTACAGATTCTTTGTTAGGGTTTTCCTAGAATCTTCTTCATTACACAACCTTTTCATTGAGTCTCACACTCATTATATTCAGATACAATGAATTTGTTAAGAATAGCAATCTGTAAAACCCTAGAATCAGATATGCATTTATTACATTCCTTTGTTTATTCAATCTAATTTTGATCTCTCTCTCGACATGATGATATGTTCCATCAACCTGCAAATCAAATCTTCATTTACATTGGTCATAGGTACAGGTGGACCAATTAAATTCATCATCTTTTTTGGTTACCAATTGAAACCCTTGTTCACACAAACTTAGCCATTTTAGATCTTCACATTCAAATCTAGGTCGTCGATCCTTTATCTTTGTGCCATGATCCTTTGATCTTTGTTCATCACAATAACTTTAAATCCTAACTACTGGATGAATGGTCCTTCAAAATACCATTGTCGATCTCCTTCATAGCAACCACATGTCGTTGGGTCCCACAGAGATACATGTCACAAGCTCTCTATACCATAGAGTCGGTCCATCTCCTTGGCGAGGCAACGAGAGGCTGCCATATGTCACCTGGATAAACACGCACCATACTGCAAGGCTGAATTAGGGACCCACCATCTTCATAGCAAGGCAATGGGGGGGTATCATTTGTCCTTAGCATTTTTCACCATACACTATCTCTCGATATTCATCACTTATCACAAATCATGTCCCTTCGTTTCACTTCACAACATCGATGTGAAGTGATCGAGCGATATATCTCCACGTGTCTGTAAGATGTCATCGTAAATAACATAAAGCAAATCAACACAATGAACACCAGATTTTTACGTGGAAAACCCAATAAGTGAAAAACCACGATGAGGGTTAACTCACAGTTTAAATATTATAAAAAGGCTCACTACCAAGGGCTCACTACCCAAAAGAGGACTCACTATCCAAGTACAAAGGCTCATTGCCTACAAAGGACTCACTGTCCAACAGGGAGGCTCATTGCCTATAGATACAAAAGAGAAAAAAAGATCCACCACTGCAATTAAAGCACATTCACAGGATTATAGAAACCTTCAGTTTACTGCCTTCAGCACATTGAGAAACTGCTATCACAACTCACTCCTACACACTTCTTCTCTTATGATTTGTGGCACACTTTCATCACTTTGCATCACACTATCATACAACTCTTCACAATTTGACTTGCTTTTATACCATTTTCAACCTTAGAAACATTTACCAAGGTCGGCCACAAGACAATGCTTCTTAAATTCAAATTAGGTCGACAACTCAAAATTCTCGCGGTGGAAAGGAATAAGAGTGGACCAATAAAATTATTTTCTTGAATCATCTACACACTTCCTTAATTAAATTTTATTCTTCGAATGAAGTGTAAACACTAGGTCAACCAAACCTAATGAAAACACAAAAAACATTGATGCACATGCTTCTCAACAAGAAGATGACACACGAACGCCACAACATGCTTCATTATGCACGAGAATACATTTCAGAACCTTCCAGATACATTCGCAGTAAAAGAAACAAACTTCAATTTCTGAATTCCTTTCACCAGTATATCCGGGCTGTGCAAACTCATACTGAAATACTGAAACATGACTTCCTAAATACCAAACTTCAAACTTCTTTGCCAAAGCAAAGGAAAGACCTTCACAAGAAATATCCCAGATCCACACGATCTAAATCAAAACAACAGAAGACTACGAAGCAAAAACATTTCTCCCAGTCCACAAAAGATCAAACTTGCTAGATAATTCACATACCAGTGAATGCAACTTTCATGTACCATCTCACCAGAGACTAAAACTCAGCATATATTACCACAAGATTACCATTAACAAACCTTCAAATCCACACAAACATAGGAGAAACACAGAGCACATACCGGATCACATTTTGAACATTGACTTATCTTCTTTATTTAATTTTCTCAAAAACACTTGGAAACTCACCAATACAACACATCTCAGAAGCATAAGCATCTCAACCAATACCATAAGGATAGCTCCATGTTCTCACAGCATCTCAACCATACATTTAAAATTTGCAACATACAAAATTGTGTTGACATCAATGAAAACACTACCAAACTAGCTCATATTTGCAACATCTTTGTACCATTGAGTCTTCATCACGAGCATACACACACTGTCAACTAGTGGGCTAGGTAAATGGGGACCGGTTTCCCAACGAGCATGATGGCATAAGTAATAACTTGAGCAATCAATAACAACCAACAAGTAGTCAACTTCAAAAACATAAATTATGATGAACACTATGATTGCGATACTTAGGGTTTATCTATAGAAACCCTAATTCAATTTGAGAGCAATTTTAAATAATTTTTGAGAAAAATTGACACCCTCTGAACATGCAGACCATACCAATCAACACCTCTTGAAAAACCTATGTCGAATCTATAGTTAGATTATTTTGCAAACCTCCAAAAGTAATTTGTGCAATAGCATGATAACATTTTGATCAATTTTGCAACATTTGCAGATACATGCTCTTGAATTCACCATTCAACATCACATCTTATGGACACATATCCACTACTTCTCTGATCTCCCTCTTGATATCAATGCCACCTTTTGATATCAATGACAACCAAATTTCCAACAAAATATACACCCATGGAGATGGTATATCTAACAAAGGGCGATGGATTTTGGTAAAAGTGATATTGTCTTTCATAAATATTGATAATTTATGTTACACGGCTTGCCCCTTGGAAATTGACGGTAAGAAATGCAAGAAAATGGTATTTGGTATTGCCAAAGATGTGAAAATACTTTTCCAAATCATGGTTATAGATATCTACTGCAATGCAAATTGAAAGACCATAGAATTAGGTTACTTCTTTTGAAAAAGTAGCAGAGGACATTATTATTATTACAACAAATGAATTATCCATATTGAAGCATGAAGAAGAAGATGAAATAAAGTTTACAGACACGATACGAAAAACACTGTTCAAAAAATATTTCTTCTTAATAAATTTGAAAGAAGAGACTTATAATGATGAATAGAGAATAAAGTTCACAATGATCAAGATTGAGATACTTAATTATTCATCTGAAATCTATTGCAAGGTGTGCACCCTTGGTCTCCTTGTGACGTGCAGGGAAACACTTGGGTTCATGACATGGCTTAGCTGCTTCTCGTGGATTCATTAACTCTGATGGTTGTATTGAACATTAATAGGTTGATCTTTTGGTGCAATGGCAACTATTTGTGCAACAATTAGTATCAGAGCCTGGGTCACAAGTTCGAACCCCTCACTTGTGCTAGGGTGATTTTTGTAAGGTGTGCACCCTTGGTCTCCTTGTGCTATGCAACACAACGCTCGGGTTTGTGACATGTGTTGGCCTCCTACAATGATTTAACAATTAAGCCATTACAGCAGTGATTCAGAGATTGGACATCTAATATGAATAGCTATCTCAATCATCATGAAGGTGCATTTAACTTGTCAACCCAGGGATGTAGACTTGAAATGGGTCAGCACAGTATGTGCACTAGGAATCCATAGTAGCCATCTTCATTCTACAACTAAGAAAGACATAATGTTGAAAGTAAATTGCTTGGAAAGAAATAATATAAGTGTTGAGCATCAACCAATAACTATACGAAGCTGAAGTGCATGAAAGAAATGAAAATTTGAGCAAATAGATAGGAAACTACTCTATCTGCTTTGGCTACAAGAACAGTCACATAATGGAATTCTAGTGGTTGCAGGAACAGATAGTTTCTAGATTCTTAACTAATTGTTGAACAGAAAGTAATAACTAAACTAAAGGATGGAATGCTCACCAAGTGGCCCCCCTTGGATGAGTATCCCTTAAGATAAATGTAAACTCAGATGCATAAACTTATAACTTCATTTTATTCATTGGAAAACATGAGTACAATCGAGCAGCATAACTGTATTACTGAAAAACTAAGAATGTGAATACAACATTAGATTAATCAACCTTTTGAGAAGGAGCATTTGAGTCTTATTTATAGGAAGAAAAACTACTAACTAACTACCTAACAAGGTAGTCAACTACAATAGATTAGGAGGACGCCACTTTAGGGAAAGCATAAAAAGTGGAGAGGAGGTTATGCATGCGTGGAATCTAGTCAAGCCGGTTTGCCTTAACGCAGATCTAGAATAATAATAGCTCCTATATTCACTCAACAAACTATTAAGACCATTTACAAGGCAGTTACAATATTTTGATTTGAACTAGGAATCTCCTTCCATTGAGAGTCTTCCCTCCATTGACCTTTGAATGATCACCTTGTTGACCTTTTATGGTGAATGACCAGCTGGCAGAATCTTCCTGAATTTTGTAGGCTCTAATTATATATGCATAACAATATTAGTACGCACAAAAATTGCATATATGTAACTATCTTAAATTAACATTCACTAATCCACATGTAAAATTAACATAGATAGTTCAAGTCAATATCATTTAAAGGTTACAAAAATAAGCTTATGCCCAATGTCTTTGGTTTCAAGGAAATAACATGAAAATATCAGCATCCAAGTATCAAGGTCTATGACAACTACAACAAATGGATAATAAACTCTATCAAAATTGAACCATAAACTGGACTCATCACTCTCCCCAACCTAAGGTTTTGTTGGTCCTCCAACAAAGGAAGAGTTGTTTTTTCTGCTTAGTCAGTGCCCTAAAATTTGCAACTGCCAGCTACCCAACATCAGTTCTTGCAATGAATGAATTGGGCTCCCAATAGAACCCTTGCTTGTTGTCCAACCTGTTCCATCTTTTCCTTTTTGTAGCTATATCACACTGGTAATACCTAAAATTTGGCACATGCCATAATAGGATAGATGGCTGAAAAGTTAGTGGAAGCCAAAATTGTCCTTTTGTCCTTCCAATCTGTATATACCTACCAACTCTTTTAAGTGCTACAACATAGTTATGTAGGTAGTGAGGCTCAACTTGTTTCAACTCATTAGTCAGAATGTTCCACCTCTATGACAAATATCCCATTATGGATTCTCCTGTGGTTTTTGCTACCTTCTCATATTCTGTGTAAACTGCTTCTCTCTCAGGCAGGATCCTACTGTTATAGCTTGGTCTACAAAGAAATTTATGTCATTCTCTGAAAATGTCTCCTGGGTTTCTAGATTCAACCTTGATGGGCAGGGGAGTGTTGGATTCTATTTTCCTATAAGTCCTAAACTGTTGTCCCCAACTAATTTCATTTTGTATCTAGGACATGAATGCCCTAGCTAACATGGCATCTCTGGTAGAAGGGTAATGTTCACCATCGGCAGGCAACCCTGTAACTTCTACAATCCTTTCTTCAGTAGCTATTACCTACAACCCTTTTACCATGGCTTTTCCTTTAGACAATGTCTGCGCAAATTCTAACACAACATCTTCATTATAGCCATTCAACTTCAAGAAATAATCTAACCACCCACAATTTCTAAACTTGGCCTAGGCAAGTGCATCCTGCAACACAACATCAGGAACCGTGGGTTCATTTCTAATTAACCCACCTCCCATTGTTCAGTTTTTTGCAATTAAACAATCACTCTACAAGGTTTCCCTTCCTGCAATCTTCGTCTAAAATCCAAATTTCTCCTTCTTGCAATGCTGCTAAATTCCCAATGCCAATGTCATCCAGGAATTTCACCTTTTTGGTGACTTAGGATTATGACAGAGGCAATAAAGGTAGTAAAGGAGTAATAAATAAAGGATATGATCAAGAAAAATGGCTGTGGTTGATGTCATCTCACACATGTGAGTCGTCTCCTCACTTAGAATTCAAATTGGCTTAATTTAAACTTTGCTGACATGGACCAACATGGACTAACACATGAACATGGTATTCACACTTCCCCCCCAACCTAAAATTTGAGCATGTGTCCTCACATGCGAGGTAGTAATGGTGATTTGGAAGGGGCAAGGAATAATACATGTTATGGTGAACATCTATATTAATGTACAATAATTAAATGAATGTACTAAAAGACAATTAAGGTGTAAAAAATTGATGTGCACGTCCCTGAATTCATGAAATATTTGTTCCAAAGAATATGGAGGAAGTACCGGTCACCTTTTAAGAAGTTAGTTAAGCAATTAATGAAAGTGGAGATGGAATGAAGTGGAGTGGAATGAGGTGAAGTTATGGCGGCATGATGAAAGAGAGAGAAAGGTGGAGATGGATGGGCGAATAGGTGAATGAATGAAGAAGTGGACTTCCACAAAAGTGGAAGTCTTTATTATGACAAGTTGCGTACCTTAGCTAGAAGGAGGGACACTAGGTTTGCCTCCTTTGGCTGCAGGAAGTTTGGGTGTTGCATGGTGAGTGAACTGTTGCAGGAATTCCTCCTTGGAAGTTGGCTTGTGATACAACCTGAGGCAATGACCATTGACAAGTAGCTTAAATCTAACAAGGTCAATGGTAGTGAGCTAAACAACACCATTGGAGAAGACTTCAACAACCTCATATGGTCCTAGCCACCTTGTCTGCAATTTTTCTACATTATCTTGATACCTTGAGTTGTAGAGCAATGCCCAATCACCTGGCTGGAATTTCTTGTCCTTTATGAATTTGTCATGCCACTTTATTCTTTGATTTTGCACTACCTTTGTACGATGCAAGGTTTCCTTCCTTATCTCATCCAAAGCATTCAACTGCATGATTATATCCCTTTGTGCCTCAAAGATATCCATCCCTAAGTCTAGTTGCAATCCTAAGAGTCTTATACTCAAATTCAATGGGCATCATAGTTGTCTTTCCATACAACAACTCAAAAGGAGTGAAGCATGTGGTTGTTTTCTAGGTGGTCCGATAAGCCCAAACAGCTTCTGGTAGCCTATTTTCCCAATCCTTCCTATGGATAGCCATTGTTTTGGTTAGAATGGCTTCAATTTCCCTGTTGGTCACCTTAACTTGGCCATTGGTCTAAGGGTGATAAGGATTAGACTTCCTATGCCTTATGTTGTACTTATTAACTAGTGTTGTAACAAGGGTTGAGGTGAATTGAGCCCCTTGATCAGTCACTATCTCTCTTGGAACCCCATACCATGTGAAAATTTCCTCATAGAGAAATTTTGTAACCTTATTATCTCTTGTATGCTTCATGGCCTTAACTTCTACCCACTTGGTTACATTATCAGTGCATACCAAGATATAGGATTTACCATTTGATGGAGGATCAATGGGTCCTACAAAATCCATCTAGAAAAGAAAAGTATTGTTTTCCTGCAAGTGAATCTAGAACTTGGTCTATGAAAGGAAGGGGAAAGTGATCTTTTTTGATGGCAGCTTTGAGTTCCTTATAATCAACACAAACTCACCATTTCCCTCCCTTTTTGGGCACAATCACTAATGGAGACACCCCCTGGCTATCTGAAATGGGGTATAGAAATCCTGCATCTAGCAATTTATGTAGTTCCCCTTTTACAAATTCTCTTAATACAGGGTTAATTCTTCTTTGTGGCTGCCTCACTAGTGTACAATCATCTTTGATGTATATCCTATGAGTGCAGAGCTTGGGGTCCAACCCCTTCATATCATGGTAGTCCCATGCAAATGCATGCTGGTGGGTCCTCAACAAGTTTTCCAAAGCCAATTGCTACTCTTGGCTCAATTTGATGTTAATATTCAGGTATTTTCCTTTTGACACTTGCACTTTTGTGGTTAACTCTATCATAGTTGTTTCACCAATGCTTGGTACCTTGAGTTCATGTGGCAACAATGTATTAGACATAGCTATTGCTGTAAGAAGTTCGGCTGCAAGAAGAGCGGGCATAAGGGTCTTCACTGGACCAACAGAACTAGATGCATGAGAGGATGATGCTTCTTCTACTTCACAATGGTTCTGGATTATGTTAGACAATACTTCATCTTCCTCTTGAAGCTGCATGAAAGAACTTCTGCCTAACATCATAAGTTGTGCCACAAAATTAACTTCCTCTGCCTCTTCACCAACATGTGGCCATATGGGGTTATCCACATCATTGGATGGTTGAGCAAGAGGATAGAGAACAAGCTTTTTGGTGCTCCTCCCATCGTAAATAACCATGTCTCTTGACCGACATCCAATATAGGCATCTATTGTTGCCAACCATGGCCTCCTTAGGATGATGGGATACCCGCCTAGTGTAGCTTTAGGAGAAAGAATCATGAAATTTGTTGGGTACTCCTAAGAGTCTACAGTTACCACAAGATCCTCTACTATACCATTAGTGGAACTATCAGCAAGCTGCAGGATAGTAGGAGTAGATCTCATTCTTGCAACGTTTAGGTGCTATAGGATATCCTTTTTCATCACATTTATTGCTGCTCTCAAATTAATCTGAGCATTCTTTATTTGGATCCCATTTATAACAACTCCTACCATAGGACTACCTAGGTCATTGTACTTGGGGACATTCACTTTCCCAATCATGATGTCAACTAGTTGTTCCACCACATGAACCGTAGTGGGGTCTTTCTTTTTCTTGCTTGGCTTCTTGGGGCATGCTTCCTTAATTGCTTTGCCATATATGGAAACATCTTTTATGGCCTGAAATAGAGGTATTTGGACACATATGCTTCAACTGATCTAAAATGTCAAAGTTTGTTTCCTTCTTCTCTTCCTTTTGCTTAACAACTTCCAATCTCTGAGGAAATGGTGGTTCTTGTCCAATCTGTTGGACTAGGACTGGTTTAGGGTTTTTAGGTGCACTTGGCTGAATGGGGATATTCAGATGCTCCTCCTCCTATTCTACATGAAGCTCAGTAATAATGGGTGTGGAAGGAGCTGGAAAAGTAGTTCCTAAATACAAGTGGATGTCACTTACACTCACAACATATGTAGGGAATTGATTTAGATCAGCAAAATATATTGGTTGTTGTTGTTGTGGTTTGTTATTTAGGTTAGGTGTGGGCTGAGCTGGTAGCTAAGTAGGTTTAGGTGTATTTGAACTTGAACTAACAAGAGGAGGCATTATAGCAGGTTGCTTGGCCTAAGAAGGTGGTTGCATGTAACTGGTTGTTTGGTTTGGCCATTGTTGTCCTCCCCTCCATTGAGATGTTTGCTGCCAGCTTCCTGGAGGTGGCTGCCAATTGCCCTGAAACTGTTGCCAATTCCCCTAAGGTTGCTACCATTGGGGTGGAGAGTTTTGGTGATTAGGCGAGGTATTTGGAGGGTTACTCCAAGGATGTGGTGGATATCCTCCATAATTGGATGGATATGGGGGTTGCCATTGGTCACTAGATGAATAAGAATTGAAATATGGCCCAACAAAAGATAGTGGATTTGGTGGCATACCTTGTCTTGGAGCCCATGGCCTCCTTTGTGCAACATAGTAGACTTGATCATCTTCAACCTAAATTAGCTTGAATTCAGGTAGAATATTCTTATTGTCAATATTAGCTACCATCTTGCATCTGCAATCCTTCTTCTTTTGTCTGCAATGAGGGCAATATTCTACCAACATTGCCTCTTCCTCCTCTTATTTCTTCTTAGCTTGAAGTGTATCCAACTGGGTAGCCAAATTGTTTATGATGTCTTGCTTGAAGTCTGACAACAAGTGATTAATCTCCATCCTTGAGACTCCACTGGTAGATGACTTACCCACAAAGGATTGGTAAGCTCTCCCTTTCTTTGAAGTTTCCCTAGAATAGTTTTGACATAGCTTCTTAATATCTTCCCAAGGAGATTGGGTGATATCTCTTCCTCCCATCAGGTCTAAGGCCTCAATACAACTCTCATTAATCCCTCTCAAGAAGAGCAGCTTTTGGGACTCCTCATTGAGTGTATGATGTGGGGACTTATGTAGGAAAAACAAAAACCTTGAAATGTAATCCTCCAAACTCCCATCTTCCTTCTGTTGTATCCTAAAGATGTCATCTCCCCTCATGTCACTGCCCCTGCAATATTCCTTGTACTTCTCAAGGAATTTTGTCTTCATGTCATCCCATGTCTCCACAATATTTTTGCCTAGGAAAATAAACTATATTAATGCAACTTCTTTCAAGGTGGTAGGAAACAACTTAAGCCTGTGGGCATCATTGGTATAGTCATAACTCCTGCAAAGTATACCAAAATCGAACAAGAAAGTATCAGGGTCTTATGTGACAAGTCCATAAAACTTAGGAAGGACTGAAGCAGGGATATTTTTGAGGTTGTCAACTTCATTCTGATGAGCAATGGGGAAAGGAAAGGCTGGTTGGTTAGGTTTGTTTCTATTTGCATCACCCATGCCTGCCTGATGGAGTTCCAAAGCAAAGGGGTTCTCAATCTGATTTTGGTCTTCAGAGGAAATTTCAAAACTGGTTAGATCAGGAAATGCATCAACAAAGGGATGTTTCTCTTCTTCTTCTTCTTCTCTGGGTAGATTTGGAAGCTCTTCTAGCTGAAATGGATCAGGATCATTAGGAAGGAATCTCCCATAAGCATCTCTTCTCCTTCCTCTATGTATATGGTATCAACTCAGCATCAACCAACTCACACAAAGAATTGGTGAAAGAATAGGGGGTCATTACTTCCTAAATGAGAGGTGTACTAAGAACAAACTTTCAGAAATACTTCAATAGGAAAGAAATTATCAATGACTCCAAAAAACTCCCTAGTTTGACACCATCTCCGACAACGACACCAAAAATGTTGGCCTCCTACAATGATTTAACAACTAAGCCATTACAACGGTAATTCAGAGATTGGACATCTAATCTGAATAACTATCTCAATCATCATGAAGGTGCATTTAACTTATCAACCCAGGGATGTAGACTTGAAATGGGTCAGCACAGTATCTGCAATAGGAATCCATAGTAGCCATCTTCATTCTATAGCTAAGAAATACATAATGCTGAAAGTAAATTGCTTGGAAAGAAATAATATAAGTGTTGAGCATCAACTAATAACTATACGAAGCTGAAGTGCATGACAAAAATGAAAAAATTGAGTAAACAGATAGGAAACTACTCTGTCTGCTTTAGCTGCAAGAACAATCACATAATGGAATTCTAGTGGCTGCAGGAACATACAGTTTCCAAATTCTTAACTAATTGTTGAACAAAAAGTAATAACTAAACTAAAGGATGGAATGCTCACCAAGTGGGCCCCCTTGGATGAGTATCCCTTAAGAAAAATGTAAACTCAGATGCACAAACTTATAACTTCGTTCTATTCATTGGAAAACATGAGTACAATCAAGCAACATAACTATATTATTGAAAAACTAAGAATGTGAATACAACATCAAATTAATCAACCTTTTGAGAAGAAGTATTCGAGTCTTATTTATAGGAAGAAAAACTACTAACTAACTACCTAACAAAGCGGTCAACTCCAATAGATAAAGAGGACGCCACTTTAGGGAAAGCATAAAAAGTTGAGAGGAGGTTATACATGTGTGGAATTTGGTCAAGCCGGTTTGCCTTAATGCAAATCTAGCATAACAATAGCTCCTATATTCGCTCAACAAACTATTAAGACCATTTACAAGGCAGTTACAATCTTTTGATTTGAACTAGGAATCTCCCTCCATTGAGAGTCTTCCCTCCATTGACCTTTGAATGATCACTTTGTTGACCATTTATGGCGAATGACCAGCTGGTAGAATCTTCCTCAATTTTGTAGGCTCTAATTATACCTGCATAACAATATTAGTACACACAACAATTGCATATTTGTAACTATCTTAAAGTAACATTCATTAATCCACATGTAAAATTAACATAGATAGTTCATATAGCATGTCAATATCATTTAAAGGTTACAAAAATAAGCTTATGCCCAATGTCTATGGTTTCGAGGAAATAACATGAAAATATTAGCATCCTAGTATCAAGGTCTATGACAACTACAACAAATGGATAATAAACTCTATCAAAATTGAACCATAAACTGGACTCATCAACATGGCTTAACCACCTCCTGTGGATTCATTAACTCTGGCGGTTGTATTAGGCATTAACAGGTTGATATTTTGGTGCAACGACAACCATATGTTCATCAAAAGAAATGTTTTTGTTGGTGTAAAATTTAAAAGTGTTGTACCTTGTCTTAGGTCATGATTACACCTTAGTTAAGTTTACTTAGGGACCACATAGGAGGTAGTTGGAGAATTTCCACTTTTGGTGGACTTGACATGTCATTACTTTATCACTTCCACCTTTCGTGGACATATCATGTGATTACCTCTCCACCTTTTGTGGTGATTATCACATTATCACTTTTCCACTTTAGGTGGAGTGATAGCTTTTCATAGTTGTCTTATGTCATAAGATTACGACACTTGTCATAATCTTATGCCCTTCTATGTACTCACCTTGGATATATAACCAAGGGGTCTCCTATGTACTTTTGCTCATCATATTTGCATTTATTGATAAGAATACAGTCTATTCTTGTCATATTGTTTCTATCTCTCTTATGCTTGTGCTTTCTATTAGGCCTCTAGATTTTGGGTGGCTACCTTCATAGCCAATTCTTACATGGTATCATAGTGCTTGGAGTGCCTTTGGATTGTCATTTTGGAGAGATTCTTGGAGGGTTCCATTTTTTGGCCTTATATTGGAGGTGCATTTTGGGAGCTTGTTGGATCAGATTTGAGCTCACCATTACATCTAGAGCGTCTGAGATAGTTAGATTTGCCTTTTGTTTCGTTCCAGTTGGACATTGGAGGTCAAATCTACAAAGGTTTGAAGTTGGGTGTTGGTTGCCTGATCCAGGAGGTAGCCATATTTTCGGAGCAGTTTGGGTCAAATCTAACCCTGCCATCGTGTCTGGGAGGCTTGAAAATGTAAAGATCGACTACCAATTCGTTGATTTTGGACATTGTCAGTTACAAGCTGAAGCAAATTTTTTTTGCCTAGGGGCTATACAGAACTCCCAGATTGGTACAATTTTTTATTTTTGCAAAAAAATATTTCAGTAAAATATTTTCTACAGATTATTCAAATTTTTGGGGCAAAAATTTATTATATTTCGGGCTATTCCAAAAAATTTTGGGGTCAATATTTTATCTAGCATATATACCTATATCGGTGGATTTGTTTCTGCGGACTGTTAAATAAAAGCTTTTTGCAGAGCTTTTAATTTCTGCAAGGCCGTAGCACATTGGTTAGCCCACTTGCCAACGTAGGTGGGTCATTCTCCAACCACTGACGCTCATTTCTTCTTCGGTCGGGTGTTTCATTGTTGTTTTTTCTCTTCTACTGCCGGATTGTTTGAGATCCAGCATTGCCTTATTCTTCGATGCCCCTAGACAGCCGCTAGCAGTCTGTCCAAGCCGACAGCGGCAACAACACACAACATAAACACTATTTGGGGTATGCACAATTTCTACCGACGACATCAAAGTCTTCAGTTGGATATCAAATCGGGCGGTTGCAAGTGGATTCTGCAGTCTTCACACGGGGCGACTGGGTCAAGGTGCTTTAGCTGTGGTACAATCATTGACATCTATTTCGTAAAAAATTCTCATCGACATCATTCATTTGCAGGGCTTTCATTCCAATTAGTTGGCATTCATTTCCATCGACGTACCACCGATTCATCAAAATTTTGGCCGATCGTTATCATCTTTATCTCGACAAATCTTGTATTGGCAATAGGTAGTCAGTGCTTCATCGGTGGTCCGCATCCTTGGTTCTGCATTAGCATATCTCTCTGAGGTCAAACCTCTGTCTCTCCCATCGCTACATCCAATCACCATCCGTCTGGGTCACAGTAAGATCCACATCGATTAGTAGGCGGGTATCTCTTTTTTTTCATTTATATCGGCCCTTTTAAAGTTTTGTTTATTTATAAAATTTATTTTGTAAGGCCGACCATATATTAAAAGTAGCCAATTATTTTGTAAGATTGAGGGGGATGGGGTGGCCACCGGTGGCTTGGCCACCGAGGCACCACCCCCACTTCGTCCGCTCGCCAATGGCGGTGGCGGGGTGAATAATATTTTTTAACCTTTTTGAATAAGGAGGTCATATGGTGTGAATGGGAGCACAAATTTTGACCCTAATTAGTATTTATTTTTTGCACTTAGTTAGTGTGAAAGGTCCTCCTTTAGGCCTTTTTTTTTGTTTTTGCATAACTTTTGCTCCAGATGGCAAAATTTTGCAAACGAAATATCGTCAAAAAGGCGGTGATCTCAACTTTCTAGTGGTGCTAATGTTTCTTCAAAATTTTGTTGTTTGGCTACATTTATTGCTCATCAAATTTAGAAGGTCTAGTTGCACTCCTGAGCTCATAACTTTTGCACCGTTCCTCCGATTTTCACGATTCTTGTGGTGTTGGAAAGTTAATTTTGAGCTCTTCAGAGTTACTCATGCACTTTTGCATCTTGATCATGGTTGTTGTAGTTCTCCTCTTTGTAATGTTGTAAATGCACTAAAATAAAGTGCCACAATCTACTATTTCAGTGTACTCTATCATACTGTATGCTTCTTTAGGTTGATCTATGTATCCAATGTTAGTTCCTATCTACTCAGTGAATGCAGCGGCTAGTTACCCATACATTTCAGTGAGATGGACTGGTCACCATATAGACATTCTTATTTTGGAAGCACTCTACCTGTCTTCAGAAGTTCAGTTCTACATCCAAAGACTTGGTGCATGGCTCCAGTGAGACTTGGATTGTACAATTTGTGCATGGCTCCAGTGAGACTTAGATTGTACCAATCTGCTATTGATGAGCATTCAAGTTGTTGCTCATGCAATTGTCTTCTTGGTTCTGACCTTATTCCTGTTGCAGTGTGGATTCATCTACAGTTCTCCATTGACAGATTCTGCAGTTACTCTTGAGTTGATAGATTCAGCTTAGTCACCAGTTATGTGGCTTCTTTTGCAGTTGTACTTGATTCTTTCTATCAGTGCTTTGCACAGTTTGGCATTTCTTTTGTAACAACATTTGGAGGACTCATAATCATCCTTGGTCCGCTCTACATCAGCCTTCACATTGTTCTACATTATCTCCTTCTTCAGTAAAGATTGGGGACTCTTGGCATTGTGACATTTGAGCAGTGACTCACCATTGAGGGGGGGTTGCACGGACTATCTTCATTCTCTCTTATGGGGGGGACTTTTTCCTCACTCGAGGTTTTATCCTTTCTAGAGCATGTTTCTTTTTTTGTTTCTCTCTTTTGGGGAGGATTTTTGTCCCACATGGTTTTCTCCTTTTCTCTGTTTTATGAGAGATTGCATTGCATATGTACATGGGTACCTAACATGGCCTAGTTGTCAGGACCCATCTTACATTGTTTCCTTTTGTGTACATTCTCCCTAAGTTGTACTTAAGGGGGGTGTTTATGTAATTAAAAGTGTTGTACCTTGTCCTAGGTCATGATTACACCTTAGTTAAGTTTACATAGGGACCACATAGGATGTAGTTGGAGAATTTCCACTTTTGGTGGACTTGACATGTCATTACTTTATCACTTCCACCTTTCATGGACATATCATGTGATTACCTCTCCACCTTTTGTGGGTGATCCACCTTTTGTGGTGATGATCACATTATCACTTTTCCACTTTAGGTGGAGTGATAGCTTTTCATAGTTGTCTTATGTCATAAGATTATGACACTTGTCATAATATTATGCCCTTCTATGTACTCACCTTGGCTATATAACCAAGGGGTCTCCTATGTACTTTTTCTCATCATATTTGCATTTATTGATAAGAATACAGTCTATTCATGTCATTGTTTCTATCTCTCTTATGCTTGTGCTTTCTATTAGGCCTCTAGATCTTGGGTGGCTACCTTCATAGCCAATTCTTACAATTTTGTTAGATTTGATAAGTAAAGTTATGTTGGTGATAGTTTGAAAAAACAATCGTATGTAAACCATATAGATAAAAAATATATAATTTTACTTTGAAACTTGAAGATAATATTTTCTACCATGAAAATACATACATGCAAACTTTTCTTCTAAAAAATATATATATATATTTGATTTTTTCTAAGAAAATTATGAAATTATCTTGTTGCCAATACTATTTGTAACTATTACCAAAATATAAAGTTCAACAACTTGAAACATTTCTTAAACAAAAAAAACTAAAAAATCTAACTAATTATGCTCTCTTGTTCTCACTGTTGATGTAGGAGCATTGCCCAGTTTTGGGTTTGTAAATTTTGTTTTTGTTATTTTCTTTCTTTTGTTTCCTTGTTTCCTCATATTGACATGTGACCAATCTTGGTTTGGCAACAACATGTTTGACTCTTCCTTTCTCGTTGTTGTTGGATAGTTAGGAAGTGCAACAGTTTTGTTTTGGGAGATCACAACAGTTAGTTGGGGTTTTTTTGTTTCTGTTAGAAAAGGGGAGGATCCATGGTTTTTCTTGGCAAGAAGAAGCCAATTCTAGAAGCCAATTTTGTAGTGGAGAGGGTGTATTGTTTCTTGGAAAAAAAGAAAGAAACGATGGGGAGGCAGTGTGGTGAGAGTGAGTGACAGGAAGAAGATTGATACTAAATCATGGGAGAAGGGAATCAAGCTAGAGCATAAGGAAAAAGACAGGGAGAAGGTTTGTTTGGTTTGTATCAGTTGTCATTGAATCAGTCGATTGGCTAAAGGTTTTGCACATATTTAAATACATTGTAACTTTGTTTACTATCCCTCTTGCTTGTAAACTTTGAATCATGTGACTTAGAATAATGAGTGAATTTGTATATGTTGTTGTTGCCTTTGTCAAGGATCAATATCCCTATTCCCTAACAATCAACAATCAACAAGTTTTTCTTCTCCTTTTGATGTGCAATTGTAGGTTTTAGGTTTAAGATCAAGTGGAGAACAAGATTGAAGAAAAGTTGTCAAAGTTGCAAAGCTGTCATCTACATTACAAGATCACGAAAATAGCTCTATAGTATTTATTTATGACTTTCGGGAGCTGGTCACCTAGGAGCTAGAAGTGCAAACATTGAAGGACAAAATCTAGAAATCAGTTTTCAGAAACCCTGACAAGGACCCATTCGCCACTTTGGGTGAATGAGTCCTCAGTAACCCCAAAATAACACTTTTTTAGTAAGGTACACATTGTTTTAGCCTCTTAAAACCTCCCTTTTTGTTATTATAATAGTTAGGATTGATTTCTAATTGTTATTTAGGCATTTTTTCCCTCATAAATTGAACGAAACCCAAGAAAAATCTAGTGGTTTATCATCTTGTTGATTCATTTTGATAAACCCTATTTTTCTTCGTTTCATTTTGGTGAACTCGACGTATTAACATTGTAGTTTTCTGATTTTGGAGTCTTTCCTTGCATCCTAGGTTAAATCTTGCATTCATTTGCATTGAATTAAATCTCATTTAGGGTGTCCTATTTTACATTAAAGTTTGCATCTCATCTAGAGTTTTTAGAATTGCATTGTTTTGCATTCTTTTAAATCTAAAAAAATACAAAAACAAATCAATCATCTTTCATATCATTTAGATCACATAAACTGTGTTTAAAAATCAAAATAAAATTTCATATCAAACTAGGTTTTGTAATTCATAATTTCACCACCTTTTCAACTTGCATTTCATAATACATTTGCAAAAATCTGAAATTGAATATTACTGTTACAAACCTGAAATTGAAACTCATTGAAAAAAGCTTAAAAATCAATAAAAACCAGTTCAAAAACCCTAATCTAGGACCCATTCACCCAAGGTGGTGAATGAGTCTTTGATAGGGTTACATAGGTAGAAACATTTCAGAGTTTACAAGCTTCATTTCTAGATTTAGATTTTCCCAAAAAAGCATACCAGGACCCATTCACCACCTTGGGCGAATGAGTCCCTAGAGGCCTACAAAAACCACTTTTATGAGCTTTCTGGTGGTTTTCTATACTTCCTAGGCTTGCTAGTAACCTATAGTATCAATCTGGGAAGTTTCAAAAATTTCTATTGTATGCATCTAGGTCAAAATCATCCATTTAGTGTAGTCATTCCAAAATCATTTCAGTAGTAAAAATCATTAGATCTGAAAATGTTTACATTTTTGAAACTTTACGTAATATGGATAAAAGTACTTTTCACTTTTGCATATACAATGTTTACATTCATGAAGCTTTGCATAAGTTTGATAAAAGTGTTTTTCATTTTTGGATTTACATTGTTTGCATTTTTTAAGCTTTGCATAAATTGGATAAAAGTACTTTTCATCTTTGGATATACATTGTCTATATTTTTGAAGCATTGCAGAAGATGGTTAGAAGTACTTGGGTATGTGTAGGATCATGATGGGCCAAAAAGTGGTGATATGAAAAAGGTAGCGTTTTGCATTCACCAAAAAATGTGAAAATCCTGAGTTAGACTTTTGTTTGGGTTGGGTGTCAGTACATTGCTCCATAGCAATGCCCAAGCCAAAGTAGTACAAAGCGAATATTCGATTTGTGTCGGGTAATATATACCCAAAAAGTGGTTGTGGCAGTCATTTTAAACTCATTTTAAACCTCAACCATAGTAATAGCGACGGTGAGGGCGTATCTGATATCGAATTTTAGCAGATATCCGATTTGTAAGGTAAGTTTTTGGTTTTTTTTTTGTTTTAATCAATTTTTGTATTAGTTTTGTATAATTTTAACTAGTTTTTTTATATATTTTTATTAAAAACTTGGGTTTTTTACAATAATTTCATTTATATTGTGTAATTTCAATTATATTAATTAGTTTTGAACTTCAATCAGGTATTATGGCTGAGAATCAAAACCCATAAATGTCAAACTCTCCACCACCTCCACGCCCATCAATTTAATAGTTAATTGGTGAAAAACTGGAATAATTGAGGGGTATTTGTGATGTTTATAAGACAATCCCTCGATTATCCCAAATGACAAACACATTGAAAGAAATAAATAAAAATATAGAAACCCCCTCCACCCAACATAATGCCATTCTTTCATGGCAAGAAACCATGAGGGAATATTACTCCTGTGGATTATCTTACGAAGAGGTGAAAGATCTCAAAATAACAAAATCCCAAATAACCTCTTTATTTGTTAACCCCCACACCGGTCTGCTAGTTAATGTTAATAAACCAAAAATTTCTATAAAATGGTGCATGAATAAGGACATTGTAGATAAGTTTTGGGATCGTTGGTGGATGGTTTTTGATAAACCACCCAACAACAATATTGATTTACCATTTTAATTTATTAGAAAATTATACGTTGAGTTTGTGTTAGGGCATCATGTCAATTACTTTGACATTAAACCCTTCCAAAGTGTAGGTGGAGGTATGCCCCAGGATAGACTAGGGGCAGTTAGAGTAGTCCAGGGCCCATATGTTCCCCCTCCTCCCCTTCCTTAGCCACCTCTAGTACATCATTCATATATTATCAAGGATGCAGCCACACATACTATTCAGGCTATTCACTCTTTGAGTGATATTTTGGTTTCCCATACTGCTACAGTAGCTCAGCCACATGCTGGTGATGTTGGTAATGGATCGAGTGTTGTTGCATCCTCCTCCTTAGGTCCACATATCTGTGTGCCACATACTTGCACTATGTGCCACCGGATATGCTTGGGTCCTCTTGTACAACCCGCTGAGCATCCCTTGGACACTTTTGATTATGACCTCCATGATGTGGACGTTATAGGAGATCAGACACAAGGGATTGGAGCACACCTTACAGAGTCCTCTCCTGCTAGAGGGGGGGATGTTGGAATAGTTACATAGGTAAGATTTAAGTTGTAAATTCATAACTTGCATTTGTTTTTAAATGAATATTAATAAGAGATAGTATCAAGTACTAATATTTATTTACATTGTCTATTTAACAATTGATGTCTAAGGAGGAGCTTACATAGGTTACTAATAGTACCCTCAGGGCCATTTCATTTGGCCTTGACATGCACATAGTATATATTTTCACACTCACTCGTTTACATTTTTTTATTATATACTTGCTTGTCATTTGAATTGTCATTAATGAAATTATATATTAACTTATATGTTTATCTTATTTTCCTTTTGTAGGAAACACCTAGTGCGAGTGAGGTGTAGCGTTGTTTAGACTATGGAGGCACAATGGTAGATAAGAGAAAGGTAATTGAACTCAAATTCAATTGAATTAAGATTTTTTAGATCTTATAGTGATTATACATACATTGACATAGATTGATAGTTTCATATACTTGTCATTTTTATGTACAGGCACTTATGAGCTACACATCCTTGTTGACAAGTGTCACAACACCTGAAGGAGTATGTGTTGGAACACCTCAAGGAGTAGATGTTGAAATACCTCAAGGAGGAGGTGTTGAAACACCTGAAGGAGATAAAGAAAAAGATATGCCTAAAGAGGTATGTGTTTATTTTATTTTGTGTTTGGTAAATATGTTCCTATTATCGAAAATTGTATGCTAACTTGTATCAATTTTATATTTTTGTTCACATATATAGATTGACATTTCAAAATTTGGTTTGATTGGTTCTTTGAGAGGGGCATATTCTAGGACTCCCGACCCTTTGAAGAGACATATATATGAGGTAATCAAGATTTCAATTTTAGAGTTTAATTATAATTCAATGTATATTGATTTTGATGTTAATTATTCAATTTTAAATTATATAATATAACTAATCCCAATTGTGGTTTGAATTTTTCCTGTGCAGCTACCTTCAGAGCCAAAGAGTGCTTCAAAGAAGCTCCATTTTGATGATCCACCAGTAGTTTAGGATGAGATAGACATTTTGGCATGTATATTTTGAATAGATATCGAGATGGAAAATGCCACATTTTGTAAAAATTTGTTTGAGTTGGCATTGATGCCATTTTTGTATACGGACATACACTTGATTATTGGATAATTTGATATACAGAAGTTGAGAATCAAAATAATTTATTCCTCATGTGCATGTTTAAACTCTTCTAAAATTTAATCTTGAGCAATGGTTAAATATCAATGTATAATAGAATTAAAAATAATGGTTATATTATATAGTTCACAGTAAAAAATAATGAATAATGGTTAAATTATATTATATATTGCTTAGTTATATTATGGTCATATTATATAGTTTAAACAACTTTGAAGACACGAACAATGGTAAAGTTTAACATTTTAACTTTAAAGTTTAAATACACAAATGTCATTGTCTCACACTACATATTTCATATTTGATGTAGTGACACGAAGGTCCTCAACTATACAAACTCAAATTCACTTGAAGAAATCAAACTTTCAACCTTCAATCCCTAAAAAGGGTGATTACTCCACAAGTTCCACAATTTAGACCTACTCACCTAGTAGGTGTCCAAACCTCTATTTTTGATCTCAACTCTCAAACTATCTAACAAACCTATATAATATACACCTTTTTGAGCACCCATTATTCCCAACCCAAACATATCAAGAAATATCATATGGTCACTTTGGACCAACTCCTCACAAACTAAGCTTTTACGCTAAAAAGGGCTCCAATTAGCCCACTTTTACAAAGGAACACACCTCCAAAATTGCTACCAACCCAAGATATCACTAGGAATACCTTACAATGCCTCCAAAAACACAACTTATCCAACTTCTGGTTCAAAAATCACCTTCTTGAGTCCCATTCCTTGAAACCCTCATTTTTCACAAAATAGCCAAGGGTTTATTGAAAAACCATCTCCAGACCATATACAACCTTGAAAACACTTTAAAAATTCTCTATTCAACCTGAAAAATCTTAATAATCCTTCAAATTATGCTTCCCCCAAACTTTACCCACTTTTACACTCTAAAACCTCACTTTTCCATTCAAAAACCCTCTTTTCTCAACTAGGGCTTCATGCCCAAACATACAAATGACCTCCCCTGCCTTTGCAAACCTTCTATCTCATCAAAATTATCATTATCACACTATTTCCAACCTATTCTAACTTGCTCTCAAGCAATTTCTTCTTTTCATTACTTCTAGCCTTGCTTTTAAGGCCTAAAATTGTATGTTTCCACTGGGCCAGCATGGGAAACCTCCTCAAATAACTTTTTCAACACTAAATTCTTCCTCCTACACTTACACCTACTCCAACTAGGCCCATTCCACTGAGATACAACAATTTCAATAGGTGGAATGGCCTATTTCATCATATTACCCTCTCAAACCCTTGATTGAGCAAATACATACCCGTTTATAGAAAACTACCTCTAAGTTGCTTGAAACTCAAAGTAATTCCACAAGAATGGATTCAAATTGAAGTTAATACAGTCCTACGTTTGATCCAATTATTGTTAGAACAAGATTCCTGTATGGATTTTTACAGAGCCTTGAATCCTCATAAAACAATGCAAATCTTAGAAAATCATTGAGAAAACATAATTTTTAGTGATCTTTTCTTCACATTCAAACATCTAACTCTCGCCTTAGCTTATGGGAGGTCTATTTAAGCCCCTAAAAACAAAAACAAATGACCCAACCTCTTCAACTACCTCTCCAACCAACTTAACCGTTGGCATTCCTTCTAATTTTCAATTTTTGCCATGACAACATTTTTTTGCATTATAGCAACATTTACATAATAACCCCACTTAGACTCAAAAAATGAAACAAACATTGCATGATGGCCTAACATGGCCTTGTTTGACAACAACATGAACCTAACTAGACCAATCCTCAAAATAGAGGAACATATTGCTCTGCACCAATATTGGATTATCATTACATATTGAAATTCAAACAATATCATATATCTTTTATAGTCCATAGAAAATATTACTATTTTCTTCTCCTCTCTCACAAATTCATGTTTTGTTTCATGTAACATTTTTTAGAAAGTAGTCTAATGATAATTATCATGTTTTGGTGCAAGAGCACCCACATGCCTATCATGCCTCAAAGATTCAAAGTTTGAGTTTTGTCTTGTTTTGTGTTGTTTCATGTTAATAAGGTCATTTTATACCATTAATGATCATTTGGAGTCATTTTGGAAGTTTGTGAGTCATTTGGGTAAAAGATGTAAAAAATTGTCAAATGTTGTCAATGACAACTTTTTGAAATGTTGTTAAAAGTTAGTTGGAGGCTAAAAAATACTTGTAAGGGCATAAATAAATTTTGTAAACACGACCTCAGGGTTGGAGAAGTTGAAAATAAGAATTTGCATATTTGAGGAAGAAGATTTTTGTCTTTTTCCAACGTCTTGTGCTGTTATTTTGATTTTGTACAGTCTGTACGACCTTATTATGATTTTCACATATGTGGTATGGTTAGATAATTGAGTTAGCTTTCAAATGCATTTGGTTTGGTCAAACTTTATGGAGTTTTGAATAAGTTATGGTAATTATACCACTAGCAACTTAGAAGTTTTTTCTACTACTTTTGTTTTGCAACTCGTACGACCAAACCAACTGTTCCAACACATCCGTATGGGTACATTTAGGTTAGGTGTGGTCCCCTTTCGTACCCAAACAAGCCGAAGCAGTCTGAGCTACGTTCAACCGATGAAATCCCTTAAGAGTCGAAAGTGCAAAAGGGTAGCAATCTTTGATGGGTTGTTACTCGAAAACCATGATGCCTAAAAAATTTTTGTCTGAGGCTATGAGATTGTGTTGGCCCCTCTAAAAATAACCTCTCTCAGTTTTTGCTATTTCAGAGACGTTTTCCCGTGGTGACGAGTTTTCAGTTGAGGGAAAAGTTGTCAAATGCAAGCAATGTAAAGTTGCAAAGTTGTGCAACTTTTGTTCTGCAACTCATACGACCAAATGAACTGTTCCAAAATGTCCAGATGGGTATGTTTACACTAGGGATGGTCCTCTTTTGTACCCAAATATGCTGAATCACTCTGAGCTACATTAGACTGTTGATTTCCTTTAAGAGTCCAAAGTGATAAAAAGAAAACAATCTTTGAAGGGCTATTTATCAGAAACCATGATGCTCATAGACTCTCCGTTTGAGGCTATGGGATCATGTTGGGACCCTCTACAATAGCCTCTCTCAGTTTTTGCTATCTCAAAGGCGTTTTCCTGTGGTGACAAGTTTTTAGTTGAGGAAAAAGTTGTCAAATGCAAGTAGTGTAAAGTTGTAAAGTGATGCAACTTTCGTTATATAACTCGTACGACTAGACGAAATGTTCTAACACGTCTAGATGGATACGTTTATGTTAGGGATGGTCATCTTTTGCACCCTAATATGCCGAATCACTTTGAACTACATTGGACCGATGATTTCCCTTAAGAGTCTAAAGTGTTAAAAGACAACAATATTTGAAGGGCTATTTCTCAGAAACTGTGACACTTATAGAATCTTTGTTTGAGGCTATAAGATTGTGTTGGGATCCTCTATAATAACCTCTCTTAGTTTTTTCTATCTTGGGGACGTTTTCCTGTGGTGATGAGTTTTTAGTTGAGGAAAAAGTTGTCAAATGCAAGCAGTGTAAAGTTGCAAAGTGGTGCAACTTTTGTTTTGCAACTCATACGACCAAATAGACTGTTCCAACACATATGGATGGGTACATTTACGCTAGGGATGGTCCTCTTTTGCACCTAAATACGTTGAATCACTCTGAGCTACATTGGACCAATAATTTCCCTTAAGAGTTCAAAGTGCTAAAAGACAACAATATTTGAAGGTGTGTGTGTGAAAAATGTATCAATCTAAATGAAATTCAAATACATATCAATAAGACATTAAATCAAGAAAATTGAAAAAGATAATAGAATGAACAAACTGTGACTGCAACTTCCCTGAAATCGTCTTATCTCTCTCTAACTCCAACGTTTTGTTGTTTCCAATGGCTCTCAGATCAGTAGATTAAGCTCAACAAAATGAACGGCTGAGGAACGAGATGTAAATAAAAATGCATACTATGCTAAATGCAAGGCTATGTTAAGATGAAAGTATTGCTGTGATGCTAGAAGGCTGTGATTGTATGTATGTTCGTGCGTTTTTCGTATGTATGCGTAGGTAACCAGAGCTTGGATTTGCACCGACATTTATAGAGTTTTAGAAAGGATTTGATTGGCTAATTTGATGAACAGCCCAGATTAAGCTTGTTCAAATGGATGGTGGAAGATTTTTGAAAGTGGAGAGGGAGATAGAAGGTTTCCCTTTTCCTTCAATTTCCGTCATTGAGATTCGAAGGGAAATTGATGTTTCGAAGAGTGAGTTTAGAATGAGTTAGAATAAAATAAAATAAATTTATTTAATTTGTAAGTGAAGACGAATATAGAAACTCGCATAATTAAATAAATTATATTTAATTACGTTTTAGAAATGAATTTAGAGTGAGAGGAAAATATTAAATAAAATATTTAATATTTAATTTTGATTATGGGATGAAGAGAATATTTCATTATTTAAATATTCAAATATTCAAACTTTAGAATGATATGATAATTAAAGTAAATAATCGTATTTATTTAATTTAATTAAGAGGAATGTGAGAAATGTCAATAATTAAATAAAATTATTTATTTAATTAAAGTAGAAGAATTAGAAAATGAACAATATAAATAAATAATTAAATTTATTTATATGTAGAAGACTTTAGGGGAATTAATTAAATAATTCATATTTAATTAATGTGGAAGAATTAGAAAATGAACAATATAAATAAATAATTAAATTTATGTATATGTAGATGACTTTAGGAGAATTAATTAAATAATTCATATTTAATTAATGTGGAAGAATTAGAAAATGAACAATATAAATAAATAATTAAATTTATTTATATGTAGATGACTTTAGGAGAATTAATTAAATAATTCATATTTAATTAATTAACAAGCTTAATCATGACCATTTTTAGATGTATACATTTTGCCCCTCTTTGAAGTGATGTGAAACACATTGCTTCAAAGAAAATAAGATTTTTGCCCTTGATATGCTTTCGATGTTTCTGCTGATGATGCCCCCTCGGGAGGTAAATCACGGATGAGAATATGGATTGCGAAAATTTTGCTAAACAATTGAGATTAAATAATGATATTTCGTGGAGGTCAGAGTGATTTAGCTCCTGACAAATGAGGGAAAGAATGTCCCATTATAAAAATAAAGTCAAAAGGGAGCAAACTTACCCTTGTTTGACCTTTA
The DNA here is from genome assembly GCA_007258455.2 of Sequoia sempervirens. Lineage (NCBI taxonomy): Eukaryota > Viridiplantae > Streptophyta > Pinopsida > Cupressales > Cupressaceae > Sequoia > Sequoia sempervirens. The sequence continues at coordinate 354,065,276 of VDFB02000003.1, forward strand.
AAAGGTAAAAAAGCTGAAAAAGACAAGTCATTTGCATTTTTGACTTTGTGAATACTGTAGCTTTGAGAGTGACCTTACGACATGGAGATTCCTTATCATCGCCACCGATTCAAGGGATCTCGCCGATACTAGAGGCCAGCTGCGTATGGACCACCGGTGAGTCGATCTAACCACTTGTGCTTTCAAATTTTTTAGCGTTTGAATCATAATTTTCTGTTTTTCTGTGGATTTTGAATATGAAAATGCCGTTTGCGCACTTTTAGGATAGTTTGAGCGCTTTCGATAATTTTTTCGGTGCTTAGGGTAAAAACAGTAGCGCATACAGGATAGGTTTGAAATAGTTAGGGTAAAACTAGTTTAGCGCATTCGATGAAAACTAATGCGCATATAGGGTATGATATGAAAATTTAGGAGTAAAGCACATATAGGAAAATAGTGGCGCATATAGGAAAAAGCACATTGGGCAAAAATAGTGGCGCTTAGGTTGATTAAAGTAGCGCATATAGGGAAAACGCGCATAGGGGATCTGTTTGAGCACATCCAGTGAAAAGAATGGCGCATATGGGTTTTAGTGCATAGAGTCCATAAAGTAGCGCATATGGTAAAAATAGGTAGGATTGAAAATTTGATGATAGTAATGCGAAAATGATGATTTATATTGCTTCCTTAGTCAATAGATTGTGAAATTGTCGTGTCATCATGCTGATATGGATAGAAATGATAGAATAATCTGATGATTGATTGATAACTTCGCTTCTTAGAGGAGAAAATAAAGAGTAATTGTTTGATAACTTTGTTTCAAAAACAAAGAGTAGATTGAACTGATAACTTTGCTTCCCAGAGTAGAAAACAAAGAGTAATTGTCTGATAAATGATTGATATGACTTCTGATAAATTTGTTTTCTGTGATAAAAAATAAATAGTAATTGATCATAGAACAGATTTTATATGATATCTAGCTAGATAGATTGTGTAGTGGTTTCCCTGATAGGATTGATTTGTGTGATATGAGTCAATTGATATGATGCATTGATATGAGTCATTGATATGGGTCTGATATAGTTCACTAATATAGGTCACTGATAGATATGAGTCTAATTGATTTTGATTGATTGATTGGTATAATTTTGATGAATTATCCTTGTGATGAAAATAGGAGGTTTTTAAAAACCTCCAGATTAGAGAGTGGCACTCGATAGGATGGGATAGGATACCTGAGTTGACACTTGCTAATATAGCTTTGATAGAAATGTGTGGTTTGAGATCCTTGTTGGCTATGCTGCCGATTTGGGTCAACAAAGGATTGTTGACGACATTGGCAGAGCAATGGCATTCGGAGCACAACACCTTTCATATGCTGACTGGTGAGGTGACAGTGACTCCGAAGGATGTATACAGGATATTAGGTATCCCAGTGGTTGGTGCCCTTATGTACTATGATCACAAGGAGCTTGGGGGTACAGATGCTTTGAGGAGAGTATATGGTGACGGACATATAGCTGGGTAATGGGTACCGTGGGCTGACTTTCGAGGATATCCAACCTTGCCTGTAGTTTTGGGTGCATTTATTGGAGGTCTCCTTTGTCCGAATCACCGGCCAAAGGGATTATCAGTGGGATGGGGCAGGATTTTGGAGCAGATGTTGCTACAGCCGCGAAGATATGCATGGGGGAGTTGCATGCTAGTGCATCTATATCACGATTTGCATCAGGTGGTATACAGGGGTTCTTGCAGTTTGTCCTATGGTGTGACATTGCTGTAGATTTGGGCATGGGAGCATCTTCCTATGACAAGACTGGCGTGCTCCAGAGTTAGGCCACCAGGCAGGCCCTATATATATATATGTATGTGATGTTTGTTACCTAGCCCAAGCTGGGCAAGGTGGATTACTAGAGATGACTTTTAGATGATATGGATACAGTGGTATGGCGACCATATTTTGATTGCGAGCCATGGGCTACAGATGATCTAGAGATGTTTGTACGCATTCTTCGGTTCCTGATAGGGAGGACTCCTTTTATCCTTGAGAATTTTCTGGCGTTGCAGGTGCAGAGGCAGTTTGGATTTACGCAGGGGATGCCACAAGGGGTTGCACACTATGCCCGAAGCAGAGATGAGGCTGGATGGGGGCCATATATTTCCTATCAGACAACATATATAGAGTTCATGTCATTAGCGCCTGGGGCATGGCTGAAAGGCGACACATTGTGGATGTCAGTATGTCTGATGAGTATTCTCTATATTTCCACATGCATCCTTTTCCATGGTTTACCAGTCCCGATGAGCTAGCACCCATTCTGGTAGTACCATAGCCAGGGGCAGTGAGACAAGAGGATGTGGCCAGCGGCGAGCAGGGAGCAGTTGGAGGAGAGGAGGTGGAGAGCGGAGATGAGGAGGAGAGTTCTGACGGGGATGATGGAGATGATGGCGGGGATGAGGGATAGGTGTTGAGGAGGTCGAGGCTAGATATTATGAGGGGTGTCCAGATCATGTGGCGACCGAGGACAGGGATTAGGTGGTAGACAGTGATCCGAGTGGGATCCTCATCTCAGCAGGGGCAAATAGCCATGCTTTAGGCCCAGGTGCAGTCACTGCAGGGACAACAGGGACAGTTGCAGAGTCAGCTGATGCAGTCACAGGGATTCATTGTACAGCTACAGGCATAGCTAGCACAGGCACAGACACATGCATAAGCACAGGCACAAGCACTTGCCCCAGACCCACAGTTAGCCTAGGTGATGACAAAGAGAGATGCATTTAGATGGAGGGTAGTAGAGGTTGAGGGAGTTGCTCAGAGGCTGATGGGCACCGTAGAGAGTGCATCATTGTGGGATGCCATTGCAAAGGGCATGGAGATGGCGAGGGAGGCCGAGTATTACAGATTCAGATACGAGGAGCTGTGTCCTTCTGAGCGCAGAGAGCCATTCCCATAGTCCCATAGCAGGACCAGGAGTAGATCACAGACACATACATAGAGCAGGGGAGTAACTGGGCCTCGGCGGGACCCAGACACAGGCACCAGTGGCAGGCCACCTCCTTCTGGACCAGCTCCATCAGGGGCATCGACCAGTTAGCTGGATATAGTTCACCTATATGTACCATTTTTGGAGCATGTATACTGATTTTTGATTATATCTGATGTGGTTCGCTTTGGACATTTTAGTTTCATTGGACATTTGGACATCTGTATCATTTTTGATGAGTGATGATATGCAGCGGTGATGATTGTTTTTGATGATGTGATGTGAATTTTTGAGATGGTAATGTGATATGCATTTATTTCTATGTGTTATGGATTTTGGTATGCATTTGAATGAGTTAATGACTAACATGATATGCAGGATGCTTCGATTATAATGTTTTTATTATGATGATGATGATTTGATAATGTGTACCAATGATGTCATGTAGATGGATGACTTATGATGTGTATATGGAAATGTATGTATGGAATGTTTAATTTTTTTGGATTTTTCAATGCAAGTAAAAGATGATAACATGATGAAAAATAAATGTTGTGTTCATGATATGCATTATGAATTTGTATGATAAAATGATATGATATGATGTAAAATGATATGAGTAAATGTTGAGGAGATGTATGATAAAATGATATGTGATGAAAATGAAAATGAAATGATGAAATGATGATGACCATGAAATGAATGATAATGATGTGATAAATAATGATAATGATAACGATAAGAAGATGATGAAATGGTAATGATAATGAAATGTTAAATGATAATGATAATGAAATGTTAAATGATATGAAATGGAATGTTAAATGATAATAATAATGAAATGTTAAATGATAATGAGAATGAAATGTTAAATGATAATGAAATGGAATGTTAAATGATAATGATAATGAAATGTTAAATGATAAATGATATGGAATGATAAATGATAATGATAATGAAATGTTAAATGATAATGATAATGAAATGATATGGATATGAAATGAAAATGATAAGGAAAATGAAATGCGAATGGAATGATGATGGATATGAAATGATAAATGAAAATTAAATGCAAATGGAATGAGGATGAAATGATAATGGATAAATGAAAATGAAATGCAAATGGAATGAGGATGAAATGATAATGGATAATAATATAAATGATAATGATAAAGAGAATGAATGAAATAAATGATGATAATGGTAATGAAACTAATCTGAATGATAATGAATGAAATGATGAAATGATAAAACTAATATGAATGAATGAAATGGTGAAATGATAATGAAACTAATATGAAATGATGAAATGTATGATATAAAGGAAATGAATGATGATGCGATAAATGATAATGATAATGAACCAAACGTCTGCATTGTCCGCTACAAATAGTCCAAAGGAACATGACAACTATCGGCCTTTCAAAACTCTTAATGCAAATCCAATATGCAGTTATGTACCATGACCTAAAATGAAATGCAACTAAATGAAACCGACCATTTTGTTGAGCCTTTTGGCTAGCCTGCTTAAATCATCATAGAGCGTTTGAAAATGTTGGAAGTGTGTACAAGCATCAGAGGGAAAATTAGCACCAATGATGACCTGAGTACAACTTTCATGATTTTTGATATAGCAAGTGAACACAAGCATCTAGGTATAATTAAACCGAGATGACCTGAGCATTTCTTGCGTGAACAGACAAAGACTAACCATCATCTGATAAACTTTGGAAATCATGTCTCGCGACATACTTGCAATAGATGGATAATTAACCTCACTACAACAGACAGAAAAATCATCCTCTTTCCTTGCCACTCTAGTTCAATACATCATCGAGTGTGCTCCAGAGAAATGATATTGAAAATTAAACAACCATTATTCAAAAAATGAAATATTGTTATTCCAAACATTATTCAGATTATATATCATCCAGATATGAGTCACAATAAGGTACGCAACTGAAAGCTACTGTGACATGGATCAATGATTGGATGTTTTAGTTTGATTTGGTTGTTTTATTTTTGTATGATTGGTTTTGATGTCATTGTCTCACTGTTTTGGTAAAACTTGAAAGTTGATTGCCCCCAGTATGCCTATGTTTGCCCTCGGTATTGAACAACTTGCTGAAATAAATATGTACAATAATCAAGCCATGGTAAGACGTTATCGCTCGAGGTAAATGATGATAGCATGGTACTGGTGTGGCCCTAAGATGATGGAAAAGATGTATGAAAAGGGAGGCTGAAAAGTTAAATGCAGAACATGAATTAATAGATGGAGAGCTACAAATAGCGTATGTTTGCCAGATTTTCACTATTTATTTTTATTGCATTTTTCTTGTCAATAGACTGCCTGTCGCCAGGTTTTCACCCTATGACTTTTTTTTTGCTGTTACCGAGATGCCTATTTGCCAGGTTTTCACCAGGGTAACCATTTTTTTAGGACTTTTTCTGATGTTTTGAATTTTTTTAGGACTTTTTTTGATTTTTTTTATATTTCTTCAGGACTTTTTGATTTTTTGTATTTCTTCAGGACTTTTTCTGATTTTTTTTTTTGTATTTCTGCTTTAGACATAATACTTTTTCAGGTGCATGCTATTGATAGGTTCGTCAAACAGGTCCCCTTCTGGCGTTGATAGCTTGTAGGATCCTGAACCATAGACTGCGATAACCACATAAGGACCTAGCCAATTTGGTTCAAACTTTCATTTCTTCTCTCTGTCTTGCTGATTGCGTGGGTTCTCTTTCAGAACAAGATCGTGCCCACTTGAAAGGTATGTGGCTTTACTTTGTGATTATAGTTGTGAGACATCATCTATTGATATGCTTTCAAATGATTAGCTGCTCTTTGTCTCTTCTCATCTAGGAGTTCAAGCTCTTGGAGTCAGGAAACTCTGTATTCATCATTCATTGTAAGACTTTTCAATGATACCCTGAGTGAGGGAATCTCAACTTCTAAAGGTAATATGGCTTCTGCTCCATAGACAAGAGCAAATGGCGTTGCTCCTGTCGGTGTGCGGACACTGGTTCTGTAGGCCCACAAGGCGGGATTGAGTTGAACGTGCCAATCCTTCCCTAAATCATTCACAGTCTTTTTCAAAATTTTCAATATTGTTTTATTTGAGGCCTTGGCCTGGCCATTCCCTTGTGGATAGTAAGGTGTTGAATATCTATGCTGAATGTGAAATCTCTCACAAAGTTCATCAACATCCTGATTTTTGAATGGACGTCCATTATCTGTAATAATGGAGTTGGGAATGCCATACCGACAAATAATATAGTTGAGTATGAATGATGATATTTGTTTGCCAGTAACTTTAGTAAGAGGGACTACCCCAATCCACTTGGTAAAATACTCTGTAGCTGTGATGATGAACTTATGTCTGTTCGATGAAGAAGAATGAATTTTTCCCACTAGATCTAACCCCCATTGAGAAAATGGCTAGGTTGGCGTGAATGGTTGAAGTTCCTATGTGGGAGCATGAATGAGATTCCCATGAATCTGACATTTTGAACATGTTTTCAAAAAAATGAATGATTCCCTCTCCATTGTAGGCCAATAGTAACCCATTCTAATCAATTTCTTGGATAAGGTTAGTCCACTCGAATGAGTACCACATATGCCACCATGAACTTCTTGTAAAGCTTTGTCAAATTCCTCACGTTCAAGACATCGAAGTAGAGTACCATCAAGACCACGGCGATAAAGGGTGTCAGTGATAAGAGTGTAGTGAGCGGATTGGCGGATAAAATTGCGTTTTTGGTTATGGGATAAATCGGGTGGCAAGATATCATTTTTGAGGTAGGCATAAATTTTTTCGTACTAAGGTGAATCGGATCCTACCAAGTGGCAAATGATTTGGCTTTCAGGGGTATCATAAGCAAGTGTAAATGATTGTTCCACCAGAAATTCATAACGATTCAGAGTTTCCGGGAGTTGTAACAATGATGCTATCGTAGCCATGGCGTCAGCTGCTTTATTATCAAGCCTTGGAATTTGTGTGAATTTGATGTCCACAAAATATTTTTTGAAGTCATCACCATATTTTTATATGGTATTAGTTTGTCATCTTTGGTTTGATAATCATCATTGATCTGATAAATGACCAGCTGTGAGTTGCCATACACCTGTAATTTTGTAATTCTCCATTCCAGTGCTATTTTGAGTCTGGTGATTAATGCTTCATATTCGGCTATGTTGTTGGTGCATGGAAACATCAACCTATATGATCGAGGAATGGTGTGTCCTTGAGGGGTGACAACAAGTATGCTTGCCCCCGATCCATGTTGAGTGAAAGAACCGTCAAAATATAAGGACCATGGTTGTTTAGATTCTGCAGTAAAGACATCAGCATCTGGAAATTCAATGCGCAGAGGATGATCTGCTTGTAGTGGTGCTTCAGCTAATTGATTAGCGATAACTTGTCCTTTGATTGCCTTGCGATCAACATAATGGATGTCAAACTCACTCAGAATCATTACCCACTTTCCTAACCTTCCTGTCAATGATGCTTTGCTTAATAAATACTTGAGTGGATCAATCTTTGAAACCAAATTGATTGTATGGGTTAACATGTAATGCCGAAACTTCTGTGAAGCAAAAACTACTGCCATACAAGCCTTCTCAATAGAAGTGTAGTTGAGCTCATGACTTTTCAGTGTTCTACTGATGTAATAAATTGCACATTCCTTTCTTGTAGAGTCTTCTTGCGCTAGCAGTGCCCCCAGAGATGTCTCTGTTGTAGCAATGTATAAGATTAGTGGTTTGTCTAGATTTGGTGGTACAAGAACTGGTGGAGTCATTAAATACTGTTTGATTTGTTGAAAAACTGTTGTGCCCTCAGCACACACGCCCCGTTGGGAACGGGGACCCTCTTTTCTTTCACCTTGTCGGGTCTGTCGGGGCCGCCTCGTTTTGCGTGCCCCTCTTTTTTTGACATTTTGCATGGTCGATATTACCCTAAAGTTTCATCCTAAGATCGATCGTGGTTTCCCTTTTAAATTTTGGTGCCCTCCGGGGCCTTGTGGGTTCCTTAGGCCTTTCAGGCTTTGGGGCGGCCCTGGGCCCCTCCGGGCCCGGGCCTCTGGGGTTCCCTTATCGGGTTTCTTCTTCATTTGCCGCTTCGGCAGCTGCTCGCATCTTTTCCGCCGGAACCCGGGGTCACGCATTTGTCGCTCGCTGTTCCTTTTTGTGGTTTTCTACCGCCTCGGGCACGGCTCCGAAGTCCGCCGGATTGGCCCCGATCGCCATTCGCTGACGGTAACTTCCGCCTGCCTCTGCCCCGGCTTTTTGCCTTCTACCGTGCGGTAAAACCAAAGGCTCACTACAAGTAATCTTCATCGTCACGCCTCTTCGGGCTCCCCGTGTCTTGTTCGCCACACAAGAATGCAAAGCAAAATTCACGGTGAGTTTCCTCGCGCGGCTACCGCTTCTCCGCCCCTGCCGCCACGTCAAGTCCTCAGTTTCATGGCAGCTCGCCATTCCACCTGGCCTACTGATCCTCAAACTCCTCAAGCCGCCGCCGCCGACCCCAAATTTGAAACTGACTAACTTTTGGCGCGATCGTACGAGGCATTTAATGCGGCATTAATGAGTGGTTGGGTATATAAACCATGGTCCCCCAATGTCTTTTTCACTTAGCGAATTCGAGCAAATTGGAGCAGCGTTTGAATTGGAGCCCACTGCAGTCTGCATCAACGCGATCATTGGCATCAACCTCGCTCCATCGACTCCACCGGTGGATCCCATCACCTACCCGCTTCGCGAGTCGCAGGTAGGCCATCCTCGTTCGCTCTCCCATCATTTTCGATCATTTTGAGGATTTAAATGAATTAAGGAACAAAATTAAATGGCATCAAAGAATCCCTCGTCAGCGCTCCAAAACCCATATGTGTTCGAATTTGCCGTAAACCATCTAAATCAATTCTTACCATCTCCCCGGATTCCAGTCCGCCGGTGGTGTTTTGCATTGGCGGATTCTCGGCCGCCCGAACCTTTCCGGTCATTGCCGGACCGGGGTCGGGTCCTGTGACGGAGGTCCGCTTCTTCCGGCCCGCCTCGTTTTAATTTCGCTTTGGATTCACTCCACCATTTTAACGCCAAAATTCCGCTGAGGCTAATCGTTGCTATTCCCACGACCGCCTCGCTTTCCGGATTTCGCTCGAACTCCGTATGTTCCGGGCCGCCATGGCGAACTCTTCCCGCCGCCTGACCTGGTTCGGTCGCTTTACCGCCAAGCAATTCGGAATCGGTGATGAAATTTCTGGCCGGTCAGCGTTAACTCCGCGAGCACTCGCCTCGCCCTGGCTCTTCGCCATCGTCTATAATTCTTCGCTGGGCGTCAAGGCCATTCAATCTTCCTGGCTCGTCCTGCCCGTTTTTCGCCGCCGTTGAAGACATCGCGAAAATGCATGCGCGCTCTTAATTTCGCCGTTCGGGCCTCGGGTCCTGGTGGACGCCATCATTGTCAGTCAGGAGTTATCGTGGACCTCCTTCGACGCCACCTTTTCATCTTCCTTGGTAATGGCTCGATTAATTGCCGTACCGGTAGCATTAAAAGATCCATCCGGCTTAACTCATTACCGCTTCACCGCTTCGCTACTTTGCCGCCGCTTTCAAAAGATCTAATAACATGCGGCGCTTTGCGACGTTGGCCCTATCGTCTTTCCCCTGTGGCCCGGTTCAATGTCAGTCCGGCCTAAAATATGAAACCAACCATGGCGTCAGTTTTTTATTTCCCCGTTCCGGCCTGATTCCGCCGACTCTCGATAAGTCCGCCACGCTTCCTTCGCCTGACTGCCTTCCGGCCTGAAACCCCCGGAGCTCCCCAAATCGATCCAAATCAAGTCCAATCGAGAATCTGACTTCGACCCACATTCTAAATCAGGCCATTCTTTGTCATGGGTCTCTTACAACATCAATATCTGACCAACAGGGGTCTCCGAGAGCTTTCAGACATGTTTTCCCTTCCTGGCAGCATTCCTGCCAGGGAAGTCTGGCCCTCCGGGCCCGGATTGCTGAATTGCCCTAAAATGAAATCGATATCATCTGGGAATTAAATTTATGATGCATTTGAATGGTTAGTTATATAATATGCTCACAATACGGACTAACATTAACGTTATTGGTGTTTTCTTGTGCTAACTTCGCCCTTGCCTGCAGGATATATGGAATCGGCCGCAGGAACTTTAGGGGCCTCTACCGAAAAGGACAAGGGTAAGAAATCCGGAAGGGCCGCCCGTGGGAAAGACGACAAAGACCAAATGAAGTTCCAATTTCAGGGTGAACCGCTCCAGTCAAAGGTCTCGACTGACTGGAAAGAGATCTCGGACACCAATATAGGCCAGGTGGACATAGACGAGTTCACCCAGAGGGTCAAAATCGACCCTAAGACAAAGAATGCTCGATTGATATGCCAAAGCGGAATTGCTAAAGATGCTGGCTTCCCTCCGTCTCTAATAGCGCCTGAACTGGTAATGGCTTGCCGAGAAACCTACCAGACGGACACGTGAACGATCATAGACAAAGAAGGGAATATCCTTGCCGACATGTCTCCGAAAGGAATTACGAAAACATTCCACATTCCTACATTCCCACATATGCAAGTCCCCACTTTGGAGCAGTGTCAGGCGGCATGGGATGCCAATCCATTGGGCTGCAAGAAGTCAATCAACATCTACTGGTTGAAGGAGAAACGGGGCAGCACTGCAAAAGTTCCCCAAGAGCTGTTCCGCAGCGATTTTCAAGAAGACTATCACGACTTGGTGACCATGCTAAGCAGGGTCATGGGCCTCCCAGCAGCCGCCTACTTCCAGGAGTGGATGGCTTACTATATTGAGCAAATCATACGAGGAAATGAGGACGTGGAGACCAAGATCTCGTTCGACTGGGGGAGTATCATCAGCAACTGCTTCCACGAGCAGTTTGTAAATATCAAGAAAAGCAACAAGTTCTACATGACCTCGTACCTGGTGTACTCCTTGGCAGGTCAGAGGCAATATAGTGGACTCTTCATGGTGCCGGATGGGGATCACAAATGAGGGCTTAAGCCTTTTGACCGGTACCCTCAGCTACAATACCGCTACTTCAAAAAGGAGTACCACCGGATAAATGATGCCTTCATAGGCCATATTATCAAATTGATAGCCGGGGATTTCGAGAGACAGGTATCTCATAGCGCCAGAGCACTCCTGAAGGAGTATGCCTTCTTATACATTCAGTTCCCCAAGTTCACTTCCATCCGTGCCTAGGGATTCATGGAACGGCCGAACAAGTTGCCAAGATACCCAAACGATAGGATTATTCAACTAGAGCTTTCCCAGTAGCTCCAACATATTCAGATGGTCTTCGGCCAAAAACACGTAGCAGGGATCCGCTATCCCATGATCCTCGGCCAAGGCCAGTATCGACTGCAAACATCTTAATGCGCCGGCAACTCAGAAAAGGAACTCAAAGAGTATAACTTTGAATGGTACACAGCTCGCCCACGGATGGACCCCCACGGCCACGTCAGGAAGGCGCTAGGGTTGGCATACGCCCACCAGTACCATGTTGAAGATTTCTGGGCAGATTGTAGAGATGATAAGGAGGTTCACAAGAGACATTACATGCGAATGACAGTGCAGTTTTTAAGGAGAGTGCAGCTATTTCCGGTGCCAGACCAGCTTGAGGAAGATGAGTCCACCCTGGTGCACCCGAGGTACCCTGCGGTTACCGACCTGGCAATCCCCTCCATCGACTGGGATGAACAAGAGGTCGAGGACCTGGATACCATCACCTAGCCTATCATAGCTCGCACTAAGGAGTGGGTTGATGGACAGGTGGCACAACTGGAGCAATAGGGGGTGGCTCTAACATACGAGGCACTCAAAAGCGGGTCGAGCGCCATGGAGGATGTTGCTGCCTCCCCATCAGCTGGTGAGACTTCCAAGTCTCCCCCCATCACCAGGTCCCAGAAGAGAAAAGAAGCAGAAACAACACAGTCCGGGGGCCCCAAAGAACAAGCAACAAAGGATACGGGCGGCTCGTCTCCGAAAAGGCTTAAAAGGACAGTGGTCACAACAAAGGCGCAGCCTCCATTGCTCCTTCCTCCTCCGACTGGTGTGTTGCCCCCCTCTCAGGCCGCAGCCGCCTCATCCCCACAGGTGGTGGACATTTCTGTCCACCTTGCCTCTTCGCCCCCAGCCAGGTCCATAGTCAATATTGACTCTTCTTCGAGCATGACCACTTCCCCTTCCTCTGCTGCTGCCATGTCACCCATCACCTCCCTACCTCTGACAACAATACCATCGCCTGTTCCCCTTTCTAGCGTGCCCGAGGCTATTACACGACACCTACAAAGTCTCCCTCCTGAGCTCTCGCAGCTTTTAATGGACCCTGCTCTCCAAGCTGCCCTCGGCCAAGCCCTCGCAACAGCTCAGCCGTCGCAACCGCCGACAGATCCGCTGGCCATGGAGGCCACCATGCAGATTTCCAAGGAGATGGAGGAGCTGGAACAGGAGGCTTCAAAGCCTATGGAGGAGGAGGCCGATAACTATTACGAGCAACCCGAATACGAGCATAGAACCATTGACGAGGTTGCCTATGAGGAAGAAAAAATGGGCTCCTCCGAGGGCGGGGATGGAGAGGATGGCTCGGGCGCCGGGAAAATTATTCAGGTTTCTGATGAGGATGTCGGAGAAGAGGCAGAACCGTCGCCACGTGGTGAAGAGGGACAGCCACCAGAGGGGCAGCCTGAAAAGGATATCACTGAGGCAGAGACCCACATTGTAAGGAGCCCCGAACCCGAGGCTGCTAAGGAGAAGAAAGAAGAAGAGGCAGCAAAAGAACAGGATCTCACTCAGATACTGACCACTAATGCACCCGTCAAAAGCCTCGTGTTCTATCAAGACTCTGACGAGGAGGAGGATGCTGCCAAGGAAAAGGAAGAACTTGAAAAGGAAAAGGAGGCAGAAATCTTGCCCCTGACTGAGACGGGTGAAGGCAGCCATGGTACACCCAAGGATAAATCCGCCATGCCCGACTGGCTGGAAAAGCAGCTCAAAAAGACTACTCCTGTTCTAAGCAACCCAAGGTCGAGATTGGAAGCCATATTGGCTCGATCTCTAGCCACAACAAAGAGGGAGAAGAAGCCTAAGGTCCGTTCCAGGATAACCATGGACGCTTCTGGCTCCCGGGCTGCACAAGTAGCAACGCCAACTGTTGGCCAGACCGGAGTAAGCTACAATATCTCCACGATCGACCTAGGGACAGCCACCAGGGAATAGAAGGTCGGACATCTAGAGGAGTCAGTGGCCACGGTGGTGCATCTGATTAAGCAGGATAAGATCACCAAAGACGAGCTAAAGGCGTAGGTTGCTACCCTAACCGATTACATCCAGCAGTGGTCTTCAATAGATGACCTTCCCACTACCTCGACGGCCACTCCTCAGCTACTCTCCAAGGAGTAGATAGATAAGCTGGAGAGGAGGAAAAACTTAGAGAAGACCACGGAGGACTGGTTCCAGCAGGTTGCGAGGGTCGGAAACGTAGGGATCGGCTTGGCTGTGCAGATAGCCAACAGGTTCCTAGACTTGATTCAATCCTTGGAAGGCACGAGGAGGCTCTGCACCAACTTCCCTGCGATCTACGACTCTGCCTTCCCAAAGGTTGAGGCCATCCTTCAAATGCCAGAAAGCACGTGGGAAGAAAAGCTAGAACTGAAGAAGGAGGATCACTGGTTGGTTGGCATATGGCGCAGAGACCTCATCAACCGTAAAGAGAGGATGGAACAGATCCAAGATAGAATAGATCCAGATATTGCGTGGATCAAGGAGATCCGAGCAGAATGCGCCGAGTACCTCAAGCTGATGACGGGCCATGATATGCCCACGGTGCAATTAGATGCAGAAAAGGTCAGGTCGTATTTTGAGGAATGGATGAAGGACGGGACAGCCGGAGATATCACAACGGACTTCTTGAGTTTCGCTGCCCGTGCCTTCGATAGATCAGAGCTCTTCAGAGATCAGGGCTCAAAGTATGACGAGGATTGGAAGCGGCTGGAAGAGAATTCCAAAGAATGGAGCTATCAGGTGTTGAGATGCGAAATCCTCGAGATCGACAAGCTCCAGGCCGTAATCCTCAAGCATATTGAACACACAGCCTCCGAGGAGCAACCAGACAGCCCAGCCGAGGAAGAAGACTTCCCAGAAGAGTAGCTATAGCCAAAGGAACATCAATTAGCTACAAGACGAAAATGCAAATAGTGTTATCCACTAGATGACAAAATAGGGAAAAGACAAAAAATGTTTTAAAATTGTAAATCTATTTTGGGGGTAGGTGAAACCCTAATTTGTAATGAATCGTGGCCACATAATGGAAATGAATCTTGGCCATTCATTTGGTTTTTTGGAAACTATAAATAGAGCACTCCCCTCATTTGCAAAAGTGAGAGTTGAGTTGTTGTAAAGGCATGCTGCTGAAATTTATGAGAAATAGCATTGACTTGGTGCATTTCCTTATTTTCTCTCATGTCTATTGATTCACTTCTCCAATATTAGATGTTAGCTTAGATTTATTTGCTGTTTAGTTAGCTGTTCATGTTATTTGGATAATCTTAGGAATGCTGTTGGCTGTTCATGAAAATTCCTGCTTTGTTGATGATCCCTTAGTTCATACTTTTTGCTGTTTGCTGAAGGTAGATAGCTTTGCAAAGTTATCCTGGACCTGATTTAAGCTGCCTCAAACACTTATCTTTAGTTCATGCATGTATGTGGTGGATGAAGGATAAAAAAATCTGCAGCCCTTAGAAGATTGCACGATTCCCATGATACTGTGAAATCCCTGGTTAAGTGGGATATTGTTTTAAAGGAATTGTCCATTGCAGGGACTCCATTATCACTGTTCGCAGCAAGCTTTAGGCTTAGGAACTTTTCTTCCCCTTCGCTCTTTTTTCACTTTCTTTAGAAATTGAACAACACCAAGGTTCATTTCACTTTATAAAGCAAAATCTAACAACTAGATGGAGTTTGAGACTACTGTTTGAACCTACAGCCAAGACATAACTGCTTACATGTGAAAACTCCTTTTCGAAGATCCAACTTCATGCTTTGTGCCCATACTTTGTGTTTCTGTAAGGCCGCCTTGTGATTCCAGCAAATCACATCAAACTACTGAGGTATCTAAGCATCGTTATGACCTGACATCCGAGAGACCTTGGGATAGTGTTTTGCAACTCGATTGTGGGAAATTGTCTTTCAAGAGAGGTAGTGCACCTATGCGCTGCCTGTGTTGTGAAGTGCATAAAAACACCATCAACAAAAACCAATTCACATTTGTCATCCCACTTGAAAGGAACATTCTTATGCAGTAGATGTGTGAAAGGTAAACTTTTGTCGGCCAATTGTGCAATGAACCTTTGTATAGACTGCAGTCGTCCTTGTAGTGATCTCAACTAACTGATGTTCTTTGGTGGAGGCATTTCCATAATTTCCTGTACTTTCGTGGGATCTACTTCAATTCCTTTTTTTGAAATAATGTACCCCAAGAGTTTTCCAGATTTGACCCCAAAAACACATTTCTTGGGGGTTGAGGCGAACTTTGAATTTCTCTAATCTTGCAAATATTTTGGACAATATTTCAAGATGCCCTTCTTTGGTGTATGATTTTGCCAATATGTCATCTACATAATCTTCCATGAAGATATGCATCATGTCATGAAAGATTGTAGTCATGGCTCTTTGGTAAGTAGCCCCAACATTCTTTAGACCAAAAGGCATGACGTTCCAACAATAAGTTCCCCATGGACATGTAAAAGTTGTTTTCTCTTGGTCTTCAGGTGCAATTTTGATTTGGTTGTAGCCAGAAAAACCATCCATTAATGAATACATGGCATGGCCAGCTGTCAGATCAACTATAGTGTCGATGTTTGGCAGTGGGAAGTCATCCTTAGGACATGCTTTATTAAGATCTCTGAAATCAGTGCATATTCTCACCAATTTTATCTGGCTTGGATATAGGAACAATGTTGGAGATCCATTCTGCATAATCGATTAGGTCTTATGAAGCCCACATCAAGGAGTTTTCTCAGTTCTTCCTTAACTAATAATGCAACATGAGGGTGCATCTTTCTGAGTTTTGTTTCACCGCTTGGCCCCTGGTTTGATAGACAAGTGATGCATGATAAGATCAGGATCAAGACTAGGCATGTCAACGTAAGACCATGCAAAATTTACTTGATTTGCTTTCAGGAATTCCATGAACTCTGGTATTTCTTTCTCTGTCATTGATGCAGCTAACTGTAAAATTTTTGGTTTGTCGGAAGTCTCAAGATTGACAGCATTTGTAGGCTCAATAAAAATAGTCGATCGCTCATGGTAGTGCTCTGGGAGAGTGTCAAGATTCCCATCGTCTGGTGCCTCAAAGAGGTTTTCACCATCTGATACACTCTTTATTTTATCTTTTGTTTGATCTAATACTGCCATATTCTGGTTTTCACCATTAGATCTTTCTTTTTTCTTTTTACTTTTGTAGCTAGGAGACTTGACACTCTCCTGATCAAAAAAGCTATGTAGAAAATTACTAGTGGAACAATCATTTATATCCTCTGCAGAAAGGAAGTTTATGATAGCTTCGTCACTTGGAAACATAGGTATATCGATAGGTTTGGTTGAATCCCAATCAATGAGATCGGGATAAATTAAAGATAGCGGATCATCAGGTTGTGTGAAATCGGCTATGGTTATAGTCATAACGGAGTGGTTTGTAGGATCCGAGGTATGAGGTGGGTCAATGATGATACTATCCTCATGATAGTCTTGTTCATTTAGATTTGACTCAACATCACTAGAATCATGGTGACTTTGTAGTTCGAATTTGCGTGTTTGGGTCCCTGAACCTTGACCTTCAATTAGAGTTGGGGCATACTGGTGTATTACATCAACCTCTTTGTCCCTCCATAACTCATTATTGTAAATGGTGTCCCATTCATATTCAGCAGAGTCTGTGTCAGAAATTTTATCCAAGAAGTTTTGAACTGTTGTCAAACATGCTTCTGAACCTTCTTGCAATGCGAAGACAGTGCCATGTAGTTGTTTGGATGTGCTTTCTTTGGAGTGAGTATCATAACCCAATCCAGTTTTCTCTTTTGCAGCAAGTCCGCGGAGGTGAATAGGTTCAACTACTCCTTCCTTCCTTTTTCTGATAGGACCTTTATCATAGCCCATCTTCTGCATGATTGAATACCCTTTTCCATATTTGTCCGTGGGTAATTTAACATTAAAGACTGCTTCATCTTCATCTTTATAGAGCCAGTTTAGAATTTTTGTATCCTCAGGATTTTCCATGGGGAATTTTTCTTTGATGAATTGTCCATTAAATTTTGTGATTGGCTCTATTGGTGGTTGCTTTGATGTTGATGCTGCTGATATTTGATGTTCCCTGATAGACGGTTCTCCATGTGATTGAGGTGATGTAGGTAAATTGGCAAGAAAAAGAGAGTATTCTCCAACTCCATGATCCTTGAATTTCATTTTTTTGTCAAAACTATTGGTCAATTGACTGATTTGTGTGTCAGTCTTTAGAGAAGTCCTAGCATGAGCTTCTCAATTGTTAGGGACCAAAGTATCTTGACTGGCTTTTATGTTGGCACAAGTTTGAATATTGGAATTATCAGCTGGTATCGTGATTTCCTGTCCATCATAAGGAAACTTAAGACATTGATGATAGGTTGATGGGACAGCTTGCATTTCCTGGATTCAAGGACGACCCAACAAGATGTTATATGCAAGATCACGGTCCAGTACTTGACATAAAGTATTCTTTATAATAGGGCCCACTCTGATTGGCAGCATGATTAGACCCTTGGATGCTCTTTCTTCATCATCATAAGCTTTTATGGTAATATTTCTTCTGAAATCAATGGAGTTCTCAGAAAATCTTAAAGCTTTAACCAACTTCATGGTACAGATGTTCAAACCAGCACCTCCATCTATTAGAACTCGTCTGATACGAAACTTGTGTTCCATGACTTCTAAGTACAATGATGAATTATGGGGATGAGTTATGGAAACGCCATCTTTTTCAGAGAATGAGAGGCAAGTGGGTGAAGACAAGTGTCCTACCATGGCTTGAAATTGGTTCACATCCAAATTAGTGGATACATTCATTTCAATGAGGGCTTTTTCAAGAATTTCCTTATGGGCTGGGGAAATATTCAATAGTTCCAGAATAGAAATTTGAGCGGGGTTTTTCCGAAGTTGATTGACCAAATCATATTGAGTTGAGGTGGAGGTTCAGTGGATTTTGAAGAGACGCCCTTTAAGACAACTTTAGCTTGCGCTCTTGTTGTTGCGTTGACTTCTCTATATTCCACCTTCTTGTTGACTTTAATGACATTTACCCGCTCGTCATCTGTGTAGAGATGATTGATTATATGATCATCATTGATATGATTCACATTTTTTTCAGAAGACTCAGCCTTTTGATAGTTGGGCAAAGGGTTGCAAAATGCTTGGTGGTCTACATTGGATTGTTGATGTCCTTCTATTGTAATGATGTCATTGTCGATTAAGTCTTGAATGGCATTCTTCAAGGCTTGGAAGTTATTTGTGCGATGACCTTTGCACCAATGATAATCACAATAGTATGCCTCATTCCATGATGGAGGATTTACACTGGGTTCATAGTTTCGTTGAGGCGGCAAAGTAATGACATTTTTGGCCATCAACTATTTGAATGTAGATTCTAAAGATTGAACCAATGAAGTGAAAGTTCTTCTATTAGAGAAGAATGAAAATCTTTGTGGATTTGTTTTCGAGGTGTTCCCTAAGGAATTGTGATTGTTATTGGTTCCTCGGTAACCTTGGTTGTTGGAAGTCCCTTGATTGGGAGTAGAGTGTTGATTTATATTGTTCCTCGGAGGAGGATTATTTCTGTGATTTGCAATCGAGTTGATATTGTTGTTGCAAATGTTTGGAGTACTGAGGACAAATGGCTTGGTCGAGGCATGATTCGCATCAACAACACCATCATTCACCATATTTTTGTTGCGAGTCTAGAATTTGGACTTGTCCTGATTATTGTGATGGTTGGATGAGCTAGGATTGTCTTTGTCATGTTTTATTATTCCTCTTTTGACCAAAGCATTTTCAATGGTTATGGCATCTTCAATCATTTTCTCAAAAGAAGGAGGACAATGTAAGTTCAAATGATAGCTCTTTTCTGAGTTTAAACTATTAATGAAGGTAACCATCTTTTCCTTTTTAGGAATAGGACGTGGATATCTGGCGAACATTCTTCTCCATCTCTGAAGAAATGTAATGAAGGATTCACTAGGTTTTTGTGCAACTTTGCAAAGATCTATCATGGTGATCTAGTGTTGTATGTTGTAGGCATATTGTGATATGAATAGGTTGATCAATTCTTCAAATGTCCTAATGAGAGGTGTAATCTTAGATAGCCATTCCATAGAGTGAACTCCAAGGCTCTTAGGAAACAGTCGCATTAAGTGTCTTCATGAGAGAATTCCAATGTCATGTTTTAGAAGTCTCTAACATGATCGATTGGATCCGATTTCCCATTATAGCGATCAAATTTTGGCATTTCACAATTTTTGGGAAAAAGAATCATGTTAAGACTTCGATTGAAAGGATAAGGACAAATGTCCTCCATAGTATATTTCTTTGTGGTTGTTCCCCCTTGTAACTCTTTGATTTGTCCTTGAAGTGCTTTGATTTGTTGGGTCAAAACACTAAGATCAGAAAGGGGTTTTTCTTCAGGTTTTCTTTTTAAATTATCAGTATTAAAGTCATGAGGCAATTTTGCTCCTTGGTCAACTAAATAGCGGAAATATTTTTCTTTGTCCCGTTGCAAGATCTTTTCTATGGCTTTGTGAAATTTTGGATCTTGCTCAGCCTCTCTAAGACGTTCCTCATCTTGTTCCTCATCACTATCCACATGAATTTTATCTCTATAGTTATGAAATGGATTTTCTTCTCTGTTGTCCATGTTGTTGTTGAAAAGTGGATTTTGATTTATGCTGAAAAGGGGATTACTGCTTTATCCTTCTTCTTGAGTGTTTTGAATATGACTTTCTTTTTGGATTGTATCCTTCAATTTATTGTGTTGAGATCTTGTGGAGATAGGCATATGATTTTGAAAAGTTCCTCTGGACTTAGATCACAGTTTTTGACAAGTGCAATGGGAATGATATTTTGATCTGATAAGATGTGGAATCTTATGATATGATCAAGGATGCTCCTAATTTTTGATTGTGGCTTCCAATGATGAAGGATGTCAGAATCTTGTTGGGGAAGTTGAACCAAAAATTAGAAAGTTGTTTTGAAAATTGCACTCTAAAAGATTTTGATCTTCGTTTTTAAAGAAATTCTTTCAAGATCTTTGAAGAATATGACTGGGGTGTGAAGGATATTCAATAGCAGGTTGTGGTATGTTATCGAACTCAAGAGGTTGGTTATGATTATGCCGTTGTGATAGAGCTAATCTTTGACAATGAGCTCAAGAATCTAAAGGATCTACAACATACTCATCAGTGAATCCCCTAACAAAGTTTTGATACCTATGAAGAAATCCATGGAAATGAAGCAACATGTGTCGACTTTTGTATAATTTTTTTCTCTTTTGCAATGTTTTCTTGTATCCTAATGTTTTCTTAGGTTTTCTGATCCTTTTGGACATTGATTTCTTGGGAAATTTTGTTGATTTCCAATCTCTAACCATGGGAAAAGTATTGGGAATGTTATTGGACCAAAGGTATGAATAAATTTTTGAGTGATTTCAGTTGTTGTTCTTCATGTTCATTTCGGATGATATTTTATCTGAATTAATGTGATGGAAGACACAACAAACATTTTGAAGAATAGTTGTTTTTAAGGCCCTACAATAACATGAAGTGTTTGATCAAGAAAAAGTTTTCAACAAATGTTTTCAGAGGTTTTGCACATGAAAGACAATTCAGACAGACTCACTCTTAATGCTCAAATAGGTCATTCTAGTAATCAACAACCCACATCTTAAAACTGCATTGACTCACACAGCCGTGTCACCCCCGAAGGGGCACTCATATTTTTGTCTTTTCCAAGCGCGTACTCAGAGTTACAGAAGTGGATACCGGATCCCCTGAGCAAATAGTCCTTGGCAGTTATATGGTGAGTGTCTTGGGGGGAAATTTTTCCCTCCCCTTGCACTGTGATTATTAGAATGTTTGGAAACTGACTTCGGCTGGCTACTACACTAGGTTCGTAGTAAGGATTTCCGTTCAGTGCGACAATAATAAACTCCCTTAGGAGACCTCCCAACCTTTAGAACAAAGGTTTTGGGGATGGTTATCTTGCACACTACCAGTAAAAGAGGGTTTCCCCAAATTTGCTTTAAATTTTATAGTGGGGCGGAATAGCCTGGCTTTGGCTTGGACCCACTTGAGTCGTTCCCGTAGGATGAGTACTTTTTCCCACTATGACAGGCTCTCTAAAGGATGTAATTAAAGCAGTAAAAATTCATGAAATTAAAAAGGCAAGTCTGGTATTTTGATCACCCAGTTAAGGGGATAGCATAGACCTATTGCCACAGACAAAGCAAACAAATGTTCATTTTAAAACCCAAATCACAATGATCTAATCTAAGTGAAGATATTGCTTCACTAAAAAAAAGTTTGTTCAATTTTAACTGCAAGATCATTGTGTGGTGACTATCCTAGATTGCTTCATTTTATCCAGATGTGTCTACCCTAGGATTGTTTCATTTTAAAATCCAGAAAAAGAAAAAGAATTTTGTCTGCGGAAGGCATCAGACTCAGAATTCTTTATTTTTGTTACAATCCATATGCGCCAGAACAGAAGGTATATGCACCAGAACATAGGGTATATGTGCTAGAATAGAAGGTATATGCACCAGAACAGAGGGTATATGCGCCAGAACAGACGGTATATGTGCCGCAAGAAAGATTTATATGCTCTTAAAATAGTTACTATATGTGACAAAGGAAAGTTACTGTATGCGCCTAAATTGTTATTATATGCACCTAAACAGTTACTATATGCGCCTAAACAGTTACTATATGTGCCTAAATAGTTACTATATGCGTCGAAACAGTTACTATATGCGCCGAAATAGTTACTATATGCGCTCCAGAACCCTGCAAAACAAAAGAGTCAAAACCCCCGTATGTGCCGCAAAAAATGTCGAATGTGCTTAAACACCAAATTTTTTTCCGAAAGTTGACTCCAGAACGAGGAAACTATAAAAAAAACTTGCAGAGAATGTTAAATTTGTGGGTTTGAGCCCCACGGTGGGCGCCATTTTATGTGTGTGTGAAAAATGTATCAATCTAAATGAAATTCAAACACATCAATAAGACATTAAATCAAGAAAACTGAAAAAGATAACATAATGAACAAACTGTGACTGCAGCTTCCCTGAAATCGTCTTATCTCTCTCTAACTCCAGCGTTTTGTTGTTTCCAATGGCTCTCAGATTAGCAGATCAAGCTCAACAAAATGAATAGTTGAGGAACGAGATGTAAATAAAAATGCATACTATGCTAAATGCAAGGCTATGCTAAGATGAAAGTATTGTTGTGATGCTAGAAGGCTGTGATTGCATGTATGTTCGTGCACTTTTCGTATGTATGCGTAGGTAACCAAAGCTTGGATTTGCACCAACATTTATAGAGTTTTAGAAAGGATTCGATTGGATGATTTGATGAACGGCCCGGATTAAGCTTGTTCGAATGGACGGTGGAAGATTTTCGAAAGTGGAGAGGGAGATAGAAGGTTTCCCTTTTCCTTCAATTTTCGTCATTGAGATTCGAAGGGAAATTGCTGTTTCGAAGAGTGAGTTTAGAATGAGTTAGAATAAAATAAAATAAATTTATTTAATTTGTAAGTGAAGACGAATATAGAAACTCGCATAATTAAATAAATTATATTTAATTACGTTTTAGAAATGAATTTAGAGTGAGAGGAAAATATTAAATAAAATATTTAATATTTAATTTTGATTATGGGATGAAGAGAATATTCCATTATTTAAATATTCAAATATTCAAACTTTAGAATGATATGATAATTAAAGTAAATAATCGTATTTATTTAATTTAATTAAGAGGAATGTGGGAAATGTCAATAATTAAATAAAATTATTTATTTAATTAAGGTAGAAGAATTAGAAAATGAACAATATAAATAAATAATTAAATTTATTTATATGTAGAAGACTTTAGGGGAATTAATTAAATAATTCATATTTAATTAATATGGAAGAATTAGAAAATGAACAATATAAATAAATAATTAAATTTATTTATATGTAGAAGACTTTAGGGGAATTAATTAAATAATTCATATTTAATTAATGTGGAAGAATTAGAAAATGAACAATATAAATAAATAATTAAATTTATTTATATGTAGATGACTTTAGGAGAATTAATTAAATAATTCATATTTAATTAATGTGGAAGAATTAGAAAATGAACAATATAAATAAATAATTAAATTTATTTATATGTAGATGGTCCTTTACGAGAATTAATTAAATAATTCATATTTAATTAATTAACAAGCTTAATCAAGACCATTTTTAGACGTATATAGAAGGGTTATTTCTTGGAAACCGTGATGCTTACAGACTCTCTGTCTGAGTCTATGGGATCATGTTTGGACCCTGTACAATAACGTCTCTTGACTTTTTGCTATCTCAAAGGCATTTTATCGTGGTGACGAGTTTTTAGTTGAGGAAAAAGTTGTCAAATGCAAGCAGTGTAAAGTTGCAAAGTGGTGCAAATTTTGTTATGCAACTTGTACGGACAAATGGACTGTTCCAACATGTCCGAATGGGCATGTTTATGCTAGGGATGGTCCTCTTTTGCACCGAAATATGCTGAATCACTCCGAGCTACATTAGACCGATGATTTCCCTTAAGAGTCCAAAGTGCTAAAAGACAACAATATTTGAAGGGCTATTTCTCAAGAATCGTGATGCTTACATACTCTCTGTCTAAGCCTATGGGATCATGTTGGGACTCTCTACAATAACCTCTCTCAATTTTTTCTATCTTAGAGGTGTTTTCCCATGGTGACGAGTTTTTACTTGAGGAAAAAGTTGTCAAATGCAAGTAGTGTAAAGTTGCAAAGTGGTGCAACTTTCGTTCTGCAACTTGTACAACCAAAAAGACTGTTCCAACATGTCTGGATGGATACATTTACACTAAGGATGGTCCTCTTTTGCACCCAAATACTGATCTGTATAGGATCTAGACTATATTGCAGAATTGAATGCTTAATTAAAAACAACTTTGTGGAATTCCAAATTCATGCATACATTAACGAAATTATGCATTAACAACTGAAAACTTAAGGTGAAATAAATAGAATTGAAAGAGGAGAGAAGAAGTGCAAACAAGTTGATAACGGAGTTCGTCACAAACGTGACTACGTCTCCGGGTCTGCTCCAATAGAGAGACTGATCCGATTAACTGCAAAAATCAATTACAAGTGCACCACAACCATTCTTCAAGCACTTCAGCAGCATAACAACGCTCTTGACGTGCAAGAATGGCTCAGAATAATCTCCACAAGACCTCTATTCACTTGTCACCTCAGCTTCAATACTTCATCACCTGAAAAAAAAACTTAATCTCCACTCTCACCTCACACCCCTTTAAATACAAAAAATTAACTCAATTTGGCCCTTAACCAAAAGATTCACAATATTCCCCTTATCTCTCCAAAATACATAAAAATCTCCCTTATCAAAAATAAATCTCCTATTAAAACCATTAAATGGTTATTATGCCCCGTCACATATTTCATTACGGGCTTTTATTGTTTGGGAGGTTGTTTTTATTTAATTTAAAACTTTGAGATATAGCCTTTTTAAGGCTTTTAGTTAGGAATATCTCCTAGACTATCAATAATAAAAATCCGCGCCATACACATTATAAACCACGTGCAGGGTGTATCAGTGGATATTCCTTTTGTTAGCCGGTCGGTCCGGGGTTCCAAACCCGCCAGCTGGCGTTTTGCCAACAAACAAAATAGATACTCTTAATAAAAGAAACTGCCCAACAATAATAGTAATGGCCAACGAGCTGGCAGAATGGTTGCCCGGTGATTTCGCTCGCGGGTGGTTGGGAGTTCGAGTCCCATGCCAGCCTCTAACAATTTTACTCAATAATATAACAAACGCGGACGACGGAGGAGGAGCTATCGACAGGCCACATGGCAAATACTGATTGGTCCTTACAACTGACATGGACGACAACTGTTGCTGACTGTGCGCTGACCCAGAAGCCGATGTGTATGCCGACGAGACGCTGACGTGTACGGATGACACGTGTCATCATCCTATTGGTCCATACAATACTGACAAGGATGCCACATGGCAGATTTGGATTGGATCACTTCACTGCCCGTACGGTACGAAATGATGACGTCATCATTCCATATGGTCAAAAGTCAACATTCTTGGCACAAACTTTGACTGACTATATCTCGAGCATACGATGTCGGATTTCGACGAAACGAACGCCGTCAGAATCGTCTCGACGAGCTCTTCGTGATGACGCCAACTTTGACAACTTTTGATGACATCATTTTTTTGCTTCCTGAATGCCCCTGATCCCAGTTTGACCCGAGGTTTGACTGGCCATAACTTGCACAAATGAACTCCTTTTCACTCCGTTCAAGTTGTGTTGGAATCAAGATGCCGAGATCTTTCTGATGGTGCAGATTCTGGAGAGAAATGAGACACTTCAATTTTCACTAAAAATATCCACTGGATCAAATACACTGAATCACTTTGAGCTACATTGGACCATCGATTTCCCTTAAGAATCCAAAGTGCTAGAGACAACAATCTTTGAAGGGCTATTTCTTCGAAATCGTGATGCTTACGGACTCTCCGTCTGAGGCTATGGGATCATGTTGGGACCCTCTACAATAACCTATCTTTGTTTTGATATCTCTAAGGCATTTTTCAGTGGTGACGAGTTTTCAGTTGATGGAAAAAAGGTCAAATAGATGCGATGTAAAGGTGCAAAGGGGTTTAGGGTTCATTTTGTTCCTCATGAGTGAGTGAAAAAGTGATTCATTTACTCAAATAAACTTAAGTCATGAACTACACACATGAATACAAAGTATACACATTAAAACACATAGGTCATAAAGTATACATTAGAATACTCAAATACACTTAAGTCATGAACTACACACATGAATACAAAGTATACACATTAAAACATCTAAGTCGTAAAGTATACATTGGAATACTCATAAGTGACAAAGTATACACACAAGTTGTATACACTTGAATACACGTAAAGTGTACATAATATGCATAATATTATCATTCAATAATTGTTATCAAATATAGGATTTACAAAATGCCATGTAGGCATACAACAAACGACCCTAATACATAGTCATTTCCCAGTAGGGGAAGGAAATAGAGCACACATTGCCTTCATGGTCGACACAGTCTTCCACAAGAGTAGCATGTTGACATTTTGGAGTGACAAACACTTGTACAAACCATCAAGGTAACAGTTAAACTGCATACAATAGAAAAGATTCTTAGAATAACAAATCTATATTATTATAAATGACCTAATTGATGATGAAATGGTAATGCAAACTATAAAAGACACTTACGGTAACAAATCTATATTATTGTAATATGTCGCATACCTCTCCCAAAGGATCAAAGTTGACTATTATTGTAGTAGGTCCATGATCAATCGTGCTAGGAATTTTGCAATATACTTCAAATGAGAAATATATATTGTCACAATAGAAAAGATGCTTAGACTAACAAATCTATATTATTATAAACAACCTAAATGATGATGAATTGGTAATGCAAACTATAAAAGATGCTTAGAATAACCAATCTATATTATTCTAAATGACCTAATTGATGATGAAATGGTAATGCAAACTATAAAAGATGCTTACAATAACAAATCTATATTGTTGTAATACGTCGCATACCTCTCCCAAAGGATTAGAGCTGGCTATTGTTGTAACAGGTCCATGATCAATTGTGTTAGGAATATCGCAATATACTTCAAATGAGAATCTATATTGTCACAATAGAAAAGATGTTTAGACTAACAAATCTATATTATTCTAAACAACCTGAATGATGATGAATTGGTAATGTAAACTATAAAAGATGCTTAGAATAACCAATTTATATTATTCTAAATGTCCTAATTGATGATGAAATGGTAATGCAAACTATAAAAGATGCTTACAATAACAAATCTATATTATTGTAATCTGTCCAATACATCTCCCAAAGGAGAACAATATATGTGACAACCATCAAGAAAAGTCAATGCCATATTGACAATGAAGTGAATCACATTGACAGAGTGCATATTACCTTCTTAGGAAAGTCAAGTTGCAATCTTTAAATGAGAAGAATTCTCATGAAAAATAATTGTAAGAGTATACAAAATATCAGTATTAAAGACACCTGCATTACAAGAGTATACAAAATATTAGTATTAAATAAAAAACACTAATGAACTTAAGCATAATGAACCTAAGAATTGTGCCTTCCATTCTTGAATATGTTATTCAAGTGTGCCTGAAGGGTCATCTCTTTGCTTAAGAGTATCCAATTTTGCTTCATGATCAACACTACTAAGTGTCCATAGTTGTTTTGTCTTTGGTTTGGCGTGATGCTTCAACAACTTAACATTTGTTGCTATAACAAGGTGCAAATACATGATAATGGTTTTGTGTTTCTTGTAGTCTTCAAATGCAGGTATGCCATTCTTTCTAATCATGTATGTTCGAAACCAAGTTCCTACAACCACAACTGAACCTGTAGGATACACAAACCCATCATCATCTTCCATCGTTTGCGTTAGCTTATGCTTTACCCACACACATCGGGCCAACCAATAGTCTAATCTCTCTTCATTCCCCTGTGGTGCAATAACTGCAAAAACATGTCTTGGTTGTAGTAGATCTGAAAGACAGTCATAATCAAGTGAACTTTCCATTGTGTCATTTGTCATGGATATTGTTTGAGATAAAGGAGTTAGATATTGTGGAAACCATGTATCCACCCACTCACTTGACTCACATTGATCCCACTAGCACTAAATACAACTCTGACAAAAACAAGCCAACTCTTGTGTCTAAATGGTCCATGTTCTTGCATCTGAGCTTCAAAATGAATGCATCTTTAAAGAATCTTTGATTGTACGACAATCCAATTTGCCTCCCATTGTGCCCCCCTCAACCAACCAAAAGAATCTGCGCACTGTTGAATCAAGTGTCCCTCCCTGTGACAATGTTGAACTACACCAATCAACAATAGAATGTGCATCACTAAATTTTTCTCTTGAAATATTCAGTTTCTCCTAACTAGAGCTCTCTTTACACATGCACCTGCTCCATCATGCTCCCCTTTCCCATGCCCAACTTAAAAAAAACTCTAAATATGAAGTACACCCCTCTCTACATGCACTCTACTCAACCAATAAAACATACGAGAATTCATGAATTGACCTGTGCAATTATCTGACCAAATGAGATGCTGGCCCATTGCTATATCATGCTCTTGCAAGAACTCAAAGAAATTCTTGAAACAATGTTGGACATACTCGGACGAGTGAGATCTATCATCACCCATATAAAAATCATACTCTTTGATTATCTTTCAATCCTCTTCTGTGCTACTAGATGCATGTCTATATGTTATATGGACAAAAATAGCAATCTAAATGGAATTATAATACTGAGATTGTACCTCATTTTGTGGTTGCAATGTGTAGTTTTATGCAAAATCAACCACTGATATAATAGTGCCAATTGGAAAAGAGTCCTTATACATCCTGAATTGTTGATCCAACCACTGAGACCTATGGCTATGCCTTGCATACTTGTAGAAAATATTGTCCTTAAAATCTAAAATAAAATCAGCAACACTACATTTTTTGTAACCAACTCGCATCTAGAACCTTCACCTCCACTTTGCAAAGTATATTTGACTATCTCATATCTCTTTTTCTCAACAAGCTTCTTTCCAAATTCATGTTCGGAACCTTCATGAAAAACATTGAACAAACTTTGACAAGCCACCACATTGTGAGCACTTTTCATTTAAACTTGATCATTTCTATAGAAAAATCAACCATCATCTCTAGAACATAAAAATAGATCTAGCAAGTCCCTTGATGATTTCAAGAGATAGCACCTCACTCATTTCTTCGTATGAAAGTAGAACGGATATAAAATAATAGTTCATGTTGAAAAATCCACATGGTATTTGCAACAAGTATTATGAATTTTAAGAGGCACACAATAAAATGGCTTCAAACCTTCAAAAGTCCTTTGCGAGTTTATATTTGGATGTGTTTCAATAACTTTTTTGAACAACATTGTTTGGCTTGATTCAAGAAATGTTAAATTTTAGGATCCGTCGCTATGATCCTCGATTAACTAATTCTTAACTTTCAAACATCGCTGCATTGGGTGATACTCTAAAGTTATCATGACCAAATTGCTAAATTACCTGCTTTACATTATTAGTTAGCTTCTTATCAACACATGGAAGCCTCCCGACAAAAGCCCATGTATCTTTTGAAGAGGATCATCTATTCTTTCTCTTCTTGCAAGTGCTCTATCCAAAGTTTTATGATTTATGTCAAAATCAATACAAGTTTGTCTCATAAAGTGAGCCTTTTTCAATTGATGGCTTACTAGGGCGGTTGTAATGATTCTCTGAGTACCTCTCTTATCTTTTTCCTTGTTATTTTTTCCAATAGACTTGAGAGCATTAAAAATATTTTTGATAATAATAGATTTTTTTTCGGTCTTCTTGTTCACACGAATCTTCAATTAGGCTAGCAAAGGTTTCATCTTTTGCATCTTTAGAAATTGTACAAATGTTGGCATTGCTTGATCAATGTCTTATTGCTAAAATATTGGTTGAAAATTTGTGTAGCCCACAACTAAACGGTTCGTGTTGACCTCTTGCCTTCAAAATTGTTTATAATGTTTTCATCAATTTCAAGTAACCATTTAGGGGTTCTTGAAGGTCTTGAATTTGGAATATGTCTTTCTTCCACACAAGGTTCTTCATTTCTCATGTAATCTGGTGAAATATAATTTACACTTGGTTCAATATTATGTTCAACATCTTCAATTCCAACATTTTCACCTTGAACATTTTCAATATCAATTTCAATAATTTCATTCCCAATTTCAATATCATGTTCAACATCTTCAATTCCAACATTTTCAATATCAATTTCAACATTTTCATTCCCAATTTCAATATCATGTTCAACATTTCACCTTGAACATTTTCAATTTCCTCTTCACTTGAAAGACCAAAGGGCTCAAGTTCACCAATATTTGACATACCTTGTCTTCTCTTCCTACGACCTTATTTATCTCTTTGTTTATATGCTTCAATTTGTTCTTTTGTAAGCTTTCTCTTACGTTTTTGCTTCCGACAACTGCTGCTCCCCATTATACCTCCATAAAGATGCTAAAAAAATGATTCATTATGACAAATTTGTGTAGAAGATGCTCCAAAAAGTTGATCTTTGTCTCTTCCTGTTTGAAATCACATTTTTGTCACCTGCAAAGCCGACAAACAGAATGTAGGGCCCGTTGGGATGCCCAAAATGACCCACTTGGGGTTTTTCTATGGCCCACAGATTCGATATCGGATAAAATCAGATATCTGTTTTGAAAAAAATTTAAAAATGTATTGTAACAATAAGATTTTGGTGTTCTAAATCGAATATCCAATTTTTGCACACATAGACCCAAGAGCAATTAGTGA
>VDFB02000003.1:354096146-354113273 GCA_007258455.2 Sequoia sempervirens
GACTTCTTGTAAAGCTTTGTCAGATTCCTCACGTTCAAGACATCGAAGTAGTGTACCATCAAGACCACGGCGATAAAGGGTGTCAGCGATAAGAGTGTAGCAAGCGGATTGGCGGATAAAATTGCGTTTTTGGTTACAAGATAAATCGGGTGGCAAGATATTGTCTTTGAGGTAGGCATAAATTTTTCTGTACCAAGGTGAATCGGATCCGACCAAATGGAAAATGATTTGACTTTCATGGGTATCATAAGTAGGTGTAAATGATTGTTCCACCAAAAATTCATAATGAGTATGAGTTTTTGGGAGTTGTAGCAATGATGCAATCGTAGCCATGGCATCAGCTGCTTTGTTATCAAGCCTTGGAATTTGTGTGAATTTGATGTCCACAAAGTACTTCTTGAAGTCATCAACCATCTTTTTATATGGTAACAATTTGTCATCTTTGGTCTGATAATCGTCATTGATTTGATAAATGACTAGTTGTGAGTCGCCATATACTTGTAGTTCTGTAATCCTCCATTCCAGTGCTATTTTAAGCCCAGTGATCAATGCTTCATATTCGGCTATGTTGTTGGTGCATGGAAACATCAGCCTATATGATTGAGGAATAGTGTGTCCTTGAGGGGTGATGAAAAGTATGTCTGCCCCCGATCCATGTTGAGTGAAAGAACCATCAAAATATAAGGACCATGGTTGTTTAGATTCTGCAGTAAAGACATCAACATCTGGAAATTCAATGTGCAGGGGATGATCTGCTTGCAATGGTGCTTCAACTAGTTGATCTACGATAACTTGTCCTTTGATTGCCTTACGGTCAACATAATGTATGTCAAATTCACTCAAAATCATTACCCACTTTGCTAACCTTCCTGTCAATGATGCTTTGCTTAATGAATACTTGAGTGGATCAATCTTTGAAACCAGATCGATTGTATGGGTTAACATGTAATGCCAAAACTTTTGTGAAGCAAAAACTACTGCCATACAAGCCTTCTCAATAGAAGTGTAGTTGAGCTCATGACTTGTCAGTGTTCTACTGATGTAATAAATTGCACGTTCCTTTCCTGTAGAGTCTTCTTGCACTAGCAGTGCCCCCAGAGATGTCTCTATTGCGACAATGTATAAGATTAGTGATTTGTCTAGATTTGGTGGTACGAGAACTGGTAGAGTCATTAAATACTGTTTGATTTGTTGAAAAGCCAATTCACATTTGTCATCCCACTTGAAAGGAACATTCTTATGCAGTAGATGTGTGAAAGGTAAACTTTTGTCGGCCAATTATGCAATGAACCTTCGTATAGATTGCAGTCGTCCTTGTAGTGATCTCAACTGACTAATGTTCTTTGGTGGAGGCATTTCCATAATTGCCTGTACTTTCGCGGGATCTACTTCAATTCCTTTTTCTGAAACAATGTACCCCAAGAGTTTTCTAGATTTGACCCCAAAAACACATTTCTTGGGGTTGAGGCAAACTTTGAATTTCTCTAACCTTGCAAATATTTTGGACAATATTTCAAGATGTCCTTCTTTGGTGTATGATTTTGCCAATATGTTATCTACATAATCTTCCATGAAGATATGCATCATGTCATGAAAGATTGTAGTCATGGCTCTTTGGTAAGTAGCCCCAGCATTCTTTAGACCAAAAGGCATGACATTCCAACAATAAGTTCCCCATGGACATGTAAAAGTTGTTTTCTTTTGGTCTTCAGGTGCAATTTTGATTTGGTTGTAGCCAGAAAAACCATCCATTAATGAATACATGGCATGGCCAGCTGTCAGATCAACTATAGTGTTGATGTTTGGCAATGGGAAGTCATCCTTAGGACATGCTTTATTAAGATCTCTGAAATCTGTGCATATTCTCACAGTTTTATCTGGCTTGGGTATAGGAACAATGTTGGAGATCCATTTTGCATAGTCGATTGGTCTTATGAAGCCCACATCAAGGAGTTTTCTCAGTTCTTCCTTAACCAATAATGCAACATGAGGGTGCATCTTTCTGAGTTTTTGTTTCACCGGCTTGGCCCCTGGTTTGATAGACAAGTGATGCATGATAAGATCACGATCAAGACTAGGCATGTCAGCGTAAGACCACGCAAAATTTACTTGATTTGCTTTCAGAAATTCCATGAACTTTGGTATTTCTTTCTCTATCATTGATGCAGCTAACTATAAATTTTTGGTTTATCGGAAGTCTCAAGATTGACAGCATTTGTAGGCTCAATCAAGATAGGCGATCGCTCATGGTAGTGCTTTGAGAGAGTGTCAAGATTCCCATCATCTAGTGCCTCAAAGATGTTTTCACCATCTGATACACTCTTTATTTTATCTTTTGTTTGATCTAATACTGCCAGATTCTGGTTTTCACCATTAGATCTTTCTTTTTTGTTTTTACTTTTGCAGCTAGGAGGCTTGACACTCTCCTGATCAAAAACTCTATGTCAAAAATCGCTGGTGGAACAATCATTTATATCCTCTGCAGAAAGGAAGTTTATGATAGCTTCGTCACTTGGAAACATAAGTATATTGATAGGTTCGGTTGAATCCCAATCAATGAGATCAGGATAAATTAAAGATAGTGGATTGTCAGGTTGTGTGAAATCAGCTATGGTTATAGTCATAACGGAGTGGTCCGTAGGATCCAAGGTATGAGGTGGGTCAATGATGATACTGTCCTCATGATAGTCTTGTTCATTTAGATCCGACTCAGCATCACTAGAATCATGGTGACTTTGTAGTTCGAATTCGCGTGTTTGGGTCCCTAAACCTTGACCTTCAATTAGAGTTGGGGCATACTGGTGTATTACATCAACCTCTTTGTCCCTCTAGAACTCATTATTGTAAATGGTGTCCTATTCATATTCAGCAGAGTCTATGTCAGAATTGTTATCCAAGAAGTTCTGAACTGTTGTCAAACATGCTTCTCGTGAATCTGAGCCTTCTTGCAATGTGAAGACAGTGCCATGTAGTTGTTTGGATGTGCTTTCTTTGGAGTGAGTATCATAACCCAATCCAGTTTTCTCTTTTGCAGCGAGTCCGCGGAGGTGAATAGGTTCAACTACTCCTTCCTTCCTTTTTCCGATAGGACCCTTATCATAGCCCATCTTCTGCATGATTGAATACCCTTTTCCATATTTGTCCGTGGGTAATTTGACATTAAAGACTGCTTCATCTTCATCTTTATAGAGCCAGTTTAGAATTTTTGTATCCTCAGGATTTTCCATGGGGAATTTTTCTTTGATGAATTGTCCATTAAATTTTGTGATTGGCTCTATTGGTGGTTGCTTTGATGTTGATGCTGCTGATATTTGATGTTCCTTGATAGATGGTTGTCCATGTGATCGAGGTGATGTAGGTAAATTGGCAAGACAGAGAGAGTATTCTCCAACTCCATGGTCCTTAAATTTCAATTTTGTCAAACGCTATTAGTCAATTGACTCCATTTTAGTCAATCTTATATTCCTAGCACAGAGCTTCTTTCACCGTTAGACCAAAGTATCTTTGACTAGCTTTTATGTTGGAACAACAAGTTTGAATATTTAAATCATCGTGATTTCCGGCCCATCATAAGGAAACTTAAGACATTGATGATAGGTTGATGGGATAGCTTGCATGGATCCAAGGACGCACTCCAAGATAGCAGCATATATGCAGCATCACGTCCACATTTCGACATAAAGATTTTTGCAACATGGCCTACCGATTAAGGCATGATTAGGACTTTTGATTTCTTCATCATCATGTTTTATGGTAATCTTTCAAATCAATGGAGTCCTCGAAGTCCTAAAGACTTAACTAACTTCATGGTACAAATGTTCAAACCAGCACCTCCATCTATTAGAACTCGTCTGATACGAAACTTGTGAACCATGACTTCTAAGTACAATGATGAATTATGGGGATGAGTTATGGAAACATCATCTTTTTCGTGAGAATGAAAGGCAAGTGGGGTGAGGAAAAGTTTGCTCTAATTGGCCTTCGCCATCCGCATCGCTGGATACATTAGTTTCAACGAGGGCTTTTTCAAGAATTTCTTTATGGGCTGGGGAAATCTTCAATAGTTCTAGAATAGAAATTTGAGTGGGAGTTTTCCAAAGTTGGTTGACCAAATCATATTGATGTTGAGGTGGAGGTTCAAGGGATTTTGAAGAGGCTCTAAGACAACCTCTTTAGCCGTGCCGCGAGCATTGACTTCACTATATTCCACCTTCTTGCTGACTTTAATGATACATTTACCTCGCTTCGCCATCGTCTCGTAGAGATTTTTTTATTAAATGATCATTGATATGATTCACATTTTTTTCAAAAGACTCACCCTTTTGATAGTTGGGCAAAGGGTTGTGAAATTCTTGGTGGTCTGCGTTGGATTGTTGATGTCCTTCTATTGTAATGATGTCATTTTTGATTAAGTCTTGAATGGCATTCTTCAAGGCTTGGCAGTTATTTGTGCGATGACCTTTGCATTGATGATAATCACAATAGTATGCCTCATTCCATGATGGAGGCTTTACATTGGGTTCATAGTTTCATTGAGGTGGAAAAGTAATGACATTTTTGGCCATCAACTCTTTGAATGCATATTCTAAAGATTGACCCAATGAAGTGAAAGTTCTTCTATTAGAGAAGAATGAAAATCTTTGTGGATTTGTATTCAAGGTGTTCCCTAAGGAATTGTGATTTTTATTGGTTCCTCGGTAACCTTGGTTGTTGGAAGTCCCTTGATTGGGAGTAGAGTGTTGATTTATATTGTTCCTCAGAGGAGGAGGATTATTTCCGTGATTTGCAATCGAGTTGACATTGTTGTTGCGAATGTTTGGAGTACTGAGGACAAATGGCTTGGTCGAGGCATGATTCACATCAACAACACCATCATTCACCATATTTTTGTTGCGAGTCCAGAATTTGGACTTGTCCTGATTATTGTGATGGTTGGATGAGCTAGGATTGTCTTTGTCATGTTTTATTATTCCTCTTTTGACCAAAGCATTTTCAATGGTTATGGCATCTTCAATCATTTTCTCAAAAGAAGGAGGACAATGTAAGTTCAAATGATAGCTCATTTCTGAATTTAAACTGTTAATGAAGGTAACCATCTTTTCCTTTTCAGGAACAGGACGTGGATATCTGGCGAACATTCTTCTCCATCTCTGAAGAAACGTAATGAAAGATTCGCCAAGTTTTTGTGCAACTTTGCAAAGATCTATCATGGTGATCTGGTGTTGTATGTTGTAGGCATATTGTGATATGAATAGGTTGATCAATTCTTCAAATGTCCTAACGGGAGGTGTAATTTTTGATAACCATTCCATAGAGTGTACTCCAAGGCTCCTAGGAAACAATCGCAACAAGTAAGTGTCTTCGTGAGCGAATTCTAATGTCATGTTTTAGAAGTCTCTAACATGATCAATTGGATCCGATTTCCCATTATAGCGATCAAATTTTGACATTTCACAATTTTTGGGAAAAGGAATCATGTTAAGACTTCAATCGAAAGGATAAGGACAAATGTCCTCCAGAGTGTATTTCTTTGTGGCTGTTCCCCCTTGTAACTCTTTGATTTGTCCTTAAAGTGCTTTGATTTGTTGGGTCAAAGTACTAAGATCAGAAAGGGGTTTTTCTTTAGGCTTGCTTTTTAAATTATCAGTATTAAAGTCATGAGGCAATTTTGCTCCTTGGTTAGCTAAATAGCGAAAATATTTTTCTTTATCCCGCTGCAAGATCTTTTCTATAGATATGTGAAATTTTGGATCTTGCTCAGCCTCTCTAAGACATTCCTCATCTTGTTCCTCATCACTATCCACATGGATTTTATCTCTATAGTTATGAAATGGATTTTCTTCTTTGTTGTCCATGTTGTTGAAAAGTGGATTTTGATTTATGCTGAAAAGAGGATTACTACTTTCTCCTTCTTCTTGAGTGTTTTGAATATGACTTCTTTTGATCAGATCCAAATATTCCAAGCCAAATTTTTTTTTGATTTTAACAAATTGCAAATTACAATCAATGCACCCGTTAAGGTTAGAGGATAAACCAAAACGTGCAGAAAGCAACTCTAACCAGAATGTACACCAGGATCCCGATGTGGGCAAGGTGTGAGCATTGGCCAGAGGATCTAAAACAAACTGCTTATGCTGTAACTCTAACCAAGAATGGCGCCGATGATGGCGAGCATATGGTCAGAGGGTCTTCTAATCTAAATGCTGAAGGGAACTCGACGTCAAGTATGTGCTACCCAATCCAATACGGAGTGAGGGGCGACCATATGACGGAGTGATTACAATAACAATGCTTGAAAGATAAATGCTGAAAGCTGAAACACTCAACACCCAGAATGTGCTTGCTAACCCAGAATGGGAGAGTAGCTACCATAGGGCGGAGGTAAATTAAATGTAATAGCAAATGAAGACTGTAAAGATGAACATTACAATTTGATAAGCAAGATTATAACTGCTGTCAGTACTACTGCCAGCTTACAAATGTTAGACAATGCCTTGCTATCAATTACAATCAAGAGTAATAGAACTGCAACAATATTAAAAGGATTCTGTCAATGAATAAGGAAGATCAACTCAGAAACTGCAATATTACGGCCAACCTGATAATCTGATTTTGACAGTCCGGATCTTCACATGCACGAACAGCAGCCCTGTAACTCACCAATTTACTCACAACACTCTCAAAACTCACTCAAATCTCACAGAATAAGATGCAAAATGACCATATAATGATGGCGACCCAATTAGCACACTGAAACCCCAACAGAAGACCTTAGATTATTTATGCACGAAAAACCAAGCAAGTACAGATGGTACGGCCAGCTAGAAGGGCGATTTTGTTTTAAAAATTAAATGCTGATCTATAAAATCTGAAACTTGAGACAAAGGTTCACCCTACCCAGACAGAGAGATATGAACAATGCCCAGAAGGATATTTTGTGTATTTTTTGACATATGAATGAAAATATGAATCTGCTGTAGCAAATAATGCAAAAACCAGAACTTCTAATATGCAAGCAACAACGCTATATAAGCAAATCCAACTACAAAGTATCAACTCAACAACAATGCAAACCTCACTAGAGAATCACTCATAAGCATACTAAATTCTCCACTAGATGCTATCTCTCAAGCATGAAGTCGAGCCCAGACTAGGAGGCATTCATTCCTCGAAGAAATCCCGCAACCATTTCGGCAGCATAACAATAGCATAGACCAAAGATGCCCAAATGAGAACCCAAGGCTTCCTTTTATAATCTTCCGTTGCCCTTTCTCGAAACCCTAATCTCCTTTTAAGATTCAAACCCTAATCCTTGAGCAAATGGCGTCCTTTTCTTCAAGCTGTAATTTTGACTTTTTAATTAATAAATTATAACCTTGGAAATGGCGTCCCACTTAAGGCTTTTAAATCATCTTTAATAAATTCAATATTAACTTAATGATGGCGCCACCCTTCAAGTCCACCTTTTAAAACAACATTAAGTTAATAGACTAGGCCAAGGTGATAAATAACATTAAAATATAATGTTATTAAATAGAATGAGCTTATTTCTCCGAAACTGTATTTCAAAGCTAGAACTGAATAAGCGAATTGAGTCAATTGAAGAAAAAGGTCAACTGTGTCAAGACCAACAGGTTCACTGTCCGAAATAGAATTTACTAAAAATAGAAAATTCCTGAAGATGCTCAGAATGCCAAGAAGAATATACCATTGCGAAGCTCTATGAAAACCCAGAAAGAATCCGCTATTGAAACAACCAACTCGGTTTAACATCTTTCAAAATAGGAACCCTAATTTTACCTTCCTAATTAGCCTACGTCTCCTAATAGGCCAATCTGGCCACCGAAAGATCATGCTCGAGAAGGGGACTTACAAGATCCTTCAATTTATTGTGTTGAGATCTTGTGGAGATAGGCATATGATTTTGAAAAGTTCCTCTGGACTTAGATCACAGTTTTTGACAAGTGCAATGGGAATGATATTTTTATCTGATAAGATGTGGAATCTTATGATATGATCAAGGATGCTCCTAATTTTTGATTTTGGCTTCCAATGATGAAGGATGTCAGAATCCTGTTGGGGAAGTTGAACCAAAAATTAGAAAGTTGTTTTGAAAATTGCACTCTAAAAGATTTTGATCTTCATTTTTAAAGAAATTCTTTCAAGATCTTTGAAGAATATGACTGGGGTGTGAAGGATATTCAATAGCAGGTTGTGGTATGTTATCGAACTCAAGAGGTTGGTTATGATTATGCCATTGTGATAGAGCTAATCTCTGACAATGAGCTCGAGAATCTAAAGGATCTACAACATACTCATCAGTGAATCCCCTAACAAAGTTTTGATACCTATGAAGAAATCCATGGAAATGAAGCAACACGTGTCGAATTTTGTATATTTTTTTTCTCTTTTGCAATGTTTTCTTGTATCCTAATGTTTTCTTGGGTTTTCTAATCCTTTTGGACACTGATTTCTTAGGAAATTTTGTTAATTTCCAATCTCTAAGCATGGGAAAAGTATTGGGAATGTTATTGGACCAAAGGTATGAATAACTTTTTGAGTGATTTCAGTTGTTGTTCTTCATGTTCATTTCATATGATCTTTTATATGAATTAATGTGATGGAAGACACAACAAACATTTTGAAGAATAGTTGTTTTTAAGGCCCTACACTAACATGAAGTGTTTGATCAAGAAAAAAATTTCAACAAATGTTTTCAGAGGTTTTGCACATGAAAGACAATTCAGACAGACTCACTCTTAATGCTCAAGTAGGTCATTCTAGTAATCAACAACCCACATCTTAAAACTGCATCGACTCACACAGCCGTGTCACCCCCGAAGGGGCACCCGTGTTTTTGTCTTTTCCAGGCACGTACTCAGAGTTACGGAAGTGGATACCAGATCCCCTGAGCAAACAGTCCTTGGCAGTTATATGGTGAGTGTCTTGGCGGAAGATTTTTCCCTCCCCATGCACTGTGATTATTAGAATGTTCAGAAACTGACTTCGGCTGGCTACTACACTAGGTTCGTAGTAAGGATTTCCATTCGGTGTGGCAATAATAAACTCCCTCAGGAGACCTCCCAACCTTTAGAACAAAGGTTTTGGGGATGGTTATCTTGCACACTACCAGCAAAAGAGGGTTTCCCCAAATTTGCTTTAAATTTTATAGTGGGGCGGAATAGCCTGGCTTTGGCTTGGACCCACTTGAGTCATTCTCGTAGGGTGAGTACTTTTTTCCACTATGGCAGGCTCTCTAAAGGATGTAATTAAAGCAGTAAAAATTCATGAAATTGAAAAGGAAAGTATGGTATTTTGATCACCCAGTTAATGGGAGAGCATAGACCTATTGCCATAGACAAAGCAAACAAATATTCATTTTAAAACCCAAATCACAATGATCTAATCTAAGTGAAGATATTGCTTCACTAAAAACAAGTTTGTTCAATTTTAACTGCAAGATCATTGTGTGGTGACTATCCTAGATTGCTTCATTTTATCTAGATGTGTCTACCCTAGGATTGTTTCATTTTAAAATCCAGAAAAAGAAAAAGAATTCTGTTTGTGGAAGGCGTCAGACTTAGAATTCTGTATTTTTGTTACAATCCATATGCGCTAGAACAGAAGGTATATGCGCCAGAATAGAGGGTATATGTGCCAGAACAGAAGGTATATGCACCAGAATAGAGGGTATATGCGCCAGAACAGACGGTATATGCACTGCAAGAAAGATTTATATGCTCTTAAAATAGTTACTATATGTGACAAAGGAAAGTTACTGTATGCGCCTAAATAGTTATTATATGCGCCTAAACAGTTACTATATGCGCCTAAACAGTTACTATATGTGCCTAAATAGTTACTATATGCGTCAAAATAATTACTGTATGCGCCGAAACAGTTACTATATGCGCTCCAGAACCCTGCAAAACAAAAGAATCAAAACCCTCGTATGCGCCGCAGAAAATGTCGAATGCGCTTAAACGCCAATTTTTTTTTGAAAGTTGACTCCAGAACGCGGAAACTTTCAAAAAAAACTTGCAGAGAATGTTAAATTCGTGGGTTTGAGCCCCACGGTGGGCGCCATTTTATGTGTGTGTGAAAAATGTATCAATCTAAATGAAATTCAAACACATCAATAAGACATTAAATCAAGAAAACTGAAAAAAGATAACATAATGAACAAACTGTGACTCCAGCTTCCCTGAAATCGTCTTATCTCTCTCTAACTCCAGCGTTTTGCTGTTTCTAATGGCTCTCAGATCAGCAGATCAAGCTCAACAAAATGAGCAGCTGAGGAACGAGATGTAAATAAAAATGCATACTATGCTAAATGCAAGGCTATGCTAAGATGAAAGTATTGTTGTGATGCTAGAAGGCTGTGATTGCATGTATGTTTGTGCGTTTTTCGTATGTATGCGTAGGTAACCAAAGCTTGGATTTGCACCAGCATTTATAGAGTTTTAGAAAGGATTTGATTGGCTAATTTGATGAACAGCCCGGATTAAGCTTGTTCAAATGGACGGTGGAAGATTTTTGAAAGTGGAGAGGGAGATAGAAGGTTTCCCTTTTCCTTCAATTTCGTCATTGAGATTCGAAGGGAAATTGCCGAAGAGTGAGTTTAGAATGAGTTAGAATTAAATAAAATAAATTTATTTAATTTGTAAGTGAAGACGATATAGAAACTCGCATAATTAAATAAATTATATTTAATTACGTTTTAGAAATGAATTTAGAGTGAGAGGAAAATATTAAATAAAATATTTAATATTTAATTTTGATTATGGGATGAAGAGAATATTCCATTATTTAAATATTCAAATATTCAAACTTTAGAATGATATGATAATTAAAGTAAATAATCGTATTTATTTAATTTAATTAAGAGGAATGTGGAATGTCAATAATTAAATAAAATTATTTATTTAACTAAGGCAGAAGAATTAGAAAATGAACAATATAAATAAATAATTAAATTTATTTATATGTAGAAGACTTTAGGGGAATTAATTAAATAATTCATATTTAATTAATGTGGAAGAATTAGAAAATGAACAATATAAATAAATAATTAAATTTATGTATATGTAGATGACTTTAGGAGAATTAATTAAATAATTCATATTTAATTAATGTGGAAGAATTAGAAAATGAACAATATAAATAAATAATTAAATTTATTTATATGTAGATGACTTTAGGAGAATTAATTAAATAATTCATATTTAATTAATGTAGAAGAATTAGAAATGAAAATATAACAAATAATTAATTTATTTATATGTGGATCTCAGGAGAATTAATTAAATAATTCTATTTAATTACAATGTTAATCGCACCATTTTTAGACGATACGTAGTGGTTATTTCTTTGAAACCGTGGATGCTTATAGACTCTCCGTCTAAGGCTATGGGATCATATTTGGACCCCTCAATACAACGCTCTCAACTTTTTGCTATCTCAAAGCAGCATTTTATCATGGTGAATTTCAGCCAATTGAGGAAAAAGTTGTCAAATGCAAGCAAGGTAAAGTTGCAAAGTGGTGCAAATTTTGTTCTACAACTTGTACCTGACAAATGGACTGTTCCAACACGTCCCAATGGGCATGTTTACGCTAGGGATGGTCCTCTTTTGCACCAAAATATGTCAATCATTCCAAGCTACATTAGACCTAATAATTTTCCTTAAGAGTCCAAAGTGCTAAAAGACAACAATCTTTGAAGGGCTATTTCTCAAGAATCATGATGCTTACATACTCTCTGTCTAAGCCTATGGGATCATGTTGGGACTCTCTACAATAACCTCTCTCAATTTTTTCTATCTTAGAGGTGTTTTCCCATGGTGACGAGTTTTTAATTGAGGAAAAAGTTGTCAAATGCAAGTAGTGTAAAGTTGCAAAGTGGTGCAATTTTCGTTCTGCAACTCGTACAACCAAAAAGACTGTTCCAACATGTCTGGATGGGTACATTTACACTAAGGATGGTCCTCTTTTGCACCCAAATACACTAAATCACTTTGAGCTACATTGGACCATCAATTTCCCTTAAGAGTCCAAAGTGCTAAAGACAACAATCTTTGAAGGGCTATTTCTTAGAAATCGTGACGCTTACAGACTCTTCGTCTGAGGCTATGGGATCATGTTGGGACCCTCTACAATAACCTATCTTTGTTTTGATATCTCTAAGGCATTTTTCAGTGGTGACGAGTTTTCAGTTGATGGAAAAAGGGTCAAATGGATGCGATGTAAAGGTGCAAAGGGGTTTAGGGTTCATTTTGTTCCTCATGAGTAAGTGAAAAAGTGATTCATTTACTCAAATACACTTAAGTCATGAACTACACACATGAATACAAAGTATACACATTAAAACACGTAGGTCATAAAGTATACATTAGAATACTCAAATACACTTAAGTCATGAACTACACATATGAATACAAAGTATACACATTAAAACATCTAAGTCGTAAAGTATACATTGGAATACTCATAAGTGAAAAAGTATACACACAAGTTGTATACAGTTGAATACACGTAAAGTGTACATAATATGCATAATATTATCATTCAATAATTGTTATCAAATATAGGATTTACAAAATGCCATGTAGGCATACAACAAACAACCCTAATACATAGTCATTTCCCAGTAGGGGAAGGAAATAGAGCACACATTGCCTTCATGGTTGACATAGTCTTCCACAAGAGTAGCATGTTGATGTTTTGGAGTGACAAACACCTGTACAAACCATCAAGGTAACAGTTAAACTACATACAATAGAAAAGATGCTTAGAATAACAAATCTATATTATTCTAAATGACCTAATTGATGATGAAATGGTAATGCAAACTATAAAAGACACTTATGGTAACAAATCTATATTATTGTAATATGTCGCATACCTCTCCCAAAGGATCAGAGTTGACTATTATTGTAGTAGGTCCATGATCAATTGTGCTAGGAATTTTGCAATATACTTCAAATGAGAAATATATATTGTCACAATAGAAAAGATGCTTAGATTAACAAATCTATATTATTATAAACAACCTGAATGATGATGAATTGGTAATGCAAACTATAAAAAATGCTTAGAATAACCAATCTATATTATTCTAAATGACCTAATTGATGATGAAATGGTAATGCAAACTATAAAAGATGCT
Source organism: Sequoia sempervirens (assembly GCA_007258455.2). Lineage (NCBI taxonomy): Eukaryota > Viridiplantae > Streptophyta > Pinopsida > Cupressales > Cupressaceae > Sequoia > Sequoia sempervirens. The sequence goes on from VDFB02000003.1 coordinate 354,109,313, forward strand.
TACAATAACAAATATATATTATTGTAATATGTCACATACCTCTCCCAAAGGATTAGAGCTGGCTATTGTTGTAACAGGTCCATGATCAATTGTGTTAGGAATATCGCAATATACTTAAAATGATAAATCTATATTGTCACAATAGAAAAGATGTTTAGACTAACAAATCTATATTATTCTAAACAACCTGAATGATGATGAATTGGTAATGCAAACTATAAAAGATGCTTAGAATAACCAATTTATATTATTCTAAATGTCCTAATTGATGATGAAATGGTAATGCAAACTATAAAAGATGCTTACAATAACAAATCTATATTATTGTAATCTGTCCAATACGTCTCCCAAAGGAGAACAATATATGTGACAACCATCAAGAAAAGTCAATGCCATATTGACAATGAAGTGAATCACATTGATAGAGTGCATATTACCTTCTTAGGAAAGTCAAGTTGCAATCATTAAATGAGAAGAATTCTCATGAAAAATCATTGCAAGAGTATACAAAATGTCAGTATTAAAGACACTTGCATTACAAGAGTACACAAAATATCAGTATTAAATAAAAAACACTAATGAACTTAAGCATAATGAACCTAAGAATTGTGCCTTCCATTCTTGAATATGTTATTCAAGTGTGCCTAAAGGGTCATCTCTTTGCTTAAGAGTATCCAATTTTGCTTCATGAACAACACTACTAAGTGTCCATAGTTGTTTTGTCTTTGGTTTGGCGTGATGCTTCAACAACTTAACATTTGTTGCTATAACAAGGTGCAAATACATGATAATGGTTTTGTGTTTCTTGTAGTCTTCAAATGCAGGTATGCCATTCTTTCTAATCATGTATGTTCACAACCAAGTTCCTGCAACCACAACTAAACCTGTAGAATACACAAACCCATCATCATCTTCCATCGGTTGTGTTAGCTTATGCTTTACCCGCACACATCAGGCCAACCAATAGTCTAATCTCTCTTCATTCCCCTATGGTGCAATAACTGCAAAAACATGTCTTGGTTGTAGTAGATCTGAAAGACAGTCATAATCAAGTGAACTTTCCATTGTGTCATTTGTCATGGATATTGTTTGAGATAAAGGAGTTAGATATTGTGGAACCCAAGTATCCACCCACTCACTTGACTCGCATTGATCCCACTAGCACTAAATACAACTCTGACAAAAACAAGCCAACTCTTGTGTCCAAATGGTCCATGTTCTTACATCTGAGCTTCAAAATTAATGCATCTTTAAAGAATCTTTGATTGTACGACAATCCAATTTTCCTCCCATTGTACCCCCCTCAACCAACCAAAAGAATCTACGCACTGTTGAATCAAGTGTCCCTCCTTGTGACAATGTTGAACTACACCAATCAACAATAGAACACGCATCACTAAATTTTTCTCTTGAAATATTTAGTTTCTCCTTAACTAGAGCTCTCTTTACACATGCACCTGCTCCATCATGCTCCCCTTTCCCATTCCCAACTTCAAAAAAACTCTAAATATGAAGTACACCCCTCTCTACATGCATTCTACTCAACCAATAAAACATACGAGAATTCATGAATTGACCTGTGCAATTATCTGACCAAATGAGATGCTGGCCCATTGCTATATCATGCTCTTGCAAGAACTCAAAGAAATTCTTGAAACAATGTTGGACATACTCGGACGAGTGAGATCTATCATCACCCATATAAAAATCACACTCTTTGATTATCTTTCAATCCTCTTCTGTGCTACTAGATGCATGTCTATATGTTATATGGACAGAAATAGCAATCTAAATGAAATTATAATACTGAGATTGTACCTCCTTTTGTGGTTGCAATGTGTAGTTTTATGCAAAATCAACCACTGATATAATAGTGCCAATTGGAAAAGAGTCCTTACACATCCTGAATTGTTGATCCAACCATTGAGACCTATGGCTATGCCTTGCATACTTGTAGAAAATATTGTCCTTAAAATCTAAAATAAAATCAACAACACTACATTTTTTGTAACCAACTCGCATCTAGAACCTTCACCTCCACTTTGCAAAGTATATTTGACTATCTCATATCTCTTTTTCTCAACAAGCTTCTTTCCAAATTCATGTTCGGAACCTTCATGAAAAACATTGAACAAACTTTGACAAGCCACCACATTGTGAGCACTTTTCATTTAAACTTGATCATTTCTATAGAAAAAGCAACCATCATCTCTAGAACATAAAAATAGATCTAGCAAGTCCTTTGATGATTTCAGAAGATACATTGCACCACACTCCTACAACATTTCATTAGTATGAAAAGTAGAATGGATATAGAATAATAGTTCATGGTACATTGAAAACTCCACATGGTATTTGCAACAAGTATTATGAATTTTAAGAGACACACAATAAAATGGCTTCAAACCTTCAAAAGTCCTTTGTGAGATTTCCATATTTGGATGTGTTTCAATAAATTTTTTGAACAACATTGTTTGGCTTGATTCCAAGAAATGTTTAGGATGCGGTGTATAGTCTCGATTGCTAATTCTTAACTTTAAAACATCCTTTGCATTGGGTGATACTCTAGAGTTATCATGCCAAAATTGTTGAATTACTTGCTTTACATTATCAAGCTTTTATCAACACGTGGAAGCCTCCTAACAAAAGCCCATGTATCATTTTGAAGAGGATAATCTATTCTTTCTCTTCTTGCAAGTGCTCTATCCAAAGTTTTATGATTTATGTCAAAATCAACAGTTTGTCTCATAAAGTGAGCCTTTCAATTGATGGCTTACTAGGTAGTTGTAATGATCTCGAGCAGCTCTCTTATCCTTTTCCTTGTTATTTTTTCCAATAGACTTGAGAGCATTAAAAATATTTTTGATAATAATAGAATTTTTTTCGGTCTTCTTGTTCACACGAATCTTCAATTAGGCTAGCAAAGGTCTCATCTTTTGCATCTTTAGAAATTGTACAAATGTTGCATTGCTTGATCAATGTCTTATTGCTAAAATATTGGTTGAAAATTTGTGTAGCCCACAACTAACGTTCATGTTGACCTCTTGCCTTCAAAATTGTTTATAATGTTCTCATCAATTTCAAGTAACCATTTAGGGGTTCTTGAAGGTCTTGAATTTGGAATATGTCTTTCTTCCACACAAGGTTCTTCATTTCTCATGTAATCTGGTGAAATATAATTTACACTTGGTTCAATATTATGTTCAACATCTTCAATTCCAACATTTTCACCTTGAACATTTTCAATATCAATTTCAATAATTTCATTCCCAATTTCAATATCATGTTCAACATCTTCAATTCCAACATTTTCAATATCAATTTCAACATTTTCATTCCCAATTTCAATATCATGTTCAACATTTCACCTTGAACATTTTCAATTTCCTCTTCACTTGAAAGACCAAAGGGCTCAAGTTCACCAATATTTGACATACCTTGTCTTCTCTTCCTACGACCTTATTTATCTCTTTGTTTATATGCTTCAATTTGTTCTTTTGTAAGCTTTCTCTTACGTTTTTGCTTCCGACAACTGCTGCTCCCCATTATACCTCCATAAAGATGCTAAAAAAATGATTCATTATGACAAATTTGTGTAGAAGATGCTCCAAAAAGTTGATCTTTGTCTCTTCCTGTTTGAAATCACATTTTTGTCACCTGCAAAGCCGACAAACAGAATGTAGGGCCCGTTGGGATGCCCAAAATGACCCACTTGGGGTTTTTCTATGGCCCACAGATTCGATATCGGATAAAATCAGATATCTGTTTTGAAAAAAATTTAAAAATGTATTGTAACAATAAGATTTTGGTGTTCTAAATCGAATATCCAATTTTTGCACACATAGACCCAAGAGCAATTAGTGTGTGTGTGTGTGTGTGTGTGTGAGAGAGAGAGAGAGAGAGAGAGAGATTAATTAGGGTTGAGGGTCCAATGTATAGGGTAGAGGGTATAGGGTTGAGG
>VDFB02000003.1:354113373-354157268 GCA_007258455.2 Sequoia sempervirens
AACATACATGATTAGAAAGAATGGCATACCTGCATTTGAAGACTACAAGAAACACAAAACCATTATCATGTATTTGCACCTTGTTATAGCAACAAATGTTAAGTTGTTGAAGCATCACGCCAAACCAAAGACAAAACAACTATGGACACTTAGTAGTGTTGTTCATGAAGCAAAATTGGATACTCTTAAGCAAAGAGATGACCCTTTAGGCACACTTGAATAACATATTCAAGAATGGAAGGCACAATTCTTAGGTTCATTATGCTTAAGTTCATTAGTGTTTTTTATTTAATACTGATATTTTGTGTACTCTTGTAATGCAAGTGTCTTTAATACTGACATTTTGTATACTCTTGCAATGATTTTTCATGAGAATTCTTCTCATTTAATGATTGCAACTTGACTTTCCTAAGAAGGTAATATGCACTCTATCAATGTGATTCACTTCATTGTCAATATGGCATTGACTTTTCTTGATGGTTGTCACATATATTGTTCTCCTTTGGGAGACGTATTGGACAGATTACAATAATATAGATTTGTTATTGTAAGCATCTTTTATAGTTTGCATTACCATTTCATCATCAATTAGGACATTTAGAATAATATAAATTGGTTATTCTAAGCATCTTTTATAGTTTGCATTACCAATTCATCATCATTCAGGTTGTTTAGAATAATATAGATTTGTTAGTCTAAACATCTTTTCTATTGTGACAATATAGATTTATCATTTTAAGTATATTGCGATATTCCTAACACAATTGATCATGGACCTGTTACAACAATAGCCAGCTCTAATCCTTTGGGAGAGGTATGTGACATATTACAATAATATATATTTGTTATTGTAAGCATCTTTTATAGTTTGCATTACCATTTCATCATCAATTAGGTCATTTAGAATAATATAGATTGGTTATTCTAAGCATTTTTTATAGTTTGCATTACCAATTCATCATCATTCAGGTTGTTTATAATAATATAGATTTGTTAATCTAAGCATCTTTTCTATTGTGACAATATATATTTCTCATTTGAAGTATATTGCAAAATTCCTAGCACAATTGATCATGGACCTACTACAATAATAGTCAACTCTGATCCTTTGGGAGAGGTATGCGACATATTACAATAATATAGATTTGTTACCATAAGTGTCTTTTATAGTTTGCATTACCATTTCATCATCAATTAGGTCATTTAGAATAATATAGATTTGTTATTCTAAGCATCTTTTCTATTGTATGTAGTTTAACTGTTACCTTGATGGTTTGTACAGGTGTTTGTCACTCCAAAACATCAACATGCTACTCTTGTGGAAGACTATGTCAACCATGAAGGCAATGTGTGCTCTATTTCCTTCCCCTACTGGGAAATGACTATGTATTAGGGTTGTTTGTTGTATGCCTACATGGCATTTTGTAAATCCTATATTTGATAACAATTATTGAATGATAATATTATGCATATTATGTACACTTTACGTGTATTCAACTGTATACAACTTGTGTGTATACTTTTTCACTTATGAGTATTCCAATGTATACTTTACGACTTAGATGTTTTAATGTGTATACTTTGTATTCATATGTGTAGTTCATGACTTAAGTGTATTTGAGTATTCTAATGTATACTTTATGACCTACGTGTTTTAATGTGTATACTTTGTATTCATGTGTGTAGTTCATGACTTAAGTGTATTTGAGTAAATGAATCACTTTTTCACTTACTCATGAGGAACAAAATGAACCCTAAACCCCTTTGCACCTTTACATCGCATCCATTTGACCCTTTTTCCATCAACTGAAAACTCGTCACCACTGAAAAATGCCTTAGAGATATCAAAACAAAGATAGGTTATTGTAGAGGGTCCCAACATGATCCCATAGCCTCAGACGAAGAGTCTGTAAGCGTCACGATTTCTAAGAAATAGCCCTTCAAAGATTGTTGTCTTTAGCACTTTGGACTCTTAAGGGAAATTGATGGTCCAATGTAGCTCAAAGTGATTTAGTGTATTTGGGTGCAAAAGAGGACCATCCTTAGTGTAAATGTACCCATCCAGACATGTTGGAACAGTCTTTTTGGTTGTACGAGTTGCAGAACGAAAATTGCACCACTTTGCAACTTTACACTACTTGCATTTGACAACTTTTTCCTCAATTAAAAACTCGTCACCATGGGAAAACACCTCTAAGATAGAAAAAATTGAGAGAGGTTATTGTAGAGAGTCCCAACATGATCCCATAGGCTTAGACAGAGAGTATGTAAGCATCATGATTCTTGAGAAATAGCCCTTCAAATATTGTTGTCTTTTAGCACTTTAACTCTTAAGGAAAATTTTATTCTGGCCTAATGTAGCTTGAACATTCTGCAGATATTTTCAAAAGTAAAAGAGGACCATCTCCTAGCTGTGAAACATGCCCATTCTGGACGCAGAGCATCAAATTCATTGTCCAGACAGTTGTAGAACAAAATTTGCACCACTTTGCAACTTACGGCTTGCATTTGACAACTTTTTCCTCAATTGAAAAATCCTGCCACCATGATAAAATGCCCTTTGAGTAGCAAAAAGTTGAGAGACGCTATCAGACAGTATCCAAATATGATCCCAGCCTCCCACAGAGTCTAGCATCACTCGCTTCCAAGAAATAACCCTTCTTCTGTGATAATCGCCTAAAAATGGTCTTGATTAAGTTTGTTAATTAATTAAATATGAATTATTTAATTAATTCTCCTAAAGCACATCTACAGCAATAAATTTGACTATTTATTTATATTGTTCATTTTCTACTTTCCACATTACCAAATATGAATTATTTAATTAATTCTCCTAAAATATCTACATATAAATAAATTTAATTATTTATTTATATTGCTCATTTCTATTTTTCCACATTAATTAAATATGTGAATTATTTAATTAATTCCTCTAAAGTTTCTAAGTACATATAAATAAATTCTATCCATTTATTCATATTGTTCATTTTCTATTCTTCCACATTAATTAAATATGAATTATTTAATTAATTCCCCTAAAGTTTCTACATATAAATAAATTTAATTATTTATTTATATTGTTCATTTTCTAATTCTTCTACCTTAATTAAATAAATAATTTTATTTAATTATTGACATTTCCCACATTCCTCTTAATTAAATTAAATAAATATGATTATTTACTTTAATTATCATATCATTCTAAAGTTTGAATATTTGAATATTTAAATAATGGAATATTCTCTTCATCCCATAATCAAAATTAAATATTAAATATTTTATTTAATATTTTCCTCTCAATCTAAATTCATTTCTAAAACGTAATTAAATATAATTTATTTAATTATGCGAGTTTCTATATCCGTCTTCACTTACAAATTAAATAAATTTATTTAATTTAATTCCAACTCATTCTAAACTCACTCTTCGAAACATCAATTTCCCTTCGAATCTCAATGACAGAAATTGAAGGAAAAGGGAAACCTTCTATCTCCCTCTCCACTTTCAAAAATCTTCCACCGTCCATTTGAACAAGCTTAATCCGGGCTGTTCATCAAATTAGCCAATCAAATCCTTTCTAAAACTCTATAAATGCTGGTGCAAATCCAAGCTTTGGTTACCTACGCATACATACGAAAAACGCACAAACATACATGCAATCACAGCCTTCTAGCATCACAACAATACTTTCATCTTAGCATAGCCTTGCATTTAGCATAGTATGCATTTTTATTTACATCTCGTTCCTCAGCTGCTCATTTTGTTGAGCTTGATCTGCTGATCTGAGAGCCATTAGAAACAGCAAAACGCTGGAGTTAGAGAGAGATAAGACGATTTCAGGGAAGCTGGAGTCACAGTTTGTTCATTATGTTATCTTTTTTCAGTTTTCTTGATTTAATGTCTTATTGATGTGTTTGAATTTCATTTAGATTGATACATTTTTCACACACACATAAAATGGCGCCCACCGTGGGGCTCAAACCCACGAATTTAACATTCTCTGCAAGTTTTTTTTGAAAGTTTCCGCGTTCTGGAGTCAACTTTCAAAAAAAAATTGGCGTTTAAGCGCATTCGACATTTTCTGCGGCGCATACGAGGGTTTTGATTCTTTTGTTTTGCAGGGTTCTGGAGCGCATATAGTAACTGTTTCGGCGCATACAGTAATTATTTTGACGCATATAGTAACTATTTAGGCACATATAGTAACTGTTTAGGCGCATATAGTAACTGTTTAGGCGCATATAATAACTATTTAGGCGCATACAGTAACTTTCCTTTGTCACATATAGTAACTATTTTAAGAGCATATAAATCTTTCTTGCAGTGCATATACCGTCTGTTCTGGCGCATATACCCTCTATTCTGGTGCATATACCTTCTGTTCTGGCACATATACCCTCTATTCTGGCGCATATACCTTCTGTTCTAGCGCATATGGATTGTAACAAAAATACAGAATTCTAAGTCTGACGCCTTCCACAAACAGAATTCTTTTTCTTTTTCTGGATTTTAAAATGAAACAATCCTAGGGTAGACACATCTAGATAAAATGAAGCAATCTAGGATAGTCACCACACAATGATCTTGCAGTTAAAATTGAACAAACTTGTTTTTAGTGAAGCAATATCTTCACTTAGATTAGATCATTGTGATTTGGGTTTTAAAATGAATATTTGTTTGCTTTGTCTATGGCAATAGGTCTATGCTCTCCCATTAACTGGGTGATCAAAATACCATACTTTCCTTTTCAATTTCATGAATTTTTACTGCTTTAATTACATCCTTTAGAGAGCCTGCCATAGTGGAAAAAAGTACTCACCCTACGAGAATGACTCAAGTGGGTCCAAGCCAAAGCCAGGCTATTCCGCCCCACTATAAAATTTAAAGCAAATTTGGGGAAACCCTCTTTTGCTGGTAGTGTGCAAGATAACCATCCCCAAAACCTTTGTTCTAAAGGTTGGGAGGTCTCCTGAGGGAGTTTATTATTGCCACACCGAATGGAAATCCTTACTACGAACCTAGTGTAGTAGCCAGCCGAAGTCAGTTTCTGAACATTCTAATAATCACAGTGCATGGGGAGGGAAAAATCTTCCGCCAAGACACTCACCATATAACTGCCAAGGACTGTTTGCTCAGGGGATCTGGTATCCACTTCCGTAACTCTGAGTACGTGCCTGGAAAAGACAAAAACACGGGTGCCCCTTCGGGGGTGACACGGCTGTGTGAGTCGATGCAGTTTTAAGATGTGGGTTGTTGATTACTAGAATGACCTACTTGAGCATTAAGAGTGAGTCTGTCTGAATTGTCTTTCATGTGCAAAACCTCTGAAAACATTTGTTGAAATTTTTTTCTTGATCAAACACTTCATGTTAGTGTAGGGCCTTAAAAACAACTATTCTTCAAAATGTTTGTTGTGTCTTCCATCACATTAATTCATATAAAAGATCATATGAAATGAACATGAAGAACAACAACTGAAATCACTCAAAAAGTTATTCATACCTTTGGTCCAATAACATTCCCAATACTTTTCCCATGCTTAGAGATTGGAAATTAACAAAATTTCCTAAGAAATCAGTGTCCAAAAGGATTAGAAAACCCAAGAAAACATTAGGATACAAGAAAACATTGCAAAAGAGAAAAAAAATATACAAAATTCGACACGTGTTGCTTCATTTCCATGGATTTCTTCATAGGTATCAAAACTTTGTTAGGGGATTCACTGATGAGTATGTTGTAGATCCTTTAGATTCTCGAGCTCATTGTCAGAGATTAGCTCTATCACAATGGCATAATCATAACCAACCTCTTGAGTTCGATAACATACCACAACCTGCTATTGAATATCCTTCACACCCCAGTCATATTCTTCAAAGATCTTGAAAGAATTTCTTTAAAAATGAAGATCAAAATCTTTTAGAGTGCAATTTTCAAAACAACTTTCTAATTTTTGGTTCAACTTCCCCAACAGGATTCTGACATCCTTCATCATTGGAAGCCAAAATCAAAAATTAGGAGCATCCTTGATCATATCATAAGATTCCACATCTTATCAGATAAAAATATCATTCCCATTGCACTTGTCAAAAACTGTGATCTAAGTCCAGAGGAACTTTTCAAAATCATATGCCTATCTCCACAAGATCTCAACACAATAAATTGAAGGATACAATCCAAAAAGAAAGTCATATTCAAAACACTCAAGAAGAAGGAGAAAGTAGTAATCCCCTTTTCAGCATAAATCAAAATCCACTTTTCAACAACAACATGGACAACAGAGAAGAAAATCCATTTCATAACTATAGAGATAAAATCCATGTGGATAGTGATGAGGAACAAGATGAGGAACGTCTTAGAGAGGTTGAGCAAGATCCAAAATTTCACAAAGCCATAGAAAAGATCTTGTAGCGGGACAAAGAAAAATATTTCCGCTATTTAGCTGACCAAGGAGCAAAATTGCCTCATGACTTTAATACTGATAATTTAAAAAGCAAACCTGAAGAAAAACCCCTTTCTGATCTTAGTGTTTTGACCCAACAAATCAAAGCACTTCAAGGACAAATCAAAGAGTTACAAGGGGGAACAACCACAAAGAAATATACTATGGAGGACATTTGTCCTTATCCTTTCAATCGAAGTCTTAACATGATTCCTTTTCCCAAAAATTGTGAAATGCCAAAATTTGATCGCTATAATGGGAAATCGGATCCAATCGATCATGTTAGAGACTTCTGAAACATGACATTGGAATTCGCTAAGGAAGACACTTACTTAATGCGACTGTTTCCTAGGAGCCTTAGAGTTCACTCTATGGAATGGCTATCTAAGATTACACCTCCCGTTAGGACATTTGAAGAATTGATCAACCTATTCATATCACAATATTCCTACAACATACAACACCAGATCACCATGATAGATCTTTGCAAAGTTGCACAAAAACCTAGTGAATCCTTCATTATGTTTCTTCAGAGATGGAGAAGAATGTTTGCCAGATATCCACATCCTGTTCCTAAAAAGGAAAAGATGGTTACCTTCATTAACAGTTTAAATTCATAAATGAGCTATCATTTGAACTTACATTGTCCTCCTTCTTTTGAGAAAATGATTGAAGATGCCATAACCATTGAAAATGCTTTGGTCAAAAGAGGAATAATAAAACATGACAAAGACAATCCTAGCTCATCCAACCATCACAATAATCAGGACAAGTCCAAATTCTAGACTCGCAACAAAAATATGGTGAATGATGGTGTTGTTGATGCGAATCATGCCTCGACCAAGCCATTTGTCCTCAGTACTCCAAACATTCGCAACAACAATGTCAACTCGATTGCAAATCATGGAAATAATCCTCCTCCTCCAAGGAACAATATAAATCAACACTCTACTCCCAATCAAGGGACTTCCAACAACCAAGGTTACCGAGGAACCAATAACAATCACAATTCCTTAGGGAACACCTCGAATACAAATCCACAAAGATTTTCATTCTTCTCTAATAGAAGAACTTTCACTTCATTGGGTCAATCTTTAGAATCTGCATTCAAATAGTTGATGGCCAAAAATGTCATTACTTTTCCGCCTCAACAAAACTATGAACCCAGTGTAAAGCCTCCATCATGGAATGAGGCATACTATTGTGATTATCATCGGTGCAAAGGTCATCGCACAAATAACTGCCAAGCCATGAAGAATGCCATTCAAGACTTAATCGACAATGACATCATTACAATAGAAGGACATCAACAATCCAACATAGACCACCAAGCATTTCGCAACCCTTTGCCCAACTATCAAAAGGGTGAGTCTTCTGAAAAAAATTTGAATCATATCAATGATGATCATATAATCAATCATCTCTACACAGATGACGAGCGGGTAAATGTCATTAAAGTCAACAAGAAGGTGGAATATAGAGAAGTCAACACAACAACAAGAGCGCAAGCTAAAATTGTCTTAAAGGGCGTCTCTTCAAAATCCACTGAACCTCCACCTCAACATCAATATGATTTGGTCAATCAACTTCGGAAAACCCCCACTCAAATTTCTATTCTGGAACTATTGAATATTTCCCCAACCCATAAGAAAATTCTCAAAAAATCCCTCGTTGAAACGAATGTATCCACTAATTTGGATGTGAACCAATTTCAAGCCATGGTAGGACACTTGTCTTCACCCACTTGCCTCTCATTCTCTGAAAAAGATGACGTTTCCATAACTCATCCCCATAATTCATCATTGTACTTAGAAGTCATGGTTCACAAGTTTCGTATCAGATGAGTTCTAATAGATGGAGGTGTTGGTTTGAACATCTATACCATGAAGTTGGTTAAAGCTTTAAGATTTTCTGAGAACTCCATTGATTTCAGAAGAAACATTACCATAAAAGCTTATGGTGATGAAGAAAGAGCATCCAAGGGTCTAATCATGTTGCCAATCAGAGTGGGCTCTATTATAAAGAATACTTTCTGTCAAGTACTGAACCATGATCTTGCATATAACATCTTGTTGGGTCGTCCTTGGATCCACGAAATGCAAGTTGTCCCATCAACCTATCATCAATGTCTTAAGTTTCCTTATGATGGACAGGAAATCACGATACCAGCTGATAATTCCAATATTCAAACTTGTGCCAACATAAAAGGCAATCAAGATACTTTGGTCCCTAACAATCGAGAAGCTCATGCTAGGACTTCTCTAAAGATTGACACACAAATCAGTCAATTGACCAATAGTTTTGACAAAAAAATGAAATTCAAGGATCATGGAGTTGGAGAATACTCTCTTTGTCTTGCCAATTTACCTACATCACCTCAATCACATGGACAACCGTCTATCAAGGAACATCAAATATCAGCAACATCAACATCAAAGCAACCACCAATAGAGCCAATCACAAAATTTAATGGACAATTCATCAAAGAAAAATTCCCCATGGAAAATCTTGAGGATACATAAATTCTAAACTGGCTCTATAAAGATGAAGATGAAGCAGTCTTTAATGTCAAATTACCCACGGACAAATATGGAAAAGGGTATTCAATCATGCAGAAGATGGGCTATGATAAAGGTCCTATCAAAAAAAGGAAGGAAGGAGTAATTGAACCTATTCACCTCCGCGGACTTGCTGAAAAAGAGAAAACTAGATTGGGTTATGATACTCACTCCAAAGAAAGCACATCCAAACAACTACATGGCACTGTCTTCGCATTGCAAGAAGGTTCAGAAGCATGTTTGACAATAGTTCAGAACTTCTTGGATAACAATTCTGACACAGACTCTGTTGAATATGAATGGGACACCATTTACAATAATGAGTTCTGGAGGGACAAAGAGGTTGATGTAATACACCAGTACGCCCCAACTCTAATTGAAGGTCAAGGTTCAGGGACCCAAACACGCGAATTCGAACTACAAAGTCACCATGATTCTAGTGATGCTGAGTCGGATCTAAATGAACAAGACTATCATGAGGACAGTATCATCATTGACCCACCTCGTACCTCGGATCCTATGGACCACTCCGTTATGACTATAACCATAGCCGATTTCACACAACTTGATGATCCGCTATCTTTAATTTATCCTGATCTCATTGATTGGGATTCAACCGAACCTATCGATATACCTATGTTTCCAAGTGACGAATCTATCATAAACTTCCTTTCTGCAGAGGATATAAATGATTGTTCCACCAGCGATTTTTGACATAGCTTTTTTGATCAGGAGAGTGTCAAATCTCCTAGCTTCAAAAGTAAAAGCAAAAAAGAAAGATCTAATGGTGAAAACCAAAATCTGGCAGTATTAGATCAAACAAAAGATAAAATAAAGAGCGTATCAGATGGTGAAAACCTCTTTGAGGCACCAGACGATGGGAATCTTGACACTCTCCTAGAGCACTACCATGAGCGATCGACTATTTTGATTGAGCCTACAAATGCTGTCAATCTTGAGACTTCCGACAAACCAAAAAAATTACAGTTAGCTGCATCAATGATAGAGAAAGAAATACCAGAGTTCATGGAATTCCTGAAAGCAAATCAAGTAAATTTTGTGTGGTCTTACGCTGACATGCCTGGTCTTGATCCTGATCTTATCATGCATCACTTGTCTATCAAACCAGGGGCCAAGCTGGTGAAATAAAAACTCAGAAAGATGCACCCTCATGTTGCATTATTGGTTAAGGAAGAACTGCGAAAACTCCTTGATGTGGGCTTCATAGGACCAATCGACTATGCAGAATGGATCTCCAACATTGTTCCTGTATCCAAGCCAGATAAAATTGTGAGAATATGCATAGATTTCAGAGATCTTAATAAAGCATGTCCTAAGGATGACTTCCCACTACCAAACATCGACACTATAGTTGATCTGACAGCTGGCCATGCCATGTATTCATTAATGGATGGTTTTTCTGGCTACAACCAAATCAAAATTGCACCTGAAGACCAAGAGAAAACAACTTTTACATGTCCATGGGGAACTTATTGTTGGAAAGTCATGCCTTTTGGTCTAAAGAATGTTGGGGCTACTTACCAAAGAGCCATGACTACAATTTTTCATGACATGATGCATATCTTCATGGAAGATTATGTAGATGAAATATTGGCAAAATCATACACCAGAGAAGGACATCTTGAAATATTGTCCAAAATATTTGCAAGATTAGAGAAATTCAAAGTTCGCCTCAACCCCAAGAAATGTGTTTTCAGGGTCAAATCTAGAAAACTCTTGGGGTACATTGTTTCATAAAAAGGAATTGAAGTAGATCCCATGAATTATGGAAATGCCTCCACCAAAGAACATCAATCAGTTGAGATCACTACAGGGACGATTGTAGTCTATACGAAGGTTCATTGCACAATTGGCCGACAAAAGTTTACCTTTCACACATCTACTGCATAAAAATGTTCCTTTCAAGTGGGATGACAAATGTGAATTGGTTTTTCAACAAATCAAACAGTATTTAATGACTCCACCAGTTCTCGTACCACCAAATCCAGACAAACCACTAATCTTATACATTGCTACAACAGAGACATCTCTGGGGGCACTGCTAGCGCAAGAAGACTCTACAGGAAAGGAACATGCAATTTATTACATCAGTAGAACACTGACAAGTCATGAGCTCAACTACACTTCTATTGAGAAGGCTTGTATGACAGTAGTTTTTGCTTCACAGAAGTTTCAGCATTACATGTTAACCCATACAATCAATCTGGTTTCAAAGATTGATCCACTCAAGTATTTATTAAGCAAAGCATCATTGAGAGGAAGGTTAGGAAAGTGGGTAATGATTCTGAGTGAGTTTGACATCCATTATGTTGATCGCAAGGCAATCAAAGGACAAGTTATCGCTGATCAATTAGATGAAGCACCACTACAAGTAGATCATCCCCTGCACATTGAATTTCCAGATGCTGATGTCTTTACTACAGAATCTAAACAACCATGGTCCTTATATTTTGATGGTTCTTTCACTCAACATGGATCAGGGGCAAGCATACTTTTCATCACCCCTCAAGGACACACCATTCCTCGATCATATAGGCTGATGTTTCCATGCACCAACAACATAGCCGAATATGAAGCATTAATCACCGGACTCAAAATAGCACTGGAATGGAGAATTACAGAATTACAGGTGTATGGCAACTCACAGCTGGTCATTTATTAGATCAATGATGATTATCAAACCAAATATGACAAACTAATACCATATAAAAATATGGTTGATGACTTCAAGAAATATTTTGTGGACATCAAATTCACACAAATTCCAAGGCTTGATAATAAAGTAGCTGACGCCATGGCTACGATAGCATCATTGTTACAACTCCCAGAAACTCTGAATCGTTATGAATTTTTGGTGGAACAATCATTTACACCTGCTTATGATACCCCTGAAATCCAAATCATTTGCCACTTGGTAGGATCTGATTCACCTTGGTACGAAAAAATTTATGCCTACCTCAAAGACGATATCTTGCCACCTGATTTATCCCGTAACCAAAAATGCAATTTTATCTGCCAATTCGCTCGCTACACTCTTATCACTGACACCCTTTATCACTGTGGTCTTGATGGTACTCTACTTCGATGTCTTGAACGTGAGGAATCTGACAAAGCTTTACAAGAAGTTCATGGTGGCATCTGTGGTACTCATTCGAGTGGACTGACCTTATCCAAGAAATTGATTAGAATGGGTTACTACTAGCCTACAATGGAGAGGGAATCATTCATTTTTGTGAAAACATGCTCAAAATGTCAGATTCATAGGAATCTCATTCGTGCTCCCACACAGGAACTTCAACCATTCACGCCAACCTGGCCATTTTCTCAATCGGGGTTAAATCTAGTGGGAAAAATTTATCCTTCTTCATCGAACAAACATAAGTTCGTCATCACAGCTACAGAGTATTTTACCAAGTGGATTGAGGCAGTCCCTCTTACTAAAGTTACCGGCAAACAAATATCATCATTCATACTCAACTATATTATTTGTCGATATGGCATTCCCAACTCCATTATTATAGATAATAGACGTCCATTCAAAAATTAGGATGTTGATGAACTTTGTGAGAGATTTCACATTCAGCATAGATATTCAACACCTTACTATCCACAAGGGAATGGCCAGGCCAAGGCCTCAAATAAAACAATATTGAAAATTTTGAAAAAGACTGTAAATGATTCAGGGAAGGATTGGCACGTTCAACTCAATCTCGCCTTGTGGGCCTACAGAACCAGTGTCCACACACCAACAGGAGCAATGCCATTTTCTCTTGTCTATGGAGCAGAAGCCATATTACCTTTAGAAGTTGAGATTCCCTCACTCAAGGTATCATTGAAAGGTCTTACGATGAATGATGAATACAGAGTTTCCCGACTCCAAAAGCTTGAACTCCTAGATGAGAAGAGACAAAGAGCAACTGATCATTTGAAAGCATATCAATAGATGATGTCTCACAACTATAATCACAAAGTAAAGCCACGTACCTTTTAGGTGGGCACGATCTTGTTCTGAAAGAGAACCCACGCAATCAGCAAGATAGAGAGAAGAAATGAAAGTTTGAACCAAATTGGCTAGGTCCTTATGTGGTTATCGCAGTCTATGGTTCAGGAGCCTACAAGCTATCAACGCCAGAAGGGGACCTGTTTGACGAACCTATTAACAGCATGCACCTGAAAAAGTATTATGTCTAAAGCAGAAATACAAAAAAAAAAATCAGAAAAAGTCCTGAAGAAATACAAAAAAATTAGAAAAAGTCCTGAAGAAATATAAAAAAAATAAAAAAGTCATGAAAAAATTCAAAACATCATAAAAAGTCCTAAAAAAATGGTTACTCTGGTGAAAACCTAGCAAACAGGCATCTCGGTAACAGCAAAAAAAAAAAAAAGTCATAGGGTGAAAACCTGGCGACAGGCAGTCTATTGACAAGAAAAATGCAATAAAAAAAAATATTGAAAATCTGGCAAACAGACTCTATTTGTAGCTCTCCATCTATTAATTCATGTTCTGCATTTAACTTTTTAGCCTTCCTTTTCATACATCTTTTCCATCATCTTAGGGCCACACCAACACCATGCTATCATCATTTACCTTGAGCGATAACGTCTTACCATGGCTTGATTATTGTACATATTCATTTCAGCAAGTTGTGTCAATACCGAGGGAAAACATAGGCATACTGGGGGCAATCAACTTTCAATTTTTACCAAAACAATGAGACAATGACATCGAAACCAATCATACAAAAACAAAACCAAATCAAAGTAAAACATCCAATCATTGATCCATATCACAGTAGCTTTCAGTTGCGTACCTTATCATGACTCATATCTGGATGATATATAATCTGAATAATGTTTGGAATAACAATATTTCATTTTTTGAATAATGGTTGTTTAATTTTCAATATCATTTCTCTGGAGCACACTCGATGATGTATTGAACTAGAGTGGCAAGGAAAGAGGATGATTTTCTTTGTCTGTTGTATTGAGGTTAATTATCCATCTGTTGCAAGTATGTCGCGAGACATGATTTCCAAAGTTTATCATTGATGACAGTTCCAAATTTGCATCAGTTGATGGTTAGTCTTTGTCTGTTCACGCAAGAAATGCTCGGGTCATCTCGGTTCAATTATACCTAGATGCTTGTGTTCACTTGCTATATCAAAAATCATGAAAGTTGTACTCAGGTCATCATTGGTGCTAATTTCCCTTCTGATGCTTGTACACACTTCCAACATTTTCAAACGCTCTATGATGATTTAAGCAGGCTAGCCAAAAGGCTCAACAAAATGGTCGATTTCATTTAGTTGCATTTCATTTTAGGTCATGGTACATAACTGCATATTGGATTTGCATCAAGAGTTTTGAAAGGCAGATGGTTGTCATGTTCCTTTAGACTATTTGTAGCGGCAATGTGGACGTTTGGTTCATTATCATTATCATTTATCGCATCATCATTCATTTCCTTTATATCATACATTTCATCATTTCATATTAGTTTCATTATCATTTCACCATTTCATTCATTCATATTAGTTTTATCGTTTCATCATTTCATTCATTATCATTCAGATTAGTTTCATTACCATTATCATCATTTCTTTCATTCATTCTCGTTATCATTATCATTTATATTATTATCCATTATCATTTCATCCTCATTCCATTTGCATTTCATTTTCATTTATCCATTATCATTTCATCCTCATTCCATTTGCATTTCATTTTCATTTATCATTTCATATCCATCATCATTCCATTCGCATTTCATTTTCCTTATCATTTTCATTTCATATCCATATCATTTCATTATCATTATCATTTAACATTTCATTATCATTATCATTTAACATTTCATTATCATTATCATTTATCATTCCATATCATTTATCATTTAACATTTCATTATCATTATCATTTAACATTCCATTTCATTATCATTTAACATTTCATTCTCATTATCATTTAACATTTCATTATCATTATCATTTAACATTCCATTTCATATCATTTAACATTTCACTATCATTATCATTTAACGTTTCATTATCATTACCATTTCATCTTCTTATCGTTATCATTATCATTATTTATCACATCATTATCATTCATTTCATGGTCATCATCATTTCATCATTTCATTCTCATTATCATTTAACATTTCATTATCATTATCATTTAACATTCCATTTCATATCATTTAACATTTCATTATCATTATCATTTAACGTTTCATTATCATTACCATTTCATCTTCTTATCGTTATCATTATCATTATTTATCACATCATTATCATTCATTTCATGGTCATCATCATTTCATTTTCATTTTCATCACATATCATTTTATCATACATCTCCTCAACATTTACTCATATCATTTTACATCATATCATATCATTTTATCATACAAATTCATAATGCATATCATGAACACAACATTTATTTTTCATCATATTATCATCTTTTACTTGCATTGAAAAATCCAAAAAAAATAAACATTCCATACATACATTTCCATATACACATCATAAGTCATCCATCTACATGACATCATTGGTACACATTATCAAATCATCATCATCATAATAAAAACATTATAATCAAATCATCTTGCATATCATGTTAGTCATTAACTCATTCAAATGCATACCAAAATCCATAACACATAGAAATAAATGCATATCACATTACCATCTCAAAAATGCACATCACATCATCAAAAACAATCATCGCCACTGCATATCATCACTCATCAAAAATGATACAAATGTCCAAATGTCCAATGAAACTAAAATGTCCAAAGCGAACCACATCAGATATGATAAAAAATCAGTATACATGCTTCAAAAATGGTACACATAGGTGAACTATATCCAACTAACTGGTTGATGCCCCTGATGGAGCTGGTCCAGAAGGAGGTGGCCTACCACTGGTGCCTGTGTCTGGGTCCCACCAAGGCCCAGTCACTCCCCTGCTCTATGTATGTGTCTGTGATCTACTCCTGGTCCTGCTATGGGACTGTGGAAATGGCTCTCTGCGCTCAGGAGGACACAGCTCCTCGTATCTGAATCTGTAATACTCAGCCTCCCTCGCCATCTCCATGCCCTTTGCAATGGCATCCCGCAATGATGCACTCTCTACGATGCCCATCAGCGTCTAAGCAACGCCCTCAGCCTCTACTACCCTCCATCTAAATGCATCTCTCTCTGTCATCACCTGGGCTAACTGTGGGTCTGGGGCAAGTGCTTGTGCCTATGCCTGTGCTTGTGTCTGTGCATGTGCTAGCTATGCCTGTAGCTATACA
Source organism: Sequoia sempervirens (assembly GCA_007258455.2). NCBI lineage: Eukaryota > Viridiplantae > Streptophyta > Pinopsida > Cupressales > Cupressaceae > Sequoia > Sequoia sempervirens. Next base: position 354,129,698 of record VDFB02000003.1, read on the forward strand.
ATGAATTCCTGTGACTGCATCAGCTGACTCTGCAATTGTCCCTATTGTCCTTGCAGTGACTGCACTTGGGCCTGAAGCATGGCTATCTGCCCCTGCTGAGATGAGGATCCCACTCGGATCACTGTCCGCCGCCCAATCCCTATCCTCAGCCGCCACATGATCTGGACACCCCTCAGAATATCTAGCATCGACCTCCTCAACACCTGTCCCTCATCCCCGACGTCATCTCCATCATCCCCGTTAGAACTCTCCTCCTCATCTCCGCTCTCCACCTCCTCTCCTCCAACTGCTCCCTGCTCGTCGTTGCCACATCCTCTTGTCTCACTGCCCCTGGATGTGGTACTACCAGAATGGGTGCTAGCTCATTGGGACTGGTAAACCGTGGAAAAGGATGCATGTGGAAATATAGAGAATACTCATCAGACATACCAACATCCACAATGTCTCACCTGTCAGCCCATGCCCTAGGCGCTAATGACATGAACTCTATATATGTTGTCTGATAGGAAATACATGGCCCCCATCCGGCCTCATCTCTACTCCGGGCATAGTGTGCAACCCCTTGTGGCATCCCCTACGTAAATCCAAACTGCCTCTACACCCGCAACACTAGAAACTTCTCAAGGATAAAAGGAGCCCTCCCTATTAGGAACCGAAGAATGCGTACAAACGGCATCTCTAGATCATCTGTAGCCCATGGCTCGTAATCAAAATATGGTTGCCATACCACTGTATCCATATCATCTAAAAGTCATCTCCAGTAATCCACCTTGCCCAGCTTGGGCTGGGTAAGGAACATCGCATACGTATATATATATATAGGGCCTGCCTGGTGGCCTAACTGTGGGGCACGCCGGTCTTGTCACAGCAAGATGCTCCCATGCCCAGATCTACAGCAATGTCACACCATAATACAAACTACAAGAACCCCTGTATACCACCTGATGCAAATCGTGATATAGATGCACTAGCATGCAACTCCCCCATGCATATCTTCACGGCTGTAGCAACATCTACTCCAAAATCCTGCCCCATCCCACTGATAATCCCTTTGGCCAGTGATCCGGACAAAGGAGACCTCCAATAAATGCACCCAAAACTATAGGCAAGGCTGGATGTCCTCGAAAGTCAGCCCACGGTACCCAGTACCCAGCTATCTGTCTGTCACCATATACTCTCCTCAAAATATCTGTACCCCCAAGCTCCTTATGATCATAGTACACAAGGGCACCAACCACTGGGATACCTAATATCCTGTATACATCCTCTGGAGTCACTGTCACCTCACCAGTCGGCATATGAAAGGTGTTGTGCTCCGAATGCCATCGCTCTGCCAATGCCGTCAACAATCTTCTGTTGACCCAAATCGGCAGCATAGCCAACAAGGATCTCAAACCACATATATCTATCAAAGCTATATTAGCAAGTGTCAACTCAGGTATCCTATCCCATCCTACCGAGTGTCGCTCTCTAATCTGGAGGTTTTTGAAAACCTCCTATTTTCATCACAAGGATAATTCATCAAAATCATACCAATCAATCAATCAAAATCAATTAGACTCATATCTATCAGTGACCTATATCAGACCCATATCAATGACTCATATCAATTCACTCATATCACACAAATCAATTCTATCAGGGAAACCACTACATAATCTATCTAGCTGGATATCATATCAAATCTGTTCTATGATCAATTACTATTTATTTTCTATTGCAGAAAACAAATTTATCAGAAGTCATATCAATCATTTATCAGACAATTACTCTTTGTTTTCTACTCTGGGAAGCAAAGTTATTAGTTCAATCTACTCTTAGTTTTTGAAACAAAGTTATCAAATAATTACTCTTTATTTTCTCCTCTAGGAAGCAAAGTTATCAATCAATCATCAGATTATTCTATCATTTCTATCTATATCAGCATGATGACACGGCAATTTCACAATCTATTGACTAAGGAAGCAATATAAATCATCATTTTCGCATTACTATCATCAAATTTTCAATTCTACCTATTTTTACCATATGCGCTACTCTGTGGACTCTATATGCTAAAACCCATATGCGCCATTATTTTCACTGGATGCGCTCAAACAGATCCCCTATGCGCTTTTTCCCTATATGCGCTACTTTAATCAACCTAAGCGCCACTGTTTTTGCCCGATGTGCTTTTTCCTATATGCGCCACTATTTTCCTATATGCGCTTTACTCCTAAATTTTCCTATCATACCCTATATGCGCATTAGTTTTCATTAAATGCGCTAAACTGGTTTTACCCTAACTATTTCAAACCTATCCTGTATGCGCTACTGTTTTTACCCTAAGCGCTGGAAAAATTATCGAAAGCGCTCAAATTATCCTAAAAGCGCGCAAACGGCATTTTCATATTCAAAATCCACGGAAAAATAAAAAATTTGATTCAAACGCGAAAAAATTCGAAAGCACAAGTGCTTAGATCGACTCACCGGTGGTCCATACGCAGCTGGCCTCTGGTATCGGCGAGATCCCTCGAATCGGTGGCGATGATAAGGAATCTCCATGTCACAAGGTCACTCTCAAAGCTACAGTATTCACAAAGTCAAAAATGCAAATGACTTGTCTTTTTCAGCTTTTTTACCTTTTAAAGGTCAAACAAGGGTAAGTTTGCTCCCTTTTGACTTTATTTTTATAATGGGACATTCTTTCCCTCATTTGTCAAGAGCTAAATCATTCTCACCTCCACGGAATATCATTATTTAATCTCGATTGTTTAGCAAAATTTTTGCAATCCATATTCTCATCCGTGATTTACCTCCCGAGGGGGCATCATCAGCAGAAACATCGAAAGCATATCAAAGGCAAAAATCTTATTTTCTTTGAAGCAATGTGTTTCACATCACTTCAAAGAGGGGCAAAATGTATACATCTAAAAATGGTCATGATTAAGCTTGTTAATTAATTAAATATGAATTATTTAATTAATTCTCCTAAAGTCATCTACATATAAATAAATTTAATTATTTATTTATATTGTTCATTTTCTAATTCTTCCACATTAATTAAATATGAATTATTTAATTAATTCTCCTAAAGTCATCTACATATAAATAAATTTAATTATTATTTATATTGTTCATTTTCTAATTCTTCCACATTAATTAAATATGAATTATTTAATTAATTCCCCTAAAATCTTCTACATATAAATAAATTTAATTATTTATTTATATTGTTCATTTTCTAATTCTTCTACCTTAATTAAATAAATAATTTTATTTAATTATTGACATTTCCCACATTCCTCTTAATTAAATTAAATAAATATGATTATTTACTTTAATTATCATATCATTCTAAAGTTTGAATATTTGAATATTTAAATAATGGAATATTCTCTTCATCCCATAATCAAAATTAAATATTAAATATTTTATTTAATATTTTCCTCTCAATCTAAATTCATTTCTAAAACGTAATTAAATATAATTTATTTAATTATGCGAGTTTCTATATCCGTCTTCACTTACAAATTAAATAAATTTATTTAATTTAATTCCAATTCATTCTAAACTCACTCTTCGAAACATCAATTTCCCTTCGAATCTCAATGACAGAAATTGAAGGAAAAGGGAAACCTTCTATCTCCCTCTCCACTTTCAAAAATCTTCCACCGTCCATTTGAACAAGCTTAATCCGGGCTGTTCATCAAATTAGCCAATCAAATCCTTTCTAAAACTCTATAAATGCCGGTGCAAATCCAAGCTTTGGTTACCTACGCATACATACGAAAAACGCACGAACATACATGCAATCACAGCCTTCTAGCATCACAGCAATACTTTCATTTTAGCATAGCCCTGCATTTAGCATAGTATGCATTTTTATTTATATCTGAGAGCCATTGGAAACAACAAAACGCTGGAGTTAAAGAGAGATAAGACGATTTTAGGGAAGCTGCAGTCATAGTTTGTTCATTCTGTTATCTTTTTCAGTTTTCTTGATTTAATGTCTTATTGATATGTGTTTGAATTTCATTTAGATTGATACATTTTTCACACACACACCTTCAAATATTGTTGTCTTTTAGCACTTTGAACTCTTAAGGGAAATTGTTGGTCCAATGTAGCTCAGAGTGATTCAACGTATTTAGGTGCAAAAGAGGACCATCCCTAGCGTAAACGTACCCATCCAGATGTGTTGGAACAGTCTATTTGGTCGTATGAGTTGCAAAACGAAAGTTGCACCACTTTGCAACTTTACACTGCTTGCATTTGACAACTTTTTCCTCAACTGAAAATTCATCACCATAGAAAAATGTCCCCAAGATAGAAAAAACTGAGAGAGGTTATTGTAGAGGATCCCAACACAATCTCATAGCCTCAGATGAAGATTCTATAAGTGTCACGGTTTCTGAGAAATAACCCTTCAAATATTGTTGTCTTTTAATACTTTAGACTCTTAAAGAAAATCATCGATCCAATGTAGTTCAGAGTGATTCGGTATATTAGGGTGCAAAAGATGACCATCCCTAACATAAAAATATCCATCTAGACGTGTTAGACTATTTCATCTAGTCGTACGAGTTACATAACAAAAGTTGCACCACTTTGCAACTTTACACTGCTTGCATTTGACAACTTTTTCCTCAACTAAAAACTTGTCACCACAGGAAAACGCCTTTGAGATAGCAAAAACTGAGAGAGGCTATTGTAGAGGGTCCCAACATGATCCCATAGCCTCAAACGGAGAGTCTATGAGCATCATGGTTTCTGATAAATAGCCCTTCAAAGATTGTTTTATTTTTATCACTTTGGACTCTTAAAGGAAATCAATGGTCCAATGTAGCTCGGAGTGATTCAGCATATTTGGGTACAAAAGAGAACCATCCCTAGTGTAAACATACCCATCTGGACATTTTGGAATAGTTCATTTGGTCGTATGAGTTGCAGAACAAAAGTTGCACAACTTTGCAACTTTACATTGCTTGCATTTAACAACTTTTCCCTCAACTGAAAACTCATCACCACGGGAAAACATCTCTGAGATAGAAAAAACTGAGAGAGGTTATTTTTAGAGGGCCAACACAATCTCGTAGCCTTAGACAAAAATTTTGTAGGCATCATGGTTTCCGAGTAACAACCCATCAAAGATTGCTACCCTTTTGCACTTTGGACTCTTGAGGGATTTCGTCGGTTGAACATAGCTTAGACTGCTTCGGCTTGTTTGGGTACGAAAGGGGACCACACCTAACCTAAATGTACCCATCCAGATGTGTTGGGAATAGTTGGTTTGGTTGTACGAGTTGCAAAACAAAAGTAGCAGAAAAAACTTCTAAGTTGCTAGTGGTATAATTACCATAACTTATTCAAAACTCCATAAAGTTTGACCAAACCAAATGCATTTGAAAGCTAACTCAATTATCTAACCATACCACATATGTGAAAATCATAATAAGGTCGTACAGACTGTACAAAAGTAAAAGAACAGCACAAGACGTTGGAAAAAGACAAAAATCTTCTTCCTCAAATATGCAAATTCTTATTTTCAACTTCTCCAACCCTGGGGTCGTGTTTACAAAATTTATTTATGCCCTTACAAGTATTTTTTAGCCTCCAACCAAACTCCAACTAACTTTTAACAACATTTCAAAAAGTTGTCATTGACAACATTTGACAATTTTTTACATCTTTTACCCAAACGACTCACAAACTTCCAAAATGACTCCAAATGATCATTAATGGTATAAAATGACCTTATTAACATGAAACAACACAAAACAAGACAAAACTCAAACTTTGACTCTTTGAGGCATGATAGGCATGTGGGTGCTCTTGCACCAAAACATGATAATTATCATTAGTCTACTTTCTAAAAAATGTTACATGAAACAAAACATGAATTTGTGAGAGGAGAAGAAAATAGTAATATTTTCTATGGACTATAAAGGATATATCATATTGTTTGAATTTCAATATGTAATGATAATCCAATATTGGTGCAGAGCAATATGTTCCTCTATTTTGAGGATTGGTCTAGTTAGGTTCATGTTGTTGTCAAATAAGGCCATGTTAGGCCATCATGCAATGTTTGTTTCATTTTTTGAGTCTAAGTGGGGTTATTATGTAAATGTTGCTATAATGCAAAAAAATGTTGTCATGGCAAAAATTGAAAATTAGAAGGAATGCCAACTGTTAAGTTGGTTGGAGAGGTAGTTGAAGAGGTTGGGTCATTTGTTTTTGTTTTTAGGGGCTTAAATAGACCTCCCATAAGCTAAGGCGAGAGTTAGATGTTTGAATGTGAAGAAAAGATCATTAAAAATTATGTTTTCTCAATAATTTTCTAAGATTTGCATTGTTTTATGAGGATTCAAGGCTCTGTACAAATCCGTACAGGAATCTTGTTCTAACAGTGATTGGATCAAACATAGGACTGTATTAACTTCAATTTGAATCCATTCTTGTGGAATTACTTTGAGTTTCAAGCAACTTAGAGGTAGTTTTCTATAAACGGGTATGTATTTGCTCAATCAAGGGTTTGAGAGGGTAATATGATGAAATAGGCCATTCCACCTATTGAACTTGTTGTATCTCAGTGGAATGGGCCTGGTTGGAGTAGGTGTAAGTGTAGGAGGAAGAATTTAGTGTTGGAAAAGTTATTTGAGGAGGTTTCCCTCGCTGGCCCAGTGGAAACATACAATTTTAGGCCTTAAAAGCAAGGCTAGAAGTAATGAAAAGAAGAAATTGCTTGAGAACAAGTTAGAATAGGTTGGAAATAGTGTGATAATGAGAATTTTGATGAGATAGAAGGTTTGCAAAGGCAGGGGAGGTCATTTGTATGTTTGGGCATGAAGCCCTAGTTGAGAAAAGAGGGTTTTTTAATGGAAAAGTGAGGTTTTAGAGTGTAAAAGTGGGTAAAGTTTGGGGGAAGCATAATTTGAAGGATTATTAAGATTTTTCAGGTTGAATAGAGAATTCTTGAAGTGGTTTCAAGGTTGTATGTGATCTGGAGATGGTTTTTCAATAAACCCTTGGCTATTTTGTGAAAAATGAGGGTTTCAAGGAATGGGACTCAAGAAGGTGATTTTTGAACCAAAAGTTGGATAAGTTGTGGTTTTGGAGGCAGTTTAAGGTATTCCTAGTGATATCTTGGGTTGGTAGCAAGTTTGGAGGTGTGTTCCTTTGTAAAAGTGAGCTAATTGGAGCCCTTTTTAGCGTAAAAGCTTAGTTTGTGAGGAGTTGGTCCAAAGTGACCATATGATATTTCTTGATATGTTTGGGTTGGGAATAATGGGTGCTCAAAAAGGTGTATATTCTATAGGTTTGTTAGATAGTTTGAGAGTTGAGATCAAAAATAGAGGTTTGGACACCTACTAGGTGAGTAGGTTTGAATTGTGGAACTTGTGGAGTAATCACCCTTTTTAGGGATTGAAGGTTGAAAGTTTGATTTCTTCAAGTGAATTTGAGTTTTTATAGTTGAGGACCTTCGTGTCACTACATCAAATATGAAATATGTAGTGTGAGACAATGACATTTGTGTATTTAAACTTTAAAGTTAAAATGTTAAACTTTACCATTGTTCGTGTCTTCAAAGTTGTTTAAACTATATAATATGACCATAATATAACTAAGCAATATATAATATAATTTAACCATTATTCATTATTTTTTACTGTGAACTATATAATATAACCATTATTTTTAATTCTATTGTACGTTGATATTTAACCATTGCTCAAGATTAAATTTTAGAAGAGTTTAAACATGCACATGAGGAACAAATTATTTTGATTCTCAACTTCTGTATATCAAATTATCCAATAATCAAGTGTATGTCCATATACAAAGATGGCATCAATGCCAACTCAAACAAAGTTTTACAAAATGTGGCATTTGCCATCTCGATATCTATTCAAAATATACATGCCAAAATGTCTATCTCATCCTAAACTACTGGTGGATCATCAAAATGGAGCCTCTTTGAAGCACTCTTTGGCTCTGAAGGTAGTTGCACAGGAAAAATTCAAACCACAATTGGGATTAGTTATATTATATAATTTAAAATTGAATAATTAACATCAAAATCAATATACATTGAATTATAATTGAACTCTAAAATTGAAATCTTGATTACCTCATTTATATGTCTCTTCAAAGGGTCAGGAGTCCTAGAATATGCCCCTCTCAAAGAACCAATCAAACCAAATTTTGAAATGTCAATCTATATATGTGAACAAAAACATAAAATTGATACAAGTTAGCATACAATTGTCGATAATAGGAACATATTTACCAAACACAAAATAAAATAAACACATACCTCTTTAAGCATATCTTTTTCTTTATCTCCTTCAGGTGTTTCAACACCTCCTCCTTGAGGTATTTCAACATCTACTCCTTGAGGTGTTCCAACACCTACTCCTTCAGGTGTTGTGACACTTGTCAGCAAGGATGTGTAGCTCATAACTGCCTGTACATAAAAATGACAAGTATATGAAACTATCAATCTATGTCAATGTATGTATAATCACTATAAGATCTAAAAAATCTTAATTCAATTGAATTTGAGTTCAATTACCTTTCTCTTATCTACCATTGCGCCTCCATAGTCTAGACAATGCTGCAACTCGCTCGCACTAGGTGTTTCCTACAAAAGGAAAATAAGCTAAGCATATAAGTTAATATATAATTTCATTAATGACAATTCAAATGACAAGCGAGTATATAATAAAAAAATGTAAACGAGTGAGTGTGAAAATATATACTACGTGCATGCCAAGGCCAAATGAAATGGCCCTGAGTGTACTATCAGTAACCTATGTAAGCTCCTCCTTAGACATCAACTAAATAGACAATGTAAATAAATATTAGTACTTGATACTATCTCTTATTAATATTCATTTAAAAACAAATGCAAGTTCTGAATTTACAACTTAAATCTTACCTATGTAACTATTCCAACATCCCCCCCTCTAGCAGGAGAGGACTCTGTAAGGTGTGCTCCAATCCCTTGCATCTGATCTCCTATAAAGTCCACATCATGGAGGTCATAATCAAAAGTGTCCAAGGGATGCTCAGCGGGCTGTACAAGAGGACCCAAGCATATTCGGTGGCACATAGTGCAAGTATGTGGCACACAGATATGTGGACCTAAGGAGGAGGATGCAGCAACACTTGATCCATCACCAACATCACCAGCATGTGGCTGAGCTACTGTAGCAGTATGGGAAACCAAAATATCACTCAAAGAGTGAATAGCCTAAATAGTATGTGTGGCTGCATCCTTGATAATATATGAATGATGTACTAGAGGTGGCTGAGGAAGGGAAGGAGGGGGAACATATGGGCCCTGGACTACTCTAACTACCCCTAGTCTATCCTGGGGCATACCTCCACCTACACCTTGGAAGGGTTTAATGTCAAAGTAATTGACATGATGCCCTAACACAAACTCAACGTATAATTTTCTAATAAAGTAAAATGGTAAATCAATATTGTTGTTGGGTGGTTTATCAAAAACCATCCACCAACGATCCAAAAACTTATCTACAATGTCCTTATTCATGCACCATTTTATAGAAAGTTTTGGTTTATTAACATTAACTGGCAGACCGGTGTGGGGGTTAACAAATAAAGAGGTTATTTGGGATTTTGTTATTTTGAGATCTTTCACCTCTTCGTAAGACAATCCATAGGAGTAATATTCCCTCATGGTTTCTCGCCACGAAAGAATGGCATTATGTTGGGTGGAGGGAGTTTCTATATTTTTATTTATTTCTTTCAATGTGTTTGTCATTTGGGATAATCGAGGGATTGTCTTATAAACATCACAAATGCCCCTCAATTATTCCAATTTTTCACCAATTAACTGTTAAATTGATGGGCGTGGAGGTGGTGGAGAGTTTGACATTTGTGGGTTTTGATTCTCAGCCATAATACCTGATTGAAGTTCAAAACTAATTAATCTAATTGAAATTACACAATATAAATGAAATTATTGTAAAAAACCCTAGTTTTTAATAAAAATCTATAAAAAAACTAGTTAAAATTATACAAAACTAATACAAAAATTGATTAAAACAAAAAAAAACCAAAAACTTACCTTACAAATTGGATATCTGCTAAAGTTCGATATCAGATACGCCCTCACCGTCACTATTACTGTGGTTGAGGTTTAAAATGAGTTTAAAATGACTGCCACAACCACTTTTTGGGTATATATTACCTGACACAAATTGAATATCCGCTTTGTACTACTTTGGCTTGGGCATTGCTATGGAGCAATGTACTAACACCCAACCCAAACAAAAGTCTAACTCAGGATTTTCACATTTTTTGGTGAATGCAAAACGCTACTTTTTTCATATCGCCACTTTTTGGCCCATCATGATCTTGCACATACCCAAATGCTTCTAACCATCTTCTGCAATGCTTCAAAAATATAGACAATGTATATCCAAAGATGAAAAGTACTTTTATCCAATTTATGCAAAGCTTAAAAAATGCAAACAATGTAAATCCAAAAATGAAAAACACTTTTATCAAACTTATGCAAAGCTTCATGAATGTAAACATTGTATATGCAAAAGTGAAAAGTACTTTTATCCATATTACGTAAAGTTTCAAAAATGTAAACATTTTCAGATCTGATGATTTTTACTACTGAAATGATTTTGGAATGACTACACTAAATGGATGATTTTGACCTAGATGCATACAATAGAAATTTTTGAAACTTTCCAGATTGATACTATAGGTTACTAGCAAGCGTAGGAAGTATAGAAAACCACCAGAAAGCTCATAAAAGTGGTTTTTGTAGGCCTCTAGGGACTCATTCGCCCAAGGTGGTGAATGGGACTTGGTATGCTTTTTTGGGAAAATCTAAATCTAGAAATGAAGCTTGTAAACTGTGAAATGTTTCTACCTATGTAACCCTCTCAGAGACTCATTCACCACCTTGGGCGAATGGGTCCTAGATTAGGGTTTTTGAACTGGTTTTTATTGATTTTTAAGCTTTTTTCAATGAGTTTCAATTTTAGGTTTGTAACAGTAATTTTCAATTTCAGATTTTTGCAAATGTATTATGAAATGCAAGTTGAAAAGGTGGTGAAATTATGAATTACAAAACCTAGTTTGATATGAAATTTTGTTTTGATTTTTAAACACAATTTATGTGATCTAAATGATATGAAAGATGATTGATTTGTTTGTGTATTTTTTTAGATTTAAAAGAATGCAAAACAATGCAATTCTAAAAACTCTAGATGAGATGCAAACTTTAATGTAAAATAGGACACCCTAAATGAGATTTAATTCAATGCAAATGAATGCAAGATTTAACCTAGGATGCAAGGAAAGACTCCAAAATCAGAAAACTACAATGTTAATACGTCGAGTTCACCAAAATGAAACGAAGAAAAATAGGGTTTATCAAAATGAATCAACAAGATGATAAACCACTAGATTTTTCTTGGGTTTCATTCAATTTATGAGGGAAAAAATGCCTAAATAACAATTAGAAATCAATCCTAACTATTATAATAACAATAAGGGAGGTTTTAAGAGGCTGAAACAATGTGTACCTTACTAAAAAAGTGTTATTTTGGGGTTACTGAGGACTCATTCACCCAAAGTGGCGAATGGGTCCTTGTCAAGGTTTCTGAAAATTGATTTCTAGATTTTGTCCTTCAATGTTTGCACTTCTAGCTCCCAGGTGAATAACTCCTGAAAGTCATAAATAAATACTGTAGAGCTATTTTCGAGATCTTGCAATGTAGATGACAGCTTTGCAACTTTGACAACTTTGCTTCAATCTTGTTCTCCACTTGATCTTAAACCTAAAACCTACAATTGCACATCAAAAGGAGAAGAAAAACTTGTTGATTGTTGATTGTTAGGGAATAGGGATACCGATCCTTGACAAAGGTGACAACAACATATACAAATTCACTCATTATTCTAAGTCACATGATTCAAAGTTTACAAGCAAGAGGGATAGTAAACAAAGTTACAATGTATTTAAATATGTGCAAAACCTTTAGCCAATCGACTGATTCAATGACAATTGATACCAACCAAACAAACCTTCTCCCTGTCTTTTTCCTTATGCTCTGGCTTGATTCCCTTCTCCCATGATTTAGTATCAGTCTTCTTCCTGTCACTCACTCTCACCACACTACCTCCCCATCGTTTCTTTCTTTTTTTCCAAGAAACAATACACCCTCTCCACTACAAAATTGGCTTCTAGAATTGGCTTCTTCTTGCCAAGAAAAACCATGGATCCTCCCCTTTTCTAACAGAAACAAAAAAATCCCAAATAATTGTTGTGATCTCCCAAAACAAAACTGTTGCACTTCCTAACTATCCAACAACAACGAGAAAGGAAGAGTCAAACATCTTGTTGCCAAACCAAGATTGGTCACATGTCAATATGAGGAAACAAGGAAACAAAAGAAAGAAAATAACAAAAACAAAATTTACAAACCCAAAACTGGGCAATGCTCCTACATCAACAGTGAGAACAAGAGAGCATAATTAGTTAGATTTTTTAATTTTTTTGTTTAAGAAATGTTTCAAGTTGTTGAATTTATATTTTGGTAATAGTTACAAATAGTATTGGCAACAAGATAATTTCATAATTTTCTTAGAAAAAATCAAATATATATATATATATATATATATATATTTATAGAAGAAAAGTTTGCATGTATGTATTTTCATAGTAGAAAATATTATCTTCAAGTTTCAAAGTAAAATTATATATTTTTTATCTATATGGTTTACATACAATTGTTTTTTCAAACTATCACCAACATAACTTTACTTATCAAATCTAACAAAATTGTAAGAATTGGCTATGAAGGTAGCCACCCAAGATCTAGAGGCCTAATAGAAAGCACAAGCATAAGAGATATAGAAACAATGACATGAATAGACTGTATTCTTATCAATAAATGCAAATATGATGAGCAAAAGTACATAGGAGACCCCTTGGTTATATAGCCAAGGTGAGTACATAGAAGGGCATAATATTATGACAAGTGTCGTAATCTTATGACATAAGACAACTATGAAAAGCTATCACTCCACCTAAAGTGGAAAAGTGATAATATGATAATCACCACAAAAGGTGGTTCACCCACAAAAGGTGGAGAGGTAATCACATGATATGTCCACGAAAGGTGGAAGTGATAAAGTAATGATATGTCAAGTCCACCAAAAGTGGAAATTCTCCAACTACATCCTATGTGGTCCCTATGTAAACTTAACTAAGGTGTAATCATGACCTAGGACAAGGTACAACACTTTTAATTACACAAACACCCCCCTTAAGTGCAACTTAGGGAGAATGTACACATAAGGAAACAATGCAAGATGGGTCCTAACAACTAGGCCATGTTAGGTACCCATGTACATATGCAATGCAATCTCTCATAAAACAGAGAAAAGGAGAAAACCATGTGGGACAAAAATCATCCCCAAAAGAGAGAAACAAAAAAAGAAACATGCTCTAGAAAGGATAAAAGCTCGAGTGAGGAAAAATTCCCCCCCATAAGAGAGAATGAAGATAGTCCATGCAACCCCCCCTCAATGGTGAGTCACTGCTCAAATGTCACAATGCCAAGAGTCCCCAATCTTTACTGAAGAAGGAGATAATGTAGAACAATGTGAAGGATGATGTAGAGCGGACCAAGGATGATTATGAGTCCTCCAAATGTTGTTACAAAAGAAATGCCAAACTATGCAAAGCACTGATAGAAAGAATCAAGTACAACTACAACAGAAGCCACATAACTGGTGACTAAGCTGAATTTGTCAACTCAAGAGTAACTGCAGAATCTGTCAATGAAGAACTGTAGATGAATCCACACTGCAATAGGAATAAGGTCAGAACCAAGAAGACAATTGCATGAGCAACAACTTGAATGCTCATCAATAGTAGATTGGTACAATCTAAGTCTCACTGGAGCCATGCACAAATTGTACAATCCAAGTCTCACTGGAGCCATGCACCAAGTCTCTGGATGTAGAACCGAACTTCTGAAGACAGGTAGAGTGCTTCCAAAATAAGAATGTCTATATGGTGACCAGTCCATCTCACCAAAATGCATGGGTAACCAGCCGCTGCATTCACTAAGTAGATAGGAACTAACACTGGATACATAGATCAACCTAAAGAAGCATACAGTATGATAGAGTACACTGAAATAGTAGATTGTGGCACTTTATTTTAGTGCATTTACATCATTACAAAGAGGAGAACTACAACAACCATGATCAAGATGCAAAAGTGCATGAGTAACTCTGAAGAGCTCAAAATGAACTTTCCAACACCACAAGAATCGTGAAAATCGGAGGAACGGTGCAAAAGTTATGAGCTCAGGAGTGCAACTAGACCTTCTAACTTTGACTAGCAATAAATGTAGCCAAACAACAAAATTTTGAAGAAACATTAGCACCACTAGAAAGTTGAGATCACCGCCTTTCTGACGATATTTCGTTTGCAAAATTTTGCCATCTGGAGCAAAAGTTATGCAAAAACAAAAAAAAAAGGCCTAAAGGAGGACCTTTCACACTAACTGAGTGCAAAAAATAAATACTAATTAGGGTCAAAATTTGTGCTCCCATTCACACCATATGACCTCCTTATTCAAAAAGGTTAAAAAATATTATTCACCCCGCCACCGCCATTGGCGGGCGGACGGAGTGGGGGTGGTGCCTCGGTGGCCACCCCATCCCCCTCAATCTTACAAAATAATTGGCTGCTTTTAATATATGGTCAGCCTTACAAAATAAATTTTATAAATAAACAAAACTTTAAAAGGGTCGATATAAATGAAAAAAAGAGATACCCACCTACCAATCAATGCGGATCTTACTATGACCCAGATGGATGGTGATTGGATGTAGCGACGGGAGAGACAGAGGTTTGACCTCAGAGAGATACGCCAATGCAGAACCAAGGATGTGGACCACCGATGAAGCACTAACTACCTATTGCCAATGCAAGATTTTTCGAGATAAAGATGATAACGATCGGCCAAAATTTTGATGAACTAGTGGTACGTCGATGGAAATGAATGCCAACTAATTGGAATGAAAGCCCTGCAAATGAATGTTGTCGATGAGAATTTTTTACGGAATAGATGTCAATGATTGTACCATAGCTAAAGCACCTTGACCCAGTCGCCCCGTGTGAAGACTGCAGAATCCACTTGCAACCGCCCGATTTCATATCCAACTGAAGATTTTGATGTCATCGGTAGAAATTATGCATACCCCAAATAGTGTTTATGTTGTGTGTTGTTGCCACTGTCGGCTTGGACAGACCACTAGCGGCTGTCTAGGAGCGTCAAAGAATAAGGCAATGTCGGATCTCAAACAGTCCGGCAGTAGAAGAGAAAAAACAACAATGAAACACCCGGCCGAAGAAGGAATGAGTGTCGATGGTTGGAGAATGACCCGCCTACGTCGACAAGTGGGCTGACCAATGTGCTACGGCCTTGCAAAAATTAAAAGCTCTGCAAAAAGATTTTATTTAACAGTCCGCAGAAACAAATCCACCGATATAGGTATATATGCTAGATAAAATATTGACCCCAAAATTTTTTGGAATAGCCCGAAATATAATAAATTTTTGCCCCAAAAATTTGAATAATCTGTAGAAAATATTTTACTAAAATATTTTTTTGCGAAAATAAAAAATTGTACCAATCTGGGAGTTCCATATAGCCCCTGGGCAAAAACAATTTGCTTTAGCTTGTAACTGACAATGTCCAAAATCGATGAATTGGTAGTTGATCTTTACGTTTTCAAGCCTCTCGGACACGATGGCAGGGTTAGATTTGACCCAAACTGCTCCGAAAATATGGCTACCTCCTGGATCAGGCAACCAACACCCAACTTCAAACCTTTGCAGATTTGACCTCCAATGTCCAACTGGGATGAAACAAAAGGAAAATCTAACTATCTCAGACGCTCTAGATGTAATGGTGAGCTCAAATCTGATCCAACAAGCTCCCAAAATGCACCTCCAATATAAGGCCAAAAAATGGAACCCTCCAAGAATCTCTCCAAAATGACAATCCAAAGGCACTCCAAGCGCTATGATACCATGTAAGAATTGGCTATGAAGGTAGCCACCCAAGATCTAGAGGCCTAATAGAAAGCACAAGCATAAGAGAGATAGAAACAATATGACAAGAATAGACTGTATTCTTATCAATAAATGCAAATATGATGAGCAAAAGTACATAGCAGACCCCTTGGTTATATATCCAAGGTGAGTACATAGAAGAGCATAAGATTATGAAAAGTGTCGTAATCTTATGACATAAGACAATTATGAAAAGCTATCACTCCACCTAAAGTGAAAAAGTGATAATGTGATAATCACCACAAAAGGTGGAGAGGTAATCACACAATATGTCCACAAAAGGTGGAAGTGATAAAGTAATGACATGTCAAGTCCACCAAAAGTGGAAATTCTCCAACTACCTCCTATGTGGTCCCTAAGTAAACTTAACTAAGGTGTAATCATGACCTAGGACAAGGTACAACACTTTTAAATTTTACACCAACAAAAACATTTCTTTTGATGAACATATGGTTGTCGTTGCACCAAAATATCAACCTGTTAATGCCTAATACAACCGCCAGAGTTAATGAATCCACAGGAGGTGGTTAAGCCATGTTGATGAGTCCAGTTTATGGTTCAATTTTGATAGAGTTTATTATCCATTTGTTGTAGTTGTCATAGACCTTGATACTAGGATGCTAATATTTTCATGTTATTTCCTCGAAACCATAGACATTGGGCATAAGCTTATTTTTGTAACCTTTAAATGATATTGACATGCTATATGAACTATCTATGTTAATTTTACATGTGGATTAATGAATGTTACTTTAAGATAGTTACAAATATGCAATTGTTGTGTGTACTAATATTGTTATGCAGGTATAATTAGAGCCTACAAAATTGAGGAAGATTCTACCAGCTGGTCATTCGCCATAAATGGTCAACAAAGTGATCATTCAAAGGTCAATGGAGGGAAGACTCTCAATGGAGGGAGATTCCTAGTTCAAATCAAAAGATTGTAACTGCCTTGTAAATGGTCTTAATAGTTTGTTGAGCGAATATAGGAGCTATTGTTATGCTAGATTTGCATTAAGGCAAACCGGCTTGACCAAATTCCACACATGTATAACCTCCTCTCAACTTTTTATGCTTTCCCTAAAGTGGCGTCCTCTTTATCTATTGGAGTTGACCGCTTTGTTAGGTAGTTAGTTAGTAGTTTTTCTTCCTATAAATAAGACTCGAATACTTCTTCTCAAAAGGTTGATTAATTTGATGTTGTATTCACATTCTTAGTTTTTCAATAATATAGTTATGTTGCTTGATTGTACTCATGTTTTCCAATGAATAGAACGAAGTTATAAGTTTGTGCATCTGAGTTTACATTTTTCTTAAGGGATACTCATCCAAGGGGGCCCACTTGGTGAGCATTCCATCCTTTAGTTTAGTTATTACTTTTTGTTCAACAATTAGTTAAGAATTTGGAAACTGTATGTTCCTGCAGCCACTAGAATTCCATTATGTGATTGTTCTTGCAGCTAAAGCAGACAGAGTAGTTTCCTATCTGTTTACTCAATTTTTTCATTTTTGTCATGCACTTCAGCTTCGTATAGTTATTAGTTGATGCTCAACACTTATATTATTTCTTTCCAAGCAATTTACTTTCAGCATTATGTATTTCTTAGCTATAGAATGAAGATGGCTACTATGGATTCCTATTGCAGATACTGTGCTGACCCATTTCAAGTCTACATCCCTGGGTTGATAAGTTAAATGCACCTTCATGATGATTGAGATAGTTATTCAGATTAGATGTCCAATCTCTGAATTACCGTTGTAATGGCTTAGTTGTTAAATCATTGTAGGAGGCCAACATTTTTGGTGTCGTTGTCGGAGATGGTGTCAAACTAGGGAGTTTTTTGGAGTCATTGATAATTTCTTTCCTATTGAAGTATTTCTGAAAGTTTGTTCTTAGTACACCTCTCATTTAGGAAGTAATGACCCCCTATTCTTTCACCAATTCTTTGTGTGAGTTGGTTGATGCTGAGTTGATACCATATACATAGAGGAAGGAGAAGAGATGCTTATGGGAGATTCCTTCCTAATGATCCTGATCCATTTCAGCTAGAAGAGCTTCCAAATCTACCCAGAGAAGAAGAAGAAGAAGAGAAACATCCCTTTGTTGATGCATTTCCTGATCTAACCAGTTTTGAAATTTCCTCTGAAGACCAAAATCAGATTGAGAACCCCTTTGCTTTGGAACTCCATCAGGCAGGCATGGGTGATGCAAATAGAAACAAACCTAACCAACCAGCCTTTCCTTTCCCCATTGCTCATCAGAATGAAGTTGACAACCTCAAAAATATCCCTGCTTCAGTCCTTCCTAAGTTTTATGGACTTGTCACATAAGACCCTGATACTTTCTTGTTCGATTTTGGTATACTTTGCAGGAGTTATGACTATACCAATGATGCCCACAGGCTTAAGTTGTTTCCTACCACCTTGAAAGAAGTTGCATTAATATAGTTTATTTTCCTAGGCAAAAATATTGTGGAGACATGGGATGACATGAAGACAAAATTCCTTGAGAAGTACAAGGAATATTGCAGGGGCAGTGACATGAGGGGAGATGACATCTTTAGGATACAACAGAAGGAAGATGGGAGTTTGGAGGATTACATTTCAAGGTTTTTGTTTTTCCTACATAAGTCCCCACATCATACACTCAATGAGGAGTCCCAAAAGCTGCTCTTCTTGAGAGGGATTAATGAGAGTTGTATTGAGGCCTTAGACCTGATGGGAGGAAGAGATATCACCCAATCTCCTTGGGAAGATATTAAGAAGCTATGTCAAAACTATTCTAGGGAAACTTCAAAGAAAGGGAGAGCTTACCAATCCTTTGTGGGTAAGTCATCTACCAGTGGAGTCTCAAGGATGGAGATTAATCACTTGTTGTCAGACTTCAAGCAAGACATCATAAACAATTTGGCTACCCAGTTGGATACACTTCAAGCTAAGAAGAAATAAGAGGAGGAAGAGGCAATGTTGGTAGAATATTGCCCTCATTGCAGACAAAAGAAGAAGGATTGCAGATGCAAGATGGTAGCTAATATTGACAATAGGAAGATTCTACCTGAATTCAAGCTAATCTAGGTTGAAGATGATCAAGTCTACTATGTTGCACAAAGGAGGCCATGGGCTCCAAGACAAGGTATGCCACCAAATCCACTATCTTTTTTTGGGCCATATTTCAATTATTATTCATCTAGTGACCAATGGCAACCCCCATATCCATCCAATTATGGAGGATATCCACCACATCCTTGGAGTAACCCTCCAAATACCTCACCTAATCACCAAAACTCTCCACCCCAATGGTAGCAACCTTAGGGGAATTGGCAATAGTTTCAGGGCAATTGGCAGCCACCTCCAGGAAGCTGGCAACAAACATCTCAATGGAGGGGAGGACAACAATGGCCAAACTAAACAACCAGTTACATGCAACCACCTTCTTAGCCCTAGCAACCTGCTATAATGCCTCCTCCTGTTAGTTCAAGTTCAAATACACCTAAACCTACTCAGCTACCAGCTCAGCCCACACCTAACCTAAATAACAAACCACAACAACAACAACCAATATATTTTGCTGATCTAAATCGATTCCCTACATATGTTGTGAGTGTAAGTGACATCCACTTGTATTTAGGAACTACTTTTCCAGCTCCTTCCACACCCATTATTACTGAGCTTCATGTAGAATAGGAGGAGGAGCATCTGAATATCCCCATTTAGCCAAGTGCACCTAAAAACCCTGAACCAGTCCTAGTCCAACAGACTGAACAAGAACCACCATTTCCTTAGAGATTGGAAGTTGTTAAGCAAAAGGAAGAGAAGAAGGAAACAACCTTTGACATTTTAGATCAGTTGAAGCATATTTGTCAAGATACCTCTATTTCAAGCCATAAAAGATGTTTCCATATATGGAAAAGCAATTAAGGAAGCATGCCTCAAGAAGCCAAGCAAGAAAAAGAAAGACCCCACTATGGTTCATTTGGTGGAACAACTAGTTGACATCATGATTGGGAAAGTGAATGTCCCCAAGTACAATGACCTAGGTAGTCCTATGGTAGGAGTTGTTATAAATGGGATCCAAATAAAGAATGCTCGGATTGATTTGAGAGCAGCAATAAATGTGATGAAAAAGGATATCCTATAGCAACTAAACGTTGCAAGAATGAGATCTACTCCTACTATCCTGCAGCTTGCTGATAGTTCCACTAATGGTATAGTAGAGGATCTTGTGGTAACTATAGACTCTTGGGAGTACCCAACAAATTTCATGATTCTTTCTCCTAAAGCTACACTAGGCAGGTATCCCATCATCCTAAGGAGGCCATGGTTGGCAATAATAGATGCCTGTATTGGATGTCGGTCAGGAGACATGGTTATTTACGATGGGAGGAGCACCAAAAAGCTTGTTCTCTATCCTCTTGCTCAACCATCCAATGATGTGGATAACCCCATATGGCCACATGTTGGTGAAGAGGCA
Source organism: Sequoia sempervirens (assembly GCA_007258455.2). NCBI lineage: Eukaryota > Viridiplantae > Streptophyta > Pinopsida > Cupressales > Cupressaceae > Sequoia > Sequoia sempervirens. The sequence continues at coordinate 354,150,304 of VDFB02000003.1, forward strand.
GAGGAAGTTAATTTTGTGGCACAACTTATGATGTTAGGCAGAAGTTCTTTCATGCAGCTTCAAGAGGAAGATGAAGTATTGTCTAACATAATCCAGAACCATTGTGAAGTAGAAGAAGCATCATCCTCTCATGCATCTAGTTCTGTTGGTCCAGTGAAGACCCTTATGCCCGCTCTTCTTGCAGCCGAACTTCTTACAGCAATAGCTATGTCTAATACATTGTTGCCACATGAACTCAAGGTACCAAGCATTGGTGAAACAACTATGATAGAGTTAACCACAAAAGTGCAAGTGTCAAAAGGAAAATACCTGAATATTAACATCAAATTGAGCCAAGAGTAGCAATTGGCTTTGGAAAACTTGTTGAGGACCCACCAGCATGCATTTGCATGGGACTACCATGATATGAAGGGGTTGGACCCCAAGCTCTGCACTCATAGGATATACATCAAAGATGATTGTACACTAGTGAGGCAGCCACAAAGAAGAATTAACCCTGTATTAAGAGAATTTGTAAAAGGGGAACTACATAAATTGCTAGATGCAGGATTTCTATACCCCATTTCAGATAGCCAGGGGGTGTCTCCATTAGTGATTGTGCCCAAAAAGGGAGGGAAATGGTGAGTTTGTGTTGATTATAAGGAACTCAAAGCTGCCATCAAAAAAGATCACTTTCCCCTTCCTTTCATAGACCAAGTTCTAGATTCACTTGCAGGAAAACAATACTTTTCTTTTCTAGATGGATTTTGTAGGACCCATTGATCCTCCATCAAATGGTAAATCCTATATCTTGGTATGCACTGATAATGTAACCAAGTGGGTAGAAGTTAAGGCCATGAAGCATACAAGAGATAATAAGGTTACAAAATTTCTCTATGAGGAAATTTTCACATGGTATGGGGTTCCAAGAGAGATAGTGACTGATCAAGGGGCTCAATTCACCTCAACCCTTGTTACAACACTAGTTAATAAATACAACATAAGGCATAGGAAGTCTAATCCTTATCACCCTTAGACCAATGGCCAAGTTAAGGTGACCAACAGGGAAATTGAAGCCATTCTAACCAAAACAATGGCTATCCATAGGAAGGATTGGGAAAATAGGCTACCAGAAGCTGTTTGGGCCTATCGGACCACCTAGAAAACAACCACATGCTTCACTCCTTTTGAGTTGTTGTATGGAAAGACAACTATGATGCCCATTGAATTTGAGTATAAGACTCCTAGGATTGCAACTAGACTTAGGGATGGATATCTTTGAGGCACAAAGGGATATAATCATGCAGTTGAATGCTTTAGATGAGATAAGGAAGGCAACCTTGCATCATACAAAGGTAGTGCAAAATCAAAGAATAAAGTGGCATGACAAATTCATAAAGGACAAGAAAAACCAGCTAGGTGATTGGGCATTGCTCTACGACTCAAGGTATCAAGATAATGTAGAAAAATTGCAGACAAGGTGGCTAGGACCATATGAGGTTGTTGAAGTCTTCTCCAATGGTGTTGTTCAACTCACTACCATTGACCTTGTTAGATTTAAGCTGCTTTTCAATGGTCATCGCCTCAGGTTGTATCACAAGCCAACTTCCAAGGAGGAATTCGTGCAACAGTTCACTCACCATGCAACACCCAAACTTCCTGCAGCCGAAGGAGGCAGACCTAGTGTCCCTCCTTCTAGCTAAGGTATGCAACTTGTCATAATAAAGACTTCCACTTTTGTGGGAGTCCACTTCTTCATTCATTCACCTATTCGCCCATCCATCTCCACCTTTCTCTCTCTTTCATCACGCCGCCATAACTTCACCTCATTCCACTCCACTTCATTCCATCTCCACTTTCATTAATTGCTTAACTAACTTCTTAAAAGGTGACTGGTACTTCCTCCATATTCTTTGGAACAAATATTTTATGAATTCAGGGACGTGCACATCAATTTGTTACACCTTAATTGTCTTTTAGTACATTCATTTAATTATTGTACATTAATATAGATGTTCACCATAACATGTATTATTCCCTACCCCTACCAAATCACCATTACTACCTCGCATGTGAGGACACATGCTCAAATTTTAGGTTGGGGGGGAAGTGTGAATACCATGTTCACGTGTTAGTCCATGTTGGTCCATGTCAGCAAAGTTTAAATTGAGCCAATTTGAATTCTGAGTGAGGAGATGACTCACATGTGTGAGATGACATCAACCACCGCCATTTTTCTTGATCATATCCTTCATTTATTACTCCTTTACTGCCTTTATTGCCTCTGTCATAATCCTAAGTCACCAAAAAGGTGAAATTCCTGGATGACATTAGCATTGGGAATTTAGTAGCATTGCAAGAAGGAGAAATTTGGCTTTTAGACGAAGATTGCAGGAAGGGAAACCTTGTAGAGTGATTGTTTAATTGCAGACAACTGAACAATGGGAGGTGGGTTAATTAGAAATGAACCCATGGTTCCTGATGTTGTGCTACAGGATGCACTTGCCTAGGCCAAGTTTAGAAATTGTAGGTGGTTAGATTATTTCTTGAAGTTGAATGGCTATTATGAAGATGTTGTGTTAGAATTTGCGCAGACATTGTCTGAAGGAAAAGCCATGGTAAAAGGGTTGTAGGTAATAGCTATTGAAGAAAGGATTGTAGAAGTTACAGGGTTGCCTGCCAATGGTGAACATTACCCTGCTACCAGAGACGCCATGTTAGCTAGGGCATTCATGTCCTAGATACAAAATGAAATTATTTGGGGACAATAGTTTAGGACTTATAGGCAAATAGAATCCAACACTCCCCTGCCCATCAAGGTTGAATCTAGAAACCCAGGAGACATTTTCAGAGAATGACACAAATTTCTTTGCAGACCAAGCTATAACAATAGGATCCTGCCTAAGAGAGAAGCAGTTTACACAGAATATGAGAAGCTAGCAAAAACCACAGGAGAATCTATAATGGGATATTTGTCATAGAGGTGGAACATTCTGACTAATGAGTTGAAACAAGCTGAGCCTCACTACCTACATAACTATGTTGTAGCACTTAAAAGAGTTGGTAGGTATATACAGATTGGAAGGACAAAGGGACAATTTTGGCTTCCACTAACTTTTCAGCCATCTATCCTATTATGGCATGTGCCAAATTTTAGGTATTACCAGTATGATATAGCTACAAAAAGGAAAAGATGGAACAGGTTGGACAACAAGCAAGGGTTCTATTGGAAGCCCAATTCATTCATTGTAAGAACTGATGTTGGGTAGCTGGCAGTTGCAAATTTTAGGGCATTGACTAAGCAGAAAAACAACTCTTCCTTTGTTGGAGGACCAACAAAACCTTAGGTTGGGGAGAGTGATGAGTCCAGTTTATGGTTCAATTTTGATAGAGTTTATTGTCCATTTGTTGTAGTTGTCATAGACCTTGATACTTGGATGCTGATATTTTCATGTTATTTCCTCGAAACCATAGACATTGGGCATAAGCTTATTTTTGTAACCTTTAAATGATATTGACTTGAACTATCTATGTTAATTTTACATGTGGATTAGTGAATGTTACTTTAAGATAGTTACATATATGCAATTGTTGTGCGTACTAATATTGTTATGCAGATATAATTAGAGCCTTCAAAATTCAGGAAGATTCTGCCAGCTGGTCATTCACCATAAAAGGTCAACAAGGTGATCATTCAAAGGTCAATGGAGGGAAGACTCTCAATGGAAGGAGATTCCTAGTTCAAATCAAAATATTGTAACTGCCTTGTAAATGGTCTTAATAGTTTGTTGAGTGAATATAGAAGCTATTGTTATGCTAGATCTGCGTTAAGGCAAACCGGCTTGACTAGATTCCACGCATGCATAACCTCCTCTCCACTTTTTATGCTTTCCCTAAGGTGGCGTCCTCCTAATCTGTTGGAGTTGACCACCTTGTTAGGTAGTTAGTTAGTAGTTTTTCTTCCTATAAATAAGACTCAAATGCTCCTTCTCAAAAGGTTGATTAATCTGATGTTGTATTCACATTCTTAGTTTTTCAGTAATACAGTTATGCTGCTCGATTGTACTCATGTTTTCCAATGAATAAAATGAAGTTATAAGTTTATGCATCCGAGTTTACATTTGTCTTAAGGGATACTCATCCAAGGGGGGCCACTTGGTGAGCATTCCATCCTTTAGTTTAGTTATTACTTTATGTTCAACAATTAGTTAAGAATCTGGCAACTGTCTGTTCCTGCAACCACTAGAATTCCATTATGTGACTGTTCTTGCAGCCAAAGCAGAAAGAGTAGTTTCTTGTCTATTTGCTCAAATTTTCATTTCTATCATGCACTTCAGCTTCGTATAGTTATTGGTTGATGCTCAACACTTATATTATTTATTTCCAAGCAATTTACTTTCAACATTATGTCTTTCTTAGTTGTAGAATGAAGATGGCTACTATGGATTCCTAGTGCACATATTGTGCTAGCCCATTTCAAGTCTACGTCCCTGGGTTGACAAATTAAATGCACATTCATGAGGATTGAGATAGCTATTCATATTAGATGTCCAATCTCTGAATCACCGTTGTAATGGCTTAGTTGTTAAATCATTGTAGGAGGCCAACACATGTCACAAACCCGAGCGTTGTGTTGCATAGCACAAGGAGACCAAGGGTGCACACCTTACAAAAATCACCCTAGCACAAGTGAGGGGTTTGAACTTGTGACCCAGGCTCTGATTCTAATTGTTGCACAAATAGTTGCCATTGCACCAAAAGATCAACCTGTTAATGTTCAATACAACCATCAAAGTTAATGAATCCACAAGAAGCAGCTAAGCCATGTCATGAACCCAAGTGTTTCCCTACACGTCACAAGGAGACCAAGGGTGCACACCTTGCAATAGATTTCAGATGAATAAATAAGTATCTCAATCTTGATCATTGTGCACTTTATTCTTTGTTCATCATTATAAGTCTCTTCTTTCAAATTTATTAAGAAGAAATATTTTTTGAAGAGTGTTTTTCGTATTGTGTCTGTAAACTTTATTTCATCTTCTTCTTCATGCTTCAATATGGATAATTCATTTGTTGTAATACTAATAATGTCCTCTGCTACTTTTTCAAAAGAAGTAACCTAATTCTATGGTCTTTCAATTTACATTGCAGTAGATATCTATAACCATGATTTGGAAAAGTATTTTCACATCTTTGGCAATACCAAATACCATTTTCTTGCATTTCTTACCGTCAATTTCCAAGGGGCAAGCCGTGTAACATAAATTATCAATCTTTATGAAAGACAATATCACTTTTACCAAAATCCATCGCCCTTTGTTAGATATACCATCTCCATGGGTGTATATTTTGTTGGAAATTTGGTTGTCATTGATATCAAAAGGTGGCATTGATATCAAGAGGGAGATCAGAGAAGTAGTGGATATGTGTCCATAAGATGTGATGTTGAATGGTGAATTCAAGAGCATGTATCTGCAAATGTTGCAAAATTGATCAAAATGTTATCATGCTATTGCACAAATTACTTTTGGAGGTTTGCAAAATAATCTAACTATAGATTCGACATAGGTTTTTCAAGAGGTGTTGATTGGTATGGTCTGCATGTTCAGAGGGTGTCAATTTTTCTCAAAAATGATTTAAAATTGCTCTCAAATTGAATTACGGTTTCTACAGATAAACCCTAAGTATTGCAGTCATAGTGTTCATCATAATTTATGTTTTTGAAGTTGACTACTTGTTGGTTGTTATTGATTGCTCAAGTTATTACTTAAGCCATCATGCTCGTTGGGCAACCGGTCCCCATTTACCTAGCCCACTAGTTGACAGTGTGTGTATGATCGTGATGAAGACTCAATAGTACAAAGATGTTGCAAATATGAGCTAGTTTGGTAGTGTTGTCATTGATGTCAACACAATTTTGTATGTTGCAAATTTTACATGTATGGTTGAGATGCTGTGAGAACATGGAGCTATCCTTATGGTATTGGTTGAGATGCTTATGCTTCTGAGATGTGTTGTATTGGTGAGTTTCCAAGTGTTTTTGAGAAAATTAAATAAAGAAGAGAAGTCAATGATCAAAATGTGCTCCGATATGTGCTTTGTGTTTCTCCTATGTTTGTGTGGATTTGAAGGTTTGTTAATGGTAATCTTGTGGTAATATATGCTGAGTTTTAGTCTTTGGTGAGATGGTACATGAAAGTTGCATTCACTGGTATGTGAATTGTCTAGCAAGTTTGATCTTTTCTGGACTGGGAGAAATGTTTCTGCTTCGTAGTCCTCTATTGTTTTGATTCAGATTGTGTGGATCTGGGATATTTCTTGTGAAGGTCTTTCCTTTGCTTTGGCAAAGAAGTTTGAAGCTTGGTATTTAGGAAGTCATGTTTCAGTATTTCAGTATGAGTTTGCACAGCCCGGATATACTGGTGAAAGGAATTCAGTAATTGAAGTTTGTTTCTTTTACTGTGAATGTATCTGGAAGGTTCTGAAATGTATTCTCGTGCATAATGAAGCATGTTGTGGCGTTCGTGTGTCATCTTCTTGTTGGGAAGCATGTGCATCAATGTTTTTTGTGTTTTCATTAAGTTTGGCTGACCTGGTGTTTACACTTCATTCGAAGAATAAAATTTAATTAAGGAAGTGTGTAGATGATTCAAGAAAATAATTTTATTGGTCCACTCTTATTCCTTTCCACCGCGAGAATTTTGAGTTGTCGACCTAATTTGAATTTATGAAGCATTGTCTTGTGGCCGACCTTGGTAAATGTTTCTAAGGTTGAAAATGGTATAAAAGCAAGTCAAATTGTGAAGAGTTGTATGATAGTGTGATGCAAAGTGATGAAAGTGTGCCACAAATCATAAGAGAAGAAGTGTGTAGGAGTGAGTTGTGATAGTAGTTTCTCAGTGTGTTGAAGGCAGTAAACTGAAGGTTTCTATAATCCTGCGAATGTGCTTTAATTGCAGTGGTGGATCTTTTGTTCTCTTTTGTAT
>VDFB02000003.1:354157368-354185041 GCA_007258455.2 Sequoia sempervirens
TCCAACTTAAGTCAAGTGAGGGCTTGAGCTAGAGTCTCTTCGTCAGGAATTTTGGGTTGAACCTCAGTCTTGGTATTTTCTTCCAATATGACTTTTTTGTTTGAGGTCCTAATAGTCTTCCTTTTCCTTCGTCCTAACTTAGACCTTCCCATACCTACATTCAATCTAGGTTTGATCAATTCTCAAGACAACTCAATTTGGTCAAGGGTCAACTATCCCCTACTCTTGGCTATTGTGGAATCAAAAGGTCTAGAGTTGAACCCTAAGCTCTAATACCAAATGTAATAACCAATTCTAATTATTACTTAATTTAATATTATTGCAAATGACATTATGAATATTTAATTTAAAAAAGACATAACTAAGTAGCTATTTTCAATCATAGCAACACATGTCTAATTAAAATAAGAATCGTAATAATATGTATTCATTTCCAAATTTCAATTACAATATCCAAGTTGACTTGGCTCATTGGGCCACAAAGTCAATACAATATAAAATTTTACATCAAGGTTACATCATAGTCCATGACAATCTTGAATACATCCAAGGTTTCCTCTTGATGCTTGCCTCCACTGATTGATGAGAACATGGTTGAAGCGTTGTTCCACCCAAACATGAAGCTTATGCTTCCCCAAAATTCTTCCAACTTGAATAATACCTGACCCTGCACAGAAAGCTTAGCAAGAGAACAATTTGCAAGGTGGAATTTGGTGTGTGCCCAAACATCATCATGCATCTCTATCTATGATTAGAAAAATGCAAGATCTATGCTAAGAATGATAGAGAGTGTTATCACAAATTCCATACATACATAATGGGCTAATTTATTGGCCAAGCATTAAAAATTTGTTGCAACAACAAAAGATAGGTTTTGGATAAAGCAAAAACCTATACTCTTTGAACTCCATTTCAACACTCGTCTAGAAAGGTAACTTTCAACAACACAGTTTATACCTTAACAACTATCTAACCTCTAGCAACATCTACCTTGAGGTGCTCTATTCTACTTAGGTGTTGTTGTTCTACTCAATAAAGAGAATATTATTTACACACATATCTATTGAAAAATAATTCAGTCTACTTATTTCCTCAACTTAATAAAATCAAAAATAATCCAATGGATCTATTCAATACATTATCCATTCATTTCAATTACATGTGACATGATTGCATTCAACTCAATTCAATATTCACTTATGAATAAATTAAGTAACAAAATAAGGTATGTCACAAGTATGTGTATGTACGTAGACAAAGGTCTATGTGCATACACATATATGTGCTAACTTTTAAGTTATATATTTGTGCATACATTCTAAAATGAAAACCATTATAATAGTTTCCTTTCATTCAAAATAATGCTACAAATTGTCATATTATCTATCAGTAATACAAGATGTAAATTTTCCTTTTTCAAAGAAATAAGAACAGATCTGTTTGAACAGTTTTCATACACTGACGTGTTGTTTGCATCATAACAATGTGGTTTGTATCAAAACAATGATGTTTGTATCAAAGCAAATACTACTTGTAGAAAAATAATTTTATTCGTATAAAAAAATACTGTTTGTAGAAAAACAATGTTGTTTGTATCAAAACAAATACTGTTTGTAGCAAAACAATGTTGTTTATATCAAAATAATGTTTTTGCAGAAGTTTACAAAATATTGTGTCAGTATGTCCCATTAACATTTTCAAGCTATACGATTTATCATGTGAACAATCTATTGATGGGTGTTTTTACACCTTCTCAACACAGGCAACACACGAATGCACTACCTCTCTTGAAAGGCAATCTCCAACAACAAGTTGCTAAAAATTACCCCAAGGTCTCTCAGGTGTCAGGTCATGACAAACTTGGAATATATCAATTGGTTCAATATGATTTTTCTGGTAATCACAAGGCAGCCTTACAAAAGTTAAGTTGGAGGAGAATTAGATCTTAAGATGGAGTTCTTAAAGGGGGGAAAGTTATTGCACAATTGTTGCAGGTTCAAATAGCAGTCTAGAACTCCTAATACAACTTCAGATTTGGCTTTACAATAGGCAATGAACAGTGTTAAAAGTCACTATTAAAATAAAGGAAAAAGGGCAAGGGAAGGGAGAAGTTCCTAGACCCGAAACTAGCAATGAACAGTGATAATGGAGGACCCTACTACGGGCAACCTTCCTAAAACTAAGTTCCACTTAACTAGTTTACATCACAGTCTTATGAAACTAGTGCAAGCTTCTAAGGACTACAAATATTCAACCATTCATTCACCATAAGCATGAATAAAAGATAGAAATTTAGTGCAGCTTTTAATTTATGCCCAAACTAACTTTACACAGCCATTTACCATCAATAAACAACAAAAAGTATGGACAAGGAAGGTTGCCAACACACAACAGAATTCTTCAATATCAATGCACAACATTAACTAATCTACTAATAACTTGTAAAACTCACAAACAACAAAGTAAATCTATTCAAGTTAACTAACTATGGGAGAAGAACCATGTAACATGCAATTGGAACTCAAGAATCCACCAAAATCTAATGAACTTCTATAAAATTCCAGCAGCATGTCTTTACAACAACTCAACTCTCTCTTGAAAATGAGAGGAGACCCCCTATTTATAGTGTCCAAAAAGCAAAATGAATGGCCAATATTTAGTCTCATTGTGTGGCCAGGATTCAATACAAACTAGGGTTTCACCTACCCCCAAAATATTTTACAATATAAAATTACATTTTGTCATTTAGCCTATTTGGTCCTTATGTGGCAGCACTATAGCTCTTTTGTCTTCTTGGTAATTTCCTTTTGTTGCAGATATTTAGTGAGGAACTCATCATCTATTATGGGATTTCCCTCGCTCTTCTTTACAGTGGCGTATTCCACAAACTTCACGATCAACTCCTAGAGCTTGTTCCACTTCAATATATCTAACTCAATCACTTGAAAGTTCAACCTCCTTGATCTGCTAGTGAGCATGTCCTTGTCCTTGTCATGCTTTTGTGCATTCTTTATCACCTGTTTGGATAGGGTGAAGGCTCATGCAACAAATCCCATAAAATCTGGTGGTAAGGTATCTATAGTCCCATTTTCCATCTTCTTGTGAAAATATGGTTTTATTTTCTCTAGGTCTAGCTCAACGATGAGCACATCAAAATCTATCATTAGCCTTAGATATTCTTCACAGGCCACCCTGATCTCCTTGACCCAATTCATATCCAACTCCACTTCATGGAGCACTCGTTCCAAAACTTCCTTTTTGTGGTCTAAGCTCAACGTCCATGTCTCCACGAGCCAATGGTCACCCTCCACCAAAGCAAACTCCTTCTCCTAGGATTCATTAGGTATCTTGAGAATAGCCTCAAGCTTGGGATATGTGATTTTGTATAGCTCTAGGAAGTCGGTGCAAAATTTCCTTATTCCCTCAAGTATCTTTTGCACCTCTAGGAACTCGTTTGTTGTCCTGACAGGACGACCTATGCCCATGTTTCCATTGTAGAGGACTTGTCAGAACCAATCCTCTATGGCCTTTTTCCAATTATTTATTTTCTATAATTTGTCAATGTGGTCTTTAGACAACAGTTCTGGTGGTGTCGAGGATGTGGTAGGGAGCTCTTCAATGGAAGACCATTGTTGAATATATTTTGTTAAGTTAGCCACCTGTGCTTTTAACTCTTCCTTGGAAGTTTTATCTTTGTGCTTTTGGTGCACAATAGTGGCAACGGACCTCTGAAGATGGTTGATCTTTTGTTCTCTTGTTGCTATTCCCAAATCAAGGGTGGAGATATTGTAGCTTACCCCCTCTTCTCCCATCACCGTGGTGGCTATCTACACTGTTCTGGATCCTAATGCATCCATTGTCAGATGGGATCTGACCTTTGGCTTCTTCTCCTTCTTTTTGCTTATTTGGGCTTGAGCCAAGATGGCCTCTAGCCTTGCCTTTGGATCCATTGGGGTTGGGGTTTTCTTCTCTAGTTGTTTCTCGAGCCATTTGGGCATCTGAGATTCCCCTTTTGGTGATTCGTAATCACCTTCTTCTTCACAGGTGCGTTGGATTTCTATTGCTTTATCACCTGGAGCTTCCTGTTCTATATTTTCTTCTTCTTCATCATCAAAATCCCAAATGAAGACTATTTCCTTTTAGAGGATTTGGTGGTTGTGTGTTCTTTGGGGCTGTCCTCACCCTCAATAGTTTTATCTTCTTCTCCTTGGTTGTGCCCATGTTCTTCATGATGTTCCATTTCTAGGATCTTTTGGGCTTCAACCTCTTCCTCAACCTTATCTTCTTCTTTCTTTTCCTCTTCTTCATGCAGAGGAGGCATTCCTTCATCATTCTTGGGGCTCTTATCTTGTTCCCCAATTGGAGGCTCAGTGTCCTCTTCTATTTCCTCTTATTCATTCTTCTCCTCGTCGGAAGGCTACATCTCTACTTCTTCTCCTACATTTTTGAGTTGCTAAGCCAAATCTTCTTCGAGCTCTGGATCAAAGATTTCCACAATATGCTTGGTACCCAGCTCGTTAGTGTCCTCCTTGGACGATTGTATTTCTTCCTCCTCTCCTTCACGCACCACCTTATCAATTACTAGGTGTTGGTACTCAAGATGCTCATGGTAGTCATCCACCTATTTTTCTATTTCTTTGGTATCCTCCCTTTCTTGTCTCTCCAACTCTTCAGATATTTTCTTGGTTGATTTCATTTCTAGTGGTTCAGTTGGAGGAGGAGGGACAGGGAGGTTTGCAACAATTTGTGCCGAGGTAGCTTGTATTTTCAGGTTCATTAGTACCCCAGACAAGTCCATCAGGATATTTTGCATGTGGCGAGTGAAGGCCTCCGGGAGCGAGAGAGTAGACATTGGCATTGTTGCAGTAGCCAGTGGGAGAGATGATGACGGGGACATGGAGGAAGATGAGAGTGGAGAGGTAGTGGCAGAGGAAGATTTTATCACCATGACTTGTGTAGTGGGTGGGGTGGAAGCAAGGTGGACCAAGATATCCACCACATGTGGAGAAGTGGCAACCATTGCCTAAGAAGCAGGCGAAGGGGCAGCAGTGGTGGCAACATTAGTAGCAGCGATGACTGTGAGACTGGAGGTAGCAGGTGGGGACTTTGTTTGCTCGTCCTCTTGCTCTTTTCCCTCATGGAGTGGGTCCTCCTAGATGGTGGGAATCTCCTTGAAACTGCCTGATGTCTTTTGCTTCTTGGAGGGTTCACCCATTGAGGATTTTCTTGAATACACCCTGGGTTTAGGTTGCCTTTCAACCATCTCTTTTCTCTTTCTAAACCTGGTGGCTAAAGGAGATTTTGAAGTTTCTCTAGATGGGGCAACAACTATCCCACTATTGGTCTCACTCCCCGGTTCGTCTTCAAGTTCCCCATATGTCATGGTGGCTCCTTTTAGCTTCAATTGGGTGATCTTCCTGTTGATCCATTCTTTTGTTCTCACCTCGATTAGCTTCGTAAGAATATTGAGGTCATTGACCTCTTCTTCATTCTAGTCAATTAACGGTAGTAGGAGGTTGGAAACTGCACCATATCAAGGATCAATCACTGTATTTTCATCCTCCACTATCTAATCTGACATAGGGAACAAGTTGACCTTCTTGAAAAAGTATTCCATCATGTGCATGTAGTTCCTCATTCCCACTTCTTTATCATCCCTGAAGTTAGCCCAAAATTCTTCAAAATTATGTACATGGGCGTGTTCCATCCCGACCATCTCCTTGAGCTTACCATATGGATCCATCTGTGGCTAGGCAGTGTGGAGCTCCAGGTTATACTTCACAAGTTCTTTATCATAATAGTCTGCACACTAGGATATTTGGAGCTCATACTTTCCTTGGCCGAAGGAAAGGGGATAGGGAATCCCCACTCTATACTTGTCACTTAGGAGGGTGTGTGCACATTGTAGCTGTTGGGAGAGCTCAAGCAATATTATCCAATCATTTGGGTACCAGGGCAGCTTGTATGGTTTCTCTGAGAAACCCTTAGCTTGAATGTAAGTAAACTTTGGAAATTGTATGAACAAGAAGCTGAACTGGTGGATGTAAGCATTTTCACTATAGGTAACTCTCCTTTCAAAATCACCCCCAATTAGTCTAATAATATGTCCTATGAAGGCGTCATTAACTCTATAGTAATCCCTCTTGAAATTACTATATTGGAGTTGGGTATACTTATCATATACCTTGAGCTCCTTGCCCGAAGTCTCACTTGGAGCTACAAACAGGCCTTTGTATTGCATCCGGTCTTCCAGAACATAGACCAAGTAGGATGTCATGTAAAATTGTTGAGTCTTTTTCACTTCCACAAATTGCTCATGCAAGCAATTACTGATCATTCCCGCCCAATAGAATTTGCTTCGCCCTAGAGGATTGCTTCCACAAAGTACAACATCCACTCTTGAAAGTAGGCTACAGTTGGAAGGCCCATGACTCTGCTCAATAGGATTACCAAATCATGGCAATCCTCGTAGAAGTCACTACAGAAGAGCTCTTGGGGTACTTTAGCTGCACTACCCCTCTTTTCTTTAACCAATACTGATTGATGATCTTTTTTATATTTGAGGGGGTCTTCATCCCACATCTTCTTTCCATATTCTTTAGATGTTTCCTCCATCTCAGTGAAGGTAGGGATGTGGACGGTTTTCCCTATTGATTTGGTAGATAGGTCAGCTAATAAATTTCCATCTCTGTCCACAATTCTTTTCGTGTCCTCTTGATATGCCTCCCTATAAGCCATCACAAGCTCAGGAGAAATGAGAGCGGGCGGGAAACCAACAACTTTGTCCAACCTAGTGCTTCTAATCTTTCTGGAATTTTTTGTTGTAGGGTTGATCCAAACCTGTCACTTAAATTCATCAATATCTATGTGTCCCAGATTAGTGTCTGAGATCTCTCTCCAATCTGTGGTGACTTTGGAGTTAAGGGGATCCCCTTGGAATTTTTACTTCATCTGGTCTTTATCCTCTTTACCTCTAGGCACTTTAGCTAACTTCTTTCCCTTTTCTTTCTCCATAGCCACCTCTGAAGGTCCTACACCTTGTTCCATTTTTCCTACAAGCAAGCGAGCAATAAACATATTTGAGCATGAAACATAAGGAAGTTAGCCAAAACCCTACAAAATGTTAAATTAGATAATTCATCACTTAAAGATCCTAAAATCTCCTTCTGATTATCATTAGCCTTTTTCTAGAGGGAGTTATGATATTGTAGAACCAAGGGTTTAGACTTCCCTAGGCTGGTGGACGTTTTGGAGGCAGCTGCAGGAGGGATGACAATCAGGGCACGATGGCCCGCATGTCCTAACCCGCATTAATATTTAGGCATGAAGTGGGGTCCACTAAGGAGGTTAATCCATTTTGGCATGTGGGTCAAAATCAATTCAAAGATCTGGAGGTGTTAAGCTCATCTTTTGGTCATGCCAGAGCATAGGGAAGCTTGGCTGGTTGAAGTTCTTCTGTTGAAACGACACTAGCAAGGTGGCAGTTCGCAAGCGGTGTTCCACCGTGTGGGACCCACAGCTTCAGAGGAAGGTGGGTACTCTATTGCAAAATTTTAGATTGCTCAAAGGATGTAGACCAAAAGATGCAGTTAGACGGTAGATCACATACATTTGGAACGGTGAAGGCTAGACGAAGGTCTGGTGGAGGAGGCTTGCATCATCAGGTCTACGGAGGGCTCAGGCATTCACTTTTTTTATCATCGGTCAAGAAGCAATGGACGGGTTTGACTCCGCGTAGCAGGCCAACAAGGGTCCGCTGACATTTCAAGATGGCAGGAGTGAGATGGAAGTTCGTGAATGACAGCCCACAAGAGGTGGTCTGCCTAGGGTTTTATCCTTAGTTATATTCACATTTTAAATTCAGACGGCGGCAACAGGTTCAGGACCCATAGTGCGGAAGGTTGGTGTGCAAAGGTCGTTTGAAATGTTGGGTAAGTAACGGTAGCCTGTAGATGGAAGCTAGCAATGTGAGGTCCATAGGGAAGCTCAAACTCGGTCATTTAGGGCATGCAGGAAAACAGACAGTAAATGCGAGGTCGGGGCCCAGTTGCCGAAGAGACGTCACCCTTTCGTTGTTTTGAGTTAGTCGTTTGTTCAAAGGAAAAAGGCTAGCAGAAACCCGCAAAGGACGTTCCGCAAAGGGGATAGGTTCCTTTATTTTAAACTTTGGGCGACGACTATGAAGGTGAGGCCTGATAGGTGAACAGATAGGTCGCAAGGGCCGTTGAGAACAACGAAGCCAGGATGGAATCCCGCAAATGGAAGTCTACAAGGCTCAACCCGCAATGGGTCAAGACTTAATTTGTTTTGGCTCAATTAAGTTTGATGGGTGATGACTAGGGTAGAACTTTCCTCCAGGGAGGATGCGGTCAGATGGCCATTTTGGAACGGCGTGGTTCAAGGGGTGTTCTGCAAGAAGGGAGCTCACACTTGCGGACCTGGTGAGGGTGATAGCCATTTCAAGTTTTTAAACATGTTTTCAAAGGTTGGCAACGATGGCATCATGGTTGTAGGTCTACAGTGAGTGGATGCTCTGGTTAAAGAATGACCATAGCGACCAGGAGTTCTGCACGCAGCCCGTAGGAGATTGCGAAGGGATTTTGCAATTTCAAAACGCGGGTTTTGTTCGCCAAAGTTTTCTCTACTCAATTTTCTAAGCTTTCTTATAAATATTTAAGAACTTTCACCGAAATCAAAGAAAACTCAATGCATAGTCAGTAGGAGAAAACCTACCTGTGAGATCCGATGAAGGTGAAAGAGCAATTGGCTAGCAAAGGCTTTAGATCATAAAATGAACTTGGCGGACACGACGACGGTGTAGGCAAGACTCTCTGACTCATTCTGGACTACTCACAAGTGAAAATGACAGCTCAAGAGGGGCTATTTATAGAAAATGGTAAATTTAATGCCCCTCATAAATGTGGGTACAATGGCGCGGAGCTCGCTAGATAGATGGTAGTGAGGAGTCAAGCGTTCGATCAGTTGGAAACAAAAATAGCTACTGGGGTTGTGGGTCTTGTGGTGCAGAAGGATGCCAAATGAAGGTCATTTGGAACAGTCGTGGAGCTAAGGAAACCTGCATGGGGCGGCCCATAGGGGCGGACCCGCACTGCTCCAAGGATGCCAGTTTTGAGGAATAAAGGAAAACGACTAAGGGATTTCTACGAAGGCCTAAAGCCTTAAAAATTTGAGGGTAGAAAAACATGGTCACTTCAAGATGATTCCTCTAAGATTCTTCAACTACTTAGGACATAAAACAAGGGACACACAAAACGAGGCAGTGATAAAAGCATCCTAGCGAAGCGAAGAGGGAGAGAGGATCCCCATTCTGAACGGGGCGTGTGTTTTGTGGGCACAACATAATCAATGTTCTATCATTCTAGATAAACAATACTAGTGTCCTTTTTGTGCAGACAAGAGAATCAAACGACATACTTGTCATTTTCAATCACATACAAGTTGGAACAATTATATTATTATTTCAAGTTAGAAGAGACCTGAGTTTTTAAGGGTGAATGTTATGGATTTAAATTCAACTTACTTTCGTTCTAAGAACGACTAACAGTCAAGTGACTGTTTGGTTTTATTACCAACATTATCATTGCCCGAACCCTAAAGAGAGGTCAATTGTTGGTGTAGTGTCCCTCATGATACTGTTCTCTTTTGTTACTATGTGGATACTGTTTATGTTTGTTGCAGACTTGAGATTACATGGGTGATTGTTTTTCCTATTTGAGCTTATGTGTTTTGCTTGGATACACATGATAGTGTTTTATGATGTTGATAATATAATGATGCATGGTACCATCTTTCCTGATTATGCTATATTGTGTGACTATGTAATTTTTTTAATACTCATTTCATGCTATATATGATGTTGTGTTGATGTTTGAGTTTTGGGTGAGGGGGACGGTGTTGCATCACTCATACATGAGCGCCATACCACACCACAATTCTCTCTCACAATGTGTTTGACATTAGATATATATGTTGTCCCAACACTTGTTTTTATGCAGGACTGCAGGTACCTGGCACCGACTCCACCTGCACCGTCAGGTCTGAGGGTACCCAATATACCCAATGGTTATGACGTGGTTTAAGGATTTGACAAGGAAGTGTCCATGTCCGTGTCTGTCGTCTGTTAGTAGTTCATCCCATTATGGTATTGTACTGTTTCATGTTAATCATTTCAAGTTCAAAATCTTGATGCGTTTACCGTGTTATTTAGTTGTGTATCATTATTGGTTATTGATGTGTTTTAGTATCTGGGATAGTCATTGTTATGTTCATTTGGTCCTTGTTTTGAAGCTTCATAGCTTATTTTTATAATATGGATTTAATAAATTTAAATATTAGATGGATGTAAAGGTTAAACTATATTGAAATTCAAATGAAAAACAAAAAAAAACAAAACAAAATTTGCATAATGTTCATTGTAATTTAAATTCACAAAGTTTATAATTTAAATTTAAATTACTTGATAAATTTTAAATATTAGATTTAAAATTATTTGATGGAGGGATTTAATATAATATTACCCCTAAAGTAAAGTTTTAAAAATAAATTCAAATAATAAATAATAATTAGATGTATATGTATATATATAATTATATTAAAAGTTTTTTTTTCCACCCGAGTTTTCACTAAATTGAATAAGCATGAATTAATACAAGATAAATTAGTTTTGATCAAATCAATTTAACATGGTAATTCTTTCGTTACTGTAGTCAAGAATAGTGGGGGTAGATTTCTTATTTTACTAAATTCCTCCAAATGTTAAACAAGATAAATATTACGTGCCAGGTGTAAAATTGGAAACTATGTTGATGGACACCTGTATCTTGCTTACCAAGGTTTGTAAGTTTATTTTTTCTTAATTTATCTAGAGGAAAGAGGGAGAAGAAATCACGGGAAAAAAAAAAGAAAAGTAAAGAAATTGATCGAGAAGAAAAGAAGATTTACTCTGAAAGGTAAAAAGGAAATTACAGTGAGGAGTATCTCTGCAGCCCATTCCCTGGTTCCGTTACACTTCAGGTGATTTGGAAGTAATTTTTGTTTTCTCTTTAATTTTGTATGCGTATTAATTTGATTTGCACGATGGTTCATTTAGATCATATTTAACGAATTGAAAACTTCAAATTTTCTTGAATAACCTATCCCATAAAATTGGCCTTCAAAAGTATATATATATATATAGACTTTTAGAATACACACACATATATATATATATATATATATATATATATATATATATATATCTTTAATTTTGTTCTCCTGTGGAAAATCCTCTGTTTGCTGGAAAGCCTCACAATACTCTCCTTACAACTTTTTCAGACTTAAAAACTCACATTTCGTAGCAAACACAAGCCCCTCCTTGAACGCTAGCATAGTGAGCAGGGTGCCTTTCGCCTGCTAATTGCATTTGCTAGAGAGTTTTCCTTTTAGCTTTAACACTACGCATTTAGGAGAAGTCTTTTTTTTATTTCCTCTATGGCATTCTATCAAATTGTTCACGTGCCTTGTGATGGCGCTCTATCAACAGCAGCCACTCTTGAATGTAGGAGACTGTAGAGGTTTATAGGAGACTGTAGAGGTTTAGTTAATCTCTCTGTTTCCACTATTCACCTGTCCCTACAGCAATACTTGAACCTAGACGACTATAGAAGCGCATATAACCTCCTCTATACCTTTGGCAATCTATCACTGCTGTAGCATTTAGCCTAAACTTTAAAAAAAATAAAAAATAAATCAATTAATTAATTAATTAAACAACCTATCTGATCACATTGGCAGCCTGTCCCAGCCGCAGCACTTACATTTCTTTGAGGGATTCTGTTAGACAGTTTTATGGCATCCTGTCGCAGCAGCAACACTTGAACATAGATATCTATAGGGGTGCAAAAGCCTTCCTGTTTCCTTGGCAAACTATCACAGCTGCAGTATTTAACAAAGTAGGGAGTATTGTGGTTTAAATAACCTTCTTGTTTTTTTTAATTGACAATCTATCACAGATAGCCAATAAAACACTAGAAGGGTGAAGGTAATTTATATTGTTATTCTGAATGCTCTATTTTAATTTAACCCCGCTCATGTTTATTCTTTGGCTGCAAACCTTATATTTCTTTCACCTTTGACGTTGGGGTATTTATCTAACTGTTATATATTTTTATATAATCTCCCTAATACTTTTTGTGACCTATCACAGCTGCAAAATTTAGACTCTATAGGATGCTCAAATTTTAATAATCTTCCTGATACCTTCCACAACTTCATCACTTCAAACATAAAAGACTGTAGAGACATAAATAGCCTCCTTGATGTTGTTTGAACCCTTCACAGCTGCAGTACTTGAAAAAAGACTGTAGAGGCATAAATAACCTCTCTGATGTCATTTCAACCTGCACAGCCACAACACTTGAAAATAGAATGTTGTAGAGGTTTAAATAATCTTTTCGATTTCGTTATCAACCTGCCCCAGCCACAACGCTTGAGCATAATAGGAATTTTTTTAAAAAAAAATTAAATAACCTCCTTGACTCTACTGACAATCCACTGTAGTTGCAGCACACGAGAATAGAAGGGTCTAAAAATTTAATAACCGACTTAGGTCTGTTAGCGGCAGCATTTGCTTGAATTAGTGCCTTGATGATGATTTTTGGGTATGTTTATTAAACTGAAATTTTTGGCCAAGTTCCTATGCTATTTGGATATGTTATTAAAAGGAAAACTTCTCAACGTTAAAATGATATCTCTCTCTTTAGAGCCTAACATGGTAATCTAAGAAATGTGCCTCGGCTTTAATTGATAAGGATGAAATTAATATAATGCTTACATAGAATCATTAAGTAATGGTAAACTCTTTTCCCCGAACACATTGCTGCAAACCTCACGGTGATAATAATAATATTCATGTGAAAAGAACTTATCCCCTTAATTTCGTAGCCTTGATATCATGTGAGTGGAAGTTTGTTCATTAATTTAAAACAAAAAGGATTGGGAGATATACGTGGGGATAGAAAGAGGAGGAAAACTCATTCCTCTAAAATTTAGCCTGACACATCTTAGGAAATGAAATTTCTTAACCTAAAAGCAAGTAATAAACATAAACATATTTATGATTTATATTTCATCATAAAATAGTTTTGAAGGGAGTTCCCACTATCTAAGAAAGTTATTAAAATATAAATAAAGGTATGTATAGGGGTAAAAGTTAAGTATTTTTACCATTTCTTTTTTAAAATAAAGGTTAAGTATTTTTACCATTCATTTTAAAATAAAATAAAAAGAATATTCTTTTATTCTTTATTTTCAGCTTTCTTTAAAATAAAGTAATATATATATAGAAATAATAAGACAAAATACCTTTAATTTATTTTTTTATAATTTTTATTTTTTATTTTCTAATTACAAGTTTTAGTTAAAATTAAACTATTTTACAAATTTTGTTACCTAATGATTTGTGATTTGCATGTATGATATGTTTGAATAATAAAAGATAATGTATAAGAGGAATTAAAAAGTTAAGTATTTTTACCATTCCTTTTTAAAATAAAGGTTAAGTATTTTTACCATTCATTTTAAAATAAAATAAAAAGAATATTCTTTTATTCTTTATTTTCAGCTTTCTTTTAAAATAAAAGTAATATATATGGAAATAATGAACAAGTACCTTTAATTTATTTTTTTATAATTTTTATTTTATTTCTAATTACAAGTTTAGTTAAAATTAAACTATTTACAAATTTTGTTACTAATGATTTGTGATTTGCATGTATGAGATATTTTTGAATAAATTACTGCCGTAAATTTAATTTATCTTTTTAAGTAACAAATATAAATATATAGATCGTATTTTAAAACTTTAGTTATTTTGAAGCAATGTTATTTTCTGATGTATTTAACAGTTGCTAAAAATTATAGGTTAGATTGTTTTCAAGTGCATTTAAAAATTAGTTTTAATTTCTAATTATTAAAAGTTAAATTTAATTACAATTTTCTTTCATTAGATTGTGTTGCGATAAAAGTGCTCAGATTGGAATTAAAAATTAGAATTAGCTAAGGAGGACAGTAAATTTTTAATTAAAGTTATTTAGTTTAAAAGTAATTAAATGTATACCATATTCTAGGGCTTACTCACTTTAAGGACATTATGATCTGAAATGCACTTAATTATGGTTAATCATTTAATAATTCTTTACACTATCTTGAGTAGGATTGGATTATGTTTACGTATAAGTGAAAGGATATTTATAACTTATTTTGTACATGTTAGATTGTTATTTAGTTAATCTGAGTACTCTTTGGTATTGATTCTTTATGCATACTAGTGATTCTTTGTTGTTCATATTTCCCTCTTGTTTAATTGCACTTTTTGGGTAATTTTATGTCTAGATATATTTTGGATATGATGGGAACCCAAATGTTTAAGTTACTTCCTTTTGATAGCCATGGGTGGTAGGCTGTTAGACTTCCAGAGGCGATGGGAACCTTTTGTGTGTGTTGAATATTCTCATGATTAGACCTTTGAATTCCATTGATTGTGATTCTATTTTGAGCTCATGGGTGTACCTTGTTCCATGGTTTCCTTGCATTTTGGTGGTAATCATGAGCAAGATGGTACATGCCTTGCATGTGTTTTCATTTTATGGCCTTTATGTTTGGTACACCCCTTGTAGTTGTGAGCTTTGTTGTGGAACTGTTGGGGAGGGTGGCTCTTCATGGGGGCTGGCGCACAAAGGGGCTATTAGGGTAACCCATGGAAGAGTTTCCTAAACAAGTGATAATATAATTAATAAACTAGTGGGTTTGGGTAGCTAAAACATTAAACAAGATTAATGATGTGCCTCACCCATACCGTTAGTGCTTTCACAGACTAAGGATGGGATGAGAAGACCTGGTTGGTAAGATCACTACCTTGTCCTCACGAAAGGTAAGTGGTTCCACATGAGTCACCCTATGGAGCGGTGCCTTGAGATAGGCTGCCTGGATAACCATAGATGGAGGCAGTACCTTGTGATAGGTTGCCTGGATAATCCATGTAAGGCCATGCGATGACACTCTCCCACAGTATCCATTTACTCTTCCTTGCTTGGTAGCCTCTAGAAGTGTTGATGTACTTGTCGATGTACTTTTGATGTACTTGTCAATGTACTTTTGATTTACTTGTTGATGTACTTATTGATGTACTTTTGATGTACTTGTTGATGTACTTGTCGATGTACTTTTGATGTACTTGTCAATGTACTTTTGATGTACTTGTTGATGTACTTGTTGATGTACCTGTCGATATACTACTTGATGTACTTGTTGATGTACTTGTCAATGTGCTTGTTGATGTACGATGGGATGTTGTTCTATGTCAATGTTGATGTTAGTCTTGTTTACTTGATCTTGTTGGATGTGGACCCTTTCTTGTCATTCCCTAGCATGGGGGGTGGACCTTCGGGTCCACATGGTCAGGTGGAACGTGCTATGCACCCATTGGGTTCCCAAGATGTGTTCATGAGACATATACGAATGCAGAATTCTAGAGTTTTGCTTGGATGATGAATTTCCTTCCTTGTTGTACCATAAACCTCATTTATGTACTCAATGTATTCTTCCTGATGATATAAGGGAATCTCTTTTGAATGTTCCATTGTATCTTTGATGTGTTGTATCTGTGGAAATATGCTCCACAATTGTAACATGAAACTATGAATTGAATCACAATAAGATATTGTATCTCTCTTATAATTATGGATGAATGTATGTTATCCTTATGTTTCTCTTTTGCTTCCATCTAGATAAAAGTTTAGTGTTTGTAATGACCGTTCCTTGTACCCCAGAGGACGTAGATAACTTTGCAAATGCATAATTGCTTTTCATGTTAAGATTGTACATTTCCTGCTTATACAATGTTTCACCAAAAAAAAAAAATGTGCAGTGTTTTTGTCCTTTAAGTTAACACGGTGGGGGCATTATAGTTGGCTTACAATTTGATAGCCGATTGATGAAACATACTCATAGTAATAATTCTAAGAATGATATGTGCATGCAATCAGTTTTGGTGAAATCATATGATCACGAGCATCACATGTATGCAAGGAAACGTGGATCGTTCTATTGAGCGATTAAATTCATGTACAAACAATATCGATCTTAAGGATCGGTGTCACATAATAGAATGGAAAGATGTATTTGTTCCTCCATTGTTAGGAATGAGAAACATGTTGAATAAAGCGACATATAAATATATGTACATCGTTCTATGAATGATGCTAGCAGCCTTCACACCCATTTTGGCAACATAGTTGTTTGGCCCTAATGCGACGGAAGAACCACAAATAAATAAAAGAAATACAATAGTATTAATCATTTTCCTTTAAGGAAATGATGACAATTTCAAAATAGTTCATGAAAATCATCATTAACATGAAATTTAATAACTTACATATCATATCAATTTGAGGTGATAAAAAAATAATTCATACAAGGCATAACGGTTGCGACTTTGATGCCAATAGAAGAAAATGCAAAGTTATGGCGCATGCACAGGTAGGCCGATGAGGCCTTTGCAATATAAGTTAAGAAATAATCAATTCTAAATCAAAAGCCCTGGTACTAAACAAAATGTGACTTGCAGTAAATGTGCATTTTGTGTTTTTCCAACAAGCTCAAATGAAATTGACATAAAGGAAGGAAAATAAAGGTTTTCAAATAATAGCATTTTGTTTCCACAGTCCATAATAGTATAGTCTTTAAGATTTTTGGATAAACTGTGTGCATCTTTTTACATCAACGTTTCGGATCATACTCCATGATTCATCATCAGGATGAAAGGAAGAAAGAGAGAAGTGAAAGATGAGATAGCAAAAAAAATCATCCACAATCAACAACAAAACAATGAGTTTTACCTCTGTTCGTGGATTTTCTCGGCTCTTTCTTTCTTTTCCCCAATGAGTTGATGCACTGGCTTACCTTTTTCTTTATTTTTTGTTGCCATACTTGACCCTTACCAATTTCTTCCCCAATATTCTTGTGTTACCAAAATGGAAAACACATGTTTCCCTTACCTGTTTGTAGCATCATGGGGTCGTTTCATTCATAATTGACATTAATTTTCCCACCCCACTATTCAAATTTGAATATATTTCCTTAATTCAAATGCAAGCCACGACTTCATAAGATCTTCCTCATGATATTATTTGAATTCAATTGATATGATTGTGATAATTTTGATTCCATAGTCAATTTTTATAAGGAGTATGTATATATGTATATATTTATATATGCGTATATGTATATATATATGTATTTATACATACATACATACATACATATTATATATATATGTGCACATATATAGATATATTTATGTATATATATATATATATTGATAGAGATGTTCAATCATGCTATCATTCTCTTTTTAAATTTCAAAACCATATGTTCAGAGTGAACAGTTGAATAAGAAGTCACATGTATAACATTCCAAAAGCTCATTCTTTTCAAACATTGAATCATTTTGAATCAAGTCAATATAAATTTCTATATGAAAGTTTAAATGCAATCTATCATGTTGTTTTATCGTGTGTGCATCCAGATTCCATCAAGCTTACCATTCAATCTGGCTAAATGATCCTAGTTCAACCGTGTTCTTGTCCTTCAACCTGTTACCCTGCATTTGCACACACTTGCACTTACACAGTTCATCAGTAATGTTCATCATGATAAAGTATGAGATATTTCATAAGATCACATGGTAAAAATATGGTCAACCTCTTTCAAACATTTCAAAAATATCAAAATTTTTACTCAACAATGAATTTCCTCGATAATTCAATTTATCATATTATAATTTAAATGCATTAAAATTGGTTTATGACATCCCCATTGGATTCCTTGTGAATGGAAACAAATTAAGCATGGGTAAGTAATGAGATATCTTGGTATACCTTTTGGTATCAGGGTTTCTCTTTCAAACATGTGGAATTAGTACCTCAATAAAGTCAAGAATAAATTGTTCAGTTGGGGAAATAAATTTCTCTCTTTGGCCAGAAAAATACAAGTTGCCAACAAAATATTTCTTGCTACACATGTTTACTATTCATCATGTTGGATGCCATCAAAAAAAGGGTATGATGATTTAATCAAAATTATCTATCAATATTTTTGGGCCAAATGGGATGGCAATAGAGGATTTATTTCCAGTTCATGGGATCATTATATTAATCCTAAATGAAAAGGTGGCTTGGGAATTTTAGACCCAAGAACTCAAGGATTTTGCTTGGATACCAAATATATTATTCAAGTTATCCATAGGAATGAACTATGGAAGATTCTTATATGAAACCGGATTCACCTAGCCTCAATCAAGGGAAAATGGCAACATGCGGTTTGGCTTGAAAAAATCCTTCATGCACCTATATTTTCTATAAAGGCTTTCCCTCCTCTCCAGTCCATTTGGAAAGCTTGGAAAAACACTTTCCATCTTTTAAAATGGAGATATGACCTGTTTCAACATGGTTGCAGCTTCTCCACATCTTCTATTTGGTGGAATAAGCACATCCTCTATTAGGATTAGCCTCTTGCTTTAAGTTTTCCAAAACATTCATATTCTTTGTTCAAAACAAGAGTCAATAATGTTGGAGATCTTTTGGATTTTCATACTATGAGTTGGTTGTCATGGCACTCTGTCAAACCTAATTCGATCTTAGCAATAAACACAAAGTGTTTCTGATTTTTGTTCAGTCTTTGGTTCCACTTGAGTTGACTATGAAAATATGCACTCCTATCCATTGTAATTTTTACAAATATTGATTATGGATATCCTCATATCCTTTTCTTTTCTTTCCTTTGAAGAAGGCCTACCTTCAGTTGCTTCCAAATTTTCTCTTAAGATCTGGATTGAACTCCAAGTGGAATTGTAGGTTCAATAAAAATATTTGGGCTAAATTATCTACTCAAATTTGTAAATCAAAGGCTAATATAGATGCTCAATTAATTTCTTGGAAGGTTTTACATTGCAAATTGCCCAGACAGGCTGAAATGTATGATGGTCCAACCAGTTAATTGTCCCTTATGTCAAAGGAAATAAAATATAAGGCGTACTTTTTGGGCATTCCAATCTATTATAACATAGTGGAATATTGTTTTTAAGGACTTACCAACAATTTTCAAGCATCATTTACACTGGAAAGAAGCTCTTCTTGGGGTTGGGCTGCATCATAATATCATTTTTGATGGAGTTAGGCATGTTATTTTAACTTATATATGGAGAAACAAATGTAAAACTATCTTTAATAACTACAATGATCACCAAGGATCTACACTTCGAGGGCTTTACTCTGATATTTTTTATTGTCTAATTTCTCTTTTTTCTCATCTACAGGCTGAGGCTGAGAAGAATTCAAATATAAGAGATTAAACTCCAAGTTAACCAAGTGCTCAGCAAATGAAAGGTCATCATAGCTCAGGGCCTAAACTCTTATTTTCAAGACTAATTCACGTATTTGTTCGTGTTTCACATTGCTTCATTGTATTTTTATGCTATTGTCATGTACTTCTCAGACTGTTGTACCTAGTATTGATGGCAACCACTCAGCTCTTGATCTTGCTTCTAGACTGTTGTATTTGTTTTGTTCATTATTGGTATTTTTTTACAATCCTTCGTTATACTTTTGTTATTGTTGTAGCAGCTTTGTGGTTCATGTTCTTGTTGTATCTCTTTTTGTTGTAGCTCCTTGTCTTGAGGTTTTTCTATATTTTTTACTATTGTAGCAATTGTTGTGGCTACAAGTTTATTTTGTAGTTTTTTACTGCACTCTCGTTGTAACTTTGCATTATCAATACAAAAAAGAAGAAGATAAAAACCCTGCAAGAACACTTTAACAAAGGGAAGGCAATGAATGAGTATAATTAAGGAATGTACGAGGGCTCCAAAACCACAAAACTCTATGGGGGAGGGTCTTTTCCTCCCCCACCACCACTTGTAGGAGCCTACTTCGCTTTACGCCAATTCTCACTTCCCTCCTTTCAATAATATCATTCAACACCTCTTTACCTCATCCTACCACCTAAATATATTTATTCTAAACACTTATAATCTCTTAATTTACACAATATTTATAATTCCTTGTCCCTTATTCCTCCCTTACACTATGGTATTGAATCAACTTAGTTATTCCTCTCTTTTTTATTTGAGCCTATATATCCAAGCTTTCTCCATTAGAAAAGGATCTATTTTCATATATTTTTATATATTATAGGTTCCTCTTTGAACTACCCTCAATTACCCTAAGTTACTCATTCTACATTATCACATGGGATGTTTTAATTTAGGTATATTCATGTTTCCCATATCTAAACTAGTTTAAATTACTATTTAATCAATTTGAAACTAGAAACTAGACTTGAGGATTGACCTCATTTAGATACTAGAGAATTGGAGGCCCAAAAACATATTAATTTTATAGGGTAGGCCCAATGACATATTGGTTTTAGAGGATACCCATCCTCATATTCATTTTAGGGAGAAGGCCCAACCTAATATTCTTTATGATGACCAAACTCATACATTCAATATTGGAGAGGAATCTCAACCTTTTCCCTAAGTTATATATGCATGTATATGAATTTAGTTAAAGATATCAAGGGAAAACTTCCTAAGAATAATATTGTAGATCATTTGATATGGATTGGTATAGACAAACTAAAATCTTATGTTGAGTAGAGTCATTTTTCTAATATGTCCTTGAATAGAACTTCCAATAAAATATTTGACAATCACTTTAAATGTCATGGTACAGTTGGTAAAGCCTAACTATTAGTAACTATACTTACTCATGATGAAAAGAAGATATTAAAATTATTGGATGTAGTTTACACAAAATAAAAGAGAAAAACCCACCTATGAAATATGTTAAAATTTTAGAAAAAGGTTTGATTTCCATTGGTAAAACATCACACTTTGTTGGTATATTAATATCAAGTGAGGCCTGTCTGCATGCATTCCTTTTGTGCTTGCATGTGGGTTTCTTTGTGCAGATTGGTGGTTGTGCATTTGGCTTGGTGGGGAGGGGTTGTTAATGTTTAAGGGGGGAATCTTTATCATTTTCCGACACCCACATTTTTTATTCTCGACACTTCATTCTTTTGTTTGGTTTCTTCCATTTGCTAGGCAGGGGGAGTCTTTTTTATCTTGGGTTAGCTTTCATCTTTTGTTGCTCGGTGATTTTTTCGGAGCCTTCTTCTTTGTGGGTTTTTCCTTGTCTCCTCTTCGGTGATGGATCAAGAGAAGCTTCGGGGGTCAATTATGCTCTAGTTTTCCAATCTACATTGGGAATGAAATCTCCAACGAAGGTTTTTGATAACAACTTGTTCTCTAATGAGCCGGGGAATGGAGGATTTTCTCTATCTAGAGGTCCTTGTATCCATAAAATTAATGGGTGCCTGGAACGAAGCAAAGATAGGCCGATGCTAGTAATTCAACCTGAATCGATTGCAAAGGATATTGAGTATTTCTCAAAGAAATATTTTCTATGCAATTTTTTGGAAATGAGGGTTTTGCTCCAATTCTTGGAGTCGTGGGCTCACTGTACCTTGTCCTTAGAGGGTGAGATGGAAATAATGTTGTTAGCAAACAATTATTTCATTGTGACTTTCAATTGCATGACGGATCACAATAGAGTGTTTAAAGGTGGGCCTTATTTCCACAACCATATTGGTTTATTTATTAAACCTTTGCATGCGGGTTTTGATTATTCAGAGGTGCTTCCAAATTGGGTTTCGGTGTGGGTTTGTCTACCTATATTTCCAATTGAATGTTGGCGCAATGACATATTGCATTGGGTTACTTTGTTGTTGGGTACACCATGGGTCCTTCTCAGCAAAATTAGGAGCGAAAGGTAATGACTTTTGCTCACATTTGTGTTGAAATGGATTTAAATATCCCTCTTCCAAATTCTTTGGAAATTCGTGCAGGTTCATATTCTTGGGTGCAGTAGCTAGATTATGAGACATTGCCCTTTTGGTGTCATCTATGTCATGAATATGGCCATCTATAGAGAATATGCTCAAAGTATAAATCTTCCAAGTCTCATACTACTCAACCTTCTCGCATTTCTCCTTGTAAGGAAAATTAGATGCGGAAACAACTCTCCTAACGTCTAAACCTCAAGGAAGAATGCAGAGATACCTTTTTAAAATTACAATTACAGTCCAATTAAGATGCACTAGAAAGAGATTACTAAAACAGAGAAATAGACAAACACATATGAACACCAGATATACGTGGGAAAACCCTTACAGGAGAAAAACCCACCACACCAAGAGAAGTCACTTTGTATTACAGTAACAAATAATTGCATACAGAGTTTTGACTTATCTTTTTGATGCCAGACTACAACAGCTTTCACAATGATCAAACTTGTACAGGAACCTTCAAGTTATAATCTTTATAGAATAGAAATCACTCTGATTATACAACCACATAGTAATCCTTCGATCCTTTGAATCATCTAACCAGACATCATCTACAATCACAGAGTATAACCATGTTGCCCCTGTCTGTCAAGCTTCCTCTCAGAACTGCCACAATGAACTGTCTTCCAATGGTTCCCATTCAGCTTCTCTGATTGGTCCACGAGATGCCACATAGGAAAGTCATCACTCGGTCAAAAAAGCTTCAACCTGTGTTGGCATGTTGGTGAGACACTAACCTTATCTCCATGATGCCCAAAGGCTTCATTGTTGATATCGGCGTAAGACCCAACAGTCGGCAAGACGATATAAAGAATGCCATGAGTCATACCGAATCCATTGACATCCATTGCATTTCTATCGGCAAGAAATTCCTCCATCAGCAAGACATTTTACCGATGCTCACAAGTCACAACGACTTCAGTTTTCCATCGGAAAGACTTTACCGCTCGCCAAGAGGTTACACTGAGTCTCCTCAAGTTTCACCGACTTCACTTTTCCTTTCAGGAAGACTATCGCTCTTCGTCGAGACCTTCCACCGAGCTCTTCATGTTACTCCAAAGCCATCAACAGTCACCAAGACTATCATCCTTCGCTGAGAGTTTACTCTGAGATCTTTATGTTACATCGAGTACTGAACGGTCGGCAAGACTTACCACTCTCGCTGAGAGTTCTTACCGCAATCTCCAAGTTACCCCGAGACCACCATTCGCCAAGAGTTATAATGAAGACCCCTCATCATCAGTGAGACTCTCCATCGGTTGCTGAGACTTCTCCCCAAGACCTATGAGTTACCCTGAGTGAATCCTGTCAGTGAGACATTCCTATCGATAAGACTTCTTACCAAACACCCAAGACTTTCCCTGAAAGCTTCAACAGGAAAAACGTTGTCGGCGAGACTTTAGCTATCACTGGGACTTCACCTTGAACTAAACCTTTCGGCCAAGGGTCTCTCCGATAAACAATATGTATGGCCTGTCGGCCAGAGATCTCCACGCAATAAGAGGTCACACCGAACACAACATGTCACATCGAATACTCCAATGTGTAACCGTTCGGCAAGACTTCTGCAAGGTCACAGCGACCTGTACAAATCACAATGTGTCAAAGCTGCTAGTTGGCCAAACATTAACAATATTACACCGACTTGGCTCCAAAAGAGGTTACAGCCTGTGATGATTTAAGCACATATTTCCAACACTCCTAAGGTCGACAAAGGCAAGGACCCCATTCCTAGTGGGGCTATTGGTGCAAAGGGTTTTATTTTTGTTAAGGCTCATAATAGGAACTGACCCATCAAAAGAGGACTCTTAAGGAGAGCCAGGAAGGAGATACCCTTAATATATTTGAGGTTCTGGACAATCTCAGTACACAGGAGGTGAATCTGGGTATGATGCTTATGGATCAGGGTGTTTCAAAAGGGCTTCAGGAAGGTATTATTCCATATTACAACCAGTCTTCTTAGGAGGTTGGTGCTTTGCATTTGGAAATGGATTTGAGTTTGGTGGTTCATGGGAGGTCTAAGCCTCTTGTGGATATGAAGATGGGGGAGGGAGAGATCTCTACTCCATTGTTGAAGGTGGGGTTTGACTCGGTAAAAGGTATCAAGGTTGCTCCTTCATTGGGAATTCTTCAAAAAGACCAAAAGAAAGGGGTTGTTGAGAAGTCTTCCAAAGTTGGGAGAAAGAAGGACTTGGAAAAATTAAAGATGATGGGGGAGACTTTGGTGGAGTTTGGTTCTGTTAAGACCATGGATTCCCATTTTTCTAACCCTCCAAAATGATTTTCCTCTCTTGGAATATAAGGGGCTTGAACAGTGGCCCTCAACAAAAAGCTATTCGTGAATTGGTGAAAATTCATTCTCCTGATGTTCTTTTTTAATAGGAGACTAAGTTATCTGTTAAAAGTATGATTAGTTTGTTGCCAAAGCTGTGTGGGCAAGGTGACTGCTAGTGTATAGGGGCTCAGGGTAATGCAGGGGGTGTGGCTTGCCTATGGAACCCATTGAAGATTCACCCTCTTTGGTGGATGTCTTCCAAGTCTTCCATTTCAGTGGTTACTTCAATTCTAGAGTTGGAGGAAACTATTCTTCTTTCAAACATCTATGCGCCTACAAATTTTCATGGTAAGCAATTATTGAGGTGTCATATTAATTTCATTTGGAGCCTTGCTCCTTTTTTACCTTGGATTATTGAGGGTGATTTCAATGTCATTATAGAGTTGGATGAGAAGAAGGGTGGAATTGTGAAATTGGAGCCCTCTTCTTTCCTTCTTTGTGATAACATATCTACCTTGAATTTGGTTGAAATTAAGCCCCGTAATGGTCAGTTTACTTGGAACAATAGGAGAATGGGAGAGAATTGTATTGTTGAGAGACTTGACTGCTTCTTGGTTTCATGTTCCTGGATTGGAGGATGGTGGTCTATTTTCTCTAATATTTTGGACTGGAGGGGCTCAAATTATCGACCTATTAAGTTATCTGCTACTTCAGTGTGTGTTGCTCGGTCCCCCTCTTTCAAGTTTCAGATTATGTGGTTAAGAGATTCTTCTCTGTAGGAGTATATGGTCGAATGGTGGTAGAGGGGAAGACCTGCTTATGACACTATTGTGTATTCTTTTTCCAAACTGTTGCAATATGTGAAATATCAACTCAAAAGGTGGAACATATAGTGTTTTGGAAATATTTTTCATGCTAAGGTTGTTGCTCAAGCTGAATTGGATGTCATCACTTAGGATATAAGGGAGTTTGATCTTTCTGATGGTTTACTCAGGTAGGAGGCAAGGGCTTTGAAAGCTTTGGAAGAGTGTGAGTTTTACAAGGAAATTTATTGGAAATAAAAGGCTTGCATGGAGTGGTTACAGGAGGGAGACAAAAACAATGCTTTCTTCTTCAATTTAGTGAAAGCCAAGAGACATGGTAATTCTATGCCTATTCTTGTGAATGACAGGGGTGAGCATTTATCTTCTCTGTAGGATATTTCTAGAGAAGCTTCACGGTTTTTTGCTTCATTATTTAGAGAGGATTCCCAAGATTAGTTTGGTGGAAGAAAACCAAGTTTTTTCTTGTAACCCCTCCTTGGTTACTAGTGAGATGAATGAACATATTTTGGGCCCTATCTCATTGGAGGAATTGGAGGATACTATTTTCCAAATGAAGAAAGGAAAAGCATTAGGCTCTGATGGGTTTTCGATTGAATTTTATAAGGAATTTCGGGATATCATTAAGCTAGAGCTATTGGAGGTAGCCTGTGAGTCTCAAAGGAATAAGCAGATGTTGCAAGCTTTGAACTCTACCTTCCTTGCTCTCATTCCTAAATGTGAGGGGGAGGATCAGCTAAGTCAATTTTGGCCTATTTCCCTGTGTAATGTGGTTTATAAAATCATCTCCAAGTTGATTGTTCAAAGGATGAAGCGATGGATTAAAGGGCTTATCTCTTAGCAACATAGTGGTTTTGTGGAGGAACAAATTTTTTTGGATGGGGTGGTTATTTCTATTGAAACTATCCATTCTATGGTGTCCTCAAAAGAGAAGGCTATGCTTATCAAGCTAGATATGGCAAAGGCCTATGATAGAGTCAAGTGGTCCTTGCAAAAAATTCTTATTACTTTTGGTTTTGCTGAGTGGGTCCAGTGGGTTATGTGTTGTGTTACTTCCATCTCTTTCTCGATGTTGATTAATGGTGAGCCTTCTTCTCTTTTTAGTGCTTCCAGAGGCGTTCATCAAAGGGATTTTCTCTATCCTTATTTATTTATTCTCCTTGTTGAAGGTTTGGGGAGATTGGTGAAACGTAATGTGGAGTTGGGTTTTATTCATGGCTGGGTGTGGGGAAATGGTTTGCCTCCTCAATCTCACCTACAATTTGTGGATGATGGGTATGTGCAGGATCATCATGGAAAAAATAGGCCCTTAAGTGGCAATGAAAATTTAGAAAAACCAGAGTTAGGAAACTTGATGTAAAAATTTGAATAAGTTATCTATATTATTTCAAAAATATGTAAGAATAGAATCTGTGGAAAATTGAATGTAGTTTCTAAACTACTAGGTTTATTTTTCTAAAAAAATTATTTGGTGAAAAATTGAAATTTCAATGCAGTAGTACTTAAATTTTAGGGAAAAAATAAGTAGGTGTCTGTCTGACCACCCTAACCATAATAAAATGATAATATTTTCTATAATATTCTAGATATAAGAAGAGGAATCATGTCCGGATGTGATGCATATTTTTTGTAATTTTTTCCAAGTAAATAATTAATTATGATTTTTTTATTACAAATTTTAAAAAATATAAAAACTCGCATGTTTGACCATCTTAACTTGGTCAAAACTTCATGAAATCATTATTTTTTTAATCCTATAGTATGCGAAGCATAGAATGTGATGCATTTTTTGGATTAAAAAAATGTGATACCGTTTGAAAGATATAGATGTTTTTCAATTAGGATATTAATCAAGACTTTAGTTGTAATTCTAATAGAAAATGAATAATAATTATTTATAAGATTCAAAGTAAAGTATAATTTATATTGGTGGAAAGCTGAGAAGCTCCTTTACAAACCCTTTTCGTTTCATCAATTTTCTATAAGAAAATGTCGTCAGCCACATGGGTGAAGTCTGGAAAAGCAAGGTAAGTTGTTAAACATGTTTTTTGTGTTGACTTCTTAGGATTGGTCAGTTCGAACCAAATTCCAAACCAACCCCGAGGCTAATCCCTAGGCATTAAATTTTGTTTCATACATATCGGATATCCGATTCAAATCAGATATCAAATTGGATATCTAATCTGAATCCGATATCCGATATGTTTTAGATATAGTTTGAAAAATGTTATACAATTTCTAATATATGATTTAAAAAATGCAATAAAGTTTATAATTTAATATATATAATATACAATATAGTTTATAATGTAATATATAATATACAATTTATGATAATCTCTTATCTAATTATGTATTTAATATATAGTATATTATATTATTATGTATAATATTTAAATATATATTACTAATATATAAAATATTTAAATATTATCTCTTTCCCCCTCTCTCTCTCCATCTCTATCTCCCAAGTCTCTCACACAATCACTCTTATCTCTCTCCCCTCTACCCTCTATCTCTCTCTGACTCCCTCCCTCTCTTTCATTGACTCCCTTTATCTCTCTCCCCTCTACCCTTAACCCTAAACCCTAAATCCTTAACCCTAAAACTCTCT
>VDFB02000003.1:354185061-354227616 GCA_007258455.2 Sequoia sempervirens
CTTAACCCTAAACCCTAAACCCTTATAGCATCTACCCTCTACCATTAACTATATATACCCTCTATCTCTCTCACACTCCCTCTCTCTCTCAAGTCTCCCTCCTACCCCCTCTCCCTCCCTTAGGTCTCTCTTTCAAAGTCACTCCCTCTATCTCTTTCCCTAGATACTCTTAACCTTTTTTTAAACCTTTAAGCCCTTAAACCCTCTTACCCTTTTTAACCCTCTCTCTCTCTCTCTCTCTCTCTCTCTCTCTCTCTCTCTCTCTCTCTCTCCCTATTGTCTCTTTCCTCTCTCAAATCTCTCTCTCACTCACTCCCTCTATCTCTCTCCCACTCTCCCACCCTCTCCCAGACTCCCTCCCACTCCTCTTCCCAATTCTCCCACCCCCTCTCTCCCACTCTCTTCCACCCTCTCCCCACTCCTCTCCCCACCTTCTCTCCCCCACTCTCTTTCCACCCTCTCCCACTCCTCACCCAATCTCTATCCCTCCCTCCCCTCCCCCTCTCTCCTCCCACTCTCTCCCCACCCTCTCCCACTCTCTCCCACCCCTCTCCATCCCTCTCTCTCTCATTCTCCTCTCCCACTCCCTCTCCCACTCTCTCCCTCCTTCTCTCTCTCTCTATATTCTCTCTCCCACTCTCTCACACGCCTCTCTCACACCCTCTCCCACTTCCCTCTCTCTCCCACCCTCTCCCCACCTCTCCCACCTCCCACTCCTCTCTCCCCCTCTCTCTCCCACTCTCTCCTCCCACTCTCTCTCCCACCCCTCCCACTCTCCCTCCCTCTCTCCCCACTCTCCCACTCCTCCCCCACCCCCTCCCACCCTCCCACTCCCTCTCCCTCCCTCCCTCTCCCACCCTATCCTCCCCCTCTCCCACTCTCCTCCCTCCCTCCCTCTCCTCCCACCCCTCTCTCTCCCACCCTCTACTCACCCTCCCACTCTCTCTCCCACTCTCCCACTCTCCTCCAACTCTCCCACTCTCCAACTCTCTCCCACTCTCCCACCCCCATTCTCCCTCCCTCTCTCAAAAGCAAGTCTCTTTCCCTCAGACTCCCTCTCCTCACTCCTCTCAAGCATCTCTCTCACTCAATCAACTCCATCTCTCTCTCTCCCTATACCCTTAACCTTGAAACCCTAAACCCTTCTAACCCTCTACCCTCTACCCTAAACCCTCTACCCTTAAACCCTCTACCCTATACCCTAAACCCTTAACCCTTAAACCCTCTACCATTAACCCTCAGGTCTATGTGTAAACAAATTAGATATTTGATTTGTAGAACTAAAATCATACTGTTACAAAACATTTTAAAATGTTTTTCAAATCAGATATCAAATTGTATCGGATATCAAATTTTTGGGCCATAGAAAAACCCCATGTGGGTCATTTTATGCATTCCAATGGACCCTACATTCTGTTTGTAGGCTTTGTAGGTGACAAACGAGTGGTTTCAGATAGGAAGAGACAAAGATCAACTTTTTGGAGCATCTTCTACTCAAATTTGTCATAAGCAATGATTTTTTAGCATCTTTTATAAGGTATAATGGGGAGTAGCAGTCGTTGGAAGCAAAAATGTAAGAGAAAGCTTACAAAAGAACAAATTGAAGCATATAGACAAAGAGATAGAGAAGGTCATAGGAAGAGAAGACAAGGTATGCTAAATATTGGTGAACCTGAGCCCTATGGTATTTAAGTGAAGAGGAAATTGAATATGTTCAAGGTGAAAATGTTGGAATTGAAGATGTTGAACATGATATTCAAATTGGGAATTAAAATATTGAAATTGATAATGAAAATGTTCAAGGTGAAAATGTTGGAATTGAAGATGTTGAACATGATATTCAAATTGGGAATGAAAATATTGAAATTGATAATGAAAAATTTCAAGGTGAAAATGTTGGAATTAAAGATGTTGAACATAATATTGAAATTGGGAATGAAATTATTCAAATTTATATTGAAAATGTTCAAGGTGAAAAAGTTAGAAATGAAGATTTTGAACATAATATTGAAGCAAGTGTAAATTATGTTTCACCAGATTACATTAGAAATGAAGATCCTTGTGTGGAAGAAAGACATATTCCAAATTCAAGACCTTCAAGAACCCCTAAATGGTTACTTGAAATTGATGAGAACATTATAAACAATTTTGAAGGCAAGAGGTCAACATTAACTGTTCGATTATGGGCTAGAAGACTTTTCAACCAATATTTTAGTGATAAGACATTGACTGAGCAATGCCAACTTTTTGTACAATTGCTAAAGATGCAAAAGATGAGACCTTTGCTAGCCAAATTGAAGATTCGTGTGAACAAGAAGACCGAAAAAAATTCTATTATTGTCAAAAATATTTTTAATTATCTCAAGTCTATTGGAAAAAATAACAAAGAAAAGGATAAGAGAGTTGATCGGAGAGTCATTACAACCACCCTAGTAAGCCATCAATTGAAAAAGGATCACTTTATGAGACAAACTTGTATTGATTTGACATAAATCGTACAAATTTGGATAGAGCACTTGCAAGAAGAGAAAGAATAGATGATCCTCTTCAAAATGATACATGGGCTTTTGTTGGGAGGCTTCCACGTGTTGATAAGAAGCTAACTGATAATGTAAAGCAGGTAATTCAATAATTTTGGCATGATAACTCTAGAGTATCACCTAATGCAAAGGATGTTTTTGTTGAGATTATGGATGCACGGTCCTTGAAGCTCTAGAGTCTTCAATGGAGGACCCTTGCCAAGAAAGATAATCAACCACACAAAAAGTGTTCAAACTTAGGCATGCACAATGGAGATTCTATATTGATCTACATTATGAGATGAGATGATTACAAATGTACAAAATGCCTGATTATATAGGCAAAAGAGAAAACCTAAAATACATGAGATGTTGCCATGTGTCATGATCTAACAACATGTGACAACATGTGAACCCTATCTAGGAAATTATTAAATGTTGAGATAAGTTCTAGAAGGACAACTCATCTTCTAGAAGGAATGTTATCCCTACAAACAAGGAAGGGGACATTACCCCATTTATTAAATGATTTATTAAAATATAACCTAGGACTAAATGATGCATGACCTAAGTTAACTTATGCTAGTGTAATAATTAATTAATTACATTAACACCCCCCATAAGTTCAACTTAGGGAGGAAAATGCAATGATTATGCAAGAAGATGATGATGATGGGTCCCAACTACAAGGCCATGTTAGGTACCCATGTACATGAAGATGCAAAAAATCTCCCACAACCGGAGAAAAGGGGAAAACCCAGTGGGAACAAAACCCCTCTCCAAAAAGGAGATGAAAAAGCAAAAAATGTGAGATAGGATGGGAAGGATGGAGGACTCCCAAATACCCCCCAAGAACACCATCTGTCACATGCATACAATACAATATCCCCCGCATAGG
This sequence comes from Sequoia sempervirens, assembly GCA_007258455.2. Classification (NCBI taxonomy): domain Eukaryota; kingdom Viridiplantae; phylum Streptophyta; class Pinopsida; order Cupressales; family Cupressaceae; genus Sequoia; species Sequoia sempervirens. The sequence continues at coordinate 354,188,479 of VDFB02000003.1, forward strand.
GAGGAAAGAGAGAGACAATATATCCCCCCCAGAAGATATGATCACCTGCCAAGATGGTAAGTGTTTGAAGACAAAACAAGATCCAATGTCGACAAACAACTTGTCTCCCTTTCAGAGGAAAAAAAACCAACAGCAAGTGTAGGGATGCTTCCCATTCTGGATAGGAATTGAAGGAAGGAAGGATGAAGGTGGATGATGATGTCTCTAAACTCTGCTCAAATGTCTCCTTTCCTGAAGATGAAGATGCCACAATCAATGAAGAGGGTGACAAACCAGGATGATGCAGAAACTAATGCTAAACAATATCCAAAGACTGAGATGTGATGAATATGATGGATATGATGGAGACTTGATAGTCCCCCTTGAATGAAGTGTCCTCAAAACCACTGAAAGAAGCATGAAGCAACAAATGTGTCCAAACCACAAGTCTCCCGCTAGGAAGAAATAAATCCAATGGTGGATGCTGAAGAAACCTCAAGTCCTAAATGGAATGACAGGGAAGAAGTCTCATATATGAAATATCTAAAGAGAAATCAAGTGCCTCCAAGATAGTCTCTAGATTCCCAATCAAGGTTAAGACAAAAGGATGAGGAGACTCAAGAAAACTCTCCAAAGTGAAATATAAATAGAGGAGTGATATCCCTTCCAAAATTTCCTCCAAATCTGCAGAAGTAGCCAAGTCAATGATACCTGAAACGAAGCCATCCCTTGATGTCAAGTCTAGAAAATTGAATGTGTCCTGATGGATGATTATGGTGGAAGCCTCAATCAATGAATCTGGACAAGGAATCACTAATTGTGAAGGGATACCAATAGTCTCTGACGAAGAAGAAGCACCTGAAGCAACCTTGTCAACCTCTTCAGAAGATTCAAGGAAATCAACTTCCTGCACAACAATATCATCGTGGGGTACCTGATTTGAACAATGACATTTTGAATCATGACCATCGGGGAATAGTGGAGTATTTGATTCTTCATAGATCTCCCAAAGCTTAACCCCAAGGATATGAGGATAATCACAATGATCAATAGTACTCAAAACATCGCAATCAACTTGCATAGAAATGATCTCCAAGACTATGTATCTACTGCAATTCCAAGCAAGTTCATGAATGCCTTCACTCGGATGAGGAACTATACCAAACAAATGTGGCAATAAATCAAGTGATTGGAGATGGTGGTTGATCCCATCCCGCCATTGTTGATAGTTTCCCTTATGCAACATAGTCAGAGAAGGAGAGAATGCAAGCCCCATAATGAAGTTTCTCCAAAAAATAAAAAGACACTAACCTTCAACAACAAATAAAGACTTTCAAATATCATGTGCAACTAAAGTGATGTTACTTGGATCAAAAAAATATTTTCCCAAGCTTCAAGATGTCCAAGTTATTGAACAAATGCACCAAAATGAAAAAATCAATGCAAGAGTACCTAGATCTAAAACTGATTAAGGGATCTAGATGAATGAAAAAAAGCTCTGAATCACCTTCCTGATGCCACTAGAATCACTAAAATACGATGAACGGTTGTGAAGATATGAGTCTTTGAGTCCAGATTAGGGTTTTTTCTTCAGTTGGCTATAGAATTTTCTATGAGCAAAATTTTACAGAATGAATGTCATCACTGGAAAGTATACTGAATTACCTTTCTGACGGTATCTCATTTGCTGATTTTCAATACCCTAGTGAAAATTTATGATAAAACAAAAAAATGCCTATATGAGGCATTTTGCAGGCTAAAAGGTGCAAAATTATAGCACCCCAAGCTTGAAAAAAATATACCCCTAGTCCTTGATGTGACCGTTGGGCTTTATGGCAGAAAAAAAAGTGCTCCCCTCCTGGGAGCGGTGGCAGAGCTGAGCAAGTGGTGTTTATAGGTGGTGTCGCAAGGATTGGGTGGAGCCTTTGGTCACCTTCGGTGAACAAGGGTTGTCGGTAGTTTGATGCCAGCGGTAGGGGTCGGTGTCAAATGTCGGTCGTCGATGGGGGACTCTAGGTGACTATCGATTACAGGAAAATAATGCCAGTGTCTGGGATGAGAACACAGCAGTCGATAGGAGCAACCGTTGAACAGTGAGGTGAACAAATCCGTGAGACCAATGATCACGTCTGGTCAAACCACGGACAAAGGTACAGTCGACGCAAAAAACTCTACAGACTTCAAAAAATAAACCGACCACAATCTTTTTTTGCAGATTTTTTAAATAATGATTTTCTTATGATTTTTTAATATTGCAATTTTTGCAATTAAAAAATCAAATAAACCTAAAAGATATAGGTCAATGATTTTAAAAAATCAAACCCCATAGAATGCCAACGGATAAATAAATTGATGCCGACCAAAGATTATAATTGCGATTGCTAAGATTATTTTTCTACAAACTATATCATAAACCCAAAAATATGTTTTTTGCCAAAAATAATAGATAAATGAGCCCAATTTTTTTAAAAAAAAAGTGTCTGCGACTAAAAAATTTTGCCTTAGAGGACAACTGGCCAGGATGATTTTTTTCTATTGAAAATTTGTACGGATCATACCAGTTGATTTTGCAAACCTAAATACCTTTGATGGATCCCTGGTTGACGTATCTGATTTTCATGATTGGACAGGCGATCCTTGGGTTTTGAGGCCTTCTGAAGACAATGGCGAGCTCAAATCTAACTCTATCTACTTCAAAAATCAGCTTGGTCCTCGGGTGGAGTCAAGTAGCCTTCAATGGAAACCTTCAAGCCTACAAAAATCTTGCACACCAACTTTCTTGATCGAGGGTTGACATTTCACTGGACAAGCTCTGATACCATGTTGAGATTATGGATGCACAGTCCTCGAAGCTCTGAAGTCTTCAATGGAGGACCCTTGCTAGGAAAGATAATCAACCACACAAAAAGTGTTCAAACTTAGGCATGCACAATGGAGATTCTATATCGATCTACATTATGAGATGAGATGATTACAAATGTACAAAATGCCTAATTATATAGGCAAAAAAGAAAACCTAAGATGCATGAGATGTTTCCATGTGTTGTGATCTATCAACATGTGACAACATGTGAACCCTATCTAGGAAATTATTAAATGTTGAGATAAGTTCTAGAAGGGAAACTCATCTTCTAGAAGGAATCTTATCCCTACAAACAAGGAAGGGGACATTACCCCATTTATTAAATGATTTATTAAAATCTAACCTAGGACTAAATGATGCATGACCTAAGTTAACTTATGCTAGTGTAATAATTAATTAATTACACTAACAGTTTTAAAGTTAAGAATTGGCAATTGAGACTGTACACCGCATCCTAAACATTTCTTGGAATCAAGCCAAACAATGTTGTTAATTTTTTTTATTGAAACACATCCAAATATGGAAATCTCGCAAAGGACTTTTGAAGGTTTGAAGCCATTTTATTGTGTGCCTCTTAAGATTCGTAATAGTTGTTGCAAATACCATGTGGAGTTTTCAGTGTACCATGAACTATTATGCTATATCCATTCTACTTTGCATACTAATGAAATTTTGTAGGAGTGTGGTGCAACGCATCTTCTGAAATCATCAAGGGAATTACTAGATCTATTTTTATGTTCTAGAGATGATGTTGCTTTTTCTATAGAAATGATTGTTTAAATGTGAAGTCCTGACAATGTGGTGGCTTGTCAAACTTTGTTCAATGTTTTCATGAGGGTTCTGAACATGAATTTAGAAAGAAGCTTGTTGAGAAAAAGAGATATGAGATAGTCAAATACACTTTGCAGAGTGGAGGTGAAGGTTCTAGATGTGAGTTGGTTACAAAAGAATGCAGTGTTGCTGATTTTATTTCATATTTTAAAGAAAATATTTTCTACAAGTATGCAAGGCATAGTCATAGGTCTCGGTGGTTGGATCAACAATTTAGGATGTGTAAGTACTCTTTTCCAATTGGAACTATTATATTAGTGGTTGATTTTGTAGAGAACTACACATTGCAACCACAAAATGAGGTACAATCTCAATATTACAATTTCATTCAGATTGATATTTGTTTCCACATAACGTTTAGACATGCACCTGATAGTACAAAGGAGGATCAAAAGATAATCAGAGAATATCATTTTTATATGAGTGATGATAGATCTCACTCGTCCGAGTATGTCCAACATTGTTTCGAGAATTTTTTTGAGTTCTTGCAGGAGCATGATATAGCATTGGGTCAACATCTCATTTGGTCAAATAATTGCACAGGTCAATTCAAGAATGCCCTTATGTTTTATTGGTTAAACAGAATGCATGTAGAGAGGGGCATACCTCATATTTGGATTTTTTTTTAAGTTGGGCATGGGAAAGGGGAGCATGATGGAGTAGGAGCATGCGTAAAGAGAGCTCTAGTTAAGGAGCAATTGAAGATTTCAAGAGCAAAATTCAGTGATTCATGTTCTATTGTTGATTGGTGTAGTTCAACATTGTCACAGGGAGGGACACTTGATTCAATAGTGCACAGATTATTTTGGTTGGTTGAGGAGGGTATAGTGGGAGGAAGATTGGATTGTCATACAATCAAAGATTCTTCAAAGATGCATTCATTTCAAAGCTTAGATGTAGACACATGGACCATTTGGACATGAGAGTTGGCTTGTTTTTTTCAAATTTGTATTCAGTGTGATTGGGATCAATGCGAGTCAAGTGAGTGGGTGGATACATGGGTTCCACAATATCTAACTCCTTTATCTCAAACAATATCCATGACAAATGACACAATGGAAAGTTCAATTGATTACAACTGGCTTTCAGATCTACTACAACCAGGATATGTTTTTGTAGTTGTTGCACCGCAGGAGAATGAAGAAAGATTAGACTATTGGTTGTCTTGATGTGTGCGGGTAAAGCATAAGCTAACACAATCGATGGAATATGATGATGGTTTTGTGTATCCTATAGGTTCATTTGTGGTTGCAAGAACTTGGTTGCGAACATACATGATTAGAAATAATGGCATACCTGCATTTGAAGACTATGAGAAACAAAAAACCATTCTCATGTATTTGCACCTTGTTATAGCAACAAATGTTAAGTTGTTGAAGCATCATGCCAAACCAAAGACAAAACAACTATGGAAACTTAGTAATGTTGATCATGAAGCAATATTGGATACTCTTAAGCAAAGAGATGACCCTTCAGGCACACTTGAATAGCATTTTCAAGAATGGAAGGTACAATGCTTACATTCATTATGCTTAAGTTCATTAGTGTTCTTTATTTAATATTGATATTTTGTATACTATTGCAATGTAGGTGTCTTTAATAGTGATATTTTATATGTACTTTTGCGATATTTTTGGCACAATTGATCATGGACCTGCTGCAACAATAGCCAGTTTTGATCCTTTCAAAGAGGTATGCGACAAATTACAATAATATAGATTGGTTATTCTAAGCATCTTTTATAGTTTGCATTACCATCTCATCATCAATTAGGTCATTTAGAATAATATAGATTGGTTATTCTAAGCATCTTTTATAGTTTGCATGTTACCAATTCATCATCATTTAGGTTGTTTAGATTAATATAGATTTGTTAGTCTAAGAATCTTTTCTATTGTGACAATATAGATTTCTCATTTGACAAATGTTGCGATATTCCTGGCACAATTGATCATGGACCTACTGCAACAATAGCCAGCTCTGATCCTTTCAAAGAGGTATGTGACAAATTACAATAATATAGATTGGTTATTCTAAGACTCTTTTATAGTTTGCATTACCAATTCATCATCATTCAGGTTGTTTAGATTAATATAGATTTGTTAGTCTAAGCATCTTTTCTATTGTGACAATATAGATTTCTCATTTAACAACTTTTGTGATATTCCTAGCACGATTGATCATGGACCTGCTGCAACAATAGTCAGCTCTGATCCTTTCGGAGAGGTATGCGACTGATTACAATAATATAGATTGGTTATTCTAAGCATCTTTTATAGTTTGCATTACCATCTCATCATCAATTAGGTCATTTAGAATAATATAGATTGGTTTAATTGCTACCTTGATGGTTTGTACAGGTGATTGTCAGTCCAGAATGAGAACAAACTACTATTGTGGAAGACTATGCCCTGAATGCCTCCAATAGGCAACTTTTGTAAAATTTGAATTTTCAAATGTGAAACAATGTAAAAAGGTCATAACTATGTATGGGCATAATCTATATCCAATGATTTTTTTTGAAATATCCAGGTCAAATGTTTGGCATTATATAAAGGGTATGTTTAAAATGTAAAGGGGTTTGTATTTTGGAAACTCATAGGTTGAATTAGTCATACAGGTGTATGCTTTGTTACTGTTATTGGGACAATTTTGTAATAAATTTTTGTACTTAATCGAGCTACAACTGAAGGTTTTCTTCCTGGTTCTTTCTTGTTGGTATCCTTGTTTGAACAAGGTTTTGTAATATCTCCTATTTATATATAATAAATTACGGTGGCTTGCCACTTTTGCTCCTCAAATCCAAACTTGGGTGCGACTTCACTAAAATAGGCCCATTTTACAAAGAGACTCATATTTAAACACTTCCCAAACCTAAAATTTTAATGGGACAACATTAAACAACCTACTAAACTACCAAAATCACAATTTGTTTTGGTGAGATAAGCTTTCTAAAGCTCTATTTCAACAAACCCTTATGTTTAGCAACTTTCATGAGGTTTTTAAGGAAATTAATATTTCCAACCTTGCCACACCCTATAAACTCATCAAACACGTCTATTAGGACTTGCACAAGCTTGATTCAACCTTAAATCTTGCTTCCCCCATGTTTCATTGACATTAGCAAGTTGTAACCCACCATTTTTCACTTAATTTCACTCATTTTTGCCATACATGGCAACTCACCAACTCAAGTATAGACCTTTCCAGCTCTTTAAACCCACATAGTCACCTTATACAGTCCTAATAACATCTACCATGTCCATAACATCTAGCTATAGACCATACAATAGATGGTGTGGCCTTTTAGCACTTTGGACTCTTAAGGGAAATCACCGGTCCAATGTAGCTTAGAGTGATTCGGTGTATTTGGGTGCAAAAAAGGACCACCCCAAGCATAAACGTACCCATCCAGATGTGTTGGAACAGTCCGTTTAGTCATACGATTTGTAGAATGAAAGTTCCACCACTTTGGAACTTTACACTGCTTGCATCTGACAACTTTTCCCTCAACTGAAAACTTGCCACCACGGGAAAATGCCTCTGAGATAGAAAAAACTGAGAGAGGTTATTGTAGATGGTCCAAACATGATCCCATAGCCTCAAATGGAGAGCCTATAAATGTCACAGTTTCCAAGAAATAGCCCTTCAAAGATTGTTGCCTTTTCACTTTGGACTCTTAAGGGAAATCACCGGTCCAACGTAGCTCAGAGTGATTCAGCGTATTTTGGTGCAAAGGAGGACCATCCCTAGCGTAAATGTAACCATCTAAACATGTTGGAACAGTCTGTTTGGTCGTACGAGTTGCAGAATGAAAGTTGCACCACTTTGCAACTTTACACTGCTTGCAACTGACAACTTTTCCCTCAATTGAAAACTTGCCACCACGGGAAAACACCTCCGATATAGAAAAAACTGAGAGAGGTTATTGTAGATGGACCAAACACAATCCCATACCCTCAAACAGAGAGTCTTTAAACGTCATGATTTCTGAGAAATAGCCCTTCAAAGATTGTTGTCTTTTAGCACTTTGGACTCTTAAGGGAAATCGTCGGTCTAATGTAGCTTAGAGTGATTCAGCGTATTTGGGTGCAAAAGAGGACCATCTCTAGTGTAAACGTACCCATCTGAACATGCTAGAATAGTTTGTTTGGTCGTACGAGTTGCAAAATGAAAGTTGCACCACTTTGCAACTTTACACTGCTTGCATCTGACAACTTTTCCCTCAACTAAAAACTTTCCACTACAGGAAAATGCCTCTGAGATAGAAAAAAATGAGAGAGGTTATTGTAGATGGTCCCAACACAATCCCATAGTCTCAAATGGAGAGTTTGTAAATATCGTGGGTTATGAGAAATAGCCCATCAAAGATTGCTAACTTTTAGCACTTTGGACTCAAGGGAAATCGTCGGTCCAATGTAGCTTGAAGTGATTTGGCATATTTGGGTACAAAAGAGGACCATCCCTAGTGTAAACATACCCATCCGGACGTGTTGGAACAATTCATTTGGTCATACGAGTTGCTGAATGAAAGTTGCACCACATTGCAACTTTACATTACTTGCATTTGACAACTTTTCCCTCAACTGAAAACTTGTCACCATGGGAAAACGCCTTCGAGATAGAAAAACTGAGAGGTTATTGTAGAGGGGCCCAACGTGATCTCATAGCCTCAAAAAAAAAGTTTGTAGGCATTACAGTTTTCGAGAAACAATCCATCAAAAATTACTGCCCTTTTGCACTTTGGACTCTTAAGGGATTTCGCTAATTGAACGTAGCTTGAACTGCTTCAACCTATTTGGGTGCGAAAGGGGACCATACCTAACCTAAACGTAACCATCCAGACGTGATGGAATAGTCAGTTTGGTCATATAAGTTGTAGAACAAGATTTATTTATGCACTTACAAGTATTTTTCAACCTCCAACCGAACTCCAATGTTGATTTTCGTGTGAAAAAAAGCCACGAGACCATAGCTTGTTGCTTTCTTTTTAATGCAAACTAGTGGGCAGTAGAGTTAACTTCTTCACAGAGTTAGCGTTTGAGATTGCAAGAAAACATCAAAATGGCTAGTGTACTAAACAAATTCTTATGATTTCTGAAGAATGTTGATAACTAGATACTCAGTTGGCTTCTTTTTTCAAAATCATACAAATTGAACCTTGGCATCAATAGACTTTGTATATAAAGCTACCACAATTCAAGTTTCAACGATGAATATTTATCATGCATGTTTTAAATGACATTCAAGTTTATGGTGGTTTTGTTGTTTATATGATGTTATGTGATATTCTAATCCTAATTGATGCTTCTAGGTTGCATATATATATATTTTATTTTTACATTTTTTTGTACTAATGAACTGAACCACCCCCAAAAAAATTTTAACTGAACTAGCAAACCGAACCCCTGAACCCGAACCCGAATAGGTAACTTAGTTTGTAAGTCAGTTATTGGAATTTGGTTGGTTGTTTTTTGTGAGGGAGAGTCTTAAAATAGGTTGAGGAAGTCATTTTTGGGATTGATGAATGTAATTTTGTGAAGAATCAATAAGATCATATTAAGTTACTTTGCAAAAACTATGGTTTCTACAAAAAAAATCTATGTTTTCTCCATTGTTCGGCCCCTACACAACAAGTAAATGGATGCATAGCATGTGGAATGAGGGGGTAGTAGGCTTGAGACCCCTTTAAAGTTAGTTTGAGTGCTTTCTTTTCATTTTTTGTGAGTTATGTGCCAAGTTTTCTCAAGGCGAGTAGTAAACCCAAATTTTGCATTTTGAGTAAATTATGAATTATTGAAGCCCTCCACCTACTGTACCTTTCATGTAGCTTGATGGAGAGGTTGTGTACAATATGATTTGAATGTGTGTAGTTCCATTTAAGGTAGGGGAAATTATTTTTGATTCTTGGAGTTGTCCTAAGCAAATCATTGCTTAAATTGCATGAAAATGGAGCTTTTAGCCTAAGGTTTGTTAAAATCAATAGAGTGTGGGAATCTCTTTAACATTTAAGAATATTGGGGTCATAATAGAGGTGTCTAAGTCAGTGGCATGGTCAGGGGATTTTTACAAGTGGGGCTTTCAATAAACCCTATGCATTTGCATGGTAAATAGACGGTTCCATGGGATAACCTGCTAAAGGACTTGTAGGTGCAGAATAATCTTAAAAGGGTGTCTGATTCACTAATTTGTTTGTGTGGTGTCTTGGAATCCCTTAAACTAGGTTGCCAGTGCTACAAGGGAAAGCATAGTAAGGTTTGTAGTTTTGAGTAGATCATCTAATTTTGTTTTGAAATTTTGATTGATACTCATTGGTTTGGCAGATTGAATGGTTTCCACCCCCACTCTGCATCAATCCATAGCTTGTTTGTAAGCACTTGTTTTAGGCTTTTAGCCATAGCAACAAGCCAATGAACTGTTTGATAAAAAGCTTTGGTACACATGTATGAAAAATGTGGTAGTATAGACAAGGCAATGAACTATTTGAAAAAATGCCTCAAATATTTATGTGGTCTCATAAAATTCCATGATAAGAAAATGCAATTGACAGTTGCTCCTAGTTATTAGTTATGTAATGTGAAGTAATTACATAACTGCTTAGGTTGACTTTGTAAAAACAATATTGTAATTGAAACTTCTTCATCTATCAGCATCTAGTTGTTAGTTATGCAATGTGAAGTAATGATTTGAGTTTGAAAGATGTGCAATGCAATGTAATAAACGATATGAATATAAACTAAAAAATATACCCATTCTTTTTTATGCTATTGTACATTGATATTTAACCATTACTCACTTGATTAAATTTTCAAAGAGTTTAATCATGCACATGAGGAAGAAATTAAATTTAGATTGTCAACTTCTATATATTAAATTATCCAATAATATTGAGTGTATCTCCATATACAAAAATGGCATCAACGCGAACTCAAACAAAGTTTTACAAAATGCAACATATGCCATCTCTATATCTATTCAAATTTACATGACAAAATGTCTATCTCATCCTTAACTACTGGTGGATCATCAAAATGGATCCTCTTTGAAGCACTCATTGGCTCTTAAGGTAGCTACACAAGAAAAATTCAAACCACAATTGAGATTAGTTATACTATATAATTTAAAATCGAATAATTAATACCAAAATCAATATACATTGAATTATAATTGAACTCTAAAATTGAAATCTTGAATACTTGAAATCGAATTAGAGTTCAATTACCTTTCCCTTATCTAACATTGCGCCTCCATAGTCTAGATAGTGTTGCACCTCGCTTGCACTATGTGTTTCCTACAAGAATAAAATAAGATAAACATATAAGTTATTAAATATAATTTCATTAATGACAATTCAAATGACAAGCAAGTATATAATAAAAAAATGTAAACAAGTGAGTGAAAATATATATTGTGTGCATGTCGAGGCCAAATGAAATGGCCCTAAGGGTGCTATTAGTCACCTATGCGAGCTCCTCCTCAGACATCAACTGTTAAATAGACCATGTAAATAAATATTAGTACTTTATACTATCTCTTATTAATATTCATTTAAAAACAAATGCAAATTATGAATTTACAACTTAAATATTACCTATGTCACTATTCTAGCATCCCCCTCTCTAGCAGGAGAGGACTATGTATGGTGCGCTCCACTCCCTTGCCTCTGATCTATAATGTCCACATCATGGAGGACATAATCAGAAGTGTCCAAGGGATGCTCAACGGGTTGTACAAGAGGACCCAAGCATATCTGGTGGCACATAGAGTAAGTATGTGGCACACAAATATGTGGACCTAAGGAGGATGATGCAGCAGCACTCGAGCCATCGCCAACATCACCAGAATGTGGCTGAGCTACTGTAGAAGCATGCAAAACCAAAAGACCACTCAAAGCATGAATAGCCTGGATAGTCTATGTGGTTGCATCCTACATAATATCTAGATGATATACTATGGGTGGCAGAGGAAGGGGAGGAGGGGGAACATATGGGCTTGGGACTACTCTAACTGCCCCTGGTCTATCTTGGGGCATACCTCCACTAACACCATGGAAGGGTTTAATGTCAAAGCAATTGACATGATTCCCTAACACAAACTCAATATATAATTTTTTAATGAAGTAAAATGGATTATCACAATTTTTGTTTGGTGTTTTATCAAAAACCCTACTCCAATGATCCCAAAAGTTATCTATAGTGTCCCTATGCGTGCACCATTTTATAGAAATTTTTGGTTTATTAACATTAACTGGCAAACCGGTGTGGGGGTTAACAAATAAAGAGGCTATTTGGGCTTTGGTTATTCTGATATCTTTCACATCATCGTAAGACAATCCACATGTGTAATATTCCCTCATTTTTTTCTCGCCACGAATGAAAGGCATTATGTTGGGTGGAGAGGATTTCTATATTTTTAATTATTTCCTTCAATGTGTTTGACATCTCGGATAATCGAGGTATTCTCTTATAAACATCACAAATGCCCCTCAATTGCTGCAATTTTACACCAATTAAGTCTTCAATTGATGACTGTGGAGGTGGTGGACCGTTTGGCATTTGTGCATTTTCATCCTTAGCTTGTGGATCGTTTGGAATTTGTGCATTTTCATTCGCAATAGCCATAATGCCTGATTAAAGTTAAAAATTAATTAATCTAATTGAAATTACACAATATAAATTAAATTATTGTAAAAATACCCTAGTTTTTAATAAAAATCCAAAAAAACCCTAGTTTTTAAGAAAAATCTATAATAAAAAACTCTAGTTTTTAATTAAAATAGATAAAAAATATTATTTTTTAATCAAAATCCATAAAAAACATTAATTTTTAACAAAAATCCATTGTAAACTCTAGTTTTTAATAAAAATCAATAAAAAACCCTACTTTTAAAAAAAAATCCATAAGAAACTACATAAAATTTAACAAATCTAATTGGAAAATTGATTAAAACAAAAAAAATCCAAAATCTTACCTCTCAAATTGGATATCTGTTAAAAATCAAATATCTGATATTTAACTCATTCTCAATGTGCACCCGCAGCCTGTCAAAATGAGTGAAATGAGTTTAAATGCCCGCAACTATGTACTTATAGGCACCTCAAATCAGATATCTGATATGTAAATCTTGGTTTGGGAATTGCTTTAGAGCAATGTACTGACACCCAAGCTAGAAAATAGTCAACTCGGGATTTTTGCATTTTTGGGTCGATGAAAAATGTATTTTTTTCACATTGCCACTTTTTGGCCCATCATGATCCTGTACATACCCTGATACTGCTTTGATGGGAATGGATAGGATTAGAGAAGCTATGAATTTTTGCAAGGCTTTGGATATCTATCTTGTTGCTTCTAGTCAAAGGATTAATGAAGATAAATATTCCATTTTCTTCTTCAATACTCTGCAGCTTATTCAACAAAGGATTGCTCATATCTTGAGGTTTCAAATTGGTTAGACTCTCCCCTTAACTTATCTTGGCATTCCTATATCCTCTAGTAGTCTTCTTAGGAAGTCATGACAGAATATTCTAGACAAGTTTCATGTGAAGATAAATCATTAGATTCATATATGGTTGTCCTTTGTTGGTCATGTTTAGTTGCTTAAATATGTGGTGCAGGCTCTTCCTATTTATAGATGCATGCTTCAGGTGACTCCAGTTGGGTTTGTGAAGGATTTGGATTCTTTGGCTAGACAATTCTTATGGGTTGGAAGCTTGTCCTCTTTTAAGTGGAGCCTAGTGAAGTGGGATATTGTGTGTAGCCTGAAGCAGTTTGGGGGTCTTGGATTGCGGCAAACAACTTGGTCTGGTTGGCGTTGGCTGCAAAGCTTTATTGGAGGTGGTGTGTGGAGCAGGATCATATATGGGCTAGATTTTTATCTCACAAGTACCTACTGGGGATTTTGAAAGAGGAGATTCCCAGGTATCCTTTGGTGGGCAAAGGTTCTATGATTTGGGGAACGCTTAAGAAAGGGGTTGTGTTGATCAAGGAGGGCTTGTTCTGGATATGTAATAGAGGGATAAGGCTCTCTTTTGGTCTAATTCTTGGGACAATTTTCCCCCCATTTTGAGCCAGTATCCTAATCTATTGAATCTTTGTAAGTGCTTCTTGGAGGTTGGTTGGTCAAGGGTGATTGATTTTAAGTCTTCTTATCTATGTGGGTTGATGGAGGTGGCTAGGTGGAAGGATTCTTGTGATTGGCCTATTGTAGGATTGGAGGAGGACTATGTTATGCTTCAAAATATTTTGGCTAGTAGGCAATGCAGTTACCTTCAGGACAAGGATATTTTGGCTTGGAGCCAAAATCCTAAGGGCACTTTCACTGTGGCTAGTGGGTATCAGGAGTTGTTGTTTCGTAAGTTTGAAGGGGTGGAGATCCCTTGGTGGAAACATGAATTGAACAAGTTTTCATGGCCAAAATGTAATTGTTTTGTGTGGACTCTGGCTTGGAATAGATGTTTGCCTTGGAATAATCTTAAAAAGCAGGGATTCCAAGGTCCCTCTATTTGTGTTTTGTGCAGTTGTAGAGAGGAGGATTCTTCCCATTTTTTTTTACGTTGTTCTTATTCTATGTTGCTCTGGAATTTATGGTGGGGTGTTTGGAAACATCCATGTATTCATGCTTCTTCCCTTATTGTGGGAAGACCTCTTTCCTCCAGATTGTGTGGTGCATTGGTCCTATGTTCATCCTTTGGAAAATTTGGTTTGAAAGGAATCATAGGATTTTTCGTGGGGATAGGTTGATGGTTCAACAGGTTTGGCACAAAATTGTTGGTATAATCCACGAGACGGTGGAAGCCAAATTTGAAGTGATTTATCCTTTGGAAAGGAGTGATGATGAGATTGTGAATAGATTGGCCTTGCAGGGGTTGAATTTTTTCTTTGCTTGTGTTAGAAGAGGTAGAGAGGCTAAAAAGAAGGTTCAAAGGGTTGGAAGATGGTTACTCCCTCTAGCGGATTTTCTGAAGATTAATACAGATGGTTCCTCTAGGGGTAACCCTAGGCCTGTTGGGATTGGTGGAGTTGGAAGAGACTATTATGGCTCAGTTATTTTCTTTTTCTCCATCCATAAAGGGCAGCATTCTAACAACTTTATGGAGGGGTTGGTGATACTCTAGGCTATTGAGTGTGCTTGTGCTTTGGGTTGGTGAAGGATTATTTGTGAATCTGACTCACAGATTATTGTTAATATGTTGCATGAGCAAAAGGTGGTTGAGGTTAATTGACAATTGGCATTGGTCATTCAACAGATTTTGCAAATGTTCTCTATGTTGGAAGTGGTATCTTTTGCCCACATTCCATGTGAATGGAATAGCCTGTTGTTGACTATTTGGCTAAGTGGGCTTTGGAGCATGCACACGATTAGAAGGTTGAGGGGTGGGGACAGTTATCCCCTGATGATTGTCATAAATTAGAGAGTGTCATTGCTGATGATATGGAGAGATAAGGTGTTTGGGGCTATTTGGATGGTGGTTTTTGTCTTGGATGGTTGTTCTTGTACTTTCTTTCTTGGGAGCCTATGGGTTCCTGATCCTTAGGTAATGTTTCTTTCATGATTTCAATAAAATTTTACCCCCTTTTTATTAAAAAAAATATTATATAATGTAATTGGGAATTTATGTGTAGGATTTGGTGTTAAATATTTGATGTTTAATTAATGTGTGAGCCTACTTGTCCTTCATCTAATATTAGAGATGTTCCCAAACTTAGGATTTGGTCAAATAATTATGAACATGTAAAAATCAGTGATTGGACATAACCAAACATAAGATGTATCTAATATTTTGTGGTGCTAATCCTTGTATTAAAAATGAGAAAAAATATTTTAGATGTTAATTCCATAGTACATGTGAATCTAAATAAAGTATTTGGAACTTATTTTATTATCATAATATTGAATTTTATCTTTGATATTAGGTGTTTTGAGAGATTCAAGAATAAAGTGATGATGTTGATCTAATGCACCTCCTAAATGATTAAACAAGTAAATAGTATACATCATGTGTGATAAATTTAATGGTGATGTGGATGGCTCAACTAAATGAATAAAATTACTTCATGAAAAATATAGTTCTTTTAAGAAATGAAGACAATGAAATGACAAAGATGGTAAATTATACAAGGTAAAAGTACATAAAATATCACACTAAATATGAGAAATTATCCACTATGTAGAAGATGGGTTAATTATTAGTACATTTATGAAGAAATTTCATAAATTTATAGAACCATATAAATGACGTATTTTTTGATAAATCACAATAAAAATAATTTAAATTGTTGCGAGAGTTTTCCTCCTAAAATGGTCTTATCAATAGGTGAATTTGTATATACTCTTTAAATCATCAAAAAATATTCAATCAGTATTATAATTAAAAATATGTGACTATTATAGTGCATGTTGTTATCAACATGCAAAATTAGAGTTGGATGGTGTTGATAGTACCTATCTACAATGGGTCATTACTAGCATATATATATTATTTTAGTAATGTATTTAAAAATACTCTAAGAGATATTTATGTGTAATAGTAAATTTAGAAAAAAAAAATTAATTGAATTTTCTAATTTGAAGTGTATTAATTCGAAATTTAAAAAAAATAAAATTGTTTTTCATTCTTTTTATAATTTTATTTCTATTTTTAGTCTTTTTAGTTTTAAATATGTTAATTTAGAAACTTACTTTTATATAAAATAATAAATTTAGATTATTTCTTTTTTACTTACTTTCTTATTGTGAAAAAAACTGCCACTTACACGTCAAGTCAATTTTTACTTGAGAAGTTTTTCTTTACATCTGATTGTAGTCTGTAAGAAGGCCTCTCCGCGTAAATAAATAATATTACTCCTAGATCAACGCGTCATTTTGAAGTTCTCCCAGGCTCGATCTGCACACACAGGCAACGCCAACCTATCCATTTCATCACCTGTTTCCATTCCAGGCGACCTGAGCACCATCGCATAAACCACCTCCTGCGCAACCTCATCAGTGTATCGCTCAGCTCACGTTAGATCAGATTGTTTGAGGAATGTTTAGGTGGCAGGCTTATTGTGAAGGGGTCAGCATGAATATTTGGAGGGAAACCAGTTTAAATGTGCAAAGTCTGCCATTGGGCCGTAAATTTTGATGGCTTTAGAAAAATTCACCATCAGAAAATTTATCTCATGACAAATTTTCATCAGCAATAATTCATAATAATGAATTTTTCATGAGATGAATTTATGACGACGGTGAATTTTTTCATGAGATGAATTTGTGATGACGGTAAAGTTTTCTATAGTGAATTTTTAACAGTGAAATTTCTGATGAATTTTTTGATGATGAATTATTGAGGATGAATTTAGCTGAAGGCAACTCTGACTGAAGGCTCTATCATAATTCTCAGTCGCAACCAGTTTGATTTTCACTAGCGCTAAATTGTTTTTGTTTTTTGGCTAACAATTTTCCAATTGAGGCGTTAAGAGGAAGGTTGTGCAGTCTTTGAAGCCACCCTTTCTGCAGCAGGCATCGACCAGCACATGGGAGGCGTGGTTTTTGGAAGCAAATCTGATCAATGAAGATCTTCATGGATTCATCAATAAAGAACATTTGAATAGTATTCCACGCCTCTCTCCATTTGGCCCGCCACATCTGTTAATGACTTCCATAGCTCCACAACAAACTCGACCCCTCCTACATCTAGCTTGACCTGCTCTTTTCTGGTGTGTGGGAGTTTATTCTTCCTTGTTTGTCTACAAGTTCCCATCAACCAGGACACACTAGTTAACGTAATTTTAAGATTCTTTGTAAAGCCACATCGCTATAAAATCAAACCCCTTCCACTCTTTCTAAGGCATTTTTACTTAGCTTATTTGTTGCAAAAATTCACATTTATTGCTCACTGCCATCTTAGTGGTAGTATTTTTTATTTTTTTTTATTTTTTTGGAATCTATCAAATATTGATGTTAAAGGGAGAATTTTTTTAAGTTTGTAAAAGGGGGAGGATAATTTGGCAAAGGAGAGGTCATTTTTTTGTTTTGTCATAATTGACAAAAAGGGGGGCCTTTTTTGCATTTTGTAATAACATGCAAATGGGTGTAATTTTTGCCTTAGTTAAAAATTTGTAAAAGAAGAGTCAATTTTTTCTTTTGCAATAAATTTGGCAAAGGGGATCATATTGGGGGTTTATTTTTTTATTTTTTGTCTTTTATTGAGGTTTGCAAGACAAAAATTAATCTATGTCTTCTTAATCAACCTCATGGCAATAAACTTGTAGAACTCAAATAGCAAATAAGTTTGTAAATGCACTCATATAAAGTGCCACAAATACTGAATGTGTGTTTCTTAGGGAGGGAATTTGGTAAATTTTATATATACACTAAATTATAAAGTGTAATGGGTGGTTGTGTAGAGACTTGGTTTGACATCACAATTGTGGATCCACATGATTTAACATCACAATAATGTCTTCTCATGATTATCACCTCATGGGAGTTTTCCTTAGAGCACACCCTTTCTCCTTTTCTTGTACATCTTGACATTCCTTGCACACTTTCGATCTTAGTTGGTTATGTTTATCTTCTCTTAGCATTAAGGGGGACTATGATGTGTTATGCTAATGCTTCTTTCAATGAAGCAATGGAGAAATCTTCTTATTGGGAGGCCTCTTGAACCTTCTATCTTGATCTCTTGAATGGGGGATTAATTTAGTGGATCACATGTTTAGATTCTAGTACTCCTTATCACAATACTATTTGTATTATTGACTTCATAGAGTTTGATAAACTTTGTGTACATTGGTTGAGTAGTGTTCATCAGTTGACTCATGCAGTGTTTTGTATCTCACATCTAGATTCATGTTACTTGGAGGTTCGTCATCATTGGAAGAGTTTACAACTTCTACATGCTTTGGGATTTTTTCATCATCATGTTCCTATCATCAAGGGACATCTTTTCAGAAGGTCTTAAAACCTTCTAATTTCTCTTTTAGAGAGGATTTTTATTCCCACTAGGTTTTCTCCAACAGACACAAATCCATCATTGGCAAATTTTACAGCTTCTACATGCTTTAGTAGTTCTTCATCATCATATTCTTGTCATCAAAGGACATCCTTTTAGAAGATCTTAAAACCTTCTAATTTCTCTTTTAGAGAGTACTTTTATTCCCACTGGGTTTTTCTCTTTTGCTCCACTTTATGAGAAACTTTGTACATGGGTACCTAACATGGCCTCTAGCTGAGACCCATTTCTATCTATTTTCACTTTTGTGATCTCCCCAAGTATCACTTAAGGGTATGTTAGTGTGAATAATTAATCTATTCACTATACTTAAGTATACTTAGGTTGATGAGGTTATTACAACATCTTGTCTAACCGAATGCGCAACCTTTTAAAACTCTAGAGGTTATGAAGTTATTTAATTAACCTCATGCACACACCTTTTAAGGGTGGAAGACTTTCCATCTCACCTCAAAGGTCACTCAACACTTGGCACACAAGGGTGATGACTTGGTAGCGAAGGTTATTGGTTTGCACACTCCAAGTGATCCTAAGGTTGACACCTATAGGACACTTGTCTACTCATTTGTGCCACATCATGGGACACTTATCAATCCATGTGATATGTGGATTGCCTCTTCCTTTCCTATTTGTACGCAAGCTCATATTGTAATCAACTCAAATATTTTATCAATATCATTCTGATAATGGAAGATTAGGCATATTGTTTGCAAGTGTATCTTTGTGGAAGAACAAGGTTTTTGCTATTGAAGGATCCTTGATGAAATTCCTAACAACAAGAAAAAAAAGAGGGATGCACACCAGACACTATGTTATATTTTAGATTAAAAACAAGAAAAAATTTGTACACAAAAAGTTTCATCCTCTTAATCTTAACTTTTTTTGAATAATTTTAATAGTTTAGAAACTAGATTCAAAGTACTACAAAATTCTTGTGCTTTTGTATCTTCAAATTTTTAGTGCATGAATCTCAAATTACTCATCCATGTTTAGGTTTAGTTGATTTTAGAAGAAAAAAAGTGGCCACTTTTGACGCCCTTTTGTATACCATTTCCCAACTTACTCTATTAAAATTTTCAACAATGTAAATAACACTTGATAAATCTTGGCCATCAATCTCAATTATAAAACAAACTACTAAATAAATTAAAAATATATATTATAAAATAATCAATATAAACTATACAATTGATTTAAACCTAACACTAATTGAAACTTAATCCTAACTGAACAAGAATGATAGTTGAACTGTAATCCTAACCCTAAGTGAACATTAACCCTAATTGAACTCTAATTCTTAGCATACTTAAAACTTAATGGTAATTTTAACCCTAAGTGAACTCTAAGAATAGTTGAACTGTAGCTATAACCTTAATTTCATTCTCCTTGTTAAAAAAAATTCACTCCCTCCCCATAAATTTTCACAAGCTCCTTTGTGGGATTTTCCCCTTTTCGCTCTTCCAAATGAACTCAAACTCCTCATTAGGATTAAGGTTAACATTCAATTATGATAAATATTACATTTAAAGATCAATTACATATGAAATTGAATTAGGATTTAATTAGGATTAGGATTTTCATTTATATTTATTTTATATTTAAAATATTTTAAATTGGTCAAATTATAGTTTTTATTTAACATGCTTACATACATTTGATTTTTAACTCTAACCCTCATTCAAATATAACCCTAAAGCTTATTGTGCTAAACCTTGTTGTATACAAACATCACACATTGAAATTATGAAATCTTATATTTTTAACTCTTATATTGATTTAATTTTAAAATATTTATGAAATCTATTTTTTCTATTTTTTACAAAAATTATGTTTATATTTTCAATTAATAAAATATAATTTATTTTTGTAAATTTTAAAAATTAAATTATTCGTCTAATGTTTAAAATAATGAATTTTAAAAATTTATATTATTTGTATAAATAGTACTTTATGTTGTATATTATTTTCTACAAGATACATTTATTGCAACAATAATGAAATTGTGTCGTGTAATCTTCAAAAAGAATGCATAATTTATGGTAGCAACCATTATCTTCATTAGGTACTTCTTCCTTCTAACAATAACCATCAAAGTATTCATCCACACACATGTCTAGACCAAATAATTACAGAACACTCTAAAGGCCTGCAAATTAGTTGTTTATTTAACTTTTTTTTAGTCATTTTTCTTCTGTGTCTTGGAAAAATACAAACTTTTGTTTTCCTCAATTTTGAGTTGTGTTGGGAGAGATACTTGAGAATGGCTCAAAAAGAAAATGTAAAGCAGATTGGCACTACAAAAGGCACCTCAAGTGTTTCTTGTGTTAAGGTCACACTTGATGGTAATGAAGGTGCACAAGGAAATGAACACCGTATAGTATTATAAATGTTGGAAACTTGCAGCCAATTAAAGACAATTTCCACATAACCCAAAAGATAAATCTATGCAACTAAGTATTCAGAAACCACATGCAAGAGAATAGACAACATACCCATGAAAATATGACAAGATATATCCTGGGAAAACCCTTAAGAGGGAAAAAACCCAACCTCCAAAAGCATCCATCTTTCATGTATTATTCAGAAATAAAGATTACAATACATCTTAGAGTCTCCATGAACACCATTGAAGCAACAAGTCCTCTCCAAGAAATCCAAGTGAACAAGCATGCAACCACACATCCTATACCATGCTTCAAACCCTCACAAATGCTAACCAGAGCTAAACATGCAAACTTGCATCTATTTAATAACTACCTTTGTGGTTGTTTTTTATAGAAGCAAGCTCCCACAAAACCACTAAGTGAAGACAATAAAGAGTAATTAATTACTGTGGCATCAAAAATTGTCACCCTTGACAATTTCAAACTATCTTTTGCTCCGCTTTATTTATTCAACTTGATTAAGCACCTAATTTCCCAAATTATGCATTTTATGGCCTATTTTTAATAATTTTTGAGAGATTGCAAGAACAAAACAAATGCATTCATTTGATACTTTTCCTTCGAAACCTTATTTTCCAAAACCAACGGCAAGGACAGTGTCCTATTCTGTCTGGTCCCAAATTTGAATATGTCGATGTCAACATTTTAAGATTTTCAATTCAAGTTGCAAATGTTGGCTATTGGGATCTAATTTGCAAAAAATTGAATAAATGCCTATAAATACCTAGATATTGCATCATTTCAAATCTAACAAGAGATATCTAGCATTAACAAGAATTATCTAGCAACAAGTGAACATTAAGAGCAAGTCAAGAGTAGTATTTTAGAGCTTTGTTGCAGCAATTCAAGATCCAAGCATCATGTAAAATCTTATGTGAGTTACATGTGTGCTTACGTTATCATTGTTTGTGAAGGCTAACACTTTTGTAAGTCTCCAAGCAATTCAAGCAAGATCCAATACCTTGAGGTGATGTGCATGACTTCAGTCATTCAAGGAAGCCATTGAAGGGTGGTGAGTTGCAGCACTTAATGTTGATTCATCATTCCTTCCTATCATTTATATTTCTATCATTGACATTTCCATTGTGGAAGTGGAAGCTCTTACATGAGATTTGACTAAGGCAAGCCCCTAAATGGCACAACCTTTCTTCTCTCTTTGAATGTGTAGATTTTTAGGTTTTGACAAGACTAAAGGAAGCTTGAAGATCCATTTTCTATTGTTGCATTCAAAACCCTACATCTTAACAAGCCATGGAAACTTACGTATAGAAATATCCAATAGTGATCCAACAAATTTGCAGGTGGAATCGGGAAGCTCAGATCCGACATTAGAGGATTGTGAAAATAGCTCTAGGACACCCCTACAAGGACATAGTCACCCTTGGGAAACACTGTCCTCATACTCAAATCTTCTCCAAATTTATAAAACAAGTGCACAGAGTTCTGCCTTTCTTAGATCTACTTGTAATTTTCTATTATCATTTTTGAATTGCAGAATCTTATATTTTCATATTAGGTCTGAAACATAGAAAAATAGGGTTTATCAAAATGAATAAAAAAGATGATAAACCACTAGGTTTTTCTTGAGTTTCATTCAATTTATGAGGGGAAAAATGCCTAAATAACAATCAGAAATCAATCTAGAGGAGGTTGAGAGCATTATTTTCCAGATGAAGAAAGGTAAGGTGCCTAGCCCTGACGGCTTTTCAATTGACTTTTTCCAAGAGTTTTGGGACATCTTGAAATTGGATTTCTTAGAAGTGGTTAGAGAGTCTCAAGTTAATAAGCAGATGCTTCGTGCTTTTAACTCAACCTTCCTGGATCTTATCCCTTAAAAAGAGGGGGCCAATTCCTTTGATTTTTTTAGGCCTATTGCTCTATGTTATGTGGTTTTTAAGATTATCACTAAGCTAATGGTGGAAAGGTTGAAAACTTGTTTGGCTTCTTTGATATCTTTGGAACAAGGGGGTTTATTCAAAGGTCGACGTATTGTTGATGAGATTGTGGTGGCAATGGAAGCAGTGCATTCCATGTCTTCTTCTAGTGAGAAAGCAATGTTTATTAAATTAGATATGTCCAAAGCTTACGACAAAGTTAGATGGTCTTTTCTCCAGCATATGCTTGTTGCTTTCAAATTTTGAATTTCATCCTGACTAGATTTCTTAGGTCATGAGTTGTGTGGCATCAACCTCCTCTATTTTGATTAATGGTTTTCCCTCTCCTACCTTTTCAGCTTTGAGAGGTCTCAAGCAGGGAGATCCACTTTCTCCATTTCTCTTTATTCTTTTGGATGAGGGTTTGGGGAGATTATTGAGGCGATACAAGGATATTGGCCTAATTAAGGGATGGAGATGGAACCAGGGACTAGAATCCCTTACTCATCTCTAATTTTTTGATGATACTACGATGATGGGATTGGAAAAAACTGATGAAGTAGTTAACTTTAGAAAGGTTCTTGATATTTATATGGTTGCTTCGGGTCAGAAGATTAATGAGGGAAAATCTAGCATCATCTTCTTTAATACTCCTAGATTGATTCAGAATAGGATTTCCCACATTCTTTATTTTCAGATTGGTAGCCTTCCTTTGGATTATTTGGGCATCCCCCTTTGTGTGGGTAACATGAACAAGAGGTATTGGCAAGTGATCCTGGATAAATTTTGTTGAAAAGTTAATCACTGGACTTTTCTGTGGCTATCTTTTGCAGGAAGATTGACTCTCCTTAAATCTGTCTTGCAGGCTCTCCCTCTTTATAGATTCATGGTTTTGTTTTCTCCTAAGGGCTTTCTTAAAAAATATGATTCCTTTTCTCAAAAATTGTTATGCGCCAAAAATTTGGATCAGCAAAAGTAGAGCTTGGTGAGTTGGGACCAGGTGTGTAAACCCAAGGAGTGTGGATGTTTGGGTCTTATGCAGTCAACGCATAACAGTCTGCCTCTTGCTGCTAAAATATTTTGGAGATGGTGTACTCTTTCTGATCAGCCATGGGTTCGTATTTTGAATTATAAATATCTTGGTGGGGTAGAAGATGAGGACATTCCACGTATGGAATTAACTGGAAAAAGTTCATGATTTGGAATACTTTAAAAAGAGGTTCCACACTTATTAAGTTGGGGCTCTTTTGGATTATTAATAAAGAGAATTTTGCTCACTTTTGGTCTGATTCTTGGGATGGAAATCTTCCCATCCTTTTGTCTCACCCTCATCTTCAGGCTTTAAGTGAGTCTTTTGTAGAGGTTGGATGGTCCAATGTTGACAGCTTTAAGATCTCATCCTCGATGGGGACCTCTTTAGTGTATTAGTGGTGACACCCTATTACTTGGCTTGGTGGGGGATCTATGGAGGCGATAAGTTCCTTGGCTTCAATCCTTGTTGAGTGCCCATGTTGTTCCTTGGAGGGGAGTGATATGTTGGCCTAGGGTAATGATCCTAATGGGAAGTACACAGTGGCTCAGGGTTATGTTGCTTTAAGGGGGCAACTTGGAGATCTGAAGGAGAGTCCTTGGTGGAAAAAATTTGGAATAAGAATGGTTGGCCCAAGTGTAATTTTTTTGTGTGGATTCTAAGTCTTAATAAATGCCTCACTTGGGAGAATATCAGGAAAAGGGTATTTTGCGACCCCTCGCTCTACTTTCTATGTGGTAACAATGAGGAAAACTCTAGTCGTCCTTTCTTTCAATGCCCATTCTTGTCTAAAATTTGGAGGTTATGGTGGAATCTATGGAAGAGACCATTTGTTCAGGCTTCATCTTTGCATGATCTTTCAAGGGTGAATTTGGGCCCTCCTTTGACTTTTATGTCTTTCCTAGTGGCGGCTTGGGATTCAGGTCCTTTCATTATTTGGTAGATTTGGCTGGAGAGAATAGATGGATTTTTAGGATTGTAAGTAGGTTGCCCTCCAGATTTGGCTTAAGATTAAAAGTATGCTTAAGGAGACTATTGAGGCTAAGTTTGACCTGAGAGAGCTTTTTTCCTCAAATGATTATAGTTTCTTCTCTTTTCTGGAGCTTTATAGAACCTCAGTAGTCCAGTCTCAACTTGGTTCCAAGATGAAGGTGTCCAAGAAGGTGAGTCGAGTGGGCATGTGGATTCCACCTCCAACAATTTTTTTTAAAATTAACATAGATGGGTTTGCTCATGGTAATCCTAGTGTTGCGGGTATTAGTGGAGTGGGACGAGATAGTAAGGCTTGTGTTCAGTTTATCTTCTTTGTCTTTATGGGAGTACATTTTAATAATCAAATGGAGGAATGGAAAATTCTTTGTGCTTTGCAAAAAGCTTGTGAGTTGGGGTGAAGGAAAGTGATATGTGAGATGGATTCAATGATTCTTGTTTCTCTACTTAAAAAATGGGATTTCAAGAACTCTTCATGGAAGTTAGGCGTGTTAGCTCGACAAATTCTCAATCTGGCATCTAATTTTGTTTCCATTTCTTTCATGCATATTCCGAGGGAATAGACCAAAATGGTTGATTTTCTAGCTAAATGGGCTTTTGATGAGATGGGGGTGTGGTTTGTTTGGAGTTGGGATCATCTTGATCAGCATAAATGTCAACAACTTGCACAATTTATTCATGAGGATCATAAGGTTAGATGTGTTGAGTTGGTTTGGTTGTGTGCTCTTTGGTGTTGGGAGGATGGTTGGTGTGGTGGCCTTTTAGATACTTGTGACTTCTCCTTAGGGTCGGATTTGGATATTTTTATGCTGTTTTGGGGCATTTTGTCCCTTCTACTATAATTTTTGCTTATTCTCAATAAAAAAATTTACCCCTAATTTCTAAAAAAAATAATAAGGGAGGTTTTAAGAGGTTGAAACAATGTGTACCTTGCTGAAAAAGTGTTGTTTTGGGGTTATTGAAGACTCGCTTGCCCAAAGTTGTGAATGGGACCATTGTTAGGGTTTATGAAAACTAATTTTTGGATTTTTTTCTTCAATTTCTGCACTTTCATCTCCTAGGTGACTAGCTCTTGAAATTCGGAAATAAATCATGTTTTAGCTCTTTTCTTGATCTTGTAATGTAGATGACAACTTTGCAACTTTTCAACTTTGACAAATTTGCTTCAATCTTGTTCTCCACTTGATCTTCAACCTAAAACCTGCAATTGCACATCAAAGGAGAAGAAAAACTTATTGATTGTTAGGGAATAGGGGTTTTCCTTGGTCAAACCCTGTTTAGGTAATTAAACCTTGTGATGAAATAATGAAATATGAACATGAAACATGAAATGATCATACCTTGGATGAAGTCTTGGAATGTAAATCAGCAATATAACATGAAGTGACCATGTAGAATGTAGATCTTAATCATGAATTGGATATGAAAAAATGCTTACAAATGGATCTTGAATGCTACATCAAAATGATAGCTCAACTACATGCATGATGCACTAAATCTTTGGCATGATGATATGACCTTTGATTATTGCAATAAAACCTTAATAATCTGCCTTTGAATTCCTTGTAATTGCTCTTGAAGTGCTCTATAATGCTCTTGTGAATTTACTCTTGATTGCTTGAAAGTCTTAGGATCTTCTATTATGAAACTATGTGAATTAACCTTATATTTATACTTATCTTAAGAATTAACCCTGAAATTCAAATGACACAAGCTAACATCAGATCTAGGATTCAAAATCATTAAAATCTTGCAACAAATAAGTTAAAAAAGGGTTCCCTAAGTAAGGAGGACCCATTTTCCACCTTGGGTGAATGGATCCTAGCATAGTTTTCTAGGACCAAGTTTCGGGGAGGTGAAATATTACTAAAATCCCACCACAAATATGTTTAAAAAGGGGTGTCCTAGGTAAGGAGGACCCATTCACCCAAGGTGGTGAATGGGTCCTAGCATAGTTTTCTAGGACCAAACCTTGCCAAATTAAATGTTATGCAATATTATTACTAAATGTTGGGATTTATCCTTTGGAAAATACAATAAATAAGGCTTGGATTTGAATTTAAGGGGCCAATTAAGCTCTAATTAACCTCAATTAATTAATTAATTAGATTAGTGTGAAAGTGTAAGAAAACACTTTACAACACCCTAAATAAGGCATAATTAAGTACATTTTATCATTAATTATTAATTCCCAGACTAAGTGTGAAAAATGGTTACACTTTTCGACACCACATTTTGCCCGCACTTTAGTAAGAGTTTTCCCCCATGTCAAACTCATGCTAAATTAGACATTCAAGACACTTATGTATGCAACAATAACAAATATACATAGTCATACCCTATCAAAGACCAAGAAAATAAAATAAAATAAAGGATCAAGCTTCAATCGTTCCAACACAATGTGGAACGCAGCTGTTTGTCTGAGAAAAATGATCAAATATTCGATGGTCCAACACAATGTGGAGAAAATCTAGGTTGTTTGTCCATGAAAAAGGATCAAGCTTCGACAATCCAATGGGATCTAGAACACATCTAGGTTGTTTGTCCATAACATGCATGCTCACTCTGGGGTAGTGGAACCTTGGGTCATCCACTAAGTTAGTTATCCCAACAAGGTGGCAAATGAGAGAATCATATTAGCATCCCATACCAAACCAAAAATTTCCTCCTAACAACTTTGATAAGGCACCACAATGCTATTCTTTTGAAAAAAAATTCTATAGGTTTTTGTTAAAGTGGATTTTGCTTTGTTCGTGTAAGGTCTTCTTCTTAGGGAACATCGTGCCTAATGTCTCCAAGAAAGGACAAGTCAAGAATATCAGATTGCCACTTATGGGATGCCTTGTTCGCATCATGCCACTAAGGGAAATCGTACATTTAGAAATATCGCACTCTTGGAGGACATCAAAGCCAATGACACCACCAAGAAAAGGACATGTCACAAGAAAAAAGAAAATCACACCATGAAATATGCAAAATCTCAAAAGATGTCATCGATGTATGCCCCCACTATAAAGTAATTGCTAACACCATTTCTATGAGCAACTACTTTAGAGTAGCCAATGTTTACTCCTAAAACATTGAGATTTCCTCATAAAACTCTATGCCAAGTCATATGTTTCTAAAATAAAGCTACGCCATGAATAAGGAGGAAGGGGTTGCTCCCAAAATGCAACAACTAAAGATAACTTAGTATGTCACATGCGAGCCAACTTAAGGCATGTCATCCTCATCCCAAGCTTGCTCTTATACATACATGGAAGGTATTCAACTAGCTAAAAGAGAAATTGACAAGTGACATACGAGGACAAGGCTACTTAACCCTTTTCCCCCACTTAGGGCAAGACAAGGATGAGCCAAGATGATTGATGAAAAATATGAAAATCAGTATCAATTAGGGGAAGTAGGTGCTACAACACAAGGATGAGCACCACAGTCTTTAAGATGTTGAATTTTATTACCTAAAGCCTTATATTCATTATTAGAATGACCATGAACTCTATGATATGCACAAAATGAAATCTTGTAGTAAAATTTATTTCATGTTCTTGGAGGGAGAGATATCAAACAATGTTGGAGGAGTCTTAAC
Source organism: Sequoia sempervirens (assembly GCA_007258455.2). Taxonomy (NCBI): domain Eukaryota; kingdom Viridiplantae; phylum Streptophyta; class Pinopsida; order Cupressales; family Cupressaceae; genus Sequoia; species Sequoia sempervirens. The sequence goes on from VDFB02000003.1 coordinate 354,217,075, forward strand.
AAGATATCCTCTTGATCAATAGTAGAGAATTTTCCTTTATTTTGTGACAAAGATACTTTTGGCTTAGTACAAGATGTCATACTTATACAAGACTCTTTAGATTGTGAGATTTTATGTTCTTCTTTAAAGGAAGGCATAAAATCTAATGAACTCCAATCATTACTAAGACATTTTCTAGGAGTGCTTTGTGTGATGACATGTTAATGTTAATTGAAGACTTCTTTGTTTCTTTTGTTTCTTTCAAAGGATAATAACCACTTAGACCACTAGTGTCTATCAATTCAGGATGCACTAATGTTAAAGTTGGCTTAGGGGAATCTTTTGTAAGAGTGTTGGTATTGAGTGAATGCTTGATTATTTCTTTTGAAGGGCAATAACCAAGACCATTAGTTGTTTCTTGAGTATTAGGCTCTATAGGGACACGAATACCTTGTTCTCTAGCACCACATCCTTTTCCACTATAACCATCTTGTTTCACAAGTTCATAACCTCTTCCATAAATATTTTTCATTTCTTTAGGATTTGGTGATTGTTCATAATCAACTTCGTCAAATTTTGTTGTGTAATTTGTTTGATCATCTAAAGTAGTTGAGGTGGATGCATTCGAATTTTGTGTTGAATCGTGTCTCAACATTACCACTTTTTCTTTTCCCTCTTCAGACTCTTTGTGTATGATCTTGTATTCACCCATGAATGTAGGTGTGAAATCTAAGGATCTCCAATCATCTTCCAATAGCTACGTTACATTTTCAATGTTGCTCTCTTTTTCTTTCTCTTGCACGAGTTCCACTTGTGTAGTTGGTGTCAATGTCTTCAAAGGATCTTATTTTTCTCTCTTAGCAATCAAACAACTTTCATGTTTAGGATTGGCCTTGAGTGTGTAAACTTTGTTGTTCTAGATATACTTCATTCTACGATGAAGAGTAGAAGGCACCCTATTCATTGCATGAATCCATGGCCTTCTTAAAAGAATATTATATGAAGGATCATGAGGCATAACATGGATCGGAGTTTGCAATTTTACCTTCCCCACTTTAATAGGAAATGTAATCACACCAAGCGGTTGTTTTCCTATGTTATCGAACCCATGAATAGATAAAGAATCAGGTTGAATTTGGCTTTTATCTACTTCAATCTTATCAAGGAGGCTTATACTACAAGCATTAAGAATCGAACCATTATCAATGAGAGTATGTTTAATGCGAGACTTATTATCCTTAATGTCAATAATAGCCACTATCATTAAAGCATCATTTTGTTTTTGTACTTCTAATGAAGGTGACTCATCTTGATGGAAAGTAATGTCCAAGTTGTTCAGAGTTATAGCTTGAATTTGGGTTGCCACATCATTTGATTGCACATTACGAATGGTAGGGACTTGTTGTAAAGCACTTTGAAGCATGTTCTGATAAATAGGTGAGGCTTGAATAGGTCCCATAAGGATATCTTAGCAGAATTATTCTTAAGTTGTTCAACAAGCTCATACTCCTTTCTGCTTTTTAAAGGAAAACGAGGAGGACCGGGTAAGATAGGGTTAGGCAATGGGAGGGATGTTTGAGTTGTTTGTATTGGTTGTGGATTGTTCCTAGTGTTATATTTATGAGCAATGGTATTGGAACTTGGTTGCTGTGAAACATTATCATTATCAAGTTGCCTTTTAGGTGGTTATAAGATAAGCATGGGTTGGATTTGAACTTGCGGTTGTTGTGAGGGTGGATAAATTATAATTTTTGGCTCAAGAGAGTACTTCAAGGGATATCTAATGTGCATAACCTTAGAATACTTATCCTTATTTTCATGATCTCTTAGTGAAGGGGAGTCTAATGTCTCTTCATCATCTTCATCTAAGGAAGCCTCATCAATATTTGTTGGTGTTATCCACCTCCCAGGAGCACCATCTACAAAAAATAACCTTCACAAAAAATGAGAGAGGCAACACAAGGCCCCATTTCACCAAATAAGGAGTGAATAAAATGAGATAATTTACATACTATATAGAGTTCCTTATAAAGGCATGAAATATGGGTGATGGGTGAGAAACTTCCCAGCACGGGAAAAAACTACCCAAATTAATAAATGCATTATTATGCCTTTAAAGTTAAAACTTAAGACTATACTAACACCCCCCCTTAAGTGAAAACTTAGGGAGAATGAAGATGAAAAAAATGTAAAATGTAATATGGGTCTCAGCTACACAACCATTTTAGGCACCCATTTACAATGCAATCTCTCACAACCGGAGAAAGGGAGAAAAACCCTGTGGGAAAAAACCCCTCTCCAAAAGAGAGAAAAGAAAATAAAAATGATGCATGGATGGAGGACTTAATCACACCCCCAAGGACTACATACATCATCTATATATAATCAATGGCCCCCCCATAAGACAGAAAGAGAGACTATATATCCCCCCACAATGTGTAATCACCTACAAAAATGGTAAGTGACTGAAGACAAAACATGATCCAATGTCGACAAACAACTTGTCTCCCTTTCGGAAGAAACAAAACCAAATACAAATGCAAGTATGCTTCCCATTTTGGATAGGAATCAACAAGTGAAATCCAAATGTAGGATGAAAATATCTCTAAAATCTTCTCATGTGTCACCATGACCTTGGAAGATGATGCCACAAACCAATCAGGAACATGCTCAATCACAATAGAAGGTGACAAACAAGATACCACTGGAAACTAATTCTAAACATTTTCCAGAGACTAAGATCATGGAGTGACAATAGTTGTACCACAACTATCATCAAATAGGAGGGATATACCCCCAAATGTGTCTTCCAAGTCAAAAATGTGAGATTCCACAAACAATGAACCAATTTCTGACAAATAAGAATCCTAATCAGGAAGACAATGAGATACTAGTTGTGATGAAACACTGGACATGCTCAATGAATCATCAACACAAAATGAATGGTCATGCAGAACAAGAATGATAAGAGCCTTAATCAATGACTTTGCACAACGAATCACTGAAGGTGAAGGTACATCAACTGTCTCTGATGGAGAAGAAGGAGCATCTGAAGAACCCTTGTCATCTTCATCTAAAGACTCAAAGTATTCCAAAACTTCAAACTCCTGCATATTAGCATGATCATAGGGTATCCTATCTGAAAAATGAAGAGGCACAAGACAATCTAAAACAAGATCATCAGGGAATAGCTGAGTTTTAGGATCTCCATGTATTTCCCAAATTTTAGTCCAAAGAATATATGGACACTCAAAATTATCAATAGAATCCAAAGTGGCATCATCAGTATGCATTGCAATAACCCCTATTGTTAGCAAAACAAGGACAGACAATTGAGAGGGGGGTGAATCAATTGTCACATAATATTTAAACTTTTCAAACTTAACTTAATCTCAGATCTGATGAATGAACAGTAACCATGAACAATCAACAAATCAGAATCATAGAGAACACCAATATTTTTTAGCTGGAAACCCTATTAGGGGAAAAACCACAATGGATCTTAGTCCACAATATTATACCTTGTTAAAAGTATAAGAAAAATAATGGGAATGCACATGCATTTAGGCACATTGCCTAGAGCTCATTGATCAAATACAAGAAGGCTCACTGCCCAACAATACACAACAATACGGATTAGATCTGCAGGGTATGAACTAAGAAAATAGCTTCTACACAAGCCTAATTACAGTTCCAATTAAGCACAAAAAACCTTCTTCACACTTTGCTCAAACTTCTCCTCACTCTACTCTACAATTGAATGATTAGAACACTATTCACACATCTGCACTTTCTTTGGCATACATTCACTCTAATGCACACACTAACTTCGATAAAAAAATCACTCTTATATATCCACAACATGAAATTACATCAACAACCTTGTCGGCCAAAAATATAAAACATATTTTGAATGTCAACCAAAATTTACAAATAAATTTTCAATGTGGATCAAACATCATTGGCTAATATTATGATGTGACCCAAAAAAATATCCTCAAGTGCACCAAACATTCAAATTTAAATCTTCAAGGATCCGCAACACGTTACAACCATCATGTTGGCCAAGAACATGAAAACCCAAACATACCGAGAAAAATCTTCGACCACGAGCACACTGATCAATGCGGACGTAAAACAAGAATAGAGAATGATCTAGAAGCATCCACAAACAACAAGAACTATAGAGAATCATCTGCAACAACAAAAATTACTAGAAACACATAAACTTCAATCAGGAACACTAATAGAACCCACAAAAATATTGTCAGAACACAATTGATCATAGCACAATCAAATCTTCATGCAAACCTCTAAAACTTCTAGAAGATGAACTAGATACTCTCAGCAATAAACCCTTTAGTCCACAACAACTGATCTTCAACGTACAGAACAAGACACCTTCATGACCTTCACTGTTCTACTAGCAACCTGCAACTCTTCCTTTAACAATTTTCTTAATATCCTCGACATATACAGCCTTCAATACAATAATGCTAATAGTATTGACATCAATGACAACCACATATCAGCAACACAACCACAACATCCAACAATCTCCCCCTTTGGCATTGATGGCAACACATGATGTGAAAAACACCATCAACCCAACTCTCAATCAGCACTTACTCCTCCTTAGATTTTGACTCTTCTTCCTTAACCTCTTTTGCATGATCTTCTCCCCACAAGACTCTCTTCTCAGATAAGCAATAGTTTTTCACATGACTCTTCTCCCCCCTTGACATCAATGGCAAAGATAAGCATTATCTTCCCACATACAAGCTTTGAACCACATAACTACACATCTGACTACTCCCCCTGAGTAGCAGCCACGAAAACATCAATCCAGATCAAGAAATATCTATGAAGCACACAGATTAATGCAAGAAAATGCATCTTTAGTTCATATCAGGAGGGGTAATCACCCCTAGCATCCCTTTGAGATAATCAAAAGTATCCTTCAGCAACGGCTTGGTGAAAATGTCTACAATTTGTTCTTTGGTAGGCACATACTCCAGTCTGACTTCTTTCTCATTCCCTTTTTCCCTCAAGAAGTGAAACTTGATTAATATATGCTTGGTCTTAGAGTGTAGCACCGGATTCTTTGATATGTTAATTGCACTTGAGTTGTCACAATATATGGCAATAGGTTCATCATATACTACTCTGATATCTTTCAGCATCTGTTTCATCCACATCACTTGACAATATATGGATGATCCTTGTTTTGCCAATATATGCTCAACCAATACACCAGCAATATTACTTTACTTAACAATATATGGATGATCCTTGTTTTGCCAACACATGTGACTGTTGTAAAGAGAATTTTTAGATATCTGAAAGGAACAGTTGACTTTGGGCTTTGGTATCCTCAAAATGATGATGTTACTTTGAATACATATACTGATGCGGATTGGGCAGGAGATGTAGATGATAGGAAGAGTACTAGTGGTGTGGTTAAAACAAGGACAGACAACTGAGAGGGGGGGCTGAATTAGTTGTCACAGAATAATAAACTTTTCAAACTTTACTTAACTTAATCTCAAATATGATGAATAAGAAATTAACCATAAACAATTAACACATCAGAGAGATAGAGAACACCAAGATTTTTTACGTGGAAACCCTATTAGGGGAAAAACCACAGTGGATGTTATTCCACAAGATTATACCCTATTAAAATTATAATGGAATCAATAAAGGGGAATGCACATGCATTTAGGCACACTGCTCAATTATAGAAGGGGCTCATTGCCCAACAATACAAAATAGGATTAAAATCTAGAGGGTATGAACTGAAAAATTAGCTTTTGCACAAGCCTGATCATAGTTCCAATTAAGCACAAAAAACTCCTTCACAAACTACTTCACACTTCGCTTGATCTTCTTCACACTCTGCTATGCAATTGAATGATATTCGCACATACACACATAAGAGTACACCCAGCACATGAAGCACCTTTTCCACACACTAAACTGATGAAACAATCGCTCTTATATATTTGCTACATGAGATTTCATCAATAACTTAGTCGGTCAGGAAAATAAAACATATTTTCAATGTCAGCCCAAATTTACAAATAAATTTTCAATGCAAATCCACCAAGGTCGGACACAACATAGTGGGGACCCAAATTCACAACTCCAACACAAAAGGACTTCAATTAATTCCTCCTCGAAGATCCACAACACGCTACCACCAACATGTCGGCCAAGAACAAGAAAAACTGAACATAGCAAGAAAAATTTCTGACCAAGCACACCAATCAATGTGGATGTACCACAAAGATAGAGCATGATCTAGAAACATCCAAGAGCACCAAAAACAACGAGCATGCAACAGCACGAGATTTCCAGAATCACACAAACTTCACTCGGGGAACACTAACAGAGACCACAGAAATACTGTCAGACCACAACATGATCAAATCTATACGCAGACCTCTAAAACTTCGGTAGATGATCTAGATACACTCACAGAAAACCCTTTAGTCCACAACAGCTGAACTTCAATGTAAAGAACAAGATGCCTTCATGACCTGCACAGTTCCACTGGGAACCTGGAACACTTTCTTTTACAATTTTCTCAATATCTTTGACATATACAGCCTCTAATACACCAAATGCTAATAGTGTTGACATCAATGACAACCACATATTAGCAACACATCTGCAACATCCAACAATATGAGACTCTTTTGGATCAGCCTAAAATCTAGCAACCATACATACAACATTCATAATGTATGGTTTGGTCTGAGTTAAATAGAGAAATCCACCAATCATTGACATGTATCTTGTTTGATTTGCCTTAGGAGAATCATCATTCTGAGTTAACTTGCATCTGGTTACCATGGGAGTACCAACAAGTTTTGAGTCTTCTATGACAAACTTCTTTAGCAGCTCTTTCACATATTTTGACTGTGGTATGAAGATCCCCTTATCTAACTGAGTAACTTGCAATCCCAGAAAGAACTTCATCTCTCCAATCATACTCATCTCAAATTCATTCTTCATTTCATCAGCAAACTTCATACATAGATTATCATCTCCTCCAAAAATAATGTCATCAACAAAGACCTCAATAATTAACTCTTTGTCATGATCCAATTTGAAATACAAGTTATTGTCAGTACCTTTATTGAATCCAAGCTTCAAGAATATTTATCCAGTCTAGCATACCAGGCTCTGGGGGCTTGCTTGAGTCCATATAGAGCTTTTTTCAGTCAAAACCATGTCTTCCTTATCAATCAGTTCAAAACCATTCGTTTGTTCAATATATACTTCTTCGTCTAGCTCACCATTCAAAAAAGTTGACTTCACATCCATTTGATAGACTTTATAGTTCTTATATGCAACATAAGCAAGAAATAATCTTATAGCTTCAATTTTGGCAACAGGGGCAAAGGTTTCTTCAAAATCAATACCTTCCATTTATGAATACCCTTTACATACCAGTCTTGCTTTATTCCGAACCACTTCACCTTGTTCATTCAGCTTATTCTGAAAGACCCATTTAGTACCAATCACATTTTTATCTTTAGGTTTGGGAACAAGTATCCATGTATCATTCTTTTCAATCTGCATTAGTTCTTCCTTCATAGCTTCCATCCAATATTCATCATTGTGGGCTTCATTACATCTGGGTGTTGCCACAATAGTGGTTTACACTTTCTGGGAGATCTTGATTTTTGCTGAAATCACATATTTTTAGAAAATATAATGATTTAAGCCTTGAAAATTTCCATTTAAAGGATTCCAATTGAGTAGGGTTTGATCAAACCACCTTAGACCAAGGCCCCTTGGATAGAACCCTGCTAGTTTTAAACCATAACTATAACAGAGTCTCCTTTACACCTATCAAAATGCTAATAAAAAACCACTTTTCATTTACCTTTTGGGGGATCAAATGAATTCATTTAAAATTTATTTTTTTGTAAGTATGTAGTCCTTATTATAAGCTTCCAAAAAAGTATAATTTTAATTAAATTTAATTTGATTATTATCTTTATTTTTTATTTCTTGTGAATGTAGGTTTTTCACCGAAAAATCAAGCTATTTGTTCTGCACATGTGGAAAAATAGAATATTATCAAAAAAAAATTGAAAAATATCAATGCACCAGATATTGGAGTCCTTGATCCAACAACAAAAATAATTGAATTTTGATACATAAAAAAAAAAAATTAGGTGTTATACAGTTGCGCTAAGTCTAAATTGTAATTAGTTTGACTTCAAAACTTGATTAAAGAAAAAATATTCAATAAAAAACTATCTAACCAAGTGTAAGCACTAGATATCATAGTTACAAATCTAAATTTGAAAGAATTAGAATTTTATCCCTCATGGAAAAAAAGTTATTGCTAAACAAAGGAGCATCATTTTTTAAATGTTGTTTTCTCAAAACTAGTTTCTCAAGGAGATGGAAAATAAGTGCAATCTAATTCCAAAAATTTTGAAAAATATATTTAGAATCTACGTAAAAATGTCATGAAACTCTAGTTTGCATCATCTTCAAATTCTCATGGTTTAGCTGCTATAGGTGCCCGAAAGTGAAGATTTAGTAAAAAAAAATTATTTCAGTGTCCAGTTTGGCCAAAAATTGTAAACCACTATTGTGGGATCACCCATCTTTAGGCTCAATCTTGGAAATCAGGCAATACTCTTCTGCAATCTTTCTTCTAGTTTGCACACCTTTATTCTTGTCTCCTATAATTTGATTTTCAGAATGATTTAGCTTTACATACCTCGGAGTTTTAAGATTCTCTCAAACTTTTGATTCTTTTGTTCTTTCTTCTGCACTTGCACTTGTCTCTCCTTCCTAACTACCTTGATTTACCAAAACATATGGAAAATTTTGAATTTGATTCTATGTCTGAGCATTCTTCCCTTTGTTTGTGTTGTCTTCCTGGTCAGCTGAATAATATCCATAGTATCTAGATGATTTAGCAGAGTCCTCATCAACTTTGACATTTGAACTCTCAACCATTTTTCTTAGTCTCATATAGCATCATAGGCCTTTCTTTTAGTGGAATAACCTAAGAAGATCCCTTAATCACTTCTTGCACCAAACTTTCCAATATCATCATCTCTCTTGATATAACAATTGCTTCCAAAGATCTTGAAATATTTAATACTAGGCTTGTAACCAAACCATATCTCAAAAGGGGTCTTGTATCAATTACCATTTACATTTACACCGTTCAAAGTGTACACAATGTTGGTTACTCTTTCACTCCAATAGATGTGAGGCACATTTCCAATCATCATTGTCTTAGCAACATCCGTAATTGTTTTGTTCTACCTCTCTACAACCTCCATTCCTCGTTGATGGGTTCGGGGAGTAGATAACCGCCTTCTAATTCCATGCTCTTCATAGAAAGAATTAAAACTCCTTTGGAGGTGAACTCACCACCTCCATGACCTTAAGCATTTGGATTTTTCTCAAACCTTTTCTATTCTCTCATATAGCGAAACTTTTGAACTTTTCTAATGCTTCTACATTTTTCTCTTTAAGAAAGCAAACTCCATATCATTCTAGAGTAATTCATCAATAAGCAAGATAAGGTACCTTTCTCTCAGAAGACTTCTCGACTGGAGGGACCACATAGATCAAGATAAAGCAAATTTTGGTAATCCATTGAATGAGATTTTGTTTCTTTCAAAAGAAACTCTAGTTTGTTTTCTCTTTATCCGACACTCCTTGTAAATTGTAAGTGTGCTTCCACTGCTTAGTAGATCTCTTTTAGTGCTGATGGAACCTACTGATTAAATACAGACAAAATTCGTATGAAACAACTCTTACATAAATCCAAGCCAACTACTTGAGTAATTAAACAACTTTCACTAGCAACATTTAGGTGAAAAATATTACCTTTTGTCTATTTACCTGAAGCAATTACTTTTCCAGAACTTCCAAGTAGCTTGCATCTTCCATCTTTGAACTGAATATCATAACCCTTGTCCACCATTTTTCCAACACTCAACAAGTTGTGCTTCAATCCTTCAACATAAAGAACATCATCAGTGTTATGCTTACCACCAAGACAAATAGATCCTCTGCCACGAATCACACAAGCATTGTTGTCTCCAAATCTTACAACTCCACCGTCATACTTCTCTAGACTTACAAATTTGCTTTTGTCACCAGTCATATGATGTGAGCATCTGCTGTCAATGACCCACTCATCCTTTTCTTCAATTTAGGTTGCAAGAGCTTTCTCAACTTTAGTAGATTCAATAGCCACTAGACTATTTTCTTTGATAGCAATGAAAACCCAATCATCTTCATTTCCATTTTCTTTATCAAATTCTTCATTAGTCAGATCTTCTTCAACAAAATAGCATTTCTTTTGAAATATAGGATTGTAAGGCTTAGACCTAGGAACTCTTTCAGGACACCTTGATGCAAAATGACCTATTTTACTACAATAAAAATATTTAATAGGCAACTTCCCTTTATACTTACCTTGTCCTCTACCTTCTTTCTTTACAATCAAGTACTTCCAACTCTTCTACCTCTCTTTCTTCATCTCTGTTGTTTCATTTCTTCCCCATACTT
>VDFB02000003.1:354227716-354265301 GCA_007258455.2 Sequoia sempervirens
TTAATTAGTTATATAATATTTTATATATATAGATACAATATTTAAATATTATGCATAATAATATAATATATTATATATTATACATAATTCCATAAGAGATTATAATAAATTGTATATTATATATTAAATTATAAACTATATTGTATATTCTAAACTAGATATATTAAAATAAACTATAAACTATTTATTGCATTTTTTAAATCATATATTATAAACTATATTACATTTTTTAAATCATATATAAAATAAATTGGATATCCAATATTTCTGACACAAACCTCACTGCCTAGGGGTTAGCCTTGGGCTTTCTTTGGAATTTGGCTAGGACATGCCAATCCTAATTAGAAGTCAACACAAAAAACGTGTTTAACAACTTACCTTGCTTTTTCTAGACTTAGCCTATGTGGTGGCGACTTTACCCAAAATTGATGAAGCGAAAGGGTTTCTAAAGGAGATTCTCAGCTTTCCACCAATATAAATTATGCTTTACTTTGAATTTAATAAATAATTATTATTCATTTTCTATTTGAATTACAACTAAAGTCTGATTGATAGGTGATTGAAAAACATCTATAACTTTCAAATTATCACATTTTTGAATCAAAACATGCGTCACATTCTATGCTTTGCATACCTATAGGATTAAAAAAAATTGAATTTCATGAAGTTTTGATCAAGTTAAAGGTGGTCATACATACGAGTTTTATATTTTTTAAAAGTTGTAATAAAAATTCATAATTAACTATTTACTTGGAAAAAATTACAAAAAATATGCATCACATCCAGACATGAGTCCTCTACTTATATCTAAAATATTATAAAAAATATTAACATTTTATTGTGGTTAGGGTGGTCAGGACATACACCTACTTATTTTCCTTGAAATTTAAGTACTACTGCATTGAAATTTCAAATTTTCACCAAATAGATTTAAAAAAATAAATAAACCTAGTAGTTTAGAAACTACATTCAATTTGATATAGATTCTATTCTTACTTATTTTTGAAATAATATAGATAACTTATTCAAATTTTTACGTCAAGTTGCCTTTGATTTTTCTGAATTTTCATCGCCACTTAAGGGCTTGTTTTTTCCATGATGATCCTGCACATACCCATTTCTCATTTTTGGTCAAACAATGTTAGTATCCTACCTTTCTACGCATGCAAAGAAACATCCATCACTCACCCTCATTAGAATGCTTTAGTGAAAGAGAATATAATGGTGGGTGATCATGACAATCCAATTTGGTCTTCTCCAAATATCTCTCCTATTTGTGATGAAGATATTTTGGTGTTAGAAGATCAAAATAATGAGAGTTATGAGAATCTTATTTGTCTCTCTTCCCCTACCTCTCCTACTAGAGAAGACATTGTTAGATACAAGGATGAGACCATTAACACATCCCCTAATACTACTTTGCCTATTGCTCCTATTTGTGTGAATGATTTGATACAAGATAAACAAGACAATCCAACCATTGATGACTCCCATACTTGTGATGAAATTATTTTAGAAGAAGTAAACATTGAGTGTCATGAACATCTAGTTTGTAGCTCTCCTAACAACTCTCCTACTAGGGAAGATATCATGGAGGAAGAAAATGAGAACATGGACATATGTCTTTCAAACAATATTGTTAGTATAGTCTTAATTTTTAACTTAGGCATAATAATGCATTTATTAATTTGGGTAGTTTTTTCTGTGCTGGGAAGTTTCTCACCCGTCACCCATATTTCATGCCTTTATAAGGCACTCTATACAGTATGTAAATTATCTCATTTTATTCACTCCTTATTTGGTGAAAAGGCCTTGTGTTGCCTCTCTTGTTTTTTGTGAAGGTTATTTTCTGCAAATGGTGCTCTTGGGAGGTGGATAACACCAACATGGTATCATAGTGTGCTATCTACAAATCCTTCCTTTCAGAATTTTCATCGAAGTGTGAGATCAATTTGTTTTTTTTGATATTTTAAATTTTTAAAATTTCAAAATTGCCTCATTACCCATTAATTTTGATTCTTCTTATTGTTGGCTGGAAGTGATTGAAAGAGGCATTCAAATTCAAGAGGCCATGATTTTTAATTATTGGGCATGATTCCTATTTTCTGGAGGTGCTTGCAAAAGACGTGGTCTGTGTTTTTTGAAGGAGAGCCCAAATTCATTTGCATAGAGGTAGCGATTTGTGGCACTGCAATCCTGTTTGACTTGGTGAAGGCGTGGATTTTCTTCAGGCTGTTTCATCTTTGCCAAGCCCATGCCACACATTCACTGAAGGTTGTTTTTCATTGGAAGGCCCATTTTTTTACTGAAGGAGTGTATCTTTATACCAAGGTCATTTTTTTTTGCACTTCGGTGTTGGGAGGCATGTTTTTCTCTCTCTAGCATTTTGGAGAGACCTAATTTTTCTTGAAGTAGTGGCGCCAAATTTTTATCACATTTTGGTGATCCTTTAACACCGATGACGTCTTATGTTGCTTGTGGTGGGGGAGTTCACCACACGGAAGCCACTGCAAATTAGCATAACAACATCTCAAACTACTGAGGGAACGATTTTACTGAAGACTCAAAACTTGTAGAGAGATGATTCTTTGCTGAAGAGATTGTCTATTTTATTTGAAGGTTCACTCTTTCTTCTTGGAGGCATCATTATTTGGCGATTCAAGGCCGTGTTTTTTGCACTCTGACATTTAAATTTAAATAGGGTATGATTTGCATTCACAGTAACACGTCTTTTTTAGTAGCACAATTTCTATGTTGTGTAAGGCAAAATTTCTTGCATTTGGAGGTTGATATTCTTCCTTGTCTGTTGTGGTGAAACGATTTATCTTGGAGGCCTGATTTTCCATTCAGAAGACCTGTGATTTTCCTCTCTTGCAACAATGATTTTGTTGGGAGAGGGAATGATTTTTCTGCCAGTTGCAAATTTGCATCTCTGTTCGTGAAGCTCGATTCTTTGTTGAGAGGGCATATTGTTTATGAGGAGAGTTTCCCAAGGTCGCAATTTCTAAGTGAAGAGGTAATGATTTTTTTATAGAGGCACCATTTCATGTTCTTGGAGGTGTGACTTCTCTTTGCTGGTGATTCTGTGTCTCGTGGCTACAAATCTGGAGAAATTGCAATTCCATTGGAATCATTTAAATCAAACTTTACATTTTATAAAGTTTGCCCTAAATATTTAGGGTTCAAGATGCTATGCAACGGAAGTGTGTGGGCCCCAATTTTGTAATTTTGAAATTGCACATTCATTCCGTGGAGATGTTCTTTGTGCCTTAAACTTGCCAACACTTGCATTATGTTGTGAAGTTGTTGCAAGGTTTGTGGGAAGTGTTTGGATTGGTGGAGATTGCTTGGTGTTTGGTGAGGATTTCCCAAGTTTTTTCACTCCATGCTCATCATGGTAACATGGTGGGACTAGGTGCTTGATCCGAAAGAGCTTCTATAGGGCTTTTTTTTTTGCATATCTTTTGCAAACGAAGGCCAATTTTCGCAAACCTTTACAATGGTTGAGGAATTTCTCTCATATTTTGTTGTTTGCTGGTGCTTTTAATCTATTGAAGTTCGATATTGGTTTCACTTCATTTGCAGTATTTGGGAGTTTCTAATTGTTGTTGAAGGTTACTATCTTGTTATTTTTGGAGATTTGTCATAGTTGATTATGGGGTTTTCAATTCATCTTGCTGTGATTATGTTGAAAAGGGGAAACTATGAACAATGGAGAGATGGTATCATAAAAGATCTCAAATGGCTTCATTTTTTGCCACATTTGTATAATATTGTTCCCCTTCCTAGTACTGATAGTAATACATTTGCATGGAATTGCAAAAGGGATCATGTCCTAGGAGTTGGATGTTGTGGTTGTGTTGCTGATATGTGGTTGTCATTGATGTCAACACTATTAGAATTATTGTATTGAAGGCTGTATATGTCGAGGATATTAAGAAAATTGTTAAAGGAAGAGTTGTTGGTTGCTAGTAGAATAGTGAAGGTCATGAAGGTGTCTTGTTCTGTATGTTGAAGATCAGTTGTTGTGGACTAAGGGGTTTATTGCTGAGAGTATCTAGTTCATTTACCAGAAGTTTCAAAGGTCCGCGTGAAGATTCGATCGTGCTATGATCAATTGTGTTCTAACAGTATTTCTGTGGGTTTTGTCAATGTTCCTGATTGAAGTTTATGTGTTTCTGGTAATTTCTGTTGCTGCAGATGATTCTCTATTAGTTCTTGTTGTTTGTGGATGCTTCTAGATCATTCTCTATTCTTGTTGTACATCCACATTGATCAATGTGCTCGTGGTCAAAGATTTTTCTCGGTATGTTCAGGTTTTCATGTTCTTGGCCGACATGATGGTTGTAACATGTTGAGGATCCTTGAAGATTTAAATTTGAATGTTTGGCGTGCTTGAGGATATTGTTTTGGGTCACATCATAATATTAGCCAATAGTTTTTGATCCACATTGAAAATTTATTTGTAAATTTGGGCTGACATTGAAAATATGTTTTATATTTTTGGCCGACAAGGTTGTTGATGTAATTGCATGTTGCGGATATATAAGAGCAATTGTTTGAGTGAAGTTAGTGTGTGCATAAGAGTGAATGTATGCCAGAGAAGGTGCAGATGTGTGAATAGTGTTCTAATCATTCAATTGCAGAGCAAAGTGAAGAGAAGTTTGAGCAAAGTGTGAAGAAGGTTTTATGTGCTTAACTGGAACTGTAATCAGGCTTGTGTAGAAGCTATTTTCTCAATTCATACCTTGCGGATCTAATCTGTATTGTTGTGTATTGTTGGGAAGTGATCCCTCTTGTATTTGAGTAGTGAGCTCTAGGTAGTGTGCCTGAATGCATGTGTATTCCCATTATTTTTCTTATACTTTTAACAGGGTATAATATTGTGGACTAACATCCACTGTGGTTTTTCCCCTAACAGGGTTTGCACGTAAAAAATCTTGGTGTTCTATGTGCTTCTGATGTGTTGATTGTTCATGGTTTACTATTCATTCATCAAATTTGAGATTAAGTTAAGTTTGAAAAGTTTAAATATTTTTTGACAACTGATTCACCCCCCCTCTTAGTTGTCTATCCTTGTTTTGCCAACAATTGGTATTAGAGCAGGTTCCTCTGAAGAAGTTTAAAAGCTTGAGGTGATCCGAGATGACATCATATAAGAAGGATAGTCCTAGATTTGATGGAGCAAACTACTCATTGTGGAAAACTAGGATGGAGTGTCATTTAAGGTGTATTAGTGAACCCTACTAGAAGATTACAAAGAATAAATATGTTATTCCTCAAAATGGTCCTTCCACTGCTGATGAGATTAAAGAGGCTAAGAATAATGTCAGGGCTATGGAAGCTTTGCTGAGTGCTCTAACATATTCAAAAATGACAAATGTCATAGGTCTGAAGACAACTCATGAGATGTGTACAAAGCTGGAAACTTTGTATGAAGGAGATGTACATGTGAAGATGGCTAAGCTACAAAGTTTGAAAGGTGTTGTGCAATTTTTGCACACACGCCCCACCAGAGGCGGTGACCCTCTTTTTTCTTTTGCATCTCTGCCTCTTGGCTTGGTCAATTTTTGATTTTTCTCTTCTTGGGAGGTTATTTTAGGATTAAGTCTAGACCGGGTTTGATGAGGACAATATTTTGAGGCTCTAGGGGAAATTTGCAAGTGTTGGAATTTGAAAATGGGGATTTTGAAGTGAATTTTCAATATTATATGTAAATATTTTTTGCACATGTGGATAGAGGACGAAAAATTAGGCTGGGTTGCTTTTTGAACTTTTCGAAAATTCCTTCTAGAACAAAAGTTACGCAGTTTAGGGGATTTCGACCCTGCAGGGAATTCGAGAATTTCCATTCACTCAGGATTATCTCGAAATTTCCATGACCCCCTCAAAATCCCGAGACCCCTCAAAAACCCAAAATTTTCCAAAAATGGAAATTTTTTTGCCCAAAATGGAAATTTTTCCTGAAATGCAATTTTTCATTGAAATTTTAAAATGTTCCTAAAAAATGAAATTCTTGAGATGGAGAAAAAAAAATTTGGAAAAAAAATCTCCAGAAATGGAAAAAATTCCGAAAAATGGAAAGTTTCCAAAATTTTATTCAAGTTTAATTTGAATTGGATTTTTTAACATGTGAGCTACTAATGATGATATCTGTTTTTCAGGATTAAATAAATATTAAAAGGGGAACTTGCATATGGATTCGTGCCAAAAGGGAAATATGGAAGAGTTCAATTCAAATTTTAAAAGTGGGGCCTGTATATGAATCTGTGCCCAAAATTGTCTATAGCTGGAAGGAGTTTCTGGAAGACATGTGAAGCTGATTTCATCATCCAGTCAGAATTTTCATTAATGACAGGCTGGCATAATATTGTTTTCTCATTGTTCCATGATGTAATTACTTTTATGCAATTGGATGATGGTGTACCATAAGCTCCCAAATTAAATGTAACAACTTGATGCTTCTAGAAGTGCAATTGCAGCTATTGGATGAATTAAATCCTGGCCGTTGATTCAAAATGTAATTTTTTATAAAAGGCCAGTGCCTTCTCATTTGTAAAAGGGGGGATACTAGGTTAGAAGAGCTGATTAGAAGCCAACATTGGCTAAGTTAGGAGTTAGATTATGCAAGATAGTAGCTGTAGGAGAGGAAAGAGATTGGAAATTGTTATGTAATGCTGGAGAAGTTAATGCAATTGGATTGTTGATTTGACAAGCTTTGTGTTACACTTTGACAGTTTATGGTTTCTTGTTCTCAATTCTGAATGTTAGATGTTAGATTTCAGTTCTTTTGCAATAATGGTAAAATGTTAATGATGTTGATTGATCTCCAGTCCATACTTTTAGCAATTTGTTGATTGTAATTTGCTGTGTAAAGTTATTTTGGGCCTTATTTTGTGCTAAGTTCAACTGTGGATGCTTGTTTACATTGCGCCAGTTATTGGGTATGTGGATGAATATTCGTAGTTTGAAAATCTTTAGTTTCCTTAGAAGATTGCACCATTTATTTAGAGTTGTGGGCTTGTCCTTGATCAAGCAGAGATTGGTTTTATTGGAGATCTGTCCATTTGCAACACTCATCATTATTGTGATTGATCTTAGGACCTAGTTTAGAGTTGAATCTCTCTTAACCCTTATCTCTTTTGCTGTTTATTTTGAATATGGGTTAGTTTTAGGATTAAAAGCATCACCATATTGTTGCATCTGATGAAAGTACGTTTCCAATATTGTTCATTTGTAAGGCCCCTTGTGATTACCAACATTTTCACATTTATCACTGAGTTGTTTATGCATTGTCAAGACCTGACATTAGAGACCTTGGGGTTATCTCTTGAGGCTTGCTGATAGAGATTTACCTTTTAAGAGAGATATAATATCATATTTTGTCTGAGTTGTTGTTGTGCAGAAAACACCATCAACAAAAGGCAAGTATGAAAATTTGAAGATGGGTGAAGATGAAAATATTTCTTCTTTTATGCAAAGAGTAAATAAAATAGTGATGGGTATTAGATGTGCTGGTGGTACCCCGGATGAGGAAGAAATTGTGGCTAAAGTGCTCAGATCATTGCCTCCCTCCTACAAAGCAAAGGCTCATGCTATTGAAGAAACCAGATCATTGACGAATGTGACAAGGGATACACTGATTGGTAAACTTGTTGCCTTTGAGTTGAGCGAATTTGGTGAATCTGTTCCCAAGACTGAAACTACATTTAAGGCTACTGTATCTGGAAGAAACAAGCAAATATATGATCTGGGAGAGAGTTCTAGAAAGACATTCAAGTATGAGGAAGAAATGAAGCAACTTGAAGATGAAGAAAGAGAGGTAGAAGAGTTGGAAGCACTGATTGTAAAGAAAGAAGGTAGAGGACAAGGTAAGTATAAAGGGAAGTTGCCTATTAAATATTTTTATTGTAGTAAAATAGGTCATTTTGCATCAAGGTGTCCTGAAAGAGTTCCTAGGTCTAAGCCTTACAATCCTATATTTCAAAAGAAATGCTATTTTGTTGAAGAAGGTCCGACTAATGAAGAATTTGATAAAGAAAATGGAAATGAAGATGATTGGGTTTTCATTGCTATCAAAGAAAATAGTCTAGTGGCTATTGAATCTACTAAAGTTGAGAAAGCTCTTGCAACCTAAATTGAAGAAAAGGATGAGTGGGTCATTGACAGCAGATGCTCACATCATATGACTGGTGACAAAAGCAAATTTGTAAGTCTAGAGAAGTATGACGGTGGAGTTGTAAGATTTGGAGACAACAATGCTTGTGGGATTCGTGGCAGAGGATCTATTTGTCTTGGTGGTAAGCATAACACTGATGATGTTCTTTATGTTGAAGGATTGAAGCACAACTTGTTGAGTGTTGGAAAAATGGTGGACAAGGGTTATGATATTCAGTTCAAAGATGGAAGATGCAAGCTACTTGGAAGTTCTGGAAAAGTAATTGCTTTAGGTAAATAGACAAAAGGTAATATTTTTCACCTAAATGTTGCTAGTGAAAGTTGTTTAATTGCTCAAGTAGATGAAAGCTGGTTATGGCATAAAAGGCTGTGTCATGTGAATTTTGATAACATTGTCAAAGTAAGTTCCACTCAAGCACTAAGAGATCTACCTAAGCCAGTGAAGCCTGCTAACACAATTTGCAAGGAGTGTCAGATGAGAAAACAAACTAGAGTTTCTTTTCAGAGCAAACAAAATCATTCAAATGGATTACTTAAGCTGGTACATACTGATCTATGTGGTCCCTCCAGAGTCAGAAGTCTTCACGGAGAAAGGTACTTTATGTTGCTTATTGATGATTACTCTAGAATGATATGGGTTGTTTTCTTAAGAGAAAAATGTGAAGCATTAGAAAAGTTCAAAAGTTTCAAAGCTATGGCAGAGAATGAGAAAGGTTTAGAAAATCAAATGCTTAAGGTCATACAGAGGTGGTGAGTTCACCTCCAAGGAGTTTGATTCTTTCTACGAAGAGCATGGAATTAGAAGACAGTTATCTACTCCCCGAACCCCTCAACAGAATGGAGTTGTAGAGAGGCAGAACAAAACAATTTTGGATGTTGCTAAGACAATGATGATTGAAGGAAATGTGCCTCACATCTATTGGAGTGAAGCTGTAACCACTGTTGTGTACACTTTGAACCGGGTAAATGTAAATGGTAATTCTGATAAGACTCCTTTTGAACTATGTTTTGGTTATAAGCCTATTGTTAAATATTTCAAGATTTTTGGAAGCAATTGTTACATCGAGAGAGATGAGGACATAGGAAAGTTTGATGCAAGAAGTGATGAAGGAATATTTCTAGGTTACTCTACTAAAAGCAAGGCCTATCCATGCTATAACAGAAGATTAAGAAAAATGGTTGAGAGTGCAAATGCTAGAGTTGATGAGGATTCTGCTAAATCATCTATATACTATGGATATGATTCAGATGACCAGGAAGACAACACAAACAAAGGGAAGAATGCTCAGACATAGAATCAAATTCAAATTGTTCCATATGTTTTGGTAAATCAAGGTAGTTAGGAAGGAGAGACAAGTGCAAGTGCAGAAGAAAGAACAAAAGAATCAAAAGTTTGAGAGAATCCTAAAATTCTGAGGTATGTAAAGCTAAATCATTATGAAAATCAAATTATAGGAGACAAGAATAAAGGTGTGCAAACTAGAAGAAAGATTGCAGAAGAGTATTGCTTGATTTCCAAGATTGAGCCTAAAGATGGGTGATCCCACAATAGTGGTTTACAAATTTTGGCCAAACTGGACACTGAAATAATTTTTTTTTACTAAATCTTCACTTTCGGGCACCTATAGCAGCTAAACCACGAGGAATTTGAAGATGATGCAAACTAGAGTTTCATGAAATTTTGTCTGTAGATTCTAAATATATTTTTTTCAAAAATTTTTGGAATTTGATTGCACTTATTTTCCATCTCCCTCGAAAACTAGTTATTTTTGAGAAAACAACATTTAAAAATTGATGCTCACTTGTTTAACGTGTAACTTTTTTTCCATGAGGGATAAAATTCTAATTCTTTCAAATTTAGATTTGTAACTATGATATCTAGTGCTTACACTTGGTTAGATAGTTTTTTATTGAATATTTTTTCTTTAATCAAGTTTTGAAGTCAAACTAATTACAATTTAGACTTAGCGCAACTGTATAACACCTAATTTTTTTTTTTTATGTATCAAAATTCAATTATTTTTGTTGTTGGATCAAGGACTCCAATATCTGGTGCATTGATATTTTTCAATTTTTTTTTGATAATATTCTATTTTTCCACATGTGCAGAACAAATAGCTTGATTTTTCGGTGAAAAACCTACATTCACAAGAAATAAAAAATAAATATAATAATCAAATTAAATTTAATTAAAATTATACTTTTTGGAAGCTTATAATAAGGACTACATACTTACAAAAATAAATTTTAAATGAATTCATTGATCCCCCAAAAGGTAAATGAAAAGTGGTTTTTTATTAGCATTTTGATAGGTGTAAAGGAGACTCTGTTATAGTTATGGTTTAAAACTAGCAGGGTTCTATCGAAGGGGCCTTGGTCTAAGGTGGTTTGATCAAACCCTACTCAATTGGAATCCTTTTAAATGGAATTTTCAAGGCTTAAATCATTATATTTTCTAAAAATATGTGATTTCAGTAAAAATCAAGATCTCCCAGAAAGTGTAAACCACTATTGTGGCAACACCCAGATGTCAATGAAGCCCGCAATGATGAATATTGGATGGAAGCTATGAAGGAAGAAATAATGCAGATTGAAAAGAATGATACATGGATACTTGTTCCCAGACCTAAAGATAAAAATGTGATTGGTACTAAATGGGTCTTTCAGAATAGCTGAATGAACAAGGTGAAGTGGTTAAATAAAGTAAAGGTATGTAAGGGTATTCCTGATGGTATTGATTTTGAAAAACGCTGCCCCTATTACCAAGCTGAAGCTATAAGATTATTTCTTGTATGTTGCATATAAGAACTATAAAGTCTATCAAATGGATGAAGTCAACTTTTTTGAATGGTGAGCTAGACGAAGAAGTATATATTGAACAACCGAATGGTTTTGAACTGACTAATAAGGAAGACATGGTTTGCCGACTAAAAAAAGCTCTATATGGACTCAAGCAAGCCCCCAGAGCCTGGTATGCTAGACTGGATAAATATTTACTGAAGCTTGGATTCAATAAAGGTACTACTGACAACAACTTGTATTTCAAATTGGATCATGACAAAGAGTTAATTATTGAGGTCTTTGTTGATGACATTATTTTTGGAGGAGATGATAATCTATGTATGAAGTTTGCTGATGAAATGAAGAATGAATTTGAGATGAGTATGATTGGAGAGATGAAGTTCTTTCTGGGATTGCAAGTTACTCAGTTAGATAAGGGGATCTTCATACCACAGTCAAAATATGTGAAAGAGCTGCTAAAGAAGTTTGTAATAGAAGACTCAAAACCTGTTGGTACTCCCATGGTAACCAGATGCAAGTTAACTCAGAATGATGATTCTCCTAAGGTAAATCAAACAAGATACATGTCAATGATTGATGGATTTATCTATTTAACTCAGACCAGACCATACATTATGAATGTTGTATGTATGGTTGCTAGATTTTAGGCTGATCCAAAAGAGTCTCATATTGTTGGATGTTGTAGATGTGTTGCTGATATGTAGTTGTGATTAATGTCAACACTATTAGCATTTGGTGTATTAGAGGCTGTATATGTCGAAGATATTGAGAAAATTGTAAAAGAAAGTGTTCCAGGTTCCCAGTGGAACTGTGCAGGTCATGAAGGCATCTTGTTCTTTACATTGAAGTTCAGCTATTGTAGACTAAAGGGTTTTTTGCTGAGTGTATCTAGATCATCTACCAGAAGTTTCAGAGGTCCGCGTATAGATTTGATCATGTTGTGGTCTGACAGTATTTCTGTGGTCTCTGTTAGTGTTCCTAAGTGAAGTTTGTGTGATTCTAGAAATCTCAGTTATTGCAGATGTTTCTTTGTTGTTTCTTGGTGCTCTTGGATGTTTCTAGATCATGCTTTATCTTTGTGGTACGTCCACATTGATTGGTGTGCTCGTAGTCAGAATTTTTTCCTACATATGTTCGGTTTTCTTGTTCTTGGCCGACATGTAGGTGGTAGCATGTTGTGGATCTTCGAGGAGGAATTAATTGAAGTCATTTTGTGTTGGAGTTGTGAATTTGGGTCCCCACTATGTTGTGGCTGACCTTGGTGGATTTGCATTGAAAATTTATTTGTAAATTTGGGCTGACATTGACAATATGTTTTATTTTCCTGACTGACTAAGTTATTGATGAAATCTCATGTAGCAAATATATAAGAGCTATTGTTTCATTAGTTTAGTGTGTGGAAAAGGTGCTTCGTGTACTGGGTGTACTCTTATGTGTGTATGTGCAAATATAATTCAATTGCAGAGCAGAGTGTGAAGAAGATCAAGCGAAGTGTGAAGTAGTTTGTGAAGGAGTTTTTTGTGCTTAATTGGAATTGTGATCAGGCTTGTGCAGAAGCTAATTTTTCAGTTCATACCCTCTATATTTTAATCCTATTTTGTATTGTTGGGCAGTGAGCCCCTTCTATAATTGAGCAGTGAGCTCTAGGCAGTGTGCCTAAATGCATGTGCATTCCCCTTTATTGATTCCATTATAATTTTAACAGGGTATAATCTTGTGGAATAACATCCACTGTGGTTTTTCCCCTAATAGGGTTTCCATGTAAAAAATCTTGGTGTTCTCTGTCTCTCTGATGTGTTAATTGTTTATGGTTAATTTCTTATTCATCAGATTTGAGATTAAGTTAAGTTTGAAAAGTTTATTATTCTGTGACAACTAATTCAGCCCCCCCTCTCAGTTGTCTGTCCTTGTTTTAACCACATCACTAGTACTCTTCCTTTCATCTACATCTCCTGCCCAATCCGCATCAGTATATGCATTCAAAGTAAGATCATCATTTTGAGGATACCAAAGCCCAAAGTCAACTGTTCCTTTTAGATATCTAAAAATTCTCTTTACAACAGTCACATGTGTTGGAAAAACAAGGATCATCCATATATTGTTAAGTAAAGTAATATTGCTGGTGTATTGGTTGAGCATATATTGGCAAAACAAGGATCATCCATTTATTGTCAAGTGATGTGGATGAAACAAATGCTGAAAGATATCAGAGTAGTATATGATGAACCTATTGCCATATATTGTGACAACTCAAGTGCAATTAACATATCAAAGAATCCAGTGCTACACTCTAAGACCAAGCATATATTAATCAAGTTTCACTTCTTGAGGGAAAAAGGGAATGAGAAAGAAGTCAGACTGGAGTATGTGCCTACCAAAGAACAAATTGTAGACATTTTCACCAAGCCATTGTCGAAGGATACTTTTGAGTATCTCAAAGGGATGCTAGGGGTGATTACCCCTCCTGATATGAACTAAAGATGCATTTTCTTGCATTAATCTATGTGATTTATAGATATTTCTTGATCTGGATTGATGTTTTTGTGGCTGCTACTCAGGGGGAGTAGTCAGATGTGTAGTTATGTGGTTCAAAGCTTGTATGTGGGAAGATAATGCTTATCTTTGCCATTGATGTCAAGGGGGGAGAAGAGTCATGTGAAAAACTATTGCTTATCTGAGAAGAGAGTCTTGTGGGGAGAAGATCATGCAAAAGAGGTTAAGGAAGAATAGTCAAAATCTAAGGAGGAGTAAGTGCTAATTGAGAGTTGGGTTGATGGTGTTTTTCACATCATGTGTTGCCATCAATGCCAAAGGGGGAGATTGTTGGATGCTGTGGTTGTGTTGCTGATATGTGGTTGTCATTGATGTCAACACTATTAGCATTATTGTATTGAAGGCTGTATATGTCGAGGCTATTAAGAAAATTGTTAAAGGAAGAGTTGCAGGTTGCTAGTAGAATAGTGAAGGTCATGAAGGTGTCTTGTTCTGTACATTGAAGATCAGTTGTTGTGGACTAAAGGGTTTATTGCTGAGAGTATCTAGTTCATCTACTAGAAGTTTTAGAGGTTTGCATGAAGATTTGATTGTGCTATGATCAATTATGTTTTGACAATATTTTTGTAGGTTCTATCAGTGTTCCTGATTGAAGTTTATGTGTTTCTAGTAATTTTTGTTGTTGCAGATGATTCTCTATTAGTTCTTGTTGTTTGTGGATGCTTCTAGATCATTCTCTATTCTTGTTTTACATCCACATTGATTGAAGTGTGCTCGTGGTCAAAGATTTTTCTCGGTATGTTTGGGTTTTCATGTTCTTGGCCGACATGATGGTTGTAACGTGTTGCAGATCCTTGAAGATTTAAATTTGAATGTTTGGCACACTCGAGGATATTGTTTTGGGTCGCATCATAATATTAGTCAATGATGTTTGATCCACATTGACAATTTATTTGTAAATTTTGGCTGACATTCAAAATATGTTTTATATTTTTGGCCGACAAGGTTGTTGATGTAATTTTATGTTGTGGATATATAAGAGTGATTTTTTGAGCGAAGTTAGTGTGTGAATTAGAGTGAATGTATGCCAGAGAAAGTGTAGATGTGTGAATAGTGTTCTAATCATTCAATTGTAGAGTAGAGTGAGGAGAAGTTTGAGCAAAGTGTGAAGAAGGTTTTTTGTGCTTAACTGGAATTGTAATTAGGCTTGTGTAGAAGCTATTTTCTTAGTTCATACCTTGCATATCTAATCCGTATTGCTGTGTATTGTTGGGCAGTGAGCCTTCTTGTATTTGATCATTGAGCTCTAGGTAATGTGCCTAAATGCATGTGCATTCCCATTATTTTTCTTATACTTTTAACAAGGTATAATATTATGGACTAAGATCCATTGTGGTTTTTCCCCTAATAGGGTTTCCACGTAAAAAATATTGGTGTTCTCTATGATTCTGATTTGTTGATTGTTCATGGTTACTGTTCATTCATCAAATCTGAGATTAAGTTAAGTTTGAAAAGTTTAAATATTATGTGACAATTGATTCACCCCCCTCTCAATTGTCTGTCCTTGTTTTGCTAACAATGGGGGTTATTGCAATGCATACTGATGATGCCACTTTGGATTCTATTGATGATTTTGAGTTTCCATATATTCTTTGGACTAAAATTTGAGAAATACATGGAGATCCTAAAACTCAGCTATTCCCTGATGATCTTGTTTTAGATTGTTTTGTGCCTCTTCATTTTTTAGATAGGATACCCTATGATCATGCTAATATGCAGGAGTTTGAAGTTTTGGAATACTTTGAGTCTTTAGATGAAGATGACAAGGGTTCTTCAGATGCTCCTTCTTCTCCATCAGAGATAGTTGATGTACCTTCACCTTCAGTGATTCATTGTGCAAAGTCATTGATTAAGGTTCTTATCATTCTTGTTCTGCATGACCATTCATTTTGTGTTGATGATTCATTGAGCATGTCCAGTGTTTCATCACAACCAGTATCTCATTGTCTTCCTGATTGGGATTCTTATTTGTCAGAAATTGGTTCATTGTTCGTGAAATCTCACATTTTTGACTTGGAAGACACATTTGGGGGTATATCCCTCCTATTTGATGATAGTTGTGGTACAACTGTTGTCACTCCATGATCTTAGTCTCTGGAAAATGTTCAAAATTAGTTTCTAGTGGTATCTTGTTTGTCACCTTCTATTGTGATTGGGCATGTTTCTGATTGGTTTGTGGCATCATCTTCCAAGGTCATGGTGACACATGAGAAGATTTTAGAGATATTTTCATCCTACATTTGGATTACACTTGTTGATTCCTATCCAAAATGGGAAGCATACTTGCATTTGTATTTGGTTTTGTTTCTTCTGAAAGGGAGACAAGTTGTTTGTCGACATTGGATCATGTTTTGTCTTTAGTCACTTACCATTTTTGTAGGTGATTACACATTGTGGGGGGGAATATATAGTCTCTCTTTCCATCTTATGGGGGGGCCATTGATTGTATATAGATGATGTATGTAGTCCTTGGGGGGTGTGATTGAGTCCTCCATCCATGCATCGTTTTTGTTTTCTTTTTTCTCTTTTGGAGAGGGGTTTTTTCCCATAGGGTTTTTCTCCCTTTCTCTGGTTGTGAGAGATTGCATTGTAAATGGGTGCCTAAAATGGTTGTGTAGCTGAGACCCATATTACATTTTACATTTTTTTCATCTTCATTCTCCCTAAGTTTTCACTTAAGGGGGGGTGTTAGTATAGTCTTAAGTTTTAACTTTAAAGGCATAATAATGCATTTATTAATTTGGGTAGTTTTTTCCCGTGCTGGGAAGTTTCTCACTCATCACCCATATTTCATGCCTTTATAAGGAACTCTGTATAGTATGTAAATTATCTCATTTTATTCACTCCTTCTTTGGTGAAATGGGGCCTTGTGTTGCCTCTCTCATTTTTTGTGAAGGTTATTTTTTGCAGATGGTGCTCTTGGGAGGTGGATAACACCAACAAATATTGATGAGGCTTCCTTAGATGAAGATGATGAAGAGACATTAGACTCCCCTTCACTAAGAGATCAAGAAAATAAGGATAAGTATTCTAAGGTTATGCACATTAGATATCCCTTGAAGTACTCTCTTGAGCCTAAACTTATAATTTATCCACCCTCACAACAACCGCAAGTTCAAATCCAACCCATGCTTATCTTATAACCGCCTAAAAGGCAACTTGATAATGATAATGTTTCACAGAAACCAAGTTCCAATACCGTTGCTCATAAATATAACACTAGGAACAATCCACAACCAATACAAACAACTCAAACATCCCTCCCATTGCCTAACCCTATCTTACCCGGTCCTCCTTGTTTTCCTTTAAAAAGCATAAAGGAGTATGAGCTTGTTGAACAACTTAAGAATAATTCTGCTAAGATATCCTTATGGGACCTATTCAAGCCTCACCTATTTATCAGAACATGCTTCAAAGTGCTTTACAACAAGTCCCTACCATTCATAATGTGCAATCAAATGATGTGGCAACCCAAATTCATTTATCTCTGAACAACTTGGACATTACTTTCCATCAAGATGAGTCACCTTCATTAGAAGTACAAAAAAAAAATGATGCTTTAATGATAGTGGCTATTATTGACATTAAGGATAATAAGTCTCGCATTAAACATACTCTCATTGATAATGGTTTGATTCTTAATGCTTGTAGTATAAGCCTCCTTGATAAGATTGAAGTAGATAAAAGCCAAATTCAACCTGATTCTTTATCTATTCATGGGTTCAATAACGTAGGAAAACAACCGCTTGGTGTGATTACATTTCCTATTAAAGTGGGGAAGGTAAAATTGCAAACTTCGATCCATGTTATGCCTCATGATCTTTCATATAATATTCTTTTAAGAAGGCCATGGATTCATGCAATGAATAGGGTGCCTTCTACTCTTCATTGTAGAATGAAGTATATCTAGAACAACAAAGTTTACACACTCAAGGCCAATCCTAAACCTGAAAGTTGTTTGATTGCTAAGAGAGAAAAATAAGATCCTTTGAAGACATTGACACCAACTACACAAGTGGAACTCGTGCAAGAGAAAGAAAAAGAGAGCAACATTGAAAAAGTAACGTAGCTATTGGAAGATGATTGGAGATCCTTAGATTTCACACCTACATTCATGGGTGAATACAAGATCATACACAAAGAGTCTGAAGAGGGAAAAGAAAAAGTGGTAATGTTGAGACATGATTCAACACAAAATTCGAATGCATCCACCTCAACTACTTTAGATGATCAAACAAATTACACAACAAAATTTGATGAAGTTGATTATGAACAATCACCAAATCCTAAAGAAATGAAAAATATTTATGGAAGAGGTTATGAACTTGTGAAACAAGATGGTTATAGTGGAAAAGGATGTGGTGCTAGAGAACAAGGTATTCGTGTCCCTATAGAGCCTAATACTCAAGAAACAACTAATGGTCTTGGTTATTGCCCTTCGAAAGAAATAATCAAGCATTCACTCAATACCAACACTCTTACAAAAGATTCCCCTAAGCCAACTTTAACATTAGTGCATCTTGAATTGATAGACACTAGTGGTCTAAGTGGTTATTATCCTTTGAAAGAAACAAAAGAAACAAAGAAGTCTTCAATTAACATTAACATGTCATCACACAAAGCACTCCTAGAAAATGTCCTAGTAATGATTGGAGTTCATTAGATTTTACGCCTTCCTTTAAAGAAGAACATAAAATCTCACAATCTAAAGAGTCTTGTGTAAGTATGACATCTTGTACTAAGCCAAAAGTATCTTTGTCACAAAATAAAGGAACATTCTCTACTATTGATCAAGAGGATATCTTGTCGAGACTCCTCCAACATTGTTTGATATCTCTCCCTCCAAGAACATGAAATAAATTTTACTACAAGATATCATTTTGTGCATATCATAGAGTTCATGGTCATTCTAATAATGAATATAAGGCTTTAGGTAATAAAATTCAACATCTTAAAGACTGTGGTGCTCATCCTTGTGTTGTAGCACCTACTTCCCCTAATTGATACCAATTTTCATATTTTTCATCAATCATCTTGGCTCATCCTTGTCTTGCCCTAAGTGGGGGAAAAGGGTTAAGTAGCCTTGTCCTCGTATGTCACTTGTCAATTTCTCTTTTAGCTAGTTGAATACCTTCCATGTATGTATAAGAGCAAGCTTGGGATGAGGATGACATGCCTTAAGTTGGCTCGCATGTGACATACTAAGTTATATTTAGTTGTTGCATTTTGGGAGCAACCCCTTCCTCCTTATTCATGGCATAGCTTTATTTTAGAAACATATGACTTGGCATAGAGTTTTCTGAGGAAATCTCAATGTTTTAGGAGTAAACATTGGCTACTCTAAAGTAGTTGCTCATAGAAATGGTGTTAGCAATTACTTTATAGTGGGGGCATACATCGATGACATCTTTTGAGATTTTGCATATTTCATGGTGTGATTTTCTTTTTTCTTGTGACATGTCCTTTTCTTGGTGGTGTCATTGGCTTTGATGTCCTCCAAGAGTGCGATATTTCTAAATGTACGATTTCCCTTAGTGGCATGATGCGAACAAGGCATCCCATAAGTGGCAATCTGATATTCTTGACTTGTCCTTTCTTGGAGACATTAGGCATGATGTTCCCTAAGAAGAAGACCTTACACGAACAAAGCAAAATCCACTTTAACAAAAACCTATAGAAAAAACATTCAAAAGAATAGCATTGTGGTGCCTTATCTAAGTTGTTAGGAGGAAATTTTTGGTTTGGTATGGGATGCTAATATGATTCTCTCATTCACCACCTTGTTGGGATAACTAACTTAGTGGATGGCCCAAGGTTCCACTACCCCAGAGTGAGCATGCATGTTATGGACAAACAACCTAGATGTGTTCTAGATCCCATTGGATTGTCAAAGCTTGATCCTTTTTCATGGACAAACAACCTAGATTTTCTCCACATTGTGTTGGACCATCGAAGATTTGATCATTTTTCTCAGACAAACAACTACGTTCCACATTGTGTTGGAATGATTGAAGCTTGATCCTTTATTTTATTTTATTTTCTTGGTCTTTGATAGGGTATGACTATGTATATTTGTTATTGTTGCATACATAATTGTCTTGAATGTCTAATTTAGTGTGAGTTTGACATGGGGGAAAACTCTTACTAAAGTGCGGGAAAAATGTGGCGTCAAAAAGTGTAACCATTTTTCACACTTAGTCTGGGAATTAATAATTAATGATAAAATGTACTTAATTATGCCTTATTTAGGGTGTTGTAAAGTGTTTTCTTACACTTTCACACTAATTAATTAATTAATTAATTAATTTGAGGTTAATTAGAGCTTAATTGGCCCCTTAAATTCAAATCCAAGCCTTATTTATTGTATTTTCCAAAGGATAAATCCCAACATTTAGTAATAATATTGCATAACATTTAATTTGGCAAGGGTTGGTCCTAGAAAACTGTGCTAGGACCCATTCACCACCTTGGGTGAATGGGTCCTCCTTACCTAGGACACCCCTTTTTAAACATATTTGTGGTGGGATTTTAGTAATATTTCACCTCCCCGAAGCTTGGTCCTAGAAAACTATGCTAGGATCCATTCACCCAAGGTGGAAAATGGGTCCTCCTTACTTAGGAAACCCTTTTTTAACTTATTTGTTGCAATATTTTAATGATTTTGAATCCTAGATCTGATGTTAGCTTGTGTCATTTGAATTTCGGGGTTAATTCTTAAGATAAGTATAAATATAAGGTTAATTCACATAGTTTCATCATAGAAGATCCTAAGACTTTCAAGCAATCAAGAGTAAATTCACAAGAGCATTATAGAGCACTTCAAGAGAAATTACAAGGAATTCAAAGGCAGATTATTAAGGTTTTATTGCAATAATCAAAGGTCATATCATCATGCCAAATATTTAGTGCATCATGCATGTAGTTGAGCTATCATTTTGATGTAGCATTCAAGATCCATTTATAAGCATTTTTTCATATCCAATCCATGATTAAGATCTACATTCTACATGGCCACTTCATGTTATATTGCTGATTTACATTCCAAGACTTCATCCAAGGTATGATCATTTCATGTTTCATGTTCATATTTCATTATTTCATCACAAGGTTTAATTACCTAAACAGGGTTTGACCAAGGCAAACCCCTATTCCCTAACAATCAACAAGTTTTTCTTCTCCTTTGATGTGCAATTGCAGGTTTTAGGTTGAAGATCAAGTGGAGAACAAGATTGAAGCAATTTTTTCAAAGTTGAAAAGTTGCAAAGTTGCCATCTACATTGCAAGATCAAGAAAAGAGCTAAAACATGATTTATTTCCGAATTTCAAGAGCTAGTCACCTAGGAGATGGAAGTGCAGAAATTGAAGAACAAAATCCAAAAATTAGTTTTCATAAACCCTAACAATGGTCCCATTCACAACTTTGGGCAAGCGAGTCTTCAATAACCCCAAAACAACACTTTTTCAGCAAGGTACACATTGTTTCAACCTCTTAAAACCTCCCTTATTTTTTTTTTAGAAATTAGGGGTAAATTTTTTTATTGAGAATAAGCAAAAATTATTATAGCAGAAGGGACAAAATGCCCCAAAACAGCATAAAAATATCCAAATCCGACCCTAAGGAGAAGTCACAAGTATCTAAAAGGCCACCACACCAACCATCCTCACAACACCAAAGAGCACACAACCAAACCAACTCAACACATCTAACCTTATGATCCTCATGAATAAACTGTGCAAGTTGTTGACATTTATGCTGATCAAGCTGATCCCAACTACAAACAAACCACACCCCCATCTCATCAAAAGCCCATTTAGCTAGAAAATCAACCATTTGGTCTATTCCCTCAGAATATGCATGTAAGAAATGGAAACAAAATTAGATGCTAGATTGAGAATTTGTCGAGCTAACACGCCTAACTTCCATGAAGAGTTCTTGAAATCCCATTTTTTAAGTAGAGAAACAAGAATCATTGAATCCATCTCACATATCACTTTCCTTCACCCCAACTCACAAGCTTTTTGCAAAGCACAAAGAATATCCCATTCCTCCATTTGATTATTAAAGTGTACTCCCATAAAGACAAAGAAGATAAACTGAACACAAGCCTTACTATCTCGTCCCACTCCACTAATACCCGCAACACTAGGATTACCACGAGCAAACCCATCTATGTTAATTTTAAAAAAATCTGTTGGAGGTGGAATCCACATGCCCACCTGACTCACCTTCTTGGACACCTTCATCTTGGAACCAAGTTGAGACTGGACTATTGAGGTTCTATAAAGCTCCAGAAAAGAGAAGAAACTATAATCATTTGAGGAAAAAATCTCTCTCAGGTCAAACTTAGCCTCAATAGTCTCCTTAAGCATACTTTTAATCTTAAGCCAAATCTGGAGGGCAACTTGCTTACGATCCTAAAAAATCCATCTATTCTCTCTAGCCAAATCTACCAAATAATTAAAGGACCTGAATCCCAAGCCGCCACTAGGAAAGACATAAAAGTCAAAGGAGGGCCCAAATTCACCCTTGAAAGATCATGCAAAGATGAAGCCTGAACAAATGGTCTCTTCCATAGATTCCACCATAACCTCCAAATTTTAGACGAGAATGGGCATTGAAAGAAAGGACGACTAGAGTTTTCCTCATTGTTACCACATAGAAAGTAGAGCGAGGGGTCGCAAAATACCCTTTTCCTGATATTCTCCCAAGTGAGGCATTTATTAAGACTTAGAATCCACACAAAAAAATTACACTTGGGCCAACCATTCTTATTCCAAATTTTTTCCACCAAGGACTCTCCTTCAGATCTCCAAGTTGCCCCCTTAAAGCAACATAACCCTGAGCCACTGTGTACTTCCCATTAGGATCATTACCCTAGGCCAACATATCACTCCCCTCCAAGGAACAACATGGGCACTCAACAAGGATTGAAGCCAAGGAACTTATCGCCTCCATAGATCCCCCACCAAGCCAAGTAATAGGGTGTCACCACTAATACACTAAAGAGGTCCCCATCGAGGATGAGATCTTAAAGCTGTCAACATTGGACCATCCAACCTCTACAAAAGACTCACTTAAAGCCTGAAGATGAGGGTGAGACAAAAGGATGGGAAGATTTCCATCCCAAGAATCAGACCAAAAGTGAGCAAAATTCTCTTTATTAATAATCCAAAAGAGCCCCAACTTAATAAGTGTGGAACCTCTTTTTAAAGTATTCCAAATCATGAACTTTTTCCAGTTAATTCCATACGTGGAATGTCCTCATCTTCTACCCCACCAAGATATTTATAATTCAAAATACGAACCCATGGCTGATCAGAAAGAGTACACCATCTCCAAAATATTTTAGCAGCAAGAGGCAGACTGTTATGCGTTGACTGCATAAGACCCAAACATTCACACTCCTTGGGTTTACACACCTGGTCCCAACTCACCAAGCTCTACTTTTGCTGATCCAAATTTTCGGCGCATAAAAATTTTTGAGAAAAGGAATCATATTTTTTAAGAAAGCCCTTAGGAGCAAACAAAACCATGAATCTGTAAAGAGGGAGAGCCTGCAAGACAGATTTAAGGAGAGTCAATCTTCCTGCAAAAGATAACCACCAAAAAGTCCAGTGATTGAATTTTCAACAGAATTTATCCAGGATCACTTGCCAATACCTCTTGTTCATGTTACCCACACAAAGGGGGATGCCCAAATAATCCAAAGGAAGGCTACCAATCTGAAAATAAAGAATGTGGGAAATCCTATTCTGAATCAATCTAGGAGTATTAAAGAAGATGATGGTAGATTTTCCCTCATTAATCTTTTGACCCAAAGCAACCATA
The DNA here is from genome assembly GCA_007258455.2 of Sequoia sempervirens. Taxonomy (NCBI): domain Eukaryota; kingdom Viridiplantae; phylum Streptophyta; class Pinopsida; order Cupressales; family Cupressaceae; genus Sequoia; species Sequoia sempervirens. The sequence continues at coordinate 354,251,079 of VDFB02000003.1, forward strand.
TAAATATCAAGAACCTTTCTAAAGTTAACTACTTCATCAGTTTTTTCCAATCCCATCATCGTAGTATCATCAAAAAATTAGAGATGAGTAAGGGATTCTAGTCCCTGGTTCCATCTCCATCCCTTAATTAGGCCAATATCCTTGTATCGCCTCAATAATCTCCCCAAACCCTCATCCAAAAGAATAAAGAGAAATGGAGAAAGTGGATCTCCCTGCTTGAGACCTCTCAAAGCTGAAAAGGTAGGAGAGGGAAAACCATTAATCAAAATAGAGGAGGTTGATGCCACACAACTCATGACCTAAGAAATCTAGTCAGGATGAAATTCAAAATTTGAAAGCAACAAGCATATGCTGGAGAAAAGACCATCTAACTTTGTCGTAAGCTTTGGACATATCTAATTTAATAAACATTGCTTTCTCACTAGAAGAAGACATGGAATGCACTGCTTCCATTGCCACCACAATCTCATCAACAATACGTCGACCTTTGAATAAACCCCCTTGTTCCAAAGATATCAAAGAAGCCAAACAAGTTTTCAACCTTTCCACCATTAGCTTAGTGATAATCTTAAAAACCACATAACATAGAGCAATAGGCCTAAAAAAATCAAAGGAATTGGCCCCCTCTTTTTAAGGGATAAGATCCAGGAAGGTTGAGTTAAAAGCACGAAGCATCTGCTTATTAACTTGAGACTCTCTAACCACTTCTAAGAAATCCAATTTCAAGATGTCCCAAAACTCTTGGAAAAAGTCAATTGAAAAGCCGTCAGGGCTAGGCACCTTACCTTTCTTCATCTGGAAAATAATGCTCTCAACCTCCTCTAGATTGATTTCTGATTGTTATTTAGGCATTTTTCCCCTCATAAATTGAATGAAACTCAAGAAAAACCTAGTGGTTTATCATCTTTTTTATTCATTTTGATAAACCCTATTTTTCTATGTTTCAGACCTAATATGAAAATATAAGATTCTGCAATTCAAAAATGATAATAGAAAATTACAAGTAGATCTAAGAAAGGCAGAACTCTGTGCACTTGTTTTATAAATTTGGAGAAGATTTGAGTATGAGGACAGTGTTTCCCAAGGGTGACTATGTCCTTGTAGGGGTGTCCTAGAGCTATTTTCACAATCCTCTAATGTCGGATCTGAGCTTCCCGATTCCACCTGCAAATTTGTTGGATCACTATTGGATATTTCTATACGTAAGTTTCCATGGCTTGTTAAGATGTAGGGTTTTGAATGCAACAATAGAAAATGGATCTTCAAGCTTCCTTTAGTCTTGTCAAAACCTAAAAATCTACACATTCAAAGAGAGAAGAAAGGTTGTGCCATTTAGGGGCTTGCCTTAGTCAAATCTCATGTAAGAGCTTCCACTTCCACAATGGAAATGTCAATGATAGAAATATAAATGATAGGAAGGAATGATGAATCAACATTAAGTGCTGCAACTCACCACCCTTCAATGGCTTCCTTGAATGACTGAAGTCATGCACATCACCTCAAGGTATTGGATCTTGCTTGAATTGCTTGGAGACTTACAAAAGTGTTAGCCTTCACAAACAATGATAACGTAAGCACACATGTAACTCACATAAGATTTTACATGATGCTTGGATCTTGAATTGCTGCAACAAAGCTCTAAAATACTACTCTTGACTTGCTCTTAATGTTCACTTGTTGCTAGATAATTCTTGTTAATGCTAGATATCTCTTGTTAGATTTGAAATGATGCAATATCTAGGTATTTATAGGCATTTATTCAATTTTTTGCAAATTAGATCCCGATAGCCAACATTTGCAACTTGAATTGAAAATCTTAAAATGTTGACATCGACATATTCAAATTTGGGACCAGACAGAATAGGAGGACACTGTCCTTGCCGTTGGTTTTGGAAAATAAGGTTTCGAGGGAAAAGTATCAAATGAATGCATTTGTTTTGTTCTTGCAATCTCTCAAAAATTGTTAAAAATAGGCCATAAAATGCATAATTTGGGAAATTAGGTGCTTAATCAAGTTGAATAAATAAAGCGGAGCAAAAGATAGTTTGAAATTGTCAAGGGTGACAATTTTTGATGCCACAGTAATTAATTACTCTTTACTGTCTTCACTTAGTGGTTTTGTGGGAGCTTGCTTCTATAAAAAACAACCACAAAGGTAGTTATTAAATAGATGCAAGTTTGCATGTTTAGCTCTGGTTAGCATTTGTGAGGGTTTGAAGCATGGTATAGGATGTGTGGTTGCATGCTTGTTCACTTGGATTTCTTGGAGAGGACTTGTTGCTTCAATGGTGTTCATGGAGACTCTAAGATGTATTGTAATCTTTATTTCTGAATAATACATGAAAGATGGATGCTTTTGGAGGTTGGGTTTTTTCCCTCTTAAGGGTTTTCCCAGGATATATCTTGTCATATTTTCATGGGTATGTTGTCTATTCTCTTGCATGTGGTTTCTGAATACTTAGTTGCATAGATTTATCTTTTGGGTTATGTGGAAATTGTCTTTAATTGGCTGCAAGTTTCCAACATTTATAATACTATACGGTGTTCATTTCCTTGTGCACCTTCATTACCATCAAGTGTGACCTTAACACAAGAAACACTTGAGGTGCCTTTTGTAGTGCCAATCTGCTTTACATTTTCTTTTTGAGCCATTCTCAAGTATCTCTCCCAACACAACTCAAAATTGAGAAAAACAAAAGTTTGTATTTTTCCAAGACACAGAAGAAAAATGACTAAAAAAAAGTTAAATAAACAACTAATTTGCAGGCCTTTAGAGTGTTCTGTAATTATTTGGTCTAGACATGTGTGTGGATGAATACTTTGATGGTTATTGTTAGAAGGAAGAAGTACCTAATGAAGATAATGGTTGCTACCATAAATTATGCATTCTTTTTGAAGATTACACGACACAATTTCATTATTGTTGCAATAAATGTATCTTGTAGAAAATAATATACAACATAAAGTACTATTTATACAAATAATATAAATTTTTAAAATTCATTATTTTAAACATTAGACGAATAATTTAATTTTTAAAATTTACAAAAATAAATTATATTTTATTAATTGAAAATATAAACATAATTTTTGTAAAAAATAGAAAAAATAGATTTCATAAATATTTTAAAATTAAATCAATATTAATATTAAATGAAACTATGAAATTTAAAAAAATGGAAACATGTAATTAATCATTTAAACGAATTGAATAATTTATTTTTATTTAACAAAGACTATAGTAACTTGCTTTAGATGGAACTAATAATAAATGAGTTCTAAAATCCCACACTTCAAGTGAATATTTGTTGAAATCTAAAGTTACATCCCCACTTCGCAAAAAAACAAAAAATAACAATTGCATTTGAAAGGGACAATTGTCAATCAGCAACCTCGATCAGCTTTTCTAAGAATCCACTCATTTTTCCTGCAAGTTCAATGGCTGCTTCAATCTTCCCTTCATCTAGATTTTGTGCCCACTGGTTTGTGTATTTTACTATCACATCCGGAGCTTCTAATAGACAAGAAACAGTGAAATGGCCAACCAATGCGCGCAGCATTTTACCCAACTGTTCCACGTTGTCATAAGAAGTTGCATTATGTCTGATCAAGGTACGGGTCGTCTCTTCCACGTTGTCATAAGAAGTTGCTTCAAGTCTGATCAAGGGACTGCTGAACATTTCTCCACCCAAGTCCTTAATGCGTCTAAGCATAGAGTATACCACTTTCTTCTCGTCTGTTGTTAGCCTCCGCTCAGGAGATGTGCCATAGCCCTGCTTCAACTTTCTCTCCGCATTGAGGATTCCACCTTCACAATATATACTTTTCACGTAGCCCACTGTATTCAATGTGCCAAAGATGTTGAGGGGATCCATAACTATGTTTTCTGGACAGTCCACAAACTTTAGAACATCCTGTGTCTTCCTATATGCTTCAAACGCATCCTCCATATTCACAGCAATCTCAAGACGAGAGATCTCATTGAATATGCTTGATATTTCTTGCATCCAGCTCCGCTTGTTACCTACTTCACAACGACACTGATTTTGATCCAGTCTACTATTTCCCATGATTGAAAGGAGTACTGTGCAGCTTTGTGCTTCTTTATTAGCTTCTTCCATTCTACCCTTCATTCTGTCAAATAGTTTTTTATTCATCATCCAGAAAGTGTCAACAACTTCGAACATATCCAAGTCAATCAGTATTGAATTGTATTCTGAAACGGCCTCGTCGTCAAATTTGCAGAGATCCTGAACAAACTGGCTGCCGAATACCAGATTCGAGAAATACCAACAGATGAAGCAGAACAATAGCAGTAAACTGATTGCTAAAACCAAAACATACAATGGAAGGAGTGGTACAACGGAGAAAACGGAAATTAAAATATTCCTCCACTTAAATTCCCCAATTGAGAAATGTTGCCATACGAAGAGGATGTATGCCAGCCTAGGGTTTAATGGGCCCAGTAGAATGGAAGCTGGCACGAGGAAGATATATACCATGGAGAGGAAATCGTCTTGCTGGATTGAATTTCTACAATAAAACGCCGCCTTGAACCATCTGCAGAGCATGAGGATCCATCCCACTGAAATGAAAATTAACGCACTGAAGATAAAATGTCAGATTACCGCCATTATTACGATGAAGAAGAGATGAACGACATGCCACTATAGCGGCCATGACGGCAACGCAAATTGTGACAATCATTCCTGCACCTGGACTGAAAAATGAGCTGTATATAAAGTACTTTATCTTCCATCCACAAGCTGCAACCCACGACTCCATCACCTTATTTCTTAAAGTCTCCCACTTATCGCCTCGATTTTCGAGAACTACCTTAGCACTCAAGTTGACTGCCTCTAACAAAAAGAGGAGAGATGAGGCTTCGAGTAGGAGAAGAACGCCAGACGACATGAACCACGGGCCTGCTTCACTTTCGACTTTAGGGTTGTTAACATTCTGCAATGCATAAATTTCCGTAGCGATGTGGAAAGATAAACTTACCAACAAGGCCGCTACGTTGCTCCATCTCCCTACGGTACCCGCTGTAGCCATTCCAGGCAGAAGACATCCCACAAATACACACATTGTAAGCCTCGCCGCATCCATTATCAGTTGGTTATCAACCAACACTTCCATGTCCTTTTCATTGGATGGCCCGAAAACATTAACTTGCTGAACATCAACATAACCGAGAATTTGTATCGTGAGAGCACTTAAAACGAACAGATTGCTTGGAACCCAGGAAGGTATTTTTACATTGAGGTAGTCCTTGGCTACGGAGAATGCAATGTCCCATAGAATACATATTATAAGAGCAGATGGAGCGAGTATCATCTTCCACTCATCCAGATCATAATCCATTTGCAATCCTAAACTCAACAGAGACAGACTACAACAATGAGATAATTAAAAGACCAATGCAGCAGATGAGATTGTCTGCACTCAAATGTTTCGATATATTTGTTTCGATATATTTAAATACTAGTAGGGAACTCTTTAAGTTGGAATCAATTCTTTTCTTCGAGACACGTTAAATGGGTACCACCTAAAAGCAGTTAAGCGGACCTCTTTAACTAGCAAACAACTTTGAAACAATGAAATTACTTGCGTCCCACAAATTTGACGGTGTATGTATACATTATAATTACACCCTGAGGGAAATCAGGCAGCTCCACAATCCAATCTGGACGCCGTTGAATTATTGTACATTTCTCTACACAGTAATACTGTAAGGCCTTAGTAGACAAATTAATTGACGCTTATAAAAATAAAATTCGTACGGTTAAAGTTGGCATATCTATGGGCTATGACATGATGTGAGGATATTTCGGTCTTCACATTATTTAACTTTATTCTTTCCTGCTTTATTTCGATCTTCACATTATTTAACTTTATTCTTTCCTTATTACTACAAGCTTATTTAACTTTATTCTTTCCTGCTTTATCCAAAGTAATTGTGCCAATTCTTTGCTTTTTCAAAAGTAAAGCTTGGCATGTTTTACATATCGTTGGTGGGAAGCAAGATAGGTAATCAATACTTTGGCCAAGACCCACTCCTAGACATAAATGTCAATTTGTCAAAATAAAAAGAAGAGAGTAAGCAAAGAAAAAGGTTAGTCCACATTAATTAAATAAATGTAACAATAATAGCATAAATTAATCTAGAGTAATTAATTGTCGGAATGTGTAAAGAAAATTATATTTTTATGTTCAATTTAGGTTAATTTAATTTTTATATATTTTTTAATAATATTATTTATTTAATATCATTATGATTTTGTTTAAGTTTTAGTAGTTTACATACTAAATTTGAAGGAGTATAATTTTTTACTTTTAGACCATATTTTTAATTTTTAAGTGTACACATCTCTAATTATACAAAAAAAAATGTAGGTTTCCTCAATAATGAATGATATTTTGTGGGTGGGTTTCATACATTATGTGCAATGTGTTAATTATGTATTTTTTAATTCTTATTTTAATTTAATTTTGCATATAATGCTTAGTTGCGTACAATCTTAATTTTGAACATAATAGGAAAACAAGGTTTAACATAATATTCTTTACACCCATTTTTTTTAGTTTAGAAACACTTAACACAAATTTATACAAACTTAAATTATTTATATTTCAATGTTTTATCACATCACTAACAATTTATTTTTTAAAATAATTCAATATATGTAAATTACATTAATTTTTAATTTATAAAACCTCTCTATTATCGAGCATCACATTTCAACAAAAATATTGAAAAGCTGATTATTATTGAAAAACTAAAAACTAAACCTTTTTCTCCTTCCCTTTTTTTTCATTTCTATATTAGATCGTTTGATTTCTTCTAGTTTCAATGTGTGATGTTTCTATACAACAAGGTTTGGCATGTAATAAGCTTTAGGGTTAGATTTGAATAAGGGTTAGAATTAAAAATCAAATGTATGTAAGCATGTTAAATAAAAACTATAAGTTGACGAATTTAAAATATTTAAAATATAAAATAAATATAAATGAAAATCCTAATCTTAATTAAATCTTAATTCAATTTCATATGTAATTGATCTTTAAATGTAATATTTATCATAATTGAATGTTAACCCTAATCCTAATGAGGAGTTTGAGTTCATTTAGAAGAGAAAAAGGGGAAAATCCCACAAAGGAGCTTGTGAAAATTTATGGGGAGGGAGTGAATTTGTTTTTAACAAGGAGAATGAAATTAAGGTTATAGCTATAGTTCAACTATTCTTAGAGTTCACTTAGGGTTAAAATTACCATTAAGTTTTAAGTATGCCAAGAATTAGAGTTCAATTAGGGTTAATGTTCACTTAGGGTTAAGATTATGGTTCAACTATATTCTTGTTCAGTTAGGATTAAGGTTCAATTAGTGTTCTAAGGTTTAAATAAATTGTATAGTTTATATTGATTATTTTATAATATATATTTTTAATTTATTTAGTAGTTTATTTTATAATTGAGATTGATGGTCAAGATATATCAAGTTTTATTTACATTGTTGAAAATTTTAATAGATTAAGTTGGGAAATGGTATACAAAAGGGTGTCAAAAGTGGCCACTTTTTTCTTCTTCTAAAATCATCGAAACCTAAACATGGATGAGTAATTTGAGATTCATGCACTAAAAATTCGAAGATACAAAAGCACAAGAATTGTAGTACTTTGAATCTAGTTTCTAAACTATTAAACTTATTCAAAATTAGTTAAGATTAAGAGGATGAAACTTTTTGTGTACAAAAGTTTTCTTGTTTTTAATCTAAAATATAACATAGTGTCTAGTGTGCATCCCTATTTTTTTTCTTGTTGTTAGGAATTTCATCAAAGATCTTGATAGCAAAAACCTTGTGCTTCCACAAAGATACACTGCAAACAATATGCCTAATCTTCCATTATCAAAATGATGTTTATAAAATATTTGAGTTGATTACAATATGAGCTTGCATACAAATAGGAAAGGAAGAGACAACCCACATATCACATGGATTGACAAGTGTCCCATGATGTGGAACAAATGAGTAGACAAGTGTCCTATAGGTGTCAACCTTAGGATCACGTGGAGTGTGCAAACCAATAACCTCCGCTACCAAGTCATCAACCTTGTGTGCCAAGTGTTGAGTGACCTTTGAGGTGAGATGGAAAGTCTTCCAACCTTAAAAGGTGTGTGCATGAGGTTAACCAAATAAATTTGTAACCTATAGAGGTTTAAAATGTTGCACATTCGGTTAGACAAGATGTTGTCTAACCTCATCAACCTAAGTACACTTAACTATAGTGAATAGATTAATTATTCACACTAACATACCCTTAAGTGATACTTGGGGAGATCACAAAAGTGAAAATAGATAGAAATGGGTCTTAGCTAGAGGCCATGTTAGGTACCCATATACAAAGTTTCTCATAAAGTGGAGTAAAGGAGAAAAACCCAGTGGGAATAAAAGTACTCTCCAAAAGAGAAATTAGAAGGTTTTAAGACCTTCTAAAAATATGTCCTTTGATGATAGGAATATGATGATGAAGAACTACTAAAGCATGTAGAAGCTATAAAATTTTCCAATGATGAATTGGTGTCTGTTGGAGAAAACCCAGTGGGAATAAAAATCCTCTCTAAAAGAGAAATTAGAAGGTTTTAAGACCTTCTGAAAAGATGTCCCTTGATGATAGGAACATGATGATGAAAAATTCCAAAGCATGTAGAAGTTGTAAACTTTTCCAATGATGATGAACCCCAAGTAACAAGAATCTAAATGCGAGATACAAAACATTGCATGAGTCAACTGATGAACACTACTCAATCAATGTACACAAAGTTTATCAAACTCTGTGAAGTCAATAATACAAATAGTAGTATGATAAGGAGTACTAGAATCTCAAAATGTGATCCACTAAATTAATCCCCCATTTGAGAGATCAAGATAGAAGGTTCATGAGGCCTCCCAATAAGAATATTTCTCCATTGCTTCATTGAAAGAAGCATTAGCATAACACATCATAGTCCCCCCTTAATGCTAAGAGAAGATAAACATAACCAACTGAGATTGAAAGTGTGCAAGGAATGTCGAGATGTACAAGAAAAGGAGAAAGGGTGTGCTCTAAAGCACACTCCCATGAGGTGATAATCATGAGAAGACATTATTGTGACGTTAAATCATGTGGATCCACAATTGTGATGTCAAACCAAATCTCTACACAACCAACCATTACACTTTATAATTTAGTGTATATATAAAATTTACCAAATTCCCTCCCTAAGGAACACACATTCAGTATTTGTGGCACTTTATATGAGTGCATTTACAAACTTATTTGCTATTTGAGTTCTACAAGTTTATTGTCATGAGGCTGATTAAGAAGACATAGATTAATTTTTGTCTTGCAAACATCAATAAAAGAAAAAAAAAAAAAAAACCCCATTATGATCCCCTTTTCCAAATTTATTGCAAAAGAAAAAAATGACTCTTCTTTTACAAATTTTTAACTAAGGCAAAAATTACACCCATTTGCATGTTATTGCAAAATGCAAAAAAAGCCCCCCCTTTTGCCAATTATGACAAAACAAAAAAAGACCCCTCCTTTGCCAAATTATCCTCCCCCTTTACAAACTTAAAAAAATTTCTTCCTTTAACATCAATACTTGATAGATTCCAAAAAAAAAAAAAATACTACCACAAAGATGGCAGTGAGCAATAAATGTTAATTTTTGCAACAAGGAGGAATAAACTCCCACACACCAGAAAAGAGCAGGTCGAGCTAGATGTAGGAGGGGTTGAGTTTGTTGTGGAGCTATGGAAGTCATTAACAGATGTGGTGGGCCAAATGGAGAGAGGCGTGGAATACTATTCAAATGTGCTTTATTGATGAATCCATGAAGATCTTCATTGACCAGATTTGCTTCCAAAAACCATGCCTCCCATGTGTTGGTCGACGCCTGCTATAGAAAGGGTGGCTTCAAAGACTACACAACCTTTCTCTTAACACCTCAATTGGAAAATTGTTAGCCAAAAAACAAAGACAATTTAGCACTAGTGAAAATCAAACTGGTTGCGATTGAGAATTGTGATAGAGCCTTCAGTCAAAGTTGGCTTTAGGTAAATTCATTAGAAAATTCACTGCCAAAAATTCACGTCATCACAAATTCACCTCATGAAAAATTCATCACTATGAATTGTTGGTGGTGAAAATTTGTCATGAGATAAAATTTCTGACGGTGAATTTTTCTAAAGCCATCAAAATTCATGGCCCAATGGCAGAATTTGCACATTTAAACTAGTTTCCCTCCAAATATTCATGCTAATCCCTTCACGCTAAGCCTACGACCCAAACATTCCTCAAACCATTTGATCTAATGTGGGATGAGTGATACACTGATTAGGTTGCGCAGGAGGTGGTTTATGTGATGGTGTGCAGGTTGCCTGGAATGGAAACAAGTGATGAAATGGATAGGTTGGCATTGCCTATGTGTGTAGATCGAGCCTTGGAGAACTTCAAAATGATGTGTGGATCTAGGAGTGATATTATTTCTTTATGCTGAGAGGCATTCTTACAGTCACAACCAGGTGTAAAGAAAAACTCCTCAAGTAAAAAATGACGTGCAAGTGGCAAATTTTTTAACAATAAGAAAGTAAGTAAAAAATAAATAATCTAAATTTATTATTTCATATAAAAGTAAGTTTCTAAATTAACATATTTAAAACTAAAAAGATTAAAAATAGAAATAAAATTATAAAAAGAATGAAAAATAATTGTTTTTTTTTTTAAATTTCAAATTAATACTATAGACATCTAAATTTGACCACTTCCATATGGTCAAATTTGTCTACTCTATTCATCTGCTTCATCAATATTAATTGAATAATTTATTTAATTAATATTTCATTTTTCTGCCTAAGGTTTCTAAAGTATTTAATTGAAAAATTATTAAATACTTTACCTTATCCCCTTTGCTTCTTTAAATTAAATAAATATACCAATTTATTTAATTTAGTCATTAGATCTTTTTAAACCATTTTTCAATTTCTTCTTTTTCTCTCTCCTTATGACATCCTCCATAATCCTCTCCTAATCTGGATTAATGTAATTAATTCATGATTATGGTGTGCACACCCTTAATCTGGGATTAATGTCACATCCTCCATATTGTGCCACTTGCCTCTAATCCTTCATTAATTTTCTTAATCATGTATTTGCACAACCTTAATCTAATCAGCCTACCCCATTTATGATATCTTTTTAGTCAACCTTTACATATTCCATAATTAGCATTGACCCTCTTTCCCATGTAAAATTTTAATTGACATTTATTCACCCTAGGTTCCTCTTTTCCCCATGTGAATTTTTAATTCACATTTATCCTTCCAAGGCTAACCTTATCCCCATGTAACTTCTAGAACATTTGACTTGTCACATCACTCACATGTGGCAAATTCCCACCTTTTTGGAAACCCTCTCTTATCCACTAGATTCTCCCAAGCATGTAAATTTTTAATTCACATTTATTTCTCCAACTACTTTCTCATTCCCCATGGAGATTTTTGAGGAATTCTAAAATTCCTCAAATGTCACTTTCACTCTCACTTGGGGAAAAGAAGTTCCTTTTTGAGGAAATTTTCTCATCCCCCAAGGTACTTTTCCTTCCTCCACATCACTTGTCTTTATTCCACCTCACTTACACATCATCACATCCTAGGCCACTTCACCCTCCACATGTCAAGATGTGAGGGATTGTGAGTCCTCAACTCACGATAGCCCTTCATCTTGGCTTTGGTGGCTTAGTCTCAACCATTGAATTCTCCAAAGAATTCAAATTCTTCTATAAATACCCCCCTCCTGTAATGCATTTTACAACACTTAGCCATTTGCACTCTTATGCTACCAAATTGATCACTCAACTTGCAAGCATTTTCACTCATCTAGCGAAGCCACTTAGCCATAAGCATTAGCATTCTATCATATAGTTCATCTTGTATCTAGCCATCTTCATAGTCATCCAAGGAGCATACAAGCATTCAAACATCAAGGCCCAACCAAGGGATTGTAGCACAAAGAAGGTATAAGCAATTGTGTCTTTATTTTGTTTTCATCTTCTTTCTTTTTGTTATCATTTCTTAGGCTAATCTTTGAAGTGTTCCCTGTATTTTTCTTTATTGCATAATAGTTATTTTTCACCTTTAGGATAGGATAAACATCAAGGTTTCACATTTTTGGCATGCCCGGTGGGACAAAGGATGAGAAGTTGCTGCCTTATAAGTGCATGGTTGATGACTTTAAGAAATCTTTCACCACCATTCAGCTTGACCAGATCCCCAGAATACAGAACAAAGCTATTGACACAATGGCTACAATTGGTTCCTTGATAGATATACCTAAAGATCAGATAAAATGTGAATTCCTGATTGAACAACTTTTAATCCCTGCATACGATATCCCTGAGAGTGAGATGGTGTGCGAAATCATAGGTCCTGCATCCCCATGGTATCATGAAATCTATGCTTATCTCCACAACAACATCCTACCTGCTGACCTTACCCGTAATCAGCACAAATCGTTCATCCAATGTACATCCCACTACACCATCATAGGTGACACTCTTTATTGCTGTGGATGATGGAACTCTTCTTCAGTGTCTAAACGAGGTTGAAGCCCACACTACATTAATAGAGGTACATAGTGGTGTTTGTGGAGCCCACTCAAATTGCATGGCCTTAGCAAAGAATATTCCGAGGGAGGGTTATTATTGGCCTACATTAGAGCATGACTCTTGTGACTCTTGTGAAGAAATGTCTACCTTGCCAACAACATGCAGACCTAATACATGCTCGTACTCAAGATCTACAACCTATTGTAGCGCCATGGCCCTTTTCTCAGTGGGGTTTTGATTTAGTCGGAAGATATATCCTCCATCTTTTGATGGCCACACCTTCATTATCACTGCCACTGAGTACTTCACTAAGTGGGTGGAAGCTATACCACTCTCCCAAATAATGGGTACTCAGATCTCCAAGTTCATCTTCAGCTACGACATCCCCTCCACCATCATCTCTGACAACGGTAAACCATTCAAAAACCAGGCTGTAAAAGAGCTTTGTAACACCTTTCATATCCAACACTGGTGGTCCACACCCTACTACCCCCAAGGTAATGGACAGGTAGAAACCACTAACAAGACTCTGATCAAAATCTTGAAAAAAGTTGTTAACAGTATTGGCCGAGATTGGCACCTCCACATCCATCCTTCCCTTTGGGCTTACCGCACATCCATCTGCACTCCCATAGGCGCCACTCCATTTTCCCTAGTCTATGGTGCTGAAGCCATCTTGTTGATTGAAGTTGAAATTCCATCTCTGAGAATATCTTTAAAAAATCTCATCACCAAAAGAGAATCACAGGTTGCTCGCCTTGCCCAATTGGAACTCCTAGATGAAAAGAGGACTAGAGCATACAATCACCTTCAGGTGTATCAGAATCATCTCAAGAGGAGTTATAACAAGAAAGTTCATCCCCACCAATTTAACATTGGGGACCTAGTTCTTAAAGAAAATTAGCATACAACAGGACCGACACAAGAAGGGGAAGTTTGAACCTAATTGGTTGGATCCTTATGTTATCACAACAAAATATGGATCAGGGGCTTACTGCCTTGCCACACCTGAAGGGGAACCCCTCAAAGAGCCTATCAATATAATGCACTTGAAAAGGTTTTACACTTAAACTAGCTGGGTCTTCCTATCCTGCTATAATAAGAAAAATACAATTTTTTTTTTTAAATAAAAAAAATCCAAAAATAGTAAAGAGAAATAAATTCGTCCTGTGGTGAAAATCACCCTTAGTGGTGCCTTGGATAAGTACGGGTGGTGAAAACCTGGTAACATGCGTCATCCGTAGAGAGCTTAATCATTATCTACCTTGTGTCCTAGTTACTGCATGCCTCCATCCTATCTTATCCTATCACTTCATTCACATCTTAACCTTGGCCACTTCGTATCTTTTGATTGAGCATTGGACGATTATACGCTATCTGTCATCCTGAGCTTTTTATCCTAATCTAAGCTTATGTCATCAGTTTGGTCATCTCGATTCGTCTTCATCTAGAATCCTTCATCGTGTCAGTCTCCACTTAGATCTCCACCTGGTCATGTTGGTCTTTTTGGTCTTCGTCGAACTACATTACCCCTGCGCTTTCACATGGGAAAGGCTAATCATTTGATCCACCCCC